>OW240919.1:94010830-94230080 GCA_933207985.1 Pelobates cultripes | reverse complement strand
CGACGGCAGAGGGATGTCAATCAAGTATTTGTCACGCCCAATGTGTGTAGACGGAGGTGGGGAGTCTCCAGCCAAACCAAGGTATTAATGAGAGGTTTATCTTTTGTCCCGACCCCCCCATTCAATCAGTTTAATTGGATAAAGGACATAAATCTGTTCGGGAGGAAACTAGCCCTACACAAGCACTTTAAACTAAAAGATGATAAAAGAGCAAAAGAACTTGGATTTAATCCCAGAGAATACCAATGTCTGCAGGAACTGGTGTCTCTGTTGGAAGATAATGACACCACCCCCACAGCACCCTATACTGATCTCTGTACAAGAAGTAAATTCACTCCTAATTTTAGAGAGTTTAACAATATCTATACTTTTATAGATTCCACTACTAACATGATCAAAACCTTAAATACAGACATGCTGACAGTGAAACCCAGGGAGAACTTACCAAAGAATGAATGGAGGGCACTATGCGAACTTAGGGACAATGATAAAATCATCATTAAGCCCGCCGACAAAGGCGGCAACATTGTCCTTCTAAACAGACAACACTATGTGCAGATTGTGGAGGCCATTCTCCTAGATGAAGGCACCTATAAACCACTAACGATGGATCCATCCCAGAAATATCAAAGGGAATATAAAATCCTTCTGGATCAAGCTTTTGATCAGGGGGTATTATCAAAGGAGGAATATGCAAACATCTACATTAAAAATCCAACTATCTCCACATTCTACTGTCTCCCCAAAATACATAAGAAACAAGTAAACCTGACAGCAAGACCAATTGTATCAGGTACAAATAACTTTACAAGCAAAGGGAGCATATATGTGGATAGAATTTTACGTCCATTTGTTAAAAACTTGCCATCATACTTGAAGGATACCAAAGATACCTTAAAATGTGTAACATCACTTAAGGTACCTAGGGGAGCGGCACTCTGCAGTCTGGATGTGGAAGCCCTATACTCCTCCATACCACATCTAAGCGGGCTTGAACACATTAAATACTTCCTTGGGAAAAGGGGTGCCGAACATAATACACACACAATGTTTGTGTTAGATCTATTGAAGTTTATCTTGACACACAACTTCTTTCTTTTTCAGAACAAATACTATCACCAGGTGCAGGGAACAGCGATGGGGACGTCTTGTGCCCCTTCCTATGCCAACCTGCACCTGGGATGGTGGGAAAGAGAGATTGTATTTTCAGAGCAATATTCCAAATTTACGGACTCCATATTTCTATGGAAGCGATACATAGATGACGTCCTAATTATTTGGACGGGTACTCAAACTCACTTCAATACCTTCGTGGAAACACTCAATACGAATGATCTCAATCTGAGATTCACCATGGAATATGGTGATCAGGAACTTAACTTCCTTGACTGTACACTCAGGATAGCTAAGGACGGTGATATTGAGACCACTCTATATCGTAAATCCACGTCCACAAATAACTTGCTGAGATGGGAAAGCTATCATCCCACTCCTTTAAAGAGAGGAATCCCGGTGGGTCAATACCTAAGGTTAAGAAGGAACTGTTCATCCACTGAGGACTTCAAACATAAAGCCACTGAATTAAGACAGAGATTTAAACAGAGAGGATATCCGATTAGATGTCTAAAACAGGCCTACCAGAGGGCTTTAAACTGTAACCGTGGGGAATTGTTACAAGATAAACCCATCTTTGAGTCAAAAAAACTCATTAGATGTATAGCCAACTACGATGCGGGTTGGACCAAAATGAGACACGTGATCGGCCGCTTTTGGCCATTACTCACACAAGACCTCCACCTTAAAGACATAATCCCACCGAAAGTATCCATTACAGCCAGGAGAGGCAGGAATATGAAAGAAATACTCGTACCTAGCCACTTCTCTGGCCTTAAAAAATCTAATACCACCTGGATGAACATACAGGGCACATACCAATGTGGGCGTTGTGTTGCATGTATGTACATAGCCAAAGGTTCCAAAACTCTTACGAATTCTACTGACTCTGACACAATTAATGTAAGACAGTTTTTTAACTGCAATACTACAGGAATCGTCTACTTACTGACATGCAAATGCGGCTTAAAATATGTAGGTAAAACTATACGCCCATTTAAGAAACGCATTATGGAACATGTCCACTCTGTAACTTCGAACAGAGATACGCCAGTAGCCAGACATATCAGAACACAGCATCCCGATACCCCTAACTGCATCAAGTTTTCAGGAGTGGAAAAGGTAGCACTAGGCAAAAGAGGGGGTGATCTTGATCAGATCCTTAAAAGAAGGGAATGCTATTGGATATACAGGCTAGATACACTAGCCCCCAAAGGATTGAATGAGGGTTTCACCTTTACCCCATTCATTGAAATTTGATGAACTGAGTTTATGTATAAAGATATGTGTTGTGTTGCTATTAATCATACTCTATCACTTTAATAGCTCCTTTGAGATTTTCACTACTTTCTGTTCTTTCGATATAATACCATTTTCCATATTTATTCCACCTGGGATTAATCATCCCTATCGCTCTACCAAGCAAGGGGTCTACTTTTAGCACTCTTCACCCCTGGATCTCTTATCACCTCCCCCAATGGAAAGGTATGCTTTCTCTAAACTAAGACTTGCAGGGTAAACCCTACTGGACATATAGGTATATGTGTCTGAAAGAGTATTTATAATCCTCAATTTGCCAGTCTCCTATCTTTAGTTATATCATACCTTACTCCTTAGGAGTCCCCATATTGCCTATTCTAACATTTTGTTTTATTTGAGTGGGGGTGTTTTCCTCCTCCGTGTGGGTAGTTATGCTCCCCCTTACTGTACATTATGGGCATCTACGCCCGGCATAGTGTGGGAGGTCCTGTCTCCATGCCAACATGATTTGGCTGGAGACTCCCCACCTCCGTCTACACACACTGGGCGTGACAAATACTTGATTGACATCCCTCTGCCGTCGGCATCTTTTGGCGCGAACTGTTGAACACGCCCCTGGATCCGATTGGCTATTGAAGGATGAGGTGGGATATTTAAACGGAGTTATGAGCCATATCGAATTTACCTTTGACAAAGGCGCTTGCAGAGCGCCGAAACGTGCGTTAGGTCCTTTTTCTTCTTTTATTTTAAACTTTTCACCTCGTAGATGTGATCACAGGGTGGGGACTATGGACTCCTATATCTAGTTATATTAGCTGACAATAGCCATCTGTGATGAGCAGCATAGAAGGAGAGTAGAATCTTTTTTCCTTTACAGGATCAGCTAGAAACGCCTTACACGAGCAGCGCTAGCAGTCAGCAACTTTTTTGATCTCCTTTGACAGACCGGGCTTTTCGCATGCAATTAGCAGTGTCTAAGCTAATTACTTTCATACTGAGGAGATACACTGTTTCTGTGCTGACATCTGAGTGAATGCTATATTGATACTGTTTCAGTATTTAATATCCTGTCTGACAGTCAGACAGATACAGACATATTCTGTACTCTAGTCTTTTCCTCTCTTACTCTTTCACCACATATGGGCCTGTACATATCAGGATTGGTGTTTAGGGATCCTTGATGCTTGATATTAGTATTGTGGCTACAGATATTTTCTTCCCAGCTCTCTCTCTAGATTTTGTGTTGGAGTCCATTACTCCCAATGTATATCATTACGTTTTAGTGGTTATGGTGCATTTAGTTTAATTAAGCCTGTCTCTTTTATTAGGGATCCTACCTCGGGTAGACCCTTTTCCAATAAAGCTATTTTTTAGATATATGTCATATTAGCATCTGAACTTTCTTCTTTGAGCTCCTATTGCTATTTCTAGCTTAGGATTACTCATCTACTTACCTACTGTGTATATACAAGGGTTATCCCCTAAAAGAAAGTTCGACACACCCCTAAGTTGGGATTTTGGCATCCAGGTGCCTTCCCTTCCTTCTACAGTTTTCATTTCTATTTTTAGAGGTTTCAATACCGTTAAGTGTGTCATCACATTATCACTAATACAATACAGAGACCAGTTCATCATGACTAATTTCCTATCCCAGTTAAAGGAGTCTAATCAGTGGTGTACGGACATAGATTCAGTTTTTTCTGATAAAGACGTAACATACCTACCTGAACAAGACAACATAAATGCCAAGTTTAGAACGCTATCAAATCTTTGCAAACAGCAGATCAGGTTAGGGTGGGAGGTGACTTCACTTCAAAAATATATAAGTAAGTCAATGATTCCCAGAGGTCTGAGAATTCAGACCATCCCTAATATAGAGATGGATGACCCATTACTTTTGAAAGAATGGGAGGACGCAGCAAATTCCTGCTCCAATAAATTTATGGATATTCTACAAAGGTTCGAATCAGAACGGTTAAAAACTGTGAATGAAAAAGTCAATGTAGCTATAGAAGGGATACAGAGTTGTAAAGATGACCCCTCCTTTGCCTCACAGGAACAAAGATTGCAACAGAACCTTACCAAGTATCAGAATAATGTCAAAAGTAGAAAGCATGGTAAATTTATTAGAGATAATGACGACTATAAGAATGGAAAGGTATATCGACGGTTTAAGAAAACCACTAGGGCTGACTCTGACCACTATATGACTTCAGACTATGACACATCTGATACGGATGCTGAATCAATCTCGGCTCCAACAGATATCACCGCACAATCTAACAAGGGAATCCTCAAGAAAGGGGTGGCTTTTTTAGGACAGCCCCCCCGAGAGGGGGAAGTTCAAACTCAAAGGCAGACCCGTTACCGAGGCAGAGCACGCAGACGGTATTAATTGACGACTTGAGAGTAGTCAACCTGTCTGATATCACTCTCACTCCTATACAAACCAAGGTATTAATGAGAGGTTTATCTTTTGTCCCGACCCCCCCATTCAATCAGTTTAATTGGATAAAGGACATAAATCTGTTCGGGAGGAAACTAGCCCTACACAAGCACTTTAAACTAAAAGATGATAAAAGAGCAAAAGAACTTGGATTTAATCCCAGAGAATACCAATGTCTGCAGGAACTGGTGTCTCTGTTGGAAGATAATGACACCACCCCCACAGCACCCTATACTGATCTCTGTACAAGAAGTAAATTCACTCCTAATTTTAGAGAGTTTAACAATATCTATACTTTTATAGATTCCACTACTAACATGATCAAAACCTTAAATACAGACATGCTGACAGTGAAACCCAGGGAGAACTTACCAAAAAATGAATGGAGGGCACTATGCGAACTTAGGGACAATGATAAAATCATCATTAAGCCCGCCGACAAAGGCGGCAACATTGTCCTTCTAAACAGACAACACTATGTGCAGATTGTGGAGGCCATTCTCCTAGATGAAGGCACCTATAAACCACTAACGATGGATCCATCCCAGAAATATCAAAGGGAATATAAAATCCTTCTGGATCAAGCTTTTGATCAGGGGGTATTATCAAAGGAGGAATATGCAAACATCTACATTAAAAATCCAACTATCTCCACATTCTACTGTCTCCCCAAAATACATAAGAAACAAGTAAACCTGACAGCAAGACCAATTGTATCAGGTACAAATAACTTTACAAGCAAAGGGAGCATATATGTGGATAGAATTTTACGCCCATTTGTTAAAAACTTGCCATCATACTTGAAGGATACCAAAGATACCTTAAAATGTGTAACATCACTTAAGGTACCTAGGGGAGCGGCACTCTGCAGTCTGGATGTGGAAGCCCTATACTCCTCCATACCACACCTAAGCGGGCTTGAACACATTAAATACTTCCTTGGGAAAAGGGGTGCCGAACACAATACACACACGATGTTTGTGTTAGATCTATTGAAGTTTATCTTGACACACAACTTCTTTCTTTTTCAGAACAAATACTATCACCAGGTGCAGGGAACAGCGATGGGGACGTCTTGTGCCCCTTCCTATGCCAACCTGCACCTGGGATGGTGGGAAAGAGAGATTGTATTTTCAGAGCAATATTCCAAATTTACGGACTCCATATTTCTATGGAAGCGATACATAGATGACGTCCTAATTATTTGGACGGGTACTCAAACTCACTTCAATACCTTCGTGGAAACACTCAATACGAATGATCTCAATCTGAGATTCACCATGGAATATGGTGATCAGGAACTTAACTTCCTTGACTGTACACTCAGGATAGCTAAGGACGGTGATATTGAGACCACTCTATATCGTAAATCCACGTCCACAAATAACTTGCTGAGATGGGAAAGCTATCATCCCACTCCTTTAAAGAGAGGAATCCCGGTGGGTCAATACCTAAGGTTAAGAAGGAACTGTTCATCCACTGAGGACTTCAAACATAAAGCCACTGAATTAAGACAGAGATTTAAACAGAGAGGATATCCAATTAGATGTCTAAAACAGGCCTACCAGAGGGCTTTAAACTGTAACCGTGGGGAATTGTTACAAGATAAACCCATCTTTGAGTCAAAAAAACTCATTAGATGTATAGCCAACTACGATGCGGGTTGGACCAAAATGAGACACGTGATCGGCCGCTTTTGGCCATTACTCACACAAGACCTCCACCTTAAAGACATAATTCCACCGAAAGTATCCATTACAGCCAGGAGAGGCAGGAATATGAAAGAAATACTCGTACCTAGCCACTTCTCTGGCCTTAAAAAATCTAATACCACCTGGATGAACATACAGGGCACATACCAATGTGGGCGTTGTGTTGCATGTATGTACATAGCCAAAGGTTCCAAAACTCTTACGAATTCTACTGACTCTGACACAATTAATGTAAGACAGTTTTTTAACTGCAATACTACAGGAATCGTCTACTTACTGACATGCAAATGCGGCTTAAAATATGTAGGTAAAACTATACGCCCATTTAAGAAACGCATTATGGAACATGTCCACTCTGTAACTTCGAACAGAGATACGCCAGTAGCCAGACATATCAGAACACAGCATCCCGATACCCCTAACTGCATCAAGTTTTCAGGAGTGGAAAAGGTAGCACTAGGCAAAAGAGGGGGTGATCTTGATCAGATCCTTAAAAGAAGGGAATGCTATTGGATATACAGGCTAGATACACTAGCCCCCAAAGGATTGAATGAGGGTTTCACCTTTACCCCATTCATTGAAATTTGATGAACTGAGTTTATGTATAAAGATATGTGTTGTGTTGCTATTAATCATACTTTATCACTTTAATAGCTCCTTTGAGATTTTCACTACTTTCTGTTTTTTCGATATAATACCATTTTCCATATTTATTCCACCTGGGATTAATCATCCCTATCGCTCTACCAAGCAAGGGGTCTACTTTTAGCACTCTTCACCCCTGTATCTCTTATCACCTCCCCCAATGGAAAGGTATGTTTTCTCTAAACTAAGACTTGCAGGGTAAACCCTACTGGACATATAGGTATATGTGTCTGAAAGAGTATTTATAATCCTCAATTTGCCAGTCTCCTATCTTTAGTTATATCATACCTTACTCCTTGGAGTCCCCATATTGCCTATTCTAACATTTTGACACACATGCGTTAGGGGCAATCTTTTATTGTTTTATTTGAGTGGGGGTGTTTTCCTCCTCCGTGTGGGTAGTTATGCTCCCCCTTACTGTACATTATGGGCATCTACGCCCGGCATAGTGTGGGAGGTCCTGTCTCCATGCCAACATGATTTGGCTGGAGACTCCCCACCTCCGTCTACACACATTGGGCGTGACAAATACTTGATTGACATCCCTCTGCCGTCGGCATCTTTTGGCGCGAACTGTTGAACACGCCCCTGGATCCGATTGGCTATTGAAGGATGAGGTGGGATATTTAAACGGAGTTATGAGCCATATCGAATTTACCTTTGACAAAGGCGCTTGTAGAGCGCCGAAACGTGCGTTAGGTCCTTTTCTTCTTTTATTTTAAACTTTTCACCTCGTAGATGTGATCACAGGGTGGGGACTATGGACTCCTATATCTAGTTATATTAGCTGATAATAGCCATCTGTGATGAGCAGCATAGAAGGAGAGTAGAATCTTTTTTCCTTTACAGGATCAGCTAGAAACGCCTTACACGAGCAGCGCTAGCAGTCAGCAACTTTTTTGATCTCCTTTGACAGACCGGGCTTTTCGCATGCAATTAGCAGTGTCTAAGCTAATTATTTTCATACTGAGGAGATACACTGTTTCTGTGCTGACATCTGAGTGAATGCTCTATTGATACTGTTTCAGTATTTAATATCCTGTCTGACAGTCAGACAGATACAGACATATTCTGTACTCTAGTCTTTTCCTCTCTTACTCTTTCACCACATATGGGCCTGTACATATCAGGATTGGTGTTTAGGGATCCTTGATGCTTGATATTAGTATTGTGGCTACAGATATTTTCTTCCCAGCTCTCTCTCTAGATTTTGTGTTGGAGTCCATTACTCCCAATGTATATCATTACGTTTTAGTGGTTATGGTGTATTTAGTTCAATTAAGCCTGTCTCTTTTATTAGGGATCATACCTCGGGTAGACCCTTTTCCAATAAAGCTATTTTTTAGATATATGTCATATTAGCATCTTTTGCTGAACTTTCTTCTTTGAGCTCCTATTGCTATTTCTAGCTTAGGATTACTCATCTACTTTTTTTTAATATGTAATCCATTCCCTGGTGGTCCAGTGGTCTAATCCTCCCTGGTGGTCCAGTGGTCTCCTCCTCCCTGGTGGTCCAGTGGGGTAGGTAGACAGTAAACCAGAGCCTCCCTGTTTGCAGCTCCGCCAGGTGCAGAGCTGCAGACCATGGAGTAGAGATCTCGCAATCTCCAGCACTTGATGTGTCACAGCGTTGCCGTGGTAACATACCGCAACGCTGTGTTTTGCTGGAGATTGCAAGATCTCTACTCCATGGTAAAAAAATAAAATATAATGAAAACAGACTCATGATGGGGGCAGGCCCTGACCGCGGAACAGAGAAGACGCTAACCACAGCAGCTTCTGCGAATCACGGCAAAAACGCTGACTTTTAAAGCTAAAATGGCAATTACTTGGGCCAGAACGGCTACCCAGAGTGCGGTGACATCGGGGTGCACATGTGGATACTAAATGAGCAACGTACCAAACCCCATTCCACCTACATGAAAGTGAGGCCTAAGACAGGAGAACCCCGCTCAGCATTCAGCCAGGTGGGCACTACACTCACCGACAACCACACCGCCACAAGGCTCAGGGGCTCTGGGCTCTCGCACACCGGGGAGATGGCACGGGCTGTGATGAGCAGCACTGAGTGAACGCACCCAGCCCCAACAAGGCATCGGCTGACCCTACAGTGACTGAGACTTAATGTCACGCAAAGTGAACACTGTCATCCGTTTTCATATGCCTCAATTGAACTCCCACAATTATCTGCTGACACCTACTGTCTCTTCTCTATTTTCTGTTTTCGTGTTTGCCCGCACAGGGCATCACAGGGGGTTCTCACACGTAGTTAAATCATCTAAATGCTAACAGTAACTATGCTCAGATTGTCTCGTATGCAAGCAAGTTAAAAAATGTATTTAATAAACAATCCTCACGTCTGCTGTATCTTATGATTGAAGCACCAGCCTTGTTTTTCATGCAGACTTGGATATTCCTGCATTCAATACACTGCAGTAATATACAGCAAAGCAACCCTAATTTACTCACATGCCAAACTACACTGCAGTAATTATTCACCAATGTTAAGCCTATTATATCGACCTTGTTTATATTTTAAAAATGTGCACGCACTCATGCCACTGCTAAGTTTGTATGAATATATATGTATGCTGTTGTGGCGTTTGGAAAAGTCCTGTACCTACCTGCAGAAAAAAAAAAAAAGAGAAAACAGACTCATGATCAGCAATTGATACAAATCTGTAGGATTTGCAGCTCCTGTAGTGATGTCTACAAGGGTCCTGATGTGGGTGAGTCCACTCCTTGTCCTCTCATAGATTTTAATAGGAGAAATGTGATATCCAATAAATCGCCCATTAAGGGTCTCTGTATAGAATAGGTACAACTACTCCAGTAATAGCACATCATTCTGTGCAAATCCATACAGATCATTAGTGCAGCCTTAATACAATTGCAATGACCTGATTACTGCTTCTCATTAGGAGAGGTGATGAGAAGCATTTTTTGCTAGTGAATGGAAATTATTGAGTTATCTTATGCAGTTGTGTAAGTCTTTCGTATGCATTTGATTTCTGAATGAATGTCTATACACCCCTCTACTGAAACATACGGAACATATGATTCAATTAAACATATGGTCGTTCTTCATACTGAACAAGGAAGGCAACGGCGTATTGGTCCTTTGGTGTTACCTGTTTTTTGTTTTGTTTTTTATTATCAATCCAAACAATATTCCTATCACCATACTCAAAGAAAAAAATGAATTTGTTCATGACACACATTTAATTATTGAGACTTGATTTCATGACAAAGAACTTATTTGCATTCTATTAAGTAGTAAGTAAAATGTAAATCATATGTTTTTGTAGATGTCACACATTTAGATTGTGTTAAGACATGTAATACAGTTGTATGAGAACGGTTAGTGTCTAAAATGAAAGAAAGAGATTTGGGGGGATTTTTAAACTTGTAATCTTCTCTCGGTACTTGGAGATTACACAAAAATAGGTTATATAATAATCAGGAAAGGATGTCGAAAAATAGAATGAGTTTGCAATGAATTCATTTGCAGATGTTATTTATTAATACAGAAAAGTATTTTGGAAACAAAAAATAAACACACACTTTAAACTGTGGTTGGTTAGATGAATGATACAATGAAAAAAGTTTTGTAAAAGGAACACTCGAAAATTGGAAATATAGGGCAGAGCCTAAAGCCTGAGCTGAATGGTTGCTACTCTCCCAAGCTCTTGCCAATTAATAATAAATCCGGTGCAAGCAGAGTGCTGCATTTATGCCAGAATACTCACCACACCAGCCCAGCAGTACAGGCGCTGTCCAGATGCACTTTTTGTTCCTGCAAACAGACAGGAAAGTACGCTGCAGAGTTGGGGCCTACCCTAATCTATTGGCTCTACAAGCCGCATTGTACCTCCTCTGCGCTTACACCGGAGGACACAGGCTTGTACTCTCACAATGCCAGAGAGCACACACACTACAGCGATACCATGGACCGAAAATCCCAGAAAGCGCAAGCCAGCATGTCCAAAGACACCTAAGATATAGGAGTTCTGCTCCAGCACCTCGCAGCCTACAAAATGGCAACTCCACCAGAGCATGATGCTAGCTGCTCCAGCTCGGAATCGGCCTCTAGAGATCATGTAGAACCTGCAAACCACATGACAGCCACCACAGTTACTGCTGATCCAGATGCTCTGACCCTAGCATCTAAGCTGGACCTAAAAAACCTTTTTCAAGAATTAAAGCAGATGTCAGCGGCTTAATGAGAACTGAAGTTCAAGCCATTACTGCTCGAGTCCAGGCTTTAGAGGAGGACATCTCGGATGTATAGCAGAAGGTACAAAGACTAAGAGACACTGTATTGCAGCTAGAGGTCTCACACATGGAACTGGTGACCCGGCTGGACCTCACTGATGACCGAAACCACCGCACAAACATAAAGATCAGGGGCATACCAGAAGCAATCGGCCCGACCGAACTGCCACACTACCTCCAACGCCTCCTCACCACACTGTTACCTCACACGCTGGCTAAAATGTTTACTCTAGAAAGCTACTTCTGCATCAACAAACCCAGGCAAGTGCCAGCAGCAGCACCCTGAGAGTTGATAGTCCGATGCCAATCCCGGTCTTATAAAAGCCGAATAATGGCCATGGTTCAGGAAAAAACCCAGTTTGAATTTGAATCCACACAGCTAAGCTTCTTTCAGGACTTAACCAGGAACACACTATTATGGAGTAAATCCCTTGGCCTAGAAACCCAAAGACTCTGAGAAGCTGCGGTAGAATACAGATGGACACTACCAAGAGCTCTTACAGTAGAGAAAAACGGCACTACTACTCGCTGCGCACTGCCGGCAAACGCTGAAGCCTTTCTCCAGGCTCTGGGACTTCCAACGGGACCCACAGCCCCTGAGATGCTGACCACGACACACACCTGGGACCCTGCCCGAACTGCTCACTTCATCCCCCAAAAAAGAGGGAAATCGGGAGCTAAAACCTGAACTGTTCCTACCATGAAGGGCACACATGCCCAATTATATCTGCCCTGCGATATTCTCATCATTCCAGTTTAGTTTTTGTTGTAGCTGTTAGCCTTTATTTTTTAGTTACATATTCAGACACACCACTTAATCGCATATCTGTGCACCTGCCGCACTTACCCATCATTGACAGCTTTCTACGATTTTGGGAGATTGGCTCACTTTTCATTAGCACAAACACTCGCCAACGATAGCCGTCCCCCGTGGCCCCCTCTAGTTATGGGTCGTATGCGCATTACCCTGAGTCGCGCAGGTCCCCATCACACAGACAAGCATATCCCATCACATGTTCAGTAGCCTACACACATCTGTAGCTACATTTATAGCAATACCATGCTAAGCAGCATATACGGCATTAGAAATACTAGCCCAGAAATAAGCACAAGTCCTATGAGACACATGACTGTTAGTAGTACAGTTAGTACACAGTTAGTACACAACTGTTTAACCCAATCGATCCCTACACACATAAGTAGAGATGGAGAGTCGGCCATTAGCCGGACCATTCACATGTTCAGTACCCAATTACTCTTACTCATGCTAAGACATAACAAACCTGCATCTAATTCATAATATACAGTGTAACTGCACCCTGTACTCAACAGCCTTTACCAACATACTGGTAGTATTTTCTCCACGCTATTTGAAATGTCTAACCAATAATCTTAAATTAACTGTTTAGACCACGTAACCATACAGACATGTCTATCTCGCATGTATTTATCTGTTAATTTATCTTTTACACCAAAAAAGAAAAGAGGCTGTAATGTTATGTTATTATTAGGCCTAGCACACTTATAAGGTCACAATAACAGTTTTTTGCTTAGATTAGCTGGTTTAGCAAGTATTCACTTGTACCACCTGAACAGATAATGGCCTTCCACTCACCCTGTTTAAGGTATATTAATATGCTACATCCATGCTGTGTCTCCCCTTAAGCTATGTTTTGTTTTATGTTTTATTTTCATATGTACCTAGTGAGAGATACCTTCCCTCTTTTGAATCACACCCCAGTGGTTTTACTCACAAGTTATCACAGACGACCACCTAGTTTGTTACCTACTTAAGATACCTGATCTGCTCAGACACCCTTACGCCTACGTGACCCATAACATGCCTCAATACCTCATGTTTACTGATATGACGTGTAGACGTTGGGTTTAATCTTGACTACTCTCATTAACAAAATGTGCAATGCTTTTGATGCCATACAACATACAATGCCTGATGATCAGTTTGCACCAGCTGTTGTGGCAATGCAAACCTGTCTGCTTAAAGGGATACTTCAGGCACCAAGACCACTTCTGCCGATTGGAGTGGTCTGGGTGCCAACGGTCAGGATTATATTGATCCAGCACGCAGAATAGTATCACACCCTAGAACTAAGGGTAACGTTTTACCGGACCTTAGAATGGCCAGACTTAACATACCCGAGAATAGTCAGAAAACTAGCGATACACAGCGATAGTGAACAGCCAAAAGTCAAGGGTACCAGAAATTAGGGAAGTCAAAAACCAGAAAAACACGATCAGGAACACACTCTCGAATAACCATCTAGGGCAGTGATGCAGTGGGTGGTAGGGGTGCTGTGTATGTGGGGGGTGGAGTGGTAAAAATACATCAAATACGTATGTGTCTAGGAAGCAGCTCTCCTGTCCTCCAGCTCAATGCTGTGTGGAAACGCTCGGCATCGCTCCACACAGATTGCTCGCCGGAGGACAGGAGAGCTGCTTCCTAGATCCAACCCCCTGTTTTCAGTCCTCCCGACACGAAAGCAGAGTAGGCGCCTGCTGTTTTGGGCAGGCACCTACTATGCATTGCTGCAGACAGCCAGCGGCCCTCTCTCCCGGTGACCTATGGCCGTGTGCCCACAGAGAGGGCCTGGCGTGCCACCTGTGGCACGCGTGCCTTAAGTTCGCCATCACTGATCTAGGTGAAACCACGACAGGACAATGAGCTAAGGGAATATAAGAGTTTAAATAACCCTTTTGCAGATCTGATTGGCTGTACCTAGCCCTTGACCTCAAAACATGCGTGTTCGTCTTTTGCGTGATGTCACCCGCACGTCAATGTTGTCTTTACCATGGATGAAAGTGGAGCTATATAATTGTGTGGGTCCGCAGTGTCCAGCCTCCACCGGCATGCCGCAAAAGCCAGGCATGATAGCAGAAGACTGCCAAGCAGCACTCCCCTCTATCTTTGGAAGGTAATTATCTCTGTTTTTGTCACATGGAGATGAAAAATACATGACACAAACTCCCATCACCCTTAACCCTGCAAGTGTAATTACTGCAGTCCTATCAGACAGCCACTTGAGGGATTTCTGGGCTCTTAAACGAATTTTGGTTGCTTAAACGATGCTGGACGTCCTCACGCTCTGCATGAGGACCTCTAGCGTCGCCAGAATCCCCATAGGAAAGCATTATTCAATGTGTGATAAGGTGAATGGGGTGGTCTGTGAGGGAGTTTATATTTCGACTGAATTGTTCAGAGAGGCATATGATTTTTAACCCCAGGGGGAGTGTGTGTGTCTGTGTGTATATAACTTACATTAATATTTAGTTATGGGCCCCTGGGGTGGAGCATTTGGAGAGCAGGGTGGGCCAGTGCTCCACTCCGCTGTTTATTGTTTTGTTCCTGGGAGACTAGGTCCAGACCAGGGTTTGGACTGTCTCTAACCCACTGCTCAGCTGCAGGTAATCAGCTGCAGCAGTGGGAATAAACCCCTCCCTGCTAGGCAGGTAAGGGGAGCATGTTTGTTTCTCTCTGGAAGCAGCAGGCTGACAAAGACACTAGGTTGGTGAAAACAATATTGTTTTGTTATAGTTTAACCTCTGAGAGATAGGGAATCTGAAGTTAGTAAGTGCTCAGACAAGCTAGGTTTTTGTTTATAGGGATTTGTGTTACATTATTGTGTTTTTTTTCATTTGCATCTGTCTCTGTAGTGAAGCTCAACAATAAAGTGCCTGGAATTAAGTTACTTTTTAAAGACTGTGCATGTTTGTACCCAAAAGGACCGTGCTAACTGCAGACAAGGATCACAGGAGGTTTAATGCGCGCACATGCATTAGATCTCCCCCGCTGGCAGACATTTTAACCCCTTCAGCAACATGGGATGGGGGGCAGGAGGGGGGCTCTGAAGGATTCTCTACTGCCAGGAAAACAGGTTTGTTTTCCTGGCACTGGAGAGTGCCTTTAACCTATGCACAAATAAAATAAAGAACTTTTTAATGAGAAATATAAACAGGTATTTTTATATACTGAATGCTCTATACCTTTTGTAATGGCTAAAAACTTATTGAAATAATTTGAAAAAAGTTCTCTCTTACCTAGATTCAGGTGCCCACTCCCTCCCCACACCCAAAGCAAAAAAAACAAAGAAGGTTTACTCTCCTCCCTTGTCAAAGCTCCTCCCCAGCTTAGATATTCAGTAAAGATGACCTATGCTTCTCCATAGAAAAATATTGTGAGCAATGAATCAATTAGCATCTTTACATTTTAAACAGAGAGACAAAAAGTATGGAATACGGATAAAGAGAATCCCTATAAGAGACAGAGCAACCCAGCAAGATAAAATAACACAAATGTCAAATCACTGTGCTGGAGTATCCAGTTTCAGTGTTAAATCATATGCTGCATTCTATCAATAACCTAAAGAGTGTGTACAAATCAAAGAGACACAATCCTAGGGTAGATATAATAGGAAAGGGCGGCTCTTGTCTCGCTGCACTATTGTGCTATCGAAGGCATTCCGTTAAAAATCTCTACCTCCTACCAACTAGAGATAAAATATACTAATTGCGGAAAAGGTATAAACACAAAACCCAGCCCCTTTTCAGATGAAATACAAACGAAATTTTTTTTTAAAACCAAGTATGAGATACCAACAGGATCTCAAGAGAAGCTATGGTGCATAAATCATTAATTATAAGGCTGAAAGTCATCCCATGTCTCTAGTGCACCAAAGCCCTGATCCGTCCCGACGAACGTTCCGCCACTAACTGGCTCTTCCAGGGGAAGCTCAATGAATCTTAATAGAGAGAGTTTTGGCATCTTTTTAGCTGGATGGAAACAGGAAGCACCTGTAATGGGTGTCTGCCAGACAGTCAATAGAGTTCTACTTAACGAGAAAAGTAAACACTGTTTTTTTTTTGTTTTTTGTTTTTTTTATCAGAAAAGACAATGTTTATAAGTGTCAGACTGCAGGACATGCTATTTGCACCAGAACCACTTCACTAAGCTGTTGTGGTTCTGGTATTTAGAGTGCCCTTTATAAATCATAGACAACATTGTGTCACCTGAGTCTCTAGCAGCGAGGGCCCATAAAGTATTGTTAAGGACTATTGATTTACGTTTAAAAAAATTTTTTTTTTAAATTACGTTTTCCTCTTTATAAAACAAGAAAATATTCCTACCTTGATTATGAAATTCTATTTTGGGCACTGGTTCTTGAGAATGACATTATATTTAACTGGAAAGCGTGCAGAGACAACCTACAGGAATAATTATGGGACATTAGGAATATAAGACATGATAGAAAATGTAAAATTATTTTAATGAAAACTGTAGCGGAGATGCAATATTACCCAGGTTATCTCCGCTTATAATCCAAGTGGGACTCAGGAACAAGTAAATAGTAAATCCACAGGCAAGGCTCCCAGCAGGTAAAATACAGCAATATCCCAACAGCAATCCCAATAACTGGACGACACACAGTTTCAGGAGCATAACTGAAAGCCTTTAATCACAGTCTCCTTATAAAGCATGCTCCCATGCAAGGGAGGGATTTACAGTAATTATTACAGTAGCCAATCCTGTCCTGGTAACCTCCCACACATCTCCTCCCCTCAGCCAGCATCATAATCCCCTTATCCAGCACACCAATTCCCCCCATTTCTGGATGTACCCCTAAACGTAGGGGTACCTCTTTAAATCCTACATCCCCGGATACCCCTGATCTGGGTGAACAACATATCCAAAAATCACCCAGATCAGACCAGGGGTTCGGGAAAAGTATGGAGGGAATAAAATGACCGACCGCACGAACTGAGATAGCCGAATCCGGTTCCATGTGAATGGGCCCTGCGGTCGGTCCTGGCATAAGGGAATAAAATACACGAAAACCTCTAGCTATAGAGGCTAGGGAGGGTTCGCCTGAATCCCCTCGTTCGGTATTTTCTATCTACCGAACGAGGGGCCGTTCGGTAGTTTGGAACCGAACGGACCAGGGCTGTGGAGGTCTCAGCAGTGTTCACCTACTCGAGTGTCCGATTTTAGTTCCAGACACTCAACGGCAAAACACCGCTGTTCGGTGTTTTAAAATGGCCGCCGCCACGTGTTCGTTTGTCGAATGGCGGCCACCCCCGAGAACAAAGGACGGCTACTTACTGTTCAATTACCCATTCGCAACAATGTTGCAACAGGTAATTGAGGACACACTTCACACAGGGGAGGTCTGGTCGTTCGGTAGTTTAATTCGAATAAACTAAGGGAATGAAACTACCGAACAATCAGAGGAATACAATTCTCTTTAATACATAGAAAAACACAGCAGATACACGAATGCAGGTATATACAGTATATTTGTAGGGTCGCCTGGTGCTATCCGCTACAAAAACAATTCTTAGCATTTTATAATATAAATCGAATATATAAGTCCAGGGCACACAGCTCTTTCACTCCTTTTCAAAAGGCTGTACAAAAAAACAAACAAGCAATGATCCATTAAGAAATCAAGAAAGGCAATTTTACCTAGATCTCCGGCAATGTTTAATTACATTATTGCTTTACTATTGGAGAAAAAGCAAGCACTTGGTCATGTTATTGGTCATCTTTAATCATGCTGCCACCTTTGAAACAAAAAGAGAAAGAAATAGTGACAGTTGTTCTCTAGACATTTTCCTTTCATTAAAGACTGATAATGTGATATATGTTGCAGTAAATGGACAGAATTGCTCTGTTTGATGTGCCTTCAAGGCTTACTGCCATTAGCAATATTTAGTGTGCTTATACCCGGGGCTAAAAATAGTACAATCAATCGGAAACAATTAATTTTTACAGGCACGTTAATGATTTATCATTATGATTTGATAAAGGAAGCAGCATTAATTTAATATGTTACCACCTGTTTCAATTAGAATTAACGTATTGTTTCATCTGTCATTTTTAATGTGAAAACTGAAAAGACTTTTTAATATGAAAACAGAAAAGATCTAAATTCACAAAAGCAAAACCATTTAGACCACTGATGGACACGAATACTAAACAGATTGCCGCTTTTAATTAAATAGTGTGGGCATTTACGGTACAAATTCAAGGTGCTTACTGATGTCATTGGTACACTAATTAAGGGGCATGTGTATTGGGGCAAATTGCTTATATGAAGTGTTGGTACTTTGACATTGTCTAAACTCCAGGCCTTTTCACCGGTAATCCGTAATAATGTTTAGGATAGGGAGGCAAAAGTTGTGGCATCTGCTTACTTGGAACCCAAAAAATGGACAAGCGAAAAGATCAGAGTAACTTTAGCAATGGCCAAATAGTGATGGCTAGTCAACTGGGTCAGAGCATCTCCAAAATGGCAAGTCTTGTGGGGTGTTCCTGCTAAGCATTGGTTAGTACCTACCAAAAGTGGTGAAAGAAAGGACAAATGGTAAACCGGCATCAGTCATAGGTGCCCAAGGCTCATTGAAGCATGTAAGGGAGCAAAGGCTAGTATGTGTGGTCCCATCACAGAGAAGAGCTACTGTAGATGAAATTGCTGAAAAACGTTATGCTTGCCGAAATGGTGTCAGAACATGCAGTGCATTGCAGTTTGCTGTTTATGGGGCTATGTAGCTGCAGACCGGACAGAGTGCCCATGATGACCCTTGTCCCCTGCCGAAAGTGCCTTTAATGGGGACGTGAGCGTTAGAACTGGACCATGTATCAATGGAAGAAGTTTCCCTGGTTACATCAGGTGGATGACTATATGTGTGTGTTTTGTTTACCCGGGGGAGAGATGGCAGCAGGATGCAACATGGGAATTACACAGGTTGGCAAAGACAGTGTTATGCTCTTGGCATTGTTCTACTGAGAAACTGTGTATGTTACTTGGACACATACAGTCAGGTCCATAAATATTGGGACATCAACACAATTCTAATCTTTTTGGCTCTATACACAAACACAATGGATTTGAAATGAAATTAACAAGATGTGCTTTAACTGCAGACTTTCAGCTTTAATTTGAGGGTATTTACATCCAAATCAGGTGAAGGGTGTAGGAATTACAACAGTTTGTATATGTGCCTCCCAGTTTTCAAGGGACCAAAAGTAATGGTAAAATTGGCTGCTCAGCTGTTCCATGGCCAGGTGTGTTATTCCCTCATTATCCCATTTACAAGGAGCAGATAAAAGGTCCAGAGTTGGGGGCGTGGCCTGACCTGCAAGCAGTACAGTCGCATGGTGGATGAGCTCCCATCACACAGGCTGTTTATGGGGAAATACTAGCAGTTCTCATGCCTGAATTAAAGCTGGGGTGTGCTACCCATGCTGGGGGCACCCGGGTGAATCATCTGATACCGGACTCGAGTGTTTCCCGCAAGCGAGAACTCAAGGCAGCAAGCTGCGGCCCGTGGTGGACGGGGCAGGGGGGAGACGGCCGCTCCCCTCGCCTCAGCGCCCGGGGCACGGAGCCGCCGATTACCCGCTCCCCCACCTCAGGACCGGCGGGAGTGATCCCGGTCCAATCCTTCCAGGCAGCAGGGCTTAAGCGCAAGCTGACAGCAGAACATACAGAGCAGCCCCATGCTACACAGGCACTTAAAATGGCGGACGCCATGTGCATTCAAAACTGCCACACAGGCAAGCACAGCATTATGGACAAACTTGAAGCAATACTCGACGCCTTCTGGGCACGAATAGCGAGCAAGGAACGACACACTAAAGCTCCAGTGCATAAACCCATCAAAAGGCCCACACATACCCACCGCAACCGCATAGGCCCCCGTCTGACTGGACCTAAAAGTTGGCGCCAAAGATGGAGATCCCACCTGCCTAAATACAAACAGGCAAGATCAAGCCACACTGCGACCCTGGCCCGAATTGGCCCACAAGCTCACCCCAGACCCTGCATGAAGTGGAGACCCAAACAGCAACCAGTAACAAGCAAGCTCACTCACAGCTCCGATCCTGCTCGACGCCATGGAGAGCCCCAAAACACCAAACGGAGAATACACTTACCCACAACGTCCATGCCGGTTCCTGCGGTGACGAGCAGATGAGACAGCAATTGGAACACACAGCGCTGCTCATGGCAGAGCCCCAGCAGGACTTTCAAATGATCCCAATTCCCTTCAATGCGCTGGGTATCGGCTGACCGAGCACTCCCAGACCGGGACACACAGAGGTACAAGCCCAAAGTCTCTAATACAATAGACGCTGTCCATACCACATTGACACCTCTCGGGCAGAGATTTTCCATCGACAGAGGACTTAGTAACAAGTAACATTCACCGCTCACCCATTTTAATTGGTTTTGCATTTATAATATTCATCCCACACTTGCTGTGACGAAGTGCCCTTCACCACTTGGTCCTGGAGAGGCCTACTTGCCAGCCTCCTCCCCTGTGACTATGACTCTTTCATGTATCTGGCTTTAAAGCCCCTAGTCTACCTTCAGACAGACAATTTATGTAGGCTGCTTTATTTATCTTATGTTTTAGTCACCCTGCACCCATTATAGGTGCAGGGTGTGTGTAATGTAATTGTTTATAGTGTGTGTGTATGTACTGTATAATGTATTGCCTGCTCTCTTGTATTGCTGAGGTTTGCTACCAACTAGGTGGGTTTGGCTATGGAGCTTGTCTAGTGCCCTCTGTTGGTAGCAACAGCAATATGCACTACCTGATTTGCAAGACTGGTTCATTTGCATATTCAGGTAGATTTGCATATTGCTAATTCTGCAGGCAGGTGAGATATTTACTGTTAAATATTGTCTCCCCCCACCCCTTTAAAAATGTGCCATTGTGTTGTGATAAGTCACTGTGTGTTGTTTGATATGTTTTGACTGTTTGTGATTTTATTGAGGTTTCACAACAATGTTATTGTGGTGACCCTATTGGCTGGTCCCAAGGGAAATAAAGGTTTTGACAGTTCTTCTTGATCCCTCTAAACGTAGCCTTGTCTCGTTATTGGAGGGAGCTGTTATAATCACACTGGGGATTGCTATGCTCTGCATGCTCCCCTGAGCTTGAGTCACTTAGCTCTTTTAAGAGCTTGTTTCTGACACGCTCTCCTTGGAGGAGGGGTCTTCACCACACAGTCCTGGATGCTGGAGGTTCATACAGGGTGGAAGGAAGAGTTCTTTCCCACACAGTCCTGGAGGACAGAAGCTGATCCAGGGTGGAAGGAAGACGGCGAGACTCCAGTCAAGATACGGCGGTTGCGGAGTCTGCGGTGGTTGTGGTGTCTGCTGCAGCGCTTGGAGTCCTCAGGAAGCGCTAGGAGCATCCGTCAACGGAGGGTACTCAGTCGGAGTACAAGGAGCTCCGTTACACTTGCATTATGCATTACTGTACGCATGGGCCATGCCCCCAGTTAACCTGTCACCTTCTCACATAACGATGATATACCTGCCTGCCTGGCAACTTGCATGTTTAACACCTACGTCTGTTCTTTTCTTCTCCTTTCATACATAACATGCATAACCTGTGATGCACGCAGACTAGTTTAAACACTGTTCTAGCCTAATTAAAGTGTAACACTACTCTCACAAACTGATATGTATAAGCTAACAATAATATAAAAATGTGCCTTGTAAGCAAATGTCCCGCATGTTTTGCGAGAAAAAGCTTGAGGATTGCTCTCGGGGCACCTCATGCCTGCTTGTAATGTTTTCTGTGCATTACAAAAAAAAAAAAAAAAAGGTCCAGAGTTCATTTCAAGTGTGCTATTTGCATTTGGAATCTGTTGCCGTCAACTCTCAATATGAGATCCAAAGAGCTGTCACTATCAGTGAAGCAAGCCATCATTAGGCTGAAAAAACAAAACAAACCTATTAGAGAGAGAGCAAAAACATTAGGTGTGGCCAAATCAACTGTTTGGAACATCCTTAAAAAGAACGCACCGGTGAGCTCAGCAACACCAAAAGACCCGGAAGACCACGGAAAACAACTGTGGTGGATGTTACAAACTGCTATTTGTAACTGGCCCTTTAAATGGCAAATTGCCCTGCTTCCCTGGGTTGTGGAGAAGCCTATTTGCCAGCCTCCTTCCACATGACTATGGCCCCTGGGAGACTGTGAAAATGTATGCACTTTTATTTGGTGTGTATGGCCCTTTAAGACGGTCGGTGGGCATATTGGGGCTTATGGACTTTTTATGGGACTGGTGCTGGCCCTTTAAGCACCTTTTTGGGGCATCAGGAAGATTGGGACACTGCCCCTTTAAGACGGTGTCCCCAGACTTGTTGGGGACACTGCCCCTTTAAGACGGTGTCCCCTGTGTCCCCAGACCTGGTTCAAACCCTTTGTGCCTGGCTATTTCCCACTTGGTTCAGTAAATGGGGCTTACTGAACCAAGTGCCACACAGGCAGACCACCCAGAAGTGGAAGTGTGCAGGCAATTTACCTCCCAGAAGCTGTGGTTAACCGCAGCTTAATTGACAATGCTGGGTGGCCTTTGTTCGTTTGCCGAACACGTGGCGGCAGCCATCTTTGATCATTCGACGAGTTCAGCGGTATGTGTAGCCAAATTCATGGAACTAAAATCGGCTACACATTTCCGCGAACACCGCTGAGCTCTACCTTCTCCCATACTGATTTTACTGCTGCAGAGACTAAGTCCCATTCGGTCGTTTTTTTAGCCTGAAATAGACCGGCCGCACAGCCCAAATCTATGGAACTGTTTTGGGCAGGAAAATGTGCTTGCGGTCGGTCATAAAGGGACCTCCAGCTAACTTTTTAACCCCTGGATGGATCTGGCTGATTTTTGGTTATGTTTATGTTTTAAGTGTGCTGATTAATAATATGTAATTGTTATGAAGATTGGATGTGTAGTTTTAAAGGTACAGTGTATGGATAAAATGTATGTGCCATAATTAGATCACAGGCAGAGGGGAGGATTTTTGTGTGTAATTGCTGGGAGTGTTTCTGTAATGTACGTTTATTATTGGTTGTTGTGTAAAACCCTGTGGGTGGTCCTATCTCAGGGAAACCTGCATAAAAGAAGGTTCTTTGTGTGCCAATAAACAGAATGACTTGACCCTCTTACTTGCAGCCTTGACTCATGTTTGTAGGGGACAGCTACAGGGAGTGCAGAATTATTAGGCAAGTTGTATTTTTGAGGATTAATTTTATTATTGAACAACAACCATGTTCTCAATGAACCCAAAAAACTCATTAATATCAAAGCTGAATATTTTTGGAAGTAGTTTTTAGTTTGTTTTTAGTTTTAGCTATGTTAGGGGGATATCTGTGTGTGCAGGTGACTATTACTGTGCATACTTATTAGGCAACTTAACAAAAAACAAATATATACCCATTTCAATTATTTATTATTACCAGTGAAACCAATATAACATCTCAACATTCACAAATATACATTTCTGACATTCAAAAACAAAACAAAAACAAATCAGTGACCAATATAGCCACCTTTCTTTGCAAGGACACTCAAAAGCCTGCCATCCATGGATTCTGTCAGTGTTTTGATCTGTTCACCATCAACATTGCGTGCAGCAGCAACCACAGCCTCCCAGACACTGTTCAGAGAGGTGTACTGTTTTCCCTCCTTGTAAATCTCACATTTGATGATGGACCACAGGTTCTCAATGGGGTTCAGATCAGGTGAACAAGGAGGCCATGTCATTAGATTTTCTTCTTTTATACCCTTTCTTGCCAGCCACGCTGTGGAGTACTTGGACGCGTGTGATGGAGCATTGTCCTGCATGAAAATCATGTTTTCTTGAAGGATGCAGACTTCTTCCTGTACCACTGCTTGAAGAAGGTGTCTTCCAGGAACTGGCAGTAGGACTGGGAGTTGAGCTTGACTCCATCCTCAACCCGAAAAGGCCCCACAAGCTCATCTTTGATGATACCAGCCCAAACCAGTACTCCACCTCCACCTTGCTGGCGTCTGAGTCGGACTGGAGCTCTCTGCCCTTTACCAATCCAGCCACGGGCCAATCCATCTGGCCCAT
This sequence comes from Pelobates cultripes, assembly GCA_933207985.1. Taxonomy (NCBI): domain Eukaryota; kingdom Metazoa; phylum Chordata; class Amphibia; order Anura; family Pelobatidae; genus Pelobates; species Pelobates cultripes. The sequence continues at coordinate 94,205,721 of OW240919.1, read as the reverse complement.
CAAGACTCACTCTCATTTCATCAGTCCATAAAACCTTAGAAAAATCAGTCTTGAGATATTTCTTGGCCCAGTCTTGACGTTTCAGCTTGTGTGTCTTGTTCAGTGGTGGTCGTCTTTCAGCCTTTCTTACCTTGGCCATGTCTCTGAGTATTGCACACCTTGTGCTTTTGGGCACTCCAGTGATGTTGCAGCTCTGAAATATGGCCAAACTGGTGGCAAGTGGCATCGTGGCAGCTGCACGCTTGACTTTTCTCAGTTCATGGGCAGTTATTTTGCGCCTTGGTTTTTCCACACGCTTCTTGCGACCCTGTTGACTATTTTGAATGAAACGCTTGATTGTTCGATGATCACGCTTCAGAAGCTTTGCAATTTTAAGAGTGCTGCATCCCTCTGCAAGATATCTCACTATTTTTGACTTTTCTGAGCCTGTCAAGTCCTTCTTTTGACCCATTTTGCCAAAGGAAAGGAAGTTGCCTAATAATTATGCACACCTGATATAGGGTGTTGATGTCATTAGACCACACCCCTTCTCATTACAGAGATGCACATCACCTAATATGCTTAATTGTAGTAGGCTTTCGAGCCTATACAGCTTGGAGTAAGACAACATGCATAAAGAGGATGATGTGGTCAAAATACTCATTTGCCTAATAATTCTGCACTCCCTGTATAATCACTACAGGGATTACTATGCTCTTCATACTCCCTTAACTACTGAGCTCTTGTAAGAGCTCTTGTTCCTGTTCCTGCTTCGCTCTACAGAAGGAAGAGGTTCACCTATTGGAACCTGGAGCCTGGTTGTAGGTCCAGGGTGGATAGCAGACAGCGAGCCCAGCGGCGGTGGTTCATTGAGTCTGCAGTACTTATGGTGGTCTACGCAGTACTTATGGTGTCTACGGTGCTGATGGTCCTTTGGTGAGCGCTAGGAGCATCCTTTCTACGGTCCAACTTTCAGCCAGCCTGGAGGCAACCGTAACAGTGGATGACCGAAGAATTCTTTCCCTAGTGAAGAAAACACCCTTCACAACAGTTGACCAGATCAAGAACACTCTCCAGGAGGTAGGTGTATGTGTGTCAAAGTCAACAATCAAGAGAAGACTTCACCTGAGTGAATACAGAGGGTTCACCACAAGATGTAAACCATTGGTGAGCCTCAAAAACAGATAGGCCAAACAACATCTTAAAAAGCCTTCACAGTTCAGGAACAACATCCTATGGACGGATGAGACCAAGATCAACTTGTACCAGAGAGATGGGATGAGAACAGTATGGAGAAGGAAAGGAACTGCTCATGATCCAAAGCATACCACCTCATCAGTGAAGCATAGTGGTGGTAGTGTCATGGCGTGGGCATGTATGGCTGCCAATGGAACTGGTTCTCTTGTATTTATTGATGATGTAACTGCTGACAAAAGCAGCAAGATGAATTCTGAAGTGTTTCGGGCAATATTATCTGCTCATATTCTGCCAAATGCTTCACAACTCCTTGGAAAGCGCTTCACGGTGCAGATGGACAATGACCCAAAGTATACTGCAAAAGCAACCAAAGAGTTTTTTGTTTTTTTTTTGAAGGGAAAGAAGTGGAATGTTATGCAATGGCCAAGTCAATCACCTGACCTGAATCCGATTTGAGCATGCATTTCACTCGATGAAGACAAAACTGAAAGGAAAATGCCCCAAGAACAAGCAGGAACTGAAGACAGTTGCAGTAGAGGCCTGGCAGAGCATCACCAGGGATGAAACCCAGCGTCTGGTGATGTCTATGCCTTCCAGACTTCAGGCTGTAATTGACTGCAAAGGATTTGCAACCATGTATTAAAAAGTGAAAGTTTGATTTATGACTGGTAATCTGTCCCATTACTTTTGGTCCCTTTAAAAAGAGGGAGGCACATATACAAACTGTTGTAATTCCTACACCGTTCACCTGATTTGGATGTAAATACCCTCAAATTAAAGCTGAAAGTCTGCAGTTAAAACACATCTTGTTTGTTTCATTTCAAATCCATTGTGTTGGTGTATAGAGCCAAAAAGATTAGAATTGTGTCGATGTCCCAATATTTATGGACCTGACTGTACCACCTACCTCGAGATTGTTGCAGACCATGTACACCGCTTCATGGCAATGGTGTTCCCTTATGGCAGTGGCCTCTTTCAGTAGGGAATGCACTCTGCCATGCTGAAAAAATTGTTCAGGAATGGTTTGAGAAAAATGACAAATTGGTCAAGGTGTTGTCATGGTTTCTAAATTTCCCAGATCTCAATCCCATAGAGCATCTGTGGTATGTGCTAGAGCAACGATGGCAAACCTATGGCCTCTGTGTGGGCACGCAGCCATAAGTCGCCGGATGGGGGCGCCGCAATTGCCCCCCCAAGAGCCGATGCTCTCTCCTGCAGGGCCTGTGCTATTCAAGCGCCAGCCCTGCTTGGTACCTTCATGTACTGAAGGGAAGATTAAAGATCTCCCTCACCGGTCCACAAGTACATTGCCGGCAGGGGAGGGAGAGGAGATCCGGGAGCTCTAGCTTGCAGCTTTGCCAGATCTCCTCTTGCAAGCACGGAACGTTGCTGCGGTTACCATGGCAACGCTCTGTTCTCGCGAGAGTGAACTCTAGCCCAGGAGCTGCAGGCTAGAGTTCACTCCCCACTAGTACCGCCAGGGATTCTCCACCGGACCACCAGGGCTTCACAATTGATATCCTTCCTCCCTGGGCAAAGGTAAGAAGGGAGGGGGGATATAAAGCATATTTAGTTAATAAAAAACAAAACAAAAAAAACCCCATTATTTGTTTTAATCAGCCCCCAACTACACACACACTGCCCAGTGCACCCCCATACACACACTGCCCCCACTGCACCCCCATACATACACTGCCCCCACTGTAACCCCATACACACACTTCTCCCCTATGTCTCTCGTGCAGAGGGAACTTGCTGGCATTTCGGAGCTGGACTGCCTGTATGGGTGGGACCAGTCTGATATGTTTCAGAGATGTTCTCTCTGTAATGGCACAAGATGAGCTAAAACCAGCTTGAGATCTGAGCAGGGACCCACCAAAGGGCAGGCTATTTCAGCTGCTGCCTGTTCTTAGTATACTCTTGCGCCCCATTTTTTTGCTCTCCACTTCTCCCCTATACACACACCGCCCCTGCTGTACCCCCATACACCCACTGCCCTAATGCACTCCCATACACACACTTCTCCCCCATACACACACTGTCCCCACTGTACCTCCATACACACACTGCACCCCCATACACACACTGCCCCCAATGTAACACCATACACACACTTCTCCCCTATACACACTGCCCCCACTGTACCCCCATACACACACTGCCCCCATTGTACCCCCACCACACACATTGCCCCAACTGCAATCCCATACACACACTGCCCCCACTGTACCCCAATACACACACTTCTCCCCTCACATAAACACTGCACCCCAATACACACACACACTGCCCCCACTACACCCTCATACACACAGTTGCCCCATACATTGTTCCCACTGCACCCCATGAATACACAATGCACTCCCATGCACACACTACACCCTTAGTTCGGACAACTGTATGAGTATTCAGGTTTAATTGCTGTGTTGGCTCTTTGAGGAAAAAAACTTTTGTATTGCGGTTTAAGCACCCTGGCTCAAAAATGTTCGCCATCATTGTGCTAGAGCAACAAATCTGATTCATGGAGGCCCCACCTCACAGCTTGCAGGACTTAAAGGATCTTCTGCTATTGTTTTGTTGTCAGATACTACAAGACATGTTGAGAAGTCGTGTGGAGTCTGTGCCTCGACACATCAGAGCTATTTTGGTAACACGAGGGGGACCTAAATAATATTAGGCAGGTGGTTTTAATGTTGTGGCTAATTAGTGTAAGCTATATGAAATTTTGGTGGTGATAATTTTGACTCCTGCTGTTTTTGGAGTTGGCCCAGTGTGTACGAGTCAGAATTGGGAGTTGGTTAATGCTACGTACTCCCCCCATACTGTATGGCCACAAAGGGAGAAGTGCTGAGGAAACAGGAAGGTGGACAACTGCTTAAGAGACAGTTGCACAAGGATTTTGAGTAAGAAAAAAAAAATATATATATATATATATATATATATATATATCTCAATCGATGAAATGGAGCACTCAAAAAGGACTTCCATATAGTGTATTTATTGTAACAAAAAAGTTTACAACATAGTGTAAGTGTCACGGAAACCTAGCAACCACGCCGTACGGGAAGACGCATGCCGGAAACCACGTGGGTTTCCGTGACACGTCCGGGTTTGAATGGGTTGCCGCACACACGAGATTGGTGAGTTAATATTTTTCATATGTATTTAAACTTCGTTTGTTTCACTGGTTAGTTGATCTTGAAAAAGACCCTTAGGGGTCGAAACGTTGATTAGGATTACTTACACTATGTTGTAAACTTTTTTGTTACAATAAAGACACTATATGGAAGTCCTTTTTGAGTGCTCCATTTCATCGATTGATTTATATTTTGGGACGTTGGAGGCACCAAAGGCAGATTTATCCGGAATACTTCAGGGGTGAGTGCCTAAATCAAACTTTTTTGTATATGTGTGTGTATGTGTATATGTATGTATATGTGTGTATATATATATATATATATATTATTGTGGCGAAACCAACCTCGCCACTGTGAACTGGAGAAGCCTGGTTGCTCGCCTGCTCCCTTTGGACTATGGCCCTGCAGGTTAAACCGTTTATTTCCACTGCAGAAAGGCTTATTTGTGTGATCTGAGTGCCATTCATCTAATAATGTGCACTCAGATCTCAGCTATCTGGGGATATGTGAAATGTCTGTGTGTTATGTGTAAATGTGACTTTATGTATTTTAAAGTGTTTTGTGTCTTTTTGCAACCATGTGCTTAATGGAGTCTTGTGTCTGTCCTGGGAGATAATTGAATTACTTATCTCCAGGATAGAAGACTCTGAAACTGGTTTGGGCCAGAAAGCCATGCTTCATTTAGTCACAAAGGACTTTCCCTTAACTTTTGAACCCCTGGTCTGATTCGTGCCATTTTTTAATATGTTGTTCCCCTGAATGGATTGATTGTGAATATGTAATTTTATGTGAATGTGATGTATGGTTTTAGAGTTATGAAAGTTGGGTAGAAAGTATGTTTTAACTGTATGTGTAATTGAGTTTCCTCTCAGGATAAGGGGAGGGAATATGTGGGATGTAACTGTATATGTGATTGGTTGTTTTGTAACGCCCTGTGGGCTGTACTATGTTTGTGGATTGGGAATAAAAGAGACTGTATGTGACAGTACAGAGAGTTCCTGTTTTAACCATCAAAGTGAAGTGTCGTCTCATTATTGGGGGAAGGATTTATTGTATGCTGTTCCAGTTTGACTGCTAGAGTAAACCTATTCGTATGGTTCCTATTCAACTGTCTACAGCATTCATATGCTTGAGAGCATTCACATGCTCCTACGGTTCGGTGATTGTGGTGTCTGCCAGAGTGCTTGGAGTCCTCAGGAAGCGCTAGGAGCATCCTTCAACGGAGGTACCCAGTCGGGGTGCCAGGCGATCCGTTACAATTATATTCTGCCATTATTGTTACATTGTAGGTTGTTTTATTCAATGATTATTTTAAAAAAAATATTAGCTAACATAGCTGCAATGCTTTCCTTCTATTTCAGCTTGCACACACTAGACACACAGTTGGCTGCTTTCAGTGATACACATCTCTCATTTCACAACCTATCCATCCACCTTTTCAATAATACTCAGGATCTCATGCTATTCTAGAGCAGTTGACATTTCATCTGCAAGCAGTGAAGAGATGTGTGCAAAGTTGCCAGCGGCATACTGATCAGAAGGGGATGTTTAAAGGGTCAGCTTGTGACAAGAGCAGACAGAGCAGGTTATAAGGAGAACAGCAGGTTCCTCTCTGCCAGCCTTTTAGGCACTATAATAGGGACTTAAAGAAACACTATAGTCACCTAAATCACTTTAGCTTAATAAAGCAATTTTAATGTATAGATCATTCCCCTGCAATTTCACTGCTCAATTCACTGTCATTTAGGAGTTAAATTGTAAAAAATGTAGATGAATGGATGTTCAATGTTGATGATTCTTAATTTCTTCTTATCTTCAGTTGATTGATATATATACGTCTTTTGTATATATAATCTTGGGCCAAATGCTCGCCACAATAATATATGTCTATATTATTGAAAAGTAGTAATACGCAATCTGACTTACGGTTTCTTCCGGTTTATTCTTTGTTACGGATACATAATAAAGCATAATAAATGATGTTACAGGATTATAGACATTCAACAGCAGATGGTAATTGCTGGACTTCTGATGGGAGAGTTACATCGTTGTACAGAGCCAAGCCAAGACAGGACTAAGACTGAGAGACCTCGTGTCCCTCTGTTACTATATAGAAGTGCTAATAGTAACGTCAGCATATAACTCTAGCCATATAAGGACAAAACCCCCACATCCACATTCCAGAGCTCTCGGACAAAGAAAGCCTTGTGACTTATTGATACCATCTGTTACTTATGTCAATCCACACATCCATATATATAATCAATAGAAACATAGAATATGCCATATTCTACATTCCCTCTGTTTATGGTTTGTTTTAAAACCATAACACAATGTAATTAACCTGTCCATTCATACATCACTTGTATCACATTCATTGAGCATAGAACAAGATGTAGTCACAACTTTCTATTATATGAGAGTTCTTGGAATGTCGAGTTTCTATCCCTCATACTGCTTACTTTACTTCAAACTCCCTTTGTTTCAGCTATGTATTGATATCCATATCCATATTACATCATAACTACTTGAACATAATATATACATATATAACAATAATAAATGAATACAATAAAATATTTACAAATGTTGATCCAATAAACAATAAAGCAATCAGAAAGATCTACCTGCTCAGGTACAGTCATGTCTTTGTAGATAACAAAATCAAGATGATACCTTTCTAAATAATAACTGTGTATCACTATCATATTCCTAATAAAGACACATATAAAAGTATTTTCATTCTCAATACCTGATATTACTTAAGTACTAATACATGTATTACTATAATATCCTGTCCAATTAGATTTCCATGTATTTATATGGTTTCTAGCAACCTTAAAATCTTTAGCTCATTTGTATTCATGAATTACATTCCTATACCATTAATACCACCTAGTGATGATTGTACCAGTACTTTACAATCATAGTATTTAATTTGTATATTCAGTAGGCTCTAACTACCTAAAATATATCAACACTACTTATAAGTCTCATTCAAAGGATGTGTTATCAACCATGAAGTTCTATAATAATTCTTCAAATAATGTTCATGGTGTTGACAATACTTATTGTCCTAGATATTCTCCACCCAGAAATCTTTCTATCATAGATTTGTTTTTGTTCACATAATTATAATTTTCACTAAGATTCCACCTTGTAGTAACAAACTTTACATTCAATCGAAACATAGTTTCCTTTAAAAGAACTTGGAAAGAACAATTTAAATTCATTAGCATCACTCTCTTCATTAGCATTGTGATGACTTATTAATGTAATACATCTTAAAAGCAGGATTGTCCTAATGTTCTGACCAATCCGTATTCCTTTGTACACTTCAACTGACTAAAATAAAATAAGCAAAACTTGGGATCATACTGCCCAGAAACTCTTATTCCTAGTCTGTGTCTAACAAACTCAGGGTAATCATAAAACAACTTAACAATGTATTCATTGGATACCATCATATCCAGAAACCTATTCTCCCTAGTCCATACCTTTATAGACTTAGGTCAAATATAATTGTGTACTATACTCCTTCAATTCAATTCAATTCCTCTTGGATCTCTGAACTCTTATATCCAAAGCATTCTTAATGTATACCATTACTTAATATTAATCAAAATAAATTATCCTTCCTTAGTTTTCTTCCTTATGTTACCATTGTTTGTTTCACTTCACCTCGATATAAACAAATTACTCATTATATTTAATCTATGAAATACTATTTAACTCAATCTTTGTGGTATTAAGTAACCATGATCCTTATTTTATCAACTTCATATTTTATCTTCCTCTGATACTTCTCATTCTATGTATAGGTAATAATGTAATAGTTCTTCATAATACTATCCTTTCATAATTGTACTCTATGTGTTATATAGTTAAATAACTTTTCATTGTCTGTTTTCTTTGTTAATATTTAGGAATTGATATGTATGTTAGTGTCAATCTTTTATTTCTTTGTAAGTCTGTTAATCTTTTGTATTGAATGAACTCTGTAGAATTTTCCATCACAGTTTGCAGATCAGATGAAAAGTCTCTTTCCAACAGTCGATGTCCAGTTGTCTGAAGGAATGCTTTCCTGATTTATTGCCACAAGGATCTGTCACACTTTACCAGATCAGTTATCTCTGTCTATTTCGTTGCTTCATCCACACAGCTGCGCAGTTCTGGACGCTTGATTCTGGACGCGTGCCAATCTCTGCCACGTGCTTGCTTCTAGAATTCATGTTGTATCTTGTGCTTTTTGTCTCAGTTGTAGAAAATAGTCTTGTACAGTCTTTATGATTTGAAAACTCTATTTTTCTTACAAACCACAGTTCTTCTATGATTCAGTCTAGATTCTTTTTTTCTCTTCAAGTTTGTTTTCCCAGTTCCAAAATAGCTTTGTAACTCGATTCTTTTCTCTCCCCCCTTTAAGTGGGAACAAAACTTGAATAGAAGACTGGCTGGCTGGCCAATGTAAAAAACTAGATGAGATTGGGTGTTAATGTAGAATCTTCTTAATTTCTTCTTATCTTCAGTTGATTGATATATATACGTCTTTTGTATATATAATCTTGGGCCAAATGCTCGCCACAATAATATATGTCTATATTATTGAAAAGTAGTAATACGCAATCTGACTTACGGTTTCTTCCGGTTTATTCTTTGTTACGGATACATAATAAAGCATAATAAATGATGTTACAGGATTATAGACATTCAACAGCAGATGGTAATTGCTGGACTTCTGATGGGAGAGTTACATCGTTGTACAGAGCCAAGCCAAGACAGGACTAAGACTGAGAGACCTCGTGTCCCTCTGTTACTATATAGAAGTGCTAATACTAACGTCAGCATATAACTCTAGCCATATAAGGACAAAACCCCCACATCCACATTCCAGAGCTCTCGGACAAAGAAAGCCTTGTGACTTATTGATACCATCTGTTACTTATGTCAATCCACACATCCATATATATAATCAATAGAAACATAGAATATGCAATATTCTATATAAATCATTTTGTTTCTGTTTATGCAGCCCTAGCCACACCTCCCCTGGCTATGATTGACAGAGCCTGCATGAAAAAAAAACTGGTTTCACTTTCAAACAGATGTAAATTACCTTAAATAATTGTATCTCAATCTCCAAATTGAACTTTAATCACATACAGGAGGCTCTTGCAGGGTCTAGCAAGCTATTAACATAGCAGTGGATAAGAAAATCTTAATTAAACAGAACTTGCAATTAAGAGCCGAAATAGGGCTCTATTTACAGGAAGTGTTTATGGAAGGCTGTGCAAGTCACATGCAGGGAGGTGTGACTAGGGTTCATCAACAAAGGGATTTAACTCCTAAATAGCAGAGGATTGAGAAGTGAGGCTGCAGGGGCATGTTCTATACACCAAAACTGCTTCATTAAGCTAAAGTTGTTCAGGTGACTATAGTGTCCCTTTAAAGGATCACTATAGTATCAGGAAAACAAAGCAATTTTCCTGACACTATAGAGCCCTGAGGGTGCCCCCACCCTCAGGGCCCCCCTCCCGTGGCGCTGAAGGGGTTAAAACCCTTCAGCCACTTACCTTAATCCAGCACTGGGCTCCCTCGGCGCTGGTGACCTCAGCTCCCCCGTCCAACGTCACTGGAGTCGCATGCGCGGCAAGTGCCGTGCGTGCATTCAAAGTGTCCATAGGAAAGCATGCGCTTGGACAGATGCGCCTCTAGTGGCTGTCCAGAAGACAGCCACTAGAGGCTCGATTAACCCCAAATGTAAGAGAAACTGCTATGTTTGCATCTGAAAGGTTAAAACCTCAGGGACCTGGCACCCAGACCACTTCATTGAGCTGAAGTGGTCTGGGTGACTATAGTGTCCCTTTAAATAATTTAAATGTCTTTAAAGTGCAGTGGGATATAAGCAATATTTTCCCATTTAAGCACGTGTTATTTAGTTTAAAGTCTAAGTGAGCTATTAATAGCTAAAATGTTTAAATTATGTTTTTATGTTAAATGGATGAATTACTCATTGGATTTACTCCTTTTACAACAGCAGGGGTGTAAAGAGTACGTAATACTAAAGATACAGGATTATATAAAGCTTCATAAGGTCTTCAGGATCAGATTGCAATTTTGGCAAAAAATGCTTTTGGTCCTTAAAGGATCACTGGAGGGTGGCCATCTTTGCCTACTTGTTGGTCTGCAGCATGACAGAGTTCAGCTGAGGCTACATCTCTGCCTTCATTCCTTGCTCAAATATCAAGCCTCCAGAGTGGCCATTGGCTGATTGCTACGGACAGCTCTGTAAACTAGTCTTGACCACAACTACGTATAAGTGGTTATATTGTATAGTCTGACCTCAAAATCTATAGTTGTTTGTTGTTTTTGTGTGTTTTTGTGCTTTCAGGTTTTTCTTTTGTATTTCCTACATGGGGCCTTACCCTCACTTCCTATTAAAATGTATTGCACAAGCCTTAATCCTGATGTTTTAACAGCAGATGACCCTCTCATATAATGCAAACCTTTCAACTGCATCTCATTTTATATAATATTTGTTATGAGTGTTATTCTTGCTATTGAGATGTTACTCTACCCGATACTCATGTTATTTCTCTTACATTATTATTATTCTAAAAAAAGAGGTGCATTTTTCCTTTTTTTTTTTTTTTTTTTTTTTTTTTCAGTCCAAAATATAGAGCTTATACAAATTTGTTGCCGCAACGGCTGTGGCATATTTTTCAACAGTATAACATGTTACAAATAAAGCATAGGAAAAGTACAGTTTGCACATATTTTGTTTTTTGCTAGGCTAGTCGGTTGTAACGATAGGTGGTGTATTTAATACTATGAGTGTGTGACACACTGGGGTTGCTAACAACGCAATTGCAGCCTGGTTTTGGTTGGGTGAAGTGGATACTGGGCTTAGTGGGATTGGCCTCTGTGTTCATGGCTGCCTTCGCCCCGTAGTTGTTCCCGAGGTGAACTCCCCATGTGTGTAACATGGTCAGGTACTTATGTCTATGGAGTAATTTGCATTTGGAGGCTCACTATGAGGAACCTAGTTGTGGGTGGGCTAGATGCAGAGTTTGGGCCTTCGCTTGTTAAGGCACAACTAGTATGGGTCTATGGGCGTTGGAGCCGGGGCGTGTGAGAGTGGTCTGTCTGTACTGTTTGGCTTTGGTTACAGATGGGGTACGTTTATCAGTACAGAGTCGTTGGGGTAACGCGGAAGCTCCATTGAAAATTATACCCCTATACCCTGGGGCCATGGGGGGTGTTAGTGCTCCGGAGCGTGAGGGTGTATTCCCTTCATTCTGTAGCCCTGTCCTGTGGACAGTGTGCTGGGTATGCATTACTCGTCTAACAGTTAAAGGTAGGGGTAACTTGGATGAGTAGGGAACCATCTGCAGAACGTGAATTGTCCCAAATTATAAACAAGATATGACAGTAGTTGGTTTGGAGTCAGGTCCTTCCTCTGTGTTCAAGGGCATTTCTGCTCTCAGTTTTCCCTAGTCAAGGGCAGGATGCTGCGGCTGTGTGTTGATTCGTTAGTCCCAGTGCCTCCATCGGAGTTGGGCCTTCCTTGGGATCCGAGGCCTTGTAGTGTTTCCCCTCCTTGTTATCTAGAGGGTCTTCGGTGTCGCCCACCTGTAGGTAATGCTTCCTGAGGAGGTTTGGTGAGTGGCCACATTGCTTGCGCCATATGAGTGTGTCTCTGCTCAGGTCTTGGAAGAGGGAGATTTGGCAATTCTTGAAGTCATATGGGGACTTCCCTTGAAATGCCAACCATAGCCCCAGCTTGTCAGACATTGTTTAGCAGCGTAGGATGAGATCTCATGGTGCTGACGTAGGGGCTTGGGGTGATTTTGCGATTCTGTACACTCAATCAAATATAAACTGTTTAGCCCGTTTGGACGGCAGGACTGTTGCCACTAAGCACCTGATAAAATGGGGCAGTTAATCAAATTGTAGTGTTTCTTGGACCCCTCTTATTTTTATATTTTTTCTCCTGCCCCTGTCATCTAGTATATTAAGTTGTCTGGCCATTGAGGCCTGTGCTGTTTGCAGGCTCTGTACAGTTTCTCCTAGGGCATGGAGATTTTGCATAAGGTCAGCTAGGCCTGTTTCTGTAGCCTGTGTGTGGGCTTACACGGCCTGTACCTCTGTGGTTAGTACCGCTAGATCATCCTCCCACATCTGTTTTAAATTTTGAGGCAGGCCTGTAAGCATGTTTTGTATGTGCCTTTTAGAGACTGGCGTATAGTCCCCGGAGGGTGAGTAGTGGCGGGGTGTCGGGGCCATTGATGTGGAGGGAGCCAGCAGCATTTGGCTAATGTCCTGCTGCGGTTTTGAGTTGTGTGGGGGCTGTTTTTGTGACCTGCGCCCCATCTCACCTGCCTCGGGTGTTACGGAGCAGTCCAGTGTAGACCACGGGCTGAGTCCCCCAGTGAGTTCTGGCGGCTGTCCGCTCAAGTGGTAGGCCTTGGGGCCTCGGTTTTGGGTTTTCTTGCCCGGGATGGAAAAGAAGGGCATCTTTGGGTTCTGCAAGGTGCGTTGCAGCCAGTTGATGCATTAGAAGCTGTTAGTTGTGCGGGATGTGGTCTATTTTTTGCAGATTATGCTGTATAGCTCCGGAGCTCTGAGCAATGGTGTCTGCTCTGTTATGGTGTCAAGCTTCACCGCCTTTTTCCTCTTTATAGTCTTGTATTATAATGACATTTGTTTGACACTTGTATATGTAAAGTATATCTTATATTTTGTGCCCTCACCTCAATAAAAATGTGATTTACAAAACAAAATATATCTATATTTTGAGATTAATTGAATCAGACAAACTAAATGTTTTCACCTGGCAGAATCCACACATCACCTAGATAAAGCTACAGCTACACTGGGTGGGCACCAGTGCATTCCTGGTATATAAGTGCATAACCGCTGTAGCATGCCATAGTTGTTATAGTGTTTGGAATGTTCCTTTAATGAGACACTTGTTCTGCATTTGCTAGAAACCTCTGTGTCCTCATAAATGGAATACTAGAGTATAAAAGAGGGACAGGCTGTCCTAGTGACTGACACCTTCAAAAGTATTGTGGCAATGCTCTGATCTGCCTCAGAAAACTTGATCGCATATTATACTCTGCACCCCCTCTACATTAAGGTGAACTGGCTGGTGAGGGAGACCTTTGATATCCCTCTCAGGAACAGCCATGAAAAAAAAAAAATGGCCCTGCAGGGATTGGCCAGGAAGACCTTTGCCTGATGACCAGTCCAAGTCTGCTTCCCAAAATAAGGAACACAAAGTCTCAAAATCGTTCAAACACTGGGCCTAACATACAAACTTTAGACACTGACAATAAAGCTCTAATTCAAATAACATTTCAATGTACCAACTGGTACATTCTTGAGAACACTTCACGGGTGACCCCCATTTTGACTTGGACAGCTAGGAGCAATGGAGCAATTAAAGTAGGAGAATCGTTTTCTGATAGGACTTCAGCCCCATTCCCTGGGACAACCTCTGATGGAAATTACTGCCCCTGACCTTGGTCAGCCTCTACTAGGGCTGCTGCTATGGCTCTGGGCTAAGATTTGGGTTACAAATGGTTTGCTAGGATTGAAGGTAAAAATTGTCAAAATTGTGGCATGGGGATGGGGCCTGACTGCCATGCTAAATGGGTGCTTGAGAGAACAGCTCCAGCAATATTCTAACTTTTAAGCCTACTAAAGCTAATCTTGTACCCACCTAATGACTTTTAAAAAATGTGGTGCAATACACAAGGGAGTACTGGCTCCAAGGCGATGCTTGGAGGGACATACTTTTTCTACCCATATGAGGCTCACTTTGGTGATTGGAGGGGAGTGGACAGCCACTACCCTGCTATCCTGCCGAATGTACCAAGCTGGACTCCTGAAGCTATGTATACCTGTCCCTGTTTCCCCCTCTCTGGACCGGCGGGGGTGATCCCAGTTCACACCCTTTGGGCCTTACCGCTACTGTGACTCTGCAGCCCCACGGCACCATCATCCTGCAACACAGACTAGGAGTCTTCTACAAAATGGCGGAAGCCACGCACCCAGCAGCCTACTCTTCAAGACACAAGCTTGGACAGTGGAGGCTGAAGCATACCTTCCAATCCCTCTAGGAGAAACTGGCAAGTAGACAGTAAATTGCGGCCCCTTCATTCCCAGCTACCCACAATCCTAAAGAGCTCACACTAAAGACGGAGCAGAGAGATGAAGGCCAAACAGGCTCAGCCAGAAAATGGCGGGAACGCTTACAGCCGACTGGCCTGGTGGTGTTCGGAAGAAATCTCTCATTGGGACTGCCCACACACAGCCCAGACTCGAAACTACCAGAGGGACACATGAAGCAGATAACCTGCAATTTACCACATCACAGCAACAAGAAGCCTAGGATTTCATATGGGACACTCAGCCTGCAGACCTCTCCACCACAGCTGAGCCATTATCTACCCCCAAGGGGCATAGGCTGAAAGAGAACCAAGGCTCATGCACAGACACATCTCTGCCCAGATGCATACAGTTTGATACTTTCTTTTCTTTAAGTTTATGTTCCTGTTTTAAGCCAACTCCTTTGACTCATATGTTGCACTACTTCTGATAGTAAGGGGCCATGATCTCCCCAATAGGGGTCTTGTTATCCAATTAGGTAGTGTGGGGGCCTTGGGCGTGTACTGATACGCTATGAAGGTTTATCAATCCAGCTCGCTAAGATTAATATGCGTAATTTATCATCAACCTTGTTGATCTCAGCCAATTCACTTCTTCTCTATAGGGAAGCATTGGGAGAATAGTGCACATGCATTGCAGCAAATTGCTACGATGTGTCAATCAGCATCTCCTCAAAGAAATGCATCGATTCAATGTCTCTCTATGCGGAGCGATCAATGTCACAATACAGTCTTGGAAACTCTGAACCTAGGTCCTGTAAATGCATGCCCTCATCCAGGAAGTCTCTCTAGTGGCTGTTTGAGTGACAGCCACTAGGGGTGGACCTAGGCAGCATTGTGAACGCTACATTTTCTCTGTAAAGGCAGGGTTAAAAATGATATGCCTGCAGAAACCTGATATATGCCCAAGAACTACTACATTCAGCTCTGCTGGTCCTGGTGACTACAGTGACCCTTTAATATGCCTCATTAAAATAGTCCAAGATGTATAATTTTACAAGTGGCATGCTATGATGAGATACAGTGCAGGTAGGTGCTCCTATTTTGTGAAGAGGGAGTGTTAGCAGTAAATCAATAGGTCAAAACTGCAAGTCTAAACACTAAAATTGGCAAATCTGTTATTTGACTCTAATCCTTCTCAGAAATTGTCTAAATTAATGATATAAGTGTACCCAAGGGGCAATGGCGTAATACAAATTGGTACACACAGTCTGTGAAAACTCTGACCAATTAATCGTGTAAAAAAACTCAAACATTGAAACGTAATCATCGGTTTTGGCATATATTATTGATAAAATGGTGAAATTACGTTACAAATGCTTAAAGTAAAATGTAGGAGGGTGTCTACATTCTATGAATATAATCTAAATAGGTATAAACGTTTTTATGGGTTAGATAACCTGTATTAGCCTTATAGTCCCAACATTGGAACTGTTTAACTTTAAAACAGTAATTTACTATTATGGCTGGTGCTGTGGCAGCACTGAACTATTTAAATCCAGTACCCTTGCAGCGACACTAAAGTGATGTGTCACACCTAGATTAACCTTTTATTTTCATTTGAAAGGTTATTGATTTGGATACTTGTCAAGTCCAAGTATTTAATGGTATCAGTCCTCCAGGGGAATGAAAATGTAGATTATTTAGGAGAGGAGAGAAGCCCAACACTGAGGGCTTAAGTCTTGTTAGTATTAAGGGAATAGTAGGAGACTAAGCCATAGTCTTTAATAAACTTTAGCAATGATGGCAAGTGGTTGAGCTATGTAGAGAAGTATATAGTCAGAATAAGCGCTATTTTTATGTGTGCACTGTATGTATAAACCGTGGATGTCATGGTGTACCCTTATTGCTTGTCATAGGGGTTCTAAGGCAAGCACATAGAGGAGTGGGGACAGGGGGATTGGCTTTTTGTTTTTGGTTGACATGAGTGTAACATAATGCGTACAATTAGGCTTGCGCAGAAGCCAATGCTTTTGACAGTCTCTGTATCGTTGCAGAGTATGGATATGACTCGCAATGGTAGCTATGACAATATACATTAGTTTAGTGCCTTGTTACGTTAGGTCAATTTTTTTTGTTGGGATTGGCCTTTTTTGAATGTGCAACATGACATTACAGAGTACATGGTCAGAAAACATAATCAACCAGTTAAATATATAGTAATAAATAGATATGTAACTGTGCTTGTGTTTAACAGGTTATCATTTAAAAGGATACATTTCCTGACAGAAGACATACATTTCTACACACTTGAAAGGGAAGATGTGAATGATCTGAAGCAGAAGACAGATTAAACAGAAAAAATATATCAGAAAAATTAATGAAACTACAGAGAGAATTCTAAATCTAGTACAGGGCATGTGGTGTGGGTAGGGACTAAGTACATAGCAAGATACTTTAAATAAACATGCTGCTTTCTGTTTTAAAAAAGAAATTCTGAGGAAGGAACAATTGCTTGTTGATTAATAGATTGTGACAAATGTTCAGATACTGTGATGCACAAACTGTAGGAGAGAGATAGATTTATCTGATATAAAAGACATGCATTCACAGTGTGGCACAGACGACAGCAGCAGAATGCTTCTTGGGACTTGATATTGCCATTGTATAAAAATGATTGGATCTTCAGATAGACTGAGTGAGCAATAGGAGATCTACCTATTTATATACTGTTTTGATATGCTAGAGCTCACTGCTAAACAGAGGAAACTTGTAATTTATTCATGGAAGGCCTTAGGAACAGCAGAGTTGGTAAGCACAGTGACAGTGACACAGTCTTGGCTGCTCTATAAGTTCCGACAGGGTGATATTACAAGGGATGTGATCTTTGGTCCAGTTAAACTGATTGATTAGCTGCATGTTGGCAGTCTTATTAACTTTAATGCCAAAGGACTGTCACCAAGTCTCACACCATGACATATTTCACAGACGCACAATTGTATATGTATCATGCGGTATTTCTGCATTATAACATATATCTACCATTAAAACATTTAACTTAAGCCAGTCTTAAAATGTTTAACAGTCTGTAGCCTAGGCCTGTTCATATGTTCAGTCTCTATACAAAGCGAGTCAATAGCCAGATGTAATACAGAGAGCCAAGCTCTCCCATGCAATGTCACTTCAGCCCCTCCCCAAGATATGATTTCCTTCATCTTCCCTTACCCAGTTGATGTTCCTAAATCTTCTTCCAACAAGTTCACATCACCAGTCTCTGGCCCAGCCAGTTTATTTGTCCCTCCGGGAGGCATAACCACTTAGCAAAGCAGGTGGTTATGTGGCAGCTCCTCTGAGAATTATTTTGCCACGCTAAAAAACGCTCGTGCTGTGCTCCTGCACAGTAACAGCATTTTAGCCAATCAGGTGATCAGGACAGCCGTGCAGCTCGCGGCAGCCCTGATCACCTCAGATTTTAAAATGGCAACATTGATGGAGAACTCCATTTCTGTGTCTGCCACAGATATGGTGGATGTCTTTACTTGAGACAGCCCCATCAACGTTAGTAGGCTCCATAAGAGAGCCTTCCTTGACAGGGACCTATCCTCTTTATCTTCTGAGGAGGATATAGTCCCAGTTAGTAAAAGAAAAAAGAAGGGTTGCCTTTCTTCTTCAAATTCTGAGGATGAACTTGATTTTGGTCCCTCTTCGCCTCATTCTCTTAGTAGTCTACGTTTTAAAGGGACGGTACCTCCAAAAGCGAAACGTGTTTCCCTCGTTTGAGGTTTCAAAGCAGTTTTCACACAAAAGGGACAAGACTCATTTAAATGTTCTGTCAGTCCCTCACCATCCACCTGAAGAGCGTTTGCTCATTCATCCTCCCTAAGCCGGTCCTGTTCCAGACAGGGATCACCAGAGATTGATTGGGAGTCCGAGGAGGTGGTTCGCTCTACAGCTTCCACTGAACGAGGGAAGTTGAGCAACATTCAGATGACCAGAGAGAGACTTTTAGGTACCTGATTTGGCACCTAAATCCCATGAATTCCCTAATTTTAAAAACTCCTTTCTATTTGGCCCCCTTTTATACAAGCGGTGAAAGGATGATATAAGGCTAGGAGATCTTTCTCTGATTTAAAGAAGAGCTTTCCAAGCTGCAAGAAGCTCTTTCGTACCGAGGGTCGTTCCTACAGGGCTACAGGTTTGTCCCAGGAAGTTACTCAGCAAGCCCACTTTTGTCACCATGGTGGAAAGTCAAGACCCCCAGGCAGCAGCAGAGAAGCCCATGCCAGATGTGGCTCATCAGGAAACCAAAGACCCATGCAGTCAAGTAAGTGGTTTACCTCACATGCCTCAAAATTGGTCAGATATAACCTCGGACAAATGGGTGCTTCAGATTTTCAAAAGGGGTTTACAACTTCCTCTCATTCAGTTTCCTTTCCAGAGTCAAGCACTGGGCAGAGAGGTAAATCCAGTTCTAGATTCCTCTCTTTCCCAGACATTAGCTCAGGAAAAAAATAGAATTGGCAGATTGTCAATTTCAAATTGGATCAGTCCCTTGTTCCCTATTCCAAAATCAGACAGCACATGGAGACCAGTACTAAATGTTAAGGCTTTACATGCTTTCCTAAAGAGGAAAAGATTCAGGATGGAAGGTTTAACATACCTCCCAGTCCTAGTGCAGAAAAATGAAAGACCTCAAAGATGCTTTCCATTCAGTTCCCATCGCTATGAAACACAGGTGCTCTCTCAGATTTCGGCTGGAAAGAACAGCTATATCACTGGACTGTAATGGTGTTTGGCCTATCCAACGCACCTTACACATTTTCCAGGATAATGAAAGCTATTATAGCCCACGTCAGGCAAAGAGGATTTCTATGCCTTTATTACTTAGACGACATCCTGTTGTTGAATCCAGATGTAGATGCTCTCGTTCAGCAGAGAGATTACCTAATTTCCTTATTACAGGATCTGAGGTTTATTGTAAATATGCAAAAATCCATCCTAGTCCCTACTCAGAATACCCTATTTCTGGGTTTCATGCTGAACAATATGGATATGACCGTGGGTGTTCCTAAAGACAAATGGGGAACAAAATCCTAGAACAGTTAACTTCAGCTCTTTTAAAACACAGATGGTCCCTAAGAGAAATAGCAAAGACTATTGGGAGGCTGATAGCTTTAACACTGGGTTACGATGCTTCCCCCTTGCTGTGCAGACAAAGTCGAGGTGGCCAGTGGGAGTCAAGGGTGGTCCTTCCAATGAGTGTAAGAAAAGAGCTAAACAAGATATTGGAAGGGGCATGTCCACTTCCTCGCCCCCTTCTGGAAGGGCCCCTTCTGGAAGTTAACCTTGACCACAGATGCTTCTACCAAGGGATGGGGTGCTTTTTCTGCCCAAGGTGCGATAAGAGGAGTTTGGTCAGTTCAAGAAAGGCTTCTTCACATAAATTTACTAGAGTTGAGAGCAATCAGATTAGCCCTCCAAGGCCTTGTTTCGTTGAACCCCCTAGGTGTGTCGGTTATGGTTTAATCGGATATCAGGACAGCGGTAGCTTATGTCAACCACAGAGGAGGCACAAGGTCAAGTGGTCCTGGGCTCTGGTTTACAAAGTTCAAATTTTGGCAGTTCACGTACCAGGAGAGACAAATGAACTGGCGGATTCCCTGTCCCGCCAGCGTATGTCCCTGGCTACAGTCCAGTTAAAGAGTGCCTTATTTCAGCTGATAGAGAGCAGATTTGAAAAGAGACAGATCATTTTGCATCTCAGACCTTGGCTCAGACTCCCAAATTTGTAACCAGGACTTGGGCAAAAGGAGCTTGGAAGATGGATGCGATATCCTTCCAATGGACAGACATTCCGGGCCTTTATGCTTTTCCCCCCTCCATCTATTCTGATGAAGGTATTAGAGAAACTTTGCAGGGACAGGGTGCCCAATCTGGTTTTAGTGTACCCCATTTGGACCTCCAAATCATGGTACCCCCTGATCCAACCTCTAATTAGAGGACCAAAGGTACCATTAGGATGGACAGCAGATTGCTTCCTAGGGACCAGGGATCTCTTCCCCAACTTATGTGGATAGCAGCCCTGGTAGGCTTTTAATGCATCCTCTTCTGTCTGACCAGGTTTTAGACATAGCTAATTCTTCATTACGGTGCAGGACCAGGGTAAGATGCAAACACATGATCGAGGAATTTAAAGCATGGAAAGTTTCCTTTAATTCCCTTTCCCATGAATCTCACACAATTCCCTTAGCTTTGGAATTCCTCACGCTCAAATATCATTCAGGGTTAGTGGTCAGTACAATTTAAGACGTGTGGTTCTAATCCCTAATCTGACCAAAGACGCCCTTTACCTCAGGTTACTCAAAGGGCTATCAGTCTACCAGTTACTCCGAGATGCACTTCCACTTGGAATGTGGACCTTTTATTAAACTACCTTAGTTCTTCGGACAATGACCAGATTAACCTAAAATGGACATGATTAAATTGGCATCTCTTCTAGCTTTAGCTCTGGCAGCTAGAGGCTCAGAATTAACCCAGTTAAATATTGTTGAACCATGGTTGTCTCGAACTCCAGGGGGATTTCATGTCCTCCTTAGAGGGAAACAGAAGACTTACCATATTTTCCCAGGTCATGTAGAACTAGATTTTTATCTAGTTTATGTTTAGTTAAAGGACCACTCTAGGCACCCAGACCACTTCAGCTTAATGAAGTGGTCTGGGTGCCAGGTCCAGCTAGGGTTAACCCATTTTTTTATAAACATAGCAGTTTCAGAGAAACTGCTATGTTTATTAATGGGTTAAGCCTTCCCCCTATTCCCTCTAGTGGCTGTCTCATTGACAGCCACTAGAGGCGCTTGCGTGCTTCTCACTGTGATTTTAACAGTGAGAGTACGCCAGCGTCCATAGGAAAGCATTGTAAATGCTTTCCTATGAGACCGGCTGAATGCGCTCGCAGCTCTTGCCGCGTGTGCGCATTCAGCCGGCGGGGCGTAACGGAGGAGGAGAGGAGGTAGAGAGCTCCCTGCCCAGCGCTGGAAAAAGGTAAGTTTAACCCCTTTTCCCCTTTCCAGAGCCGGGCGGGGGGGGGGTCCCTGAGGGTGGGGGCACTCTCAGGGCACTATAGTGCCAGGAAAACGAGTATGTTTTCCTGGCACTATAGTGGTCCTTTAATTCGTTAAATTCATACTTGAATCTTTCTGCCCCAGTCAGACAAGACTTTACGCAATTACTTATCACTTCCAGAAAACCTTTTCTGTCAGCTAAGGTTAACACAATCAGGGGTTGGATACTGTATGCTATGTCTGCAGCGGGTATTGATGTCACGTTTTTTTTTTTTTTAATATTCTTTCTTTATTTAACACTAAAAACAACAAAAAAGAACTCATTATACATTATACAATCTTTAACATGCATTTAACAGCAATATTACCTAAAAGGTTGCATTTAAGCTCTAATATCACCATTTTGAGTTATTCATCAATACAAATTTTTACACACACAAAAAAAACAAAAACAAAAACATTTAATACACTCTCCCCCCCTCTGCCTCTCTATCTACCTATACCCTTCCTATTCGCATAAACCTTCCAGGGTTCCCAGACCTTACCAAACATATAATAAGAATGTCTTACTCTAGATGATAATTCATCCATTATATAATTTTCTTGAATCTTTAATTCCACCTCCCTCATTGATGGTAAATCCAGATTTATCCAGCTAGCGGCTATACATCTACGTGTGGCCAATAAAATTAAAAATATTAATTTCTGCGAATGGCAGGGTATACCTGCTATTGATTTCGATAGCAAAAATATCCAAGGATTGAGTTCTATATTTCCCTGTATTACCACTTGAATTAGCTCCCTTATTTCCTCCCAATAGCTTTTAATCTTTGGGCAATCCCACCACATGTGTAAATATGTCCCTTGTAAACCACATCCCCTCCAACAAAGATCCGTCAGATTTTTACCTATTTTATACAAAAAAACAGGGGTCACATGCCACCTAAATAATATCTTAAACATTTGTTCCTGCGAGATTACACAAATCGATATTTTGGATGCTGTTTCCCAGATATCTGTCCAATCCTTAGTTTCCAAAGAAGAACCTAAATCTGCCTCCCAGTAGGATATATACTTTAATGGAGCCCAAACCGTAGGTTCCTCACTTAGTTGATTATACAAATCAGAGATAAGACCTCCCTTTAACCTACCTATTTTGCACATTTTTTCAAAATTAGTGAAGGGGAATTTAACTGCCGTTTTTACCTCCATTGAATACGCAAAATCTCTAATCTGCAAATAACGAAAAAAATCTCCTGTCCTCAGTTCTACTCTGGTCAACAAACTAGAAAATAAAACTGCCTCTCCTTCTGACCAAAGATCTACATATCTATAGATTCCTCCTGCCTTTAAGCCTTGAAAATTGTGTTCTTCCATACCAGGAATAAATTGTCTATTCCGAAAAACAGGGGTCATGGGTGAAGGGAAATTAGTTAGACCATATTTTAACTTAAGTTTATCCCAAATGTGGAGGGAGTTTGCCGTAGAAGGGCATATTTGTTTCAACCCTGGTCTTGAAACCTTATTCAACCACATATACAACCCTGGCGAGTCTGGTGTCATTAAATCTTCCTCCATATCCGCCCATCTGTATTTCCCTTGATTTGCATGTCAACCAACAATTTGAGCCAATTGGGCTGCGTAATAATAAATAATTAAATTGGGGAGACCTAGTCCCCCTTTAACTCTCGGTCTATACAAGAGAGTTCTAGCTATCCTATGTCGCTTGCCCTGCCAAATAAATGTGTCTATAGCTTTCTGAATACACAATAAGTCCTCTTTACAGACCTTTATAGGCAATGCTTGAAATAGAAATAAAAGCCTCGGTAAAATATTCATTTTTATAGAATGAATTCTGCCAATCCATGAAATTGGCTTATCATGCCAATTCTCTAGGTCCTTTTTCAAAGTCTTAATCAAAGGTACATAGTTGTCATTAAATAATGTATTATAATCATATCCAATTTTAACACCCAAATAGCTTAGAGATTTATCTATACTCATATCAAATTTAGTTTTTAGCTGGTCTTGTTCTATCTCAGATAAATGAAAAGGCACTCCACACGATTTATTATAATTTACCTTATAGCCTGAAATGGCTCCAAATTGTTCTATCAACTTAAACAATTCAGGGATAGATTCAGAAGGGTTTGCTATAGAGATTAAAATATCATCAGCATAAGCCGCTGTTTTATAAATCTCCCTCCCTATTTGAATACCCTGTATATTGCCACTTCCCCTGATATGGATCAGAAGGGGTTCCAATATAAGTGCAAACAAAATAGGAGAGAGAGGGCATCCTTGACGTGTGCCATTGTATATTCCAAACGGAGTATTAACTGAGCCAGGGAGCTGTATTGTTGCTTGGGGATTTGAATATAATGCACAGATTATAGTAATGCAATTGACTGGAATGCCCCAATATTGAAGCAAATAAAATAGATAAGGCCAGGCGACCCTATCAAATGCCTTTTCTGCATCTAATGATAAAAGTATTGATGGTGTCTTCCCTATTGCCATAACCCAAGCAACATTAACTGCTCTACGTGTATTCTCATACAGCTGTCTACCTGGAACGAAACCTACCTGATCTGGATGAATCAGAAAAGGAAGTAGGGGAGAGAATCTCAGGGCAAGGACTTTAGCTATTATTTTTATATCAACATTTATTAATGATATAGGCCTATAATTTCCCACTGAAGAAGGGTCCTTATCTTTTTTTGGTAAAAGAACAATTTTAGCCATTGTAAGGTCGGCTGGAAGAACTCCGCTTTGACAAATTTCATCTTTGACCTCTTGTAAATATGGCATAAGAGTGTGTTGAAATATTTTATAGTAACTACTACTAAAGCCATCTGGCCCTGGTGCTTTACCCCCCTTAATAGAAAAGCATGCCGCTTTAATTTCCTCTAAAGATATTTTGGTCCCTAATCCTTCTAAGGCATTTTTAGGGATTTGGGGTAAATTTATCTTATTCAAAAATTCTCTCAGTCTTATCTCCTGATCTGTACCTTCTATATTCTCGTTTTTAAATTGACTATATAATCTAGAAAAATATTCCCGAAATACTCCATAAACATCCTCTGGTGATGATACTAATGACCCTGAAGCGTTTCTAATGGATGAGATAGGATTAAAATTAAAATGTGTTCGTGGTTTTAAGCATCTGGCCAAAGGGGCGTCTATTTTATTAGCTTTCTCATAAAAATATCTACGTGATTTTTTTAACTGCCATACTGCTTCATCTAACAAAAGCTTTTTAATCTTTAATCTACATGCTTTTAAATCATATAGCGTTTGTTCAGTGGGAACTGTTTTATGTTTTTGTTCCAGCTTACGTAAACCTTTCTGTAACTCAAATAATGATTGTGATTTAATCTTTTTCTTATATGAGGCTATTTTGATCAATTCTCCCCTAATTACAGTTTTTTGTGCTGCCCATAAAGTGGTTTTGCTAATTTCAGTCGTATTATTTTCTGAAAAATAATTTAACAATGCCTTTGTAATATCTGATCTCACTATGGGATCTTCCAAGAGAGAAGTTTTTAATCGCCAAGAAAAATTGGGTTTAACTGATAATCCTTTTATATGTACAATGATATCTGCATGATCTGACCACGTAATATTGTTAATTTGTGAGCTATATAAATAGGGAGAAAGTGTTAAATTGGTCAAAAACATATCTATTCTAGAATACGTATCATGTGGATGCAATAAAAGGTATAATCAAGTGTGTCAGGATGTTGAGCCCTCCATATATCAATAAGTTTATGAGTTATCATAAACTGAAAAAACTGTTTATCTTGTCCTCCCCTTCCCTGGGATCGCAATGTTCCCGGCTTATGACTTCTATCTATTGCTGGACAAGAAACCGCGTTACAGTCCCCACCTATCAAGACACAATCAAACGCTATGGAATCAATAATTTGGCCTATCGTATCCCAAAATCTATTATCTGGGATATTTGGGGCATATATATTCATTAAATGAAGCTTACGGGTGCCCATTATTCCAGACACTAATATATATCTTCCTTCTTTATCCTGAATGGAATTTAAGACCTTAAAGTGACATCTTTTATGGAACAAAATAGCTACTCCATTATGTTTTTGAATAGCATTCGAACAATACGCTCTATCATACCATTTATCTGTCAAGGATCATATATGAGATCTGTTAAGATGAGTTTCTTGCAAAAAAACTATGTCCGCCTGCTTTCTCTTTAATTCCTTAAACATTATCTTCCTTTTAGCAGGTGAATTAAGGCCTTTTACATTTAAGGAAATTATCTTCTCATCCATCATAATTCAACACCAATACAAGCAGATGTTTTGACCCAATAAAATAAACGAACCATATTAGCATATTGTATACCAAAACATGAAAATGAGGGGAGGAAGAGAAGAAAAAAAAAAAAAAACAAAAAAAAACACAACCATATATACATATATACACAATAAACACCTCCTGGACTTACCCAATGCCAGGAGTTAATTAGGGGGCACAGTTTTCCCAGGTCTACTTCGGCCTTGGGATAAACTGCAACTACTCCCATCAACCTGAAACCTAGATTTTTAAACTAATACTAGCAACCTGATTTTTCTTAACATAACATGGGTCCTCTTACACTTCCCTAAATGCCTCCTTAACACATATGAGCTGTCCTCGGACCCTATACAAAACCATTCAAAAACCAAAAAACTCCATATTATCCTGTAATACAACATTTTTACTGCTGAATTACTATTGAGATTTTATTTTTTATTTTTATCAAACGCATCATTTATAAAATACATAAACCTATATAATATGCTTATTTCTTCTCATATATGCCTTACTATATTATTCCATATATACCAATATGCAATAACTTAATCCCTTCACTTTCTTATTCTCCCCTTCACAATCACCATCAGTATATCACATTATATCCCACTTCCCCCCCCCAAAAAAATAAAAATAAATAAAAATAAAAAATAGATTAACCTAAATAAATGAAAATTTATGTCCTTTTAAGTTTGATTCTCTCTCGCATCAAACCATTCTCTGGGTAAAGTTGGTAATGGGGTCTTTTGTTGAAATAATGATATTACTCCCTCTGGTGTATCCAGGCCCATTGTCTGAAAAAATCTACTTGGATCCCCCGTTGGTAATAAAGCTCTGGTTTGTTCATTATGAAAAGCGAGAAGTTTAAAGGGATGGCCCCATGCAAAGGGAATGTGATTAAGTCTCAGATGATCTGCAATCGGCTTCCATTGCCTTCTCTTTAAAAGAGTAGATGGTGAAAGATCTTGAAAAATCTGAAGCACCTTTTCTCTGTAAATAACCTCCATCCCCCTACATTTGCGGACTACAGCGTCTTTGGTGCTATGGTAATGAAATCTCACGATTATATCTCGGGGTCGTTCATCATTCCTTCGTAGACCACCTGACAAACGGTGCGCCCTGTCAATTTCCCATCTGGGTTCAGGAATGTCTGGTAGTAAGGGTCTAAAGATTTCTAAAACCAAATTCTGTACCGGACCCTCATCTCTGGTTTCCGGTATCCCTCTAATTTTAATATTATTACGTCGGGATCGATTTATAAGATCCTCAAATGCCACTTCTAAAGCGTCAAGCCTTGTGCCCCATTCCGAGCTCTGGAATAATAAATCATTATGTGCTTTTGCCACAGCCTCTACCCTCACTTCTAGGGCGGCAGTCCGATTACCAATTGCCTGGATCTCTAATCTTATTTCCTTAGCATTTCTCTCAATCTCTCCGGCTAAAAAAATTCTATCCTCTTTCATTTGTGCCAATATACATTGTATGCCGTCTAATCCTGATGTCCGCATAATAGGTATAGAAATGTTAGCTGTATCAATAGGTAACATTTTACCTGATCCTCCCTCTCCCAGGTCTGGATGGGTCTGGTCTAGATGATCTGACTGGATCTCGTGGCTATCCCCATTTGTCCTGCCTTCCAGGCTGTTTGTTGTATCCTGGCAATTATTCACCATGTCAGTGCTATTTGCTGCTCCTGAAGCCGCTCGTTTTGTGGATTTTGCAGCGTCTTCATTTACATCCGCAGATTTCGCTGGCTGAAACATGGAGTGCATAGAATGTAGAGTGCTGCTCCTGGACTTCGGCTTAGATCCCTTACGTAAAGATTTCATCAGTAGCAAGCCCAGGAGGGGGTATAATACCCTTTTTTTCCTCCCCTTTAAAAAAAAAAAAAATTCCTCCTCGTTAGAGATCTGCTAAAACGCTGCCCTGTTACACTGTTACAACAATATATGCCAATATGTAACAGTATGTAACAATATGTAACAATATACCAATATGTAATATGCAATGTGCAATGCGTAACTGTATAGCAGTACTTTCTCTATAATTCACCCGCAGAGTAGAGGAAGATTAGGGGAGAGATTGAGTAATTGAGGTGAGTAAAATAGAGAATATAAACTGATATAATATAGCAGGTAGAGCAGGTATATTACCAGCTACCCAGCTATCTAACAGTCTAGCCGGCTATCTGACCGGCTGTGCATGCAGCTGCTCCTCATCGGACAGGTAATTGAAAACTTCACCGGCTCAAATTAATTTTAAATGCCGAAGGGATCAAAAAAATAAGAGAGACAATATAGTATGCTGGATTTTCAATTTTTCAAAAAAAAAACAAAAAACTTTCGATGTCCAGAACAGGTTGTTTTCAGAGGCTTCTGTGGCTTCAGTGAAGGGAGCTCTCTGCCTGAACGTCTACCTACATTGATGGTCAGACGATTAAATGATCAAACGATCAGACCACACCCCCGATGTCACGGTTTTTAATGGTCATTCTATCAGAGGGGCTTCAGCTTCAAAAGCAGCAGCGAGAGGCCTTCCTCTTCCTTTTATCCTTAAAGTTGCAAGATGGTCCTCCAGTAAGACTTTCATTAAGTTTTACTGGAGGCCATCTGAAGTGGAACATTTACAGTTCCTTAGGACCACCACCAGGTGCGTGCTATTCAACCCACTAGCTTTGCTAGGTGGTTATGCCTCCCGGAATCAGGAATCGATGACCTGCAAACTTTTATATGTCCTAGGGATAAGCATAACCACCTAGCAAAGCGCCCATCCCTCCCTCCCCAGGTTTATTTGTAGTGCCTGGTGGTGGCAGGGTATTTCTCTGGTTTGGGAATCTTCTAATTAAAGTAATTTTTGTGTGTGTTTGTTTTCTTTTTCGCTTATATTTTTAGATTTATTCTGTTTATCTTTACAGATTACAACCAGCTACCCCGACAGAATCATCAAGCCAAAGACCCTCCTAAATAATTCTGGAGGTTAAGAAACTTCTTCCAGAAGTCCTTTGATTGTGAGTTATGCTATACTAATATTTCTCACAGAGACTGCTTGTTTTTCACCTTGATGATCAAAGATTGTTTTGTTACATGTTCATATGTTACTATTAACTGTCAGTACTTCAGAAATGTTTCTTATTTATTGTTACTTTATTATATTGCCTTTACACTCTGTTGACATAACCCTTTTAGAGGAGCAAGTTCATGTTTGGGTGAGTAAACAAAACATTGTTATCCCCCTTACAGTGACAGTGGTGGTCTTTTCCTTTATTATATTTAGTACCGTGTACATTGATCTCTATCCTGCATTAGGGGGTTCTTTGTCTCCGGATGAGTTAACCATCTGCAGTATCCCGATTTTAAAATCTGAGGTGATCAGGGCTGCCGCGAGCTACACTGTTGTCCTGATCACTTGATTGGCTAAAACGCTGTTGCTGTGCAGGGGCACAGCACAAGTCTTTTTTAGCCTGGCAAAATAATTCTCCGGGAGGCTGCCACATACCCACTAGCTTTGCTAGGTGGTTATGCTTAACCCTAGGATAAAGAAAGTTTGCAGGTTATTGATTCCTGCAAACTCTATTGTCTCTACTCCTCCACCATTTCATGCCCCCTGTATTTGCCAACGTATGTCCTCAGCAAACCTCATCAGTACTCCTCCAAGTCCTCCCAAGCCTCTCGTTTTTTTACATCCCAGCATGGTCATATAGCACAACTCATATCACCATTAGTGTTTGTGTGTAGGAGGACGTAGCAAAGCTAAGGAATGTTACCTGAATCTTGGTGAAGAATGATGTGCATCAGTAAATTGCATGCTTAGTGTTCAGCAAGGCTTGCTGAATGTATGAGCAATCTTTAGAACTACGTGTTAAAAAGAGTTTGCATTGCTAAAAAGTCATTTGTTTCCCACTCGTTCTTCTGAAATGCGTTCTAATGCAATCTGAAATTACCCAGCTCAGTAAATCACAGAAGGAGATTTCACGTGTAATATATATTGCAGCATGCCTGGATTAGTTTAGGTAACTAAACAGTAGCAGTTCTTCTGTGCAGGAATCTGGAATACTGGAAACAAAAATCGATAGTTTGACTAATTAGCATAAGCTCAGCAATGATGCTTGCGCCATAATGGAGATATGCACATGTAAGTTACTTAGCTCAGAAATCTCTATAAGATGTGCTGGAGGCAGGGGGCAGCCCATGGCAGGCTCCAGGTAAAAAGTCAAACCATTCTACGAAGGTTTGACTCCTTACAGTTGGGGCCAATGCAATGTAGTGGTTATGGTGCTTAAATCCTTTAAGGAATAAACGTGAAGAAGGGATTCAAGGAGGAATACAACCTGTGTGAAATATTAGCGAAATGTCATGTGAGAAAATAAATTTTGTAGAGATTGGGAATAATCAGGCAAAGAGGTTGATGTGGGAAATTAGGGGAAAATGTCATGTCAGGGGAAAGAGAAATTGAGGAAACGAAAGAACTTCCAATTACCCTGTTAATGCAGTATACAGATAATACATTTAAAATGCAATTATCTATCTTAAAATGTATTGCCCCCTAATCTCCCTTTTTTCAGATTTTATTTTCGGGGATAAATCATTTGTCAGCTTCTGTCTGCAGCATGGAGGAAGTAGATCCTTCTTCGCCTGTTCAATTATGAATTCATTACTCAGGATGAGCCAGTGTTTGCTGCGATGTGTACATGTTCTGTAATTGCCAAGACAAGTCAATGGGAATAATTCATTGAAATGTTATGTAGGTGCTCACTGCAGTTTATTCAGTTAAAAATGTAATGAAAACCACTTGCTCACTGGAATAAAGGCTGTCTTCTATTTATCCATGTAGTCATCATTCAATTTACTGTTTTATTTGCTTCTTTTAAGTAAATGAACTGCCTCAAGTGGCTGTGTTGCTGTTCAGTGCCTTTCATAACATATTTAATATATTCTAGATGCTTAAATTAAAATGATCTCATGATAACTGTGTTTGCAAATAGCAAAACTGAGCATATTAGTAAAAGATGTGGCCACGACATTTGCTCTATGACACCATGTGAATTAAGCAGAGTGGATTCTACGTCTCTGCATTCAACAATCAGCACAGGAAAGATACTGCACATTGGTTGTTTCTCTTCTTTTATCCCCTTTGGAGGAGACAATACTGTGAGAGTGGTGTGTTGCTGCCCTAAAAGCAAAAAGGTCTATCCTATAGAGCCAATATTATATAGGCTCCACAACATGTGAGTGGTTCTAACTTTTTGTCTAATACCAGACTAGAACTATTTTATACCATCTGCACTAATTTTTTGTCTCGTTTTTTTTTTCTTCTTGTCATTGTATGTCTCTTCGATTGTATCACATATTACCTTCCATCAGAGGTAATTCTTCAGTTTCATTATTTCGTTTATATTAGATTGTTGCACGCTGTTACCCAAGTATCGCAGCTTATCTTTTTTGATTTGTCTGTTAGTTTTAGGTTTTTACCAAATTAAAAAGGTAGTGGGTTCCCTATTTAGTAAGCCGCAGCTGCCCTTCAATTGTTTAATAATTGGAAGACCTTTGCTTTTTTTAGGATCTCTTCTAAACTGGACATATTGCATTGCAGTTCACATGCACACACCTGCTGCAACACCCAGCGACTTCTAGTATACAAATGCATTTTAGTAATTTTGGGGTATCTCACATGTCATTTTGGGGTTGGACAGCCATATATTAATATTTTAGAGTTCCAGGAAGCAATCTATGGGTTAAATGTATCTTTCAATCTGTACTTTCAGCACAATCCATAGATTAATAGGAATTTATAACTAGATGAAGGTTTCTATCCATCTATATTTAAAACATCTGCTTGTCTTTTAGGTCTTTATCTGCATGTTCAAATATCTGCCTCAATGTATATGTTTTATCTGTGTCACATATATACACCCCATTCATCATTCACACTGTTACAGAGCAAAATAGTAAAACGCACACCCATTCAGATATCATCTGCCTCTGCTTTCCAGTGCTCTGCATTCACCAACACCCACGCTTCCAATCTATATTACCTTTAGCCCTGCAGACTGAGTGACACTGATCTTCCATGATTCGATATGGAACCTCATCTCTCTGTGGCATTTTCAGCACAAGTGCATTGCACTATTACCGCAATGTGTTCCTGTTGAATTTATATTCAGCTTAAACAAGTATATATATGCAATACAGTGAAAAGTACACATTTGAGGTAAAGCTCAGCAGGTCGTCAAACAATACCTGATATTAGAAAACAGTGAAATTAAGTGAACAAACAACATTTAATTTTATTAGCTTAATAGTGTTATTCAATAAGCTAAGCCACCATGAGAATGTTAAAATCTGGTTATACAGTGACAAGCAAATTATTGCTGCAGCTATTGGCCAGTTTCACACAGCGCTATGAAGTCAGTTTGGTCTGTCCCTCCAATGAGATTTGTGACATTATGCAGTAAAGCATCCCTAGACCATCACATTACCACTGCCATGCTAGGCCATTATTATGCTCTTGTTTACGTGGAATGCAGTGTTTGGGGAAGGGGGTTGACAGTTGTAATGGAGACAATGTCACTAACTGTGCCCTGTACTATCTTGCACCTTGTGTTTTTTGCTTTGTAATGAGCTAAAACCAGCTTGAGATCTGAACGGGGACCCACCAAAGGGCAAACTATTTGAGCAGTTGTCCATTCTCAGTACTCTTTTGCACTTTAGTTTTTTAAATGTCACTAACACAACTACACTTTTGATTTAAATATAGAATGTTGCTGTAAAACATTTGTGGGGAAGTCATCAAGGTACTTTTTTTGGTAAATATTTTATTGAAACTTATTCTTATACTTAGATATTTCAGCCTTTTATTTATTTTTAATTTTTTTTATCCTTTATTTTCCAACATATTGCATACAAGGAGAAACATACATTGCATAGAAATAGAGTACACTAGATGGGTACAATATAGAAAGTTTCGAAACCTTTTTCCGAGATCATGTTCAGGAGTTTAATCTTTGCAATGAACAATAGTCTAAAACCTTTCAACATTTAACATGATGCCTTAACTATACTTTGCTCTTGTTGGTCATGGTTGGTCATGATTGGTCTTGACGACCCTACTATGTTTGCATTCTGTAGGGGATAGATGGTTATTTTAAGTTATGTGCTCCTATATATCATCACTTTATTCAGTTGAATTTACTTTGAACAAATTGAGTAGAAGTCATATTCTGCTTTTTACAGAAGCAGCTACAGAAATCCTCACTATTTGCCCTCTGACAGCACAAGGAGGTTTTGGCAAGTATTAAAATAAAAATTACTTAATCAATGGGAATTTAATAAATAATATAATGCATTAACCTAAATGTTTTAATTATTGGGGTATATCGGACTCCTCTAGGTAATTAGCCCTCGTTCATGTGGAATTACCTATCAAAGTGGTACTAATGACAGTTTTTTGTGATGATGGCTTCTTGTAGAATTGGCAGGTATCAGTCTACAAATTCAGTTTGCCCAATATGCCATCAGATAAGCTGCTAATTCCATCAAATTATTGTATTGGAACATTTTCTTGCATATTTCCATCATTTAAAGGGACACTCCAGGCACCCAGACCACTTCTGCCCATTGGAGTGGTCTGGGTGCCAACTCCCACTACCCTTAATCCTGCAACTGTAAATATTGCAGTTTTCAAAAAACTGCAATATTTACCTTGCAGGGATAACTCCTCCTCTAGTGGCTGTCTACTAGACAGCCACTAGAGGGCACTTCCAGGTTTATAGCACACTTTTTGCTATAGTGTCGCTGGATGTCCTCACGCTATGTGAGGACCTCCAGCGTCGCTGAAATCCCCATAGTAAAGCATTAAAAGCAATTTTCAATGGTCTAATGCATTAGGTCCCCCCACGCCGGCGGCTGCGCATGTGCAATAGGTCTCCCCCGCCGGATGACGTCGGCGAGGGAGGAGCGTGGGCGGATCCTGAACCAGCGCTGAGGGACCGCCCTGGATACAGGTAAGTAACTGAAGGGGTTTTAACCCCTTCAGCAACTTGGGATGGGGGGTGGGAGGGAGAGGGGACCTTAAGTGCCAGGAAAAAGGTTTGTTTTCCTGGCACTGGAGAGTCCCTTTAATTCTAGATTGCCGCTATTTAGCTGAAATCTGGTCTACACTCAAGATAATTTAGAGACCGAATTGCAAAATCTGGACATTGGTAAATCTTGAGAACAATGTCTATATTGTCCATATTGTCGAGTTCAAATGCTACGGATGGCATTGAATTAATTTTACTAATACAGACTGGTGGTATTTGAACTAAATACCCCTGTGCAGACTCTCAAACCTTTCACTAGGGTTCTTGTCTTATATATTTTTCAATAACTTTCTCACTGGTACCCAACCCTACATTCTACATTCTGCTTCGGTAGTGTTCCAACTTCTTCAGCTTTGTGAACTCTAGAGCGGAACACTGTCCTTGACCTATGTCTTGAATGTAATATTGCAGCTTCGATAGACCTTACCTTTGTTGGCAACACACCAGCATCTGACATGACTTCCCACTATTATACTGATTAAATGTCCAAGTGGTTTACTGGTAAATATGTTCTATGGTGTATTAATTATTGCATTGAGACATCTTTCCATTAGACAGCTTTAAAATTCACCATCTGTATAGCAATCTCTTCGTCTCTATACCTAAGTGGTTTCAAGGTCCCTGCTTTTCTGCAGCTATGCAACATCACAATTTCCAATTAGTGTTTAGCAATTACATGACACATAACTACTGTGTAGCAAACAGCCTCTGTCAACTCACTGTCTACGATCCCTGTTTTTTTTTATCTGTGTAGGTTTCAGTTTCCAAGATAATTATGTGTTTTTCCATGTCCTCTTTCTTGTTTTAACCACTTAAAGCGGCACTGTCACCCCTCCCATACCCCTGAAAAATGGATATTTCACACAGAGAGAATTTTTATAAAATACTCATTTTGGCTGTGTTGGAATTTCATTGAAATTCCAACGCAGTCAAGAGATATACAGAGACAAAGTAGGGACTACCATATATTATATATATCACTATATACTATATACAGTAAGGACATTGTATTTTCTAAACCTGATACTTCTAACTGGGCAGACTACCTGCATCTAGAGGTGTCAATTCCCCCTCCTCCCCCCCCCCGCCCAGCCGTCAGGGAATTGGCTTTGTGTATGGAGGATCCAACCAGAAGACAGCAGTGACGTCGGCTCCTAGCGCTGACGTGCCTGGAACTGAAGTGGACCTGCCGAAGGAAGATGGCAGCACCCACGAGGGACAGGTGCATATAAGTAAATCTCACATTAACTGCCCCCCACCAGTCACCGGACTATCAGCGGCAATGTGACCATCGGGGGGGTCATTGCGAAATCTGCAAAGTTTCCAGATGGTACGAGTGACGCTTTCAGGATGGAGGCAATTTAACCAAAATAAAACCTGAAATTTTAGCTTTATGTCTATTTAACCACAATTTACCTCTTTCATATTCAGCATACCAACTACAGCTTAATAGTTCTGGTGTCTATAGTCTGTCCCTGCTGGCTGAGCACAGAGGCCGTTTTTACATTGCACCCTAAGAACACCTCTATTTGCAGTCACTAGACAGCCGCTGGAAGTGCTTCCTGTGTTCAGTGCTTCCACGATTTGCATGGAGGCGCTGAAAATTCTGCATTGATCAATGTATCTCTATGAGGAGATGCTGATTGGGGCTGCGTTTTTGCTGCACATGCACAATAGGCTCCTAATGCTTTCCAATGAAAGCAGAGCAAGACAGGGCTAGCCGTGGAGAGACTGGCAGTGCATGGGAAAAACTATAAGTAAAATAACCTTTTCAGGGCAATCTATGGTGAGCCAGGGACCAAAACAAACACATAGGCATTATAGGGTCAGTAATACATGTTTTTATTCCTGACACTATAGTGTTCCTTTAAGTGCACCCACACTTATTATTTGTGTTCGGGGCATTCTCATATGATATAGAATAAGATGGGTTGTAGAGATGTAGCTTTAGGAATAATCGGTTGAGGTGTGCCGAAACTGACGTATGCTGTAGGCCGGTAAAAGTGGGCAAAAAGAGACATATTCATGCAAAACATTATACAGGATCATAGTGCATTTGTTAACCATCAGTTAGACATTTTAATGAAAGCTTCCTAGTTCCTGAATCGGCTGTGGTATGTAAGTCGCATAAGCCTATGATTCCCAGCGGCCCAGTGTTTTAACGTGTGCGGGGATGTCTTGGCTATAGGCCATGGAGTGCCCTGAGTAGTTGCTAGGGTTTAGTTCGAGCCCGGTGAATGAGTAGGTGCATGAACATACCTGTGGTAAGGACAGTATCATACAGCGACAGTAATAGTTCAGTGGTGCATATGGTGGCGTGACCAAGAACGTAACCAGTACCTTAACCGGGCACCCAGCATTGCTTGTAAGATAGTAGGTTATATGCACTGGCTCGCCCTTCTGACTCGTCTTAGTTTTAGGAAGGGACCGGACATAGTGGTCTGTGTGTTTTAGAAGATAAGAGGTCAACAGGCACTCTTGTTTATGATGTTGGCCGCTGATAGTGAGTTATTTTTTGGCCTGAGAAAGCCGTTAAAGGCTAGATAGGTAGCAGTTTTGATAACTGCATTGGTGCGTGGCTCGGAAGGTGTATGGTCGAGTGGTTCTGACATGGTTTGAACATTGTATGTCTATGGCCAGTATTTAGTTTTAGCGGGAACGTCCACTTGGCTATGTCTCTAAGTAAGGTATGGATGGAGTAGGAGGATAGGAACCCTTGTTGTTTGGGAAGGAAAAATACATATAGTGTTGAATGCCCGTGAGATAAGTTTAACTGTGTTGTGCGAGAATTTTTAACTTAAGGTGGCAAAAAGAGGCGAAGGCCATAAGTGGTGAAACCTCAAACCAGCTAAGTGATGGTTCCGACATGAAACGTATTGTATAAGTGGAAAATCCTGTAGCAAGCGTGTTGAGTGCTGGTGGACAAGGCTAGTTTTGTCAGAGCCCGGCTATGTTGGCGAGGTTCATGTAATCCATGACCTTGACCATAAATGACCCCCCTGCCATGGCGGCTGTCACGGCAGCTGCCACAATAGTTTACCATTATGTGTGGTTAAGAAAGTCCACCATATGTGTAGGTCTGCCGTGGCTTGGTTGTCTAGGAACAGCCCCTGATCATCATGCGGGAGTGTGGAAAAAGCAAAGTGGTCTTAGATGAAAGCGCGGCCTGCGGTATGATGCGCATGGCAAAATTGAAGGAACCTGGTAGGGATTGTAGTTCCATGCGGTTGCAAGTACCAAGCAGGAGGTGGTAATTGGTGTTGTTGCGACTGTTTCTATTTCTCACGTGGTAAATTGTTGGCATGGATGCTGAGTCAAGTTGTGTGCCCAGGAATGTAACGATAGTGTCTGGGTCTTCTGTGACCTTAGGGAATACTGGAACACCCAAGTGTTCAGGCATACTAATGGCTTCCTTGAAGCTTCTAGAGGGAAAGGCGTTCCCTTTGACGAACAAGAAATCATCTCGTGAGTGTATGACTGTGGGGCATCTGGATATGTTTAACCACAACCAGCAAAGAGTTCAACGAATATATTGAAGATTGTGGGCTGCTCTTGACCCAAAAGTTAAGCGGGAGAAGAAATATATAACTGCTTCCCATAAATGCCCTGTAAGAGCCAGTGTAGGGTGGATGGTGGCAGTCTGAAATGCGTTTGTGATATCAGTTTTACTTAACCAGGTTTCCCCCCCTGCTTGAGTGATAGCTGTAATGGTATGAACAATGGGGGCATACTGTAATGAAAACTCCTCGGAGGGTATGAGGGAGTTGAGACTTGGGGTAGCCGAGGCGTGAGGTGCAGATAAGTCTATGATCAGTTACAGTGTGAGGGAAGATTCCCTGTGACAAACCCAATGGGATTGTGCCACGTTGTAAATGGTGTATATCGGAGAGGCCCAGGTAGAAATCTTTCTGCCATTTCTTGGGCCATGAGTGCAATGCCAGCTGTTGGATGCTGCTGTGATGACTGCAAGTTAGGGCATTCTAGATTTCCCACAAAAGTATATGGCAATACCTGTACGGAAGGCCTTTTAAAATTTGGAGATTAGGAAATCAACTAAATGTCTGGAAGGGTGATGAGTTAGAAAGTACTGGAAATGCATAATGTTTAAAGACGTGAAGTAAGGTTCAGGGTACATTTATTGGGACACATGGTTTGCATGTGCCCTGACATATTGAGAACATATCTGCAACAGTCTGCATGCACTGAAACTACATGTGCCAACATGGAAATTGTTGCAAATCTGGGATTTGCCAAAGAGAATGAGATGACCCTATTTGTCTCTGGTAGTTCTCTACGTACTACCAGAGGTTGCTAAAGCTTTGAGCCTGAAACGTGATCGTCCGCTGTGTTGGGACAAAAATTGTCGTGTGTGCCTAGCAACATCTTCTCCAAGTGAAAGTGTGTTGACTCTAGCTGGAATGTTAGGTAGAGATAAATCCTTACCACCTGCTTGATACATACTAAAAACCATGAAAATAGCCATTATTATTTGAACCCACAGTGTGCTAGTACTGGCTTGCTAGCTAAAGCCGCATGGTGAAACAATTAATCCTTTGTTTGGTGACAGGTGAGGCCCTACTAGTTGCCGAGTGGCTTGAGAGGCTCTATCTATGCAATGGCGCGAGGGGATTTTTTGTGGCCACCAAATGTAGTGGCAGGATGTTGGCCTCTCAGTGACTGTAACCAGAAAAAAGGGGAAGGGAGTGACAGGTGAAGCCCTCTCTATATACCATGCGAGGCGGCTAGCTCACGAATGGCCCAATGGGTGTTTTCCTCCGAGCATTGAGGAGGGGTGTTGGCCTCACGGGACCACTATACGACAGGCGTAGATGTCAAGAAAGGAGAATAACCATTGGAAACCTATAGTCCCTAATTGCCAGTACGCTAAGGATAGTATGATTAGATACCCTTACTGGTCGTAAGGGTTATTAATACCTGTATCCCGGACGGGTAAAACAATGTATGAAAATTGAATATAGACATTTAAAGGCGTATACCCATATGTTTGTTATGCAAGTTTAATAGAGCAAAGTGCTCCTTTCCAATGTTTATTGTATGCTTGTAATGCCCCTGTTTAAGGGAAATTAAGTTGTCGGGAGTGTTATATCATGTGTGATATGGAATACTACTGTACCCCGAAACATGAGTGTAGTGAGCCATGACTGGCAGCTGAATAACCTAATATGTGAAAATACGTAATTGGAAGGACTTATATTTTAAGCATGCAAACATGCAAATATTCCGTATTAGACTCTGGAATCATGCATAGTGCTTTAAATAGTATGTGCATTCTTGGGTAAATGTATGCGTATTGTCAGTAAATGTAACTAAATGCCTATGTGGGTAGGTATGCAGGAATGATTATATCATAGCAAGCATGAGTTGTAAGGAAGTGTTATTGTGTAATTATAATTATAGTGGGAATGTTATGAGGGGAATAAACATATGTCTGAAAAGCCTGTAGTATACCATTTGACAGATAGGAGTCAGTATAAAAGCGAAAATGCTGTAGGTAGTTTGTTTGCTAGTGAAGTGAAATAAAATCTGAGAAGCCTGTAGTATACCAATTGACTGGTAGCGGTCAGCATGTAGGCGAAAATGCCGTGGTTCGTTGGTTTGTACATGAAATGCAATAATGTCTGAGAAGCCTGTAGTATACCGATTGACCGGTACGGGTCAGCATGTAGGCGAAAATGCAGTGGTTCGTTGGTTTGTACATGAAATGCAATAATGTCTGAGAAGCCTGTAGTACACCAAAAGACCGGTAGGGGTCAGTGTATAGGCGAAAATGCAGTGGTTTATTGGTTTGTACATGAAATGCAAAAACGTCTAAGAAGCCTGTAGTACACCGAATGACCGGTAGGGGTCAGTGTGTAGACGCAAATGCAGTGGTTCGTTGGTTTGTACATGAAATGTCTAAGAAGCCTGTAGTACACCAAAAGACCGGTAGGGGTCAGTGTGTAGGTGAAAAATGCAGTGGTTTGTTGGTTGTACATGAAATGCAATAATGTCTGAGAAGCCTGTAGTACACCGAATGACCGGTAGGGGTCCGTGTGTAGGCGAAAATGCAGTGGTTCGTTGGTTTGTACATGAAATGCAATAATGTCTGAGAAGCCTGTAGTACACGAATGACCGGTAGGGGTCAGTGTGTAGGCGAAAATGCTGTGGTTCGTTGGTTTGTACATGAAATGTCTAAGAAGCCTGTAGTACACCAAAAGACCAGTAGGGGTCAGTGTGTAGGCGAAAATACAGTGGTTCGTTGGTTTGTACATGAAATGCAATAATGTCTGAGAAGCCTGTAGTACACCGAATGACCGGTAGGGGTCAGTGTGTAGGAGCAAATTCAGTGGTTCGTTGGTTTGTACATGAAATGCGATAATGTCTAAGAAGCCTGTAGTACACCAAAAGACCGGTAGGGGTCAGTGTGTAGGCGAAAAATGCAGTGTTTCGTTGGTTTGTACATGAAATGTCTAAGAAGCATGTAGTACACCAAAAGACCGGTAGGGGTCAGTGTGTAGGCAAAAATACAGTGGTTCGTTGGTTTGTACATGAAATGCAATAATGTCTAAGAAGCCTGAAGTACACCAAAAGACCGGTAGGGGTCAGTGTGTAGGCAAAAATACAGTGGTTCGTTGGTTTGTACATGAAATGTCTAAGAAGCCTGTATACACCAAAAGACCGGTAGGGGTCAGTGTGTAGGTGAAAAATGCAGTGGTTTGTTGGTTGTACATGAAATGCAATAATGTCTGAGAAGCCTGTAGTACACCAAATGACCGGTAGGGGTCAGTGTGTAGGCGCAAATGTAGTGGTTCGTTGGTTTGTACATGAAATGCAATAATGTCTGAGATGCCTGTAGTACACCGAATGACCGGTAGGGGTCCGTGTGTTGGCGAAAATGCAGTGGTTCGTTGGTTTGTACATGAAATGCAATAATGTCTGAGAAGCCTGTAGTACACGAATGACCGGTAGGGGTCAGTGTGTAGGCGAAAATGCAGTGGTTCGTTGGTTTGTACATGAAATGTCTAAGAAGCCTGTAGTACACCAAAAGACCGGTAGGGGTCAGTGTGTAGGCGAAAAATGCAGTGTTTCGTTGGTTTGTACATGAAATGTCTAAGAAGCCTGTAGTACACCAAAAGACTGGTAGGGGTCAGTGTGTAGGCAAAAATACAGTGGTTCGTTGGTTTGTACATGAAATGCAATAATGTCTAAGAAGCCTGAAGTACACCAAAAGACCGGTAGGGGTCAGTGTGTAGGTGAACAATGCAGTGGTTTGTTGGTTGTACATGAAATGCAATAATGTCTGAGAAGCCTGTAGTACACCAAATGACCGGTAGGGGTCAGTGTGTAGGCACAAATGTAGTGGTTCGTTGGTTTGTACATGAAATGCAATAATGTCTGAGATGCCTGTAGTACACCGAATGACCGGTAGGGGTCAGTGTGTAGGCGCAAATGCAGTGGTTCGTTGGTTTGTACATGAAATGTCTAAGAAGCCTGTAGTACACCAAAAGACCGGTAGGAGTCAGTGTGTAGGCGCAAATTCAGTGGTTCGTTGGTTTGTACATGAAATGCGATAATGTCTAAGAAGCCTGAAGTACACCAAAAGACCGGTAGGGGTCAGTGTGTAGGCACAAATGCAGTGGTTCGTTGGTTTGTACATGAAATGTCTAAAAAGCCTGTAGTACACCAAAAGACCGGTAGGGGTCAGTGTGTAGGTGAAAAATGCAGTGGTTTGTTGGTTGTACATGAAATGCAATAATGTCTGAGAAGCCTGTAGTACACCAAATGACCGGTAGGGGTCAGTGTGTAGGCGCAAATGTAGTGGTTCGTTGGTTTGTACATGAAATGCAATAATGTCTGAGATGCCTGTAGTACACCGAATGACCGGTAGGGGTCCGTGTGTTGGCGAAAATGCAGTGGTTCGTTGGTTTGTACATGAAATGCAATAATGTCTGAGAAGCCTGTAGTACACGAATGACCGGTAGGGGTCAGTGTGTAGGCGAAAATGCAGTGGTTCGTTGGTTTGTACATGAAATGTCTAAGAAGCCTGTAGTACACCAAAAGACCGATAGGGGTCAGTGTGTAGGCGAAAATGCAGTGTTTCGTTGGTTTGTACATGAAATGTCTGAGATGCCTGTAGTACATCAAAAGACCGGTAGGGGTCAGTGTGTAGGTGAAAAAATGCAGTGGTTTGTTGGTTTGTACGTGAAATGCAATAATGTTTTAGAAACCTGTAGTACACCAAATGACCGGTAGGGGTCAGTGTGTAGATGAAAAATGCAGTGATTTGTTGGTTGTACATGAAATGCAATAATGTCTGAGAAGCCTGTAGTACACCAAATGACCGGTAGGGGTCAGTGTGTAGGCGCAAATGTAGTGGTTCATTGGTTTGTACATGAAATGCAATAATGTCTGAGATGCCTGTAGTACACCGAATGACCGGTAGGGGTCCGTGTGTAGGCGAAAATGCAGTGGTTCGTTGGTTTGTAAATGAAATGCAATAATGTCTGAGAAGCCTGTAGTACACGAATGACCGGTAGGAGTCAGTGTGTAGGCGAAAATGCAGTGGTTCGTTGGTTTGTACATGAAATGTCTAAGAAACCTGTAGTACACCAAAAGACCGATAGGGGTCAGTGTGTAGGCGAAAATGCAGTGTTTCGTTGGTTTGTACATGAAATGTCTAAGAAGCATGTAGTACACCAAAAGACTGGTAGGGGTCAGTGTGTAGGCAAAAATAAAGTGGTTCGTTGGTTTGTACATGAAATGCAATAATGTCTGAGATGTCTGTAGTACATCAAAAGACCGGTAGGGGTCAGTGTGTAGGTGAAAAAATGCAGTGGTTTGTTGGTTTGTACGTGAAATGCAATAATGTTTTAGAAACCTGTAGTACACCAAATGACCGGTAGGGATCAGTGTGTAGGTGAAAAAAATTGTATTTTGTTTGTAGGTTTAACCCAACAGATTTTAACCAAAACAAATTTTAAACAACAGATTTTACATGACTGGCTAGGTGAGTATAAGGTAACGAAATAACCGTGCAAAACGAAAGGAAACCGCAAAGTGAGGACCCGTGCTGTGCTGAACGCCGTGGGAACTAATCCTGGCGTGAC
The DNA here is from genome assembly GCA_933207985.1 of Pelobates cultripes. Taxonomy (NCBI): domain Eukaryota; kingdom Metazoa; phylum Chordata; class Amphibia; order Anura; family Pelobatidae; genus Pelobates; species Pelobates cultripes. The sequence goes on along the minus strand of OW240919.1, from coordinate 94,162,725 downwards.
CGGTGGGTCAACTTACGGTTTGAGAGTCCCTGAGACACCAAATGCGATGCTGACTGGATAGAAAGCCACTGGATTCCTGGACACAGCTTGGAGTAGGAGACCTCATGGAACAGAGGTGAAACCAAAATGGCATCTTGTATGACCTGGAAGTGGATCTCATGCAAATGCTGACCTTGAACAGTCTATTCGTCTGACCAACAAAGTTAAGTAGGAAAAGGGGGGAGTCCCTTTTATAGGTCTATAGCCCCTCCAACAACTTCAGGCCATGCCTACCAATATATAATTTTGAATTTTGTATTTTAACTATGACTGTCATAATACTGTTAGCATTTGCTGCTATCAAATACACATATTTATGTTCAGCAGTGTCTCATGAGTGCATAAATACCCCTCACGTACAAGTTTTATGGTGTTTTAGAAAGTTACAGGTTCAAGTATAGGGCTTGCCCATTTCAGTTTTTACACATTGAAATTTGCTTGGTTGGTTTCCTGGGCTTATGTTACCTTTGAGGCTGTATGGCAGCACAGGAATGAAAATTAACCCCATCAAATCACGCCATTTGCGAAAGGAGAGAATCCAGGGTATTCAAAATTGGGTATGTCTAGCGGTTTTTAGAAGCCCCTTAGTCACAAAACTTAGCCAAGTTAGTGTCCATATTTTTTTCTGCATTTTTTTACATAAAAAATGCACCGTCACTGATGATATCATCGTCCTTATAAGTTTCACTGCTCTAAAACACACATTATTAATGTTCAGCGATGTCTCACGAGTTCAACAGCACCCTCAATGTACAGGGTTTTAAGGGGTTTTGGAAAGTTACAGGGTCAAATATGGGACTTAATTCTCTGGATTGTCTGCCTGGTTTGTGGTTGTCAAGCAGGTCCCAAATATATAATTAATAAAATCACATAATTATGTAAACTAGATACAGTTGTAATCAAAATTATTCAACCCCCATTGAAAACAGGCTTATGGTCAAAATCTACAAAGTTTCAGCTGTTTGCAATGAACAAAAATAAACAAAAGAAATTGAAATAGCTCAACACAGTGAATGTTTCAAGTTGTTTTCCCAAATTCAACTGAAAATGCAATTTATAATGACTTCTCCAGTCTCAAAATTATTCAACTACTTCATGGCAAGTCTCTAGTAGAGCACCCTTTTGCTGTAATGATCTCCTGCAAACGAGATGCATAGCCAGACACGGGTTTCTAGCACCGTTCCTCAAGAATCTTAGCCCATTGCTCATGAGCAATGGCCTCTAGTTCAGTAGTATTATTGGGTTTGTATGTTGCAATCACCTTGCTCAAATCCCACTAGAGATTTTCTGTGGGGTTCAAGTCAGGTGACTGTAATGGCCACTGTAGAATTTTCCAGGGCTTCTTCTGCAACCAAGCCTTGGTGGAATTTAAGGTATGCTTGGGATCATTGTTTTGTTGGAAGGTCCAATGACACCGAAGCTCCAGCTTCCTTACAGATGGCATGATGTTTTCTCTGAGGATTTCCTGATACTTCAATAAATCCATCTTGCCTTCCACATGCTACAGGATTCCAGTGCCAGAGGATGCAAAGCAGCCACAGAGCATCACAAGCCACCACCATGCTTAACTGTTGGCATAGTGTTCTTTTCAGCATATGCTTTTTACTTCTTCCTCCAAACATACCGCTGAACCATAGGGTCAAAAAGTTCATGTTTTGTTTTATCACTCCACAGAACAGAGTCCCAAAACTTCTGTGGCATATTTGTTTGATTTTGAGCATCTTGGAACCGACTTTTCTTGTGTTTTTGGGTCAGTGGTGGTGTACGTCGTGGAGTTCTGAAATGGAATACTTCTCAGTTAAGTATGCGCCTTAATGTGCTCAGTGAAACCTCAGTGCCTGTTGCCACCAAGTCTTGCTGCAGGTCTTTGGCAGTCACTCAATGGTTTTTCACAACCTGCCTTCTCAGTTATCTGGTTGCAGCCATTGATAGCTTCCTTTTTCTGCCCCGTCCAGGTAGTGTAATCACTGTTCCTTCAACTTTGAACTTTTGATCTATGGTAACTCTAAAACATTCAGTGCCTTTGCTATCTGTTGTATCCTGTTCCTTGTTTGTGAAGGGCGATGATCTCTTCTATTAACCGTGTGTCACTGAGTGTGAGTGTCAAGGAATATATATATTTCTTAAAAAGTTATTTCAAGGTATATATAAAAAAATGTTCTAGGGAGGGCGAAACTAGGCAGCCAAGCTGTGCAGTCGCACTTCAGCAGAGCTCTGGGCTAAATAGCCCAAAAACAGACAAATCTACTGCAATAAACCACTTGTTACCCGCTTTTCAACCCCCAGAGATAAGGGGCTACAATTGGGAACATGCACTACCGAGACTATGACCAAAAAAGGCGACCACTTCCAGGGGATGGACCTCAGGCCTACATGAGGCCTACTCAGAAGGCACGGGGAGGCGGCCGATCTCTCAGCCGACTGCACCCTTCACGGGAGGTCTCCCCTGAACAACCCATCTCCCCCCTCCCCCTCCCGCCGGTGAGGGATATCCCGGCAACTAGAGCATGCAGCTCAGAATGGAGGCACCAACCTCAGCTCACCGGCACCGCTGGACCACCGACACGCAGCATAGCGGTTGCCACGTGGGTCCCAGCATCCGAGCCCTGTCTGCCCCCACTGTCTGAGTGGCTGGACAGCTTATTCAATGACTTCTGGGCCAAGATCTCCACCCGCAGAGCCACACCGGACAAAGTCTCACCACCATCAGCCAAAAGGGACTCTGCGCAGAAGCCAGCAACACCCCTGCAAGGGACCAAGATAGCAGGAAGAGGGAGATGGATGAACCATCGACAGCTCCGGCGTCCAGAGCCTAGACCTCTGGGGAGCCGCCCAAGGCCTCAAGTGAGATTCACCACAGGGCTACCCCTCCGCCACCCCTCTCTCCTGCATAAAGCCCCTTCTAATAGACGGCACAGCACTTTCAGGCGGGACCCACCCTGGAACAGATGCCCTTCGGGTACACAGACCCATATGAGACCCCCCCCAAGACTCATCACCCCTACTCACCAGGTGACCCAGCGACAAGAAGGGGCCAACTCAATGATCAACGAGCAGGGACACGCTGTCTCCTAACTCCGCAAAACGGCGGCTCCGACACCGGAGACGGCAAAGGAAGGCCCACCAAACGGGCTCGCAGGCCAACATAGACTCACGCCTCTTGGTGCTACCGGTCTGCCATCGGCAGGTATCGGCTAAACATCCCCATGCAGGCCCCCCAAGGCAAGGCATACCTGCAGTGCTGGGACTGATGAGCTACACCCTGATAGGCAAAAGCATCGACAACCTGGTGTCTCCGTTTCACTGTTTCATCGATTTGCTGCGGAAGTGCACCCCAACGGCTACTCAGTTACTATGTCTTGTCTCTCTGATTTCATGCTCATATAACCTTGTTTTATGCCACCGTTATACTTGATAGAAAAGCATGACCATATTGTTTACCTGGGGACCCATAGGTGTACCTATCTTGACACTCTCTATGTGTATTTCGTATTTTGTTTTATTTCAAATTTTGTTTTATATCGTAACCTTATGTACACGAAGTTCACATGGCACCCACAAACATGCACTCACATATGTGTTACTACCCTACAAACAATGCACAAACTAGCGCAACACAACCACATTGCAACATAACCTACAAAGTCAAATATATCTACCTAAACGAGAACCTAAACTGATGCAAGGCTGTCTTATAAACGCCTTCCCTCTTACAAATTGCAGGGCTCCATACCTTACCATAATATTAAGCGAACGCAATTTTGTCATATACGCATGTAGCCTAGCATGTTTATTGCAAACTACGGATGTCTCATAGCCTGTTATGTTCTTGTTATTAAAAAAATGTGCTGTCTAACCTGCCACACTTTGAAATGCTATGAAACTGCTTGCAGCGGCTGTCGTGGCTCTGCACGCCTGTTGTTACTTCATGCACAATTAAAATAAAGAATTAAAAAAAAAAAAGTAAACTAGTGTTACTTAGTATATGTGATTTCTGGAAATAAAGGGTCTATGCCTGTTCCCCAAACCCCTGTATACTTACATACACAATACAACTCTTTGATACACACACACACACACACACAATGCAACCGCAACGCTCATAGGCTCACACTTTGCAGGCTCGATACACACACTACAGCCTCTGTCAACATATGCACAATCTCTACAGCCTATATACATGTTTACAAGCCCATTCTATAGCCTCTAGATACACACAGTACACCACAAGCAGACCCATTCACACACATTTAACCAAAAACAACCCCTTCCGCACACACACACCAGCCCTGTCAAATTTTACTCTTTGGTAACCCACTTGGGCACCAGAGACAAGACTCCAAACAACACAATGCAAATGGCATTCAATTTGCTGTATGATACTGTGTAAATGCGTGCAGTGGTTAGGATAATGGAGGATATAAAGGGACACAATAGTCACCAGAACACCAGTCTGTCCTTGCAGGCATTTTTATGTTCTCTATAAAACAGAGAACAAATATAGCAAAGCATTTATCTACAATTTTATTCTGATGCATCTGGCAATTATGTTTATCAATGGAGATACAGAGTTCGTACAGTATACCGAATGTTTCATTTCTTCATTACCTATGGACAGATGTTCTGGATAAGCTCTCCACTTCATTAGAAAAGAGTGACAGAACACAGAAATAGGTTTGTTCTTCTCTGAAATAGATTACTGAGATGCATGGGTTGAACCATTCCCATCTCCTACTGAAAAAAATTAAGACATTGTAATTTAAAATAATTTTATTTACATCATTAATAAATCGTATTGGTTAGAAATATGTACCCATAATGCACAAGATGCCTCTTTCACATTATTGATATCCACAAACGGTTCAATATGAGAGATTGAAGGACACTCTAGACTGCTGGTGAGATATACGTTTATGGGACTTGAAAATTTTTTCAGTACAATCAATAATAGTCTGTTAGTAAGAAAAGTGTCCTATCCCAGGATAGTGGCTTATCTTGACATTGTGACTGCCATGGACGCTATAATAGATGTTGCATGCCATGCAAGTAATTATGTATGTAGTAAGAACCAGAATATATAAATTAAAGGATAACTAAACAGTTATTTCAATCTTGCAGCATTCAATTTTGTTCTTTTGGGTTGCTTATCGGTTTATTGTAACAGGTGCATTTTTATTGTGTATTAATGAGATCTGCAATTTACATGTGAAAATATTTGCATTATTATATTCAAAATGCAGAAACCATTTTGAATATCTTATACGTAAATCCTAAAAAATACATTTTCTTAATAAAATACATTTTCCTACTGTGAGACATTCATGGTATTCCAAATCAGTTGGCTTTGGAGTCACGTATGAAGTTTTTTTAAAATCGTTACGTTAAAACTGTAAGATGTGTCACTGATTCATATCAACATATTTAATGTAAATAGTATACGAAATACACTTTAAGTATCAATTAAATCCCCACTACACACGACTTGTGTAGGAATTTAACATAATTAATGAACAAATTGATAATAATTCATCCTAATTTTTCCCTTCTAGACAGGACTCTGGAGGAAAATGTACTCCTCTCAACAACAAAAAAAAGCATTTTTTTGTAATAAATGAATATATAACTTGATTTGAACACATACATGCCATTAGAAATATTTAGCAGCATTATACATTGCAAGGTCTTAAACACCAGGTAGAAACGTAGAAATTCTAGCAATTTAAGTTGAACGGCAGAATGATAAGAGAGCATAGCAAGGCCTGTCAACAAATATTAGTATACCCTTAGATCATGTTTTAGACCTGATAAATGCACGCTTTTAAAATTACCACCCATAATATTTTCTTCTATTTGTTTCTTGGAGAACATTATCAGTCTGTGTTTCAAAAAAGATACAATCTGTTTTTTTTTTATATTTGAGGTACAAAGTTTGTGTTTAAGGTCACAGAGATAAATTGTAGAAGTACCTACATTAAGACCATTTTTAGTAAGGCAGTATTACTTGTGTGCTTCTACTGCTACCAAAATGTTTACCAACTATTTCTAGATAGAAGCTTCTCTTATGTTGTCTGTGCTTGAAATCCTTCAGCCTTAGGAAGACGTATTCCCCAATTCCCACCACCCGTTCTACTGCTCAACTGCTCCCCTGGGCTTCCACTCTCAACTGCATCCTCTCTTGGAATCCTCCCTGCACGACCACAATCTTCTTGAACTTGGGTCACCTCAGTGTGGGCAGCATAAAAGCCACCTACTGTGTTGACTGCCTGTACCGCATGGACTTTATTGCGTGCTCGTTTCTGAGTAAGCATACAAGTGAAGACCTGCTTGAATCTCTTCCGAAAGTGTTTAGAGATGAGCGCATATACGATAGGGTTGAGACATGAATTGGCATAGGACATACAATGTGAAACCAGGCGGAAAGCATAGGTAGCTCTGTTGAAGGGAAAATGACCAAACCAGAAGCAAAGAATGACCAGATGGTGAGGCAACCAGCAGATGCAGAAAAGCACTGCTACGATAATTATCATTTTTGTTACTTTGTGTTTAGCTTTTCGGGATTCAGAGGCTGTTTTTACTGGGTCTACAGATGTCCACAAGAAGCAGATGGTTCTCGCATAAGATAGTCCAAGGATGAGCACAGGAAGAAGATACCCAAAGACAAAGGTGGAGACATCCATGATCTTTCTCCTCCTGTCCTCCCAATTAGGGATGCAGATGGGCACTTGATTGTAGAGGATTATATGATAATAGCTAAGATAAGGGCCTGCAAACAAGATTGATAGGGCCCATATGACTCCAATTGCAGCCAAGGCATTCCGAGATGTACGAAGATCTCTGGACTTCAGAGGGTAACGGATTGCAAGATACCTATGGGTATACAGAGGTCACATATAAACTGTTTATCAACACAGTTCCTAAAAAAACATTATTTTTTTAAATGATTGTTTGCAAAGTTACAATGTGCCCACAACTAGCATTATGTTTGTACTACTTCTGACATTTTGCCACAGTACTCTTGCATTGGTTATGAATAATTCATAAGGTAGTTTATAAAAAAAATTTGTTATAATTGTCCTGTCTTATTAAGTCATATAGGTACACTGTCCGTAATAATCTTCTTTGTTAAATAATTTTCGTTGAAGACAGGAAAAAAGACACAGCAAAAATAAAGCACATAGTGATACATATTAAGTACATATATATAAAGGTGAAACGTGTATACCTCCCAACATTTTAAATGGACAATGAGGGACACAATAATTTTACGGATGTAGGTATTCTGAGAAAATTAAGGTAAATTAGCAATAAAAGTGTAATGTAGAAGAAGAACTATATATCTTACAAAGACTACTTTCTAAACTCATTTATTGTAGTTAAAACACATTACTGTGAGTGTTATTCCTATGGGACTCAAATATACCATCAGCCCCATCAACAACATGGAGCTCCTAGAAAAGAGGGATGTTCGGATTGAAAAAAGGAACAAAGGGATATGGGCCCAAAATCGAAAATGTCCTTCCAAAATACATTGCTGATCCATTAAAGCTGCTTAACGGATCAGAGTGAGTGCCTGAGATTTTTTCCTTTCCTTCCAAAATAGGAACACTTGGGAGTTATGTATTTGAAATATGCGTGTATAACAGATCAAATGAAATGAAGGAGAAATGTAAATTCAATCTGTTTTCCCTCACCCATTTGGGCAACTTTGCTCATCTGCTATCATTACCACATGAGTGCCACCTACAAAGAATTTGTATAGTTGAAAGGTGGGTTGGAGCCTATAGTGAATAGTGCAAAGTAGGTAAGGAATGAGAGGGGACCATTTGGTGAAGAATTTTCTTTTTTTTACTTTATCTTTATACAAAGACATTTCTGCCCTATCTAGATAAATTTAATTTACAATCTTTTAAATATGTGATGTCCTGGTAGATTTAATTCTCTTGGTATAATGTTATTAAAGGACCACTATAGTGCCAGGAAAACAAACTTGTTTTCCTGGCACTATAGTGCCCTGAGGGTGCCCCCACCCTCAGGGACCCCCTCCTGCCTGGCTCTGGAAGGGGGAAAGGGGTAAAAACTTACCTTTTTCCAGTGCTGGGTGGGGAGCTCTCCTCCTCCGATCCTCCTCCTCTCCTCCCCGTCAGCTGAATGCGCACGCGCGGCAAGAACTGCGCGCGCATTCAGCCGGTCGCATAGGAAAGCATTATCAATGCTTTCCTATGGACGCTTGCGTGTTCTCACTGTGATTTTCACAGTGAGAAGCACGCAAGCGCCTCTAGCGGCTGTCAATGAGACAGCCACTAGAGGATTTAGGGGAAGGCTTAACCCATTCATAAACATAGCAGTTTCTCTGAAACTGCTATGTTTATAAAAGAATGGGTTCACCCTAGAAGGACCTGGCACCCAGACCACTTCATTAAGCTGAAGTGGTCTGGGTGCCTAGAGTGGTCCTTTAACCGCAAACAAAGTTTAACCTTAGAGGGAAGGTATTTCGGAAATCCTGTCCACCTAATTATAAACATATTAGAATGAGTATGCTCGCCTCAACCTCGTGGCATGATTGCAACCCTCCCCATTAGTACAGAAATCCATGTGTTTGCATTCCGATCTAGAGGATAATCCTGTTACTGATCCCATCGCCTGACACCAGCTAGGACATAATTACAAAAAGGGAACAGCTTCCACAAAATCTTCTACAGCTTCAAATCTTCTAAGACTACTTACAAATTGCCTTTCTCAAGTAAGAATGCAGGGATTTGGTCACTTCATATGGCCAAACAACGTCAAGTCCATCCCTATGCCAGAGTGTGACTATACCAGCTGGGACAAAGCCCATACCAAACAGTTATAGATACTGTTAAAACAGAACAAATATAATGATAGAAAGTGTCCTATGTAATATATAGAAACGATAAAGGACCCTAAAAGTAGAATGTGAAGAAATAAATACATGACAATTCAATGAAGTGGTCTGGGTGCCAGGTCCATCTAGGGTTAACCCGGCAGCTGTAAACAGCAGTTTCAGAGACATTGCTATGTTTTCATCAGGGTTAATCCAGCCTCCAGTCGCTGTCTCATTGACAGCCACTAGAGGCCGCTTCTGCGCTTCTCACTGTGATTTTCACTGTGAGAAGACGCCAGCATCCATAGGAAAGCATTGAGAAATGCTTTCCTATGGACTGACAATGCGCGGGCGGCTCTTGCTGCGCATGCACATTCAGTGGAGGACGTCGGAAGAGGGAGGAAAGTCCCCAGCGCCCAGGGAGCCCGGCGCTGGAGAAAGGTAAGAATTTAACCCCTTCCTCCCCCTTCAGCTCGGCGGAATTGGGACCCAGTGGGTGGGGGGGACCCAAAGACCTTATAGAGCCAGAAAAACAAGTTTGTTTTCCTGGCACTATAGTGGTCCTTTAACGTTTGGACAATGTTAATATGTTGTTGTCCATTGACATTAGCATGTCTTATTTTACTTATATCATCAAATATATTCTGGACAGATTGCAGTTGTTTATTTTCTAATAGACAAAGCTGGACATGTCTTTTTAGTTTAAATAATTATTTTAGCTATAATATCAGACATCCCAAGGTCTGAAAACATAGTACTAAAGGTGCCATGTCTTTGACCAGGCAAAATCTATTCCCAATCCCCTAAACTATGTTGCTTTTTTTGTGCCACATTTAAAATCCCTATTATATAAATCGGCAGGCTGTACTGTATTTCAAATTCCTTGCAGGATTCTTACGCTTAAAGTGACAGAAGCAGATGTTTGAGAATCCATATTTAACATTAATGGAATTCCTACATCTACCGTTCTTCCAGCCCTAGACATTTACAGTGTTAATCCCTAAAGTGAGAATTGTGGGGAATCCAAAGTAAATTCAGTTTAACATTTAAGGACATAATAATAATTATTTTTGTAGCACCAACATATTCTGCAGCACTGTACAATATGTAAACAAGATAAACGTTTAATTCTAGCAAAAATGTGTTATATATGGGAACAGTAGGTGTCGTCCAAACAAGCTTATAATCTAAATAAGGGAACTGGAAAAACTCTCCAAGTTAGCTATGTTTCCAGTTCAGCTATTTTATCCTTAAAGATCAAATACACTTTGACTTCTAGACAATTCTCACTTTAGTAGATAACCCTGAGAATCTATCTAACTCCAGATATACCACACCAGAGTTTCAGGCCTCAGTAGATAACTCCTCCACAACTCGTATCTCATCCACTCTACAGGAAAAAGCTGTAGGTCCTAAGTTGTTTTTAACCACTTTAAAAGCTGTGGATAAAACACTATATGTAAATGGAATGAATAAAATAACAAGAACATTATGGCAACATCAGTACTGGTCATTTGTATCTTGGAATGTAGACTACTGTTTATCGGGCTGTTCAAATCCCATAAATGATATTACATTATTAGTTGTATTAGGCTGGATGCTTAGACTTTAGTAGTCTCTAAAGTTGCAGCCTTAATTTTGTGTGTAATTATACATGTAGTGCTGGTTTTGGCAATTTCAGATATTGTGGTTAACACGAAGCTTGCCACAAATGCCTCACTCTTTAAGAAACAATGACTGGCCAATACCTATATTAATAATAAAGGGACATGTTTTTTGGCTCCATCTCCATGTCATCCTTGACTTGATTGGTGTGATCCTTGTACTGTTTTAAAGTGAGCAGTGGAAGCATTATTGAAAAGCTAATTGACGTGGTAAATCTGGGTGTGATCATGGGCAAAAAGCTAACTCTAAAACTCTAGATCGCGGTAATCAAGAAAAATGAAGTGGATAAAAAATGTAGAAAGATTCTACGTCTCCGTTACTTTCCTAGCCTAAAATTGCCAATTTACTTGTTAAATCTTCTTAATTCCCACTTTAGTAAATGCTGCTATATCGGTGGTATGAATAATAACCCAGTAAGCAAATCACTGGCATTTTTATGGTTGGTCTTCTATAACAATGCTCTGTAGATGAGATTGCAAATTTACCTCCCTGCAGGCAATCTGGAACACAACAACAAGAAATTTATTTACCACGTGCCCAGTGAATGACGAACATACAGTGTCTTCTGATGAAGCAATACGCCATCTAAAAACTCATTACAGTGGTACATAGACAATATATGTGAGAGATGTATTCCTTTCTCCCTTGTTTCTGTCTTTCCTATTAGCCCCTGATCAGCTGCCATCTCAACAAGCAAGACATATATTCAATACATCACTTTCACTTCCCTATCTGTTCACCAACACCAGCTTATCTATTTATGGTCAAGACAGATTCTGAGATATATTAGAATATAGAAGACATTTTGTGTGTGTATTTCTAAATGGGCAAACCATTTCTGCATGTTTATGAGTGTATCATGTTTAATTACCATATCAAGCTTGTCTCATTCCAATATTTTCATTAGCTAGGGCTCTTCTTGTAATTAGTTCTCAATCCTTTTGCTTTTGTAGAAAATATTTTGTATGAGGTGTTAAACTATTCACACTTTGCTGCAGGGATGCCTCCAAACAGAAGCTGAACAGATTTAAATATTTGTATCCTTTTCCAGAATATATGAATAAATTATTGTGGCAAACCTAGCCACTTGGACAAGAACTAGAGACTGTGCCTTTAAGGGTTGCCAATAGGTCGGGCGAGATACGCGCTTCACACTTATGTAAATGTTCATGTATTTTTTGTATTGCCTGTACTGCTGTTTCAGTCGAATGCAAATGGCGGTTTTGTATGGGGATTTTCTTTCGTTTCACGAACGGCACTTTAGAAAGCCGTTCGTGAACCGAACGCAATACCCCCTGATAGCCCACACACTTAGAGGCGTGTGGCGCTAGTTAACCGATTGCAACATTGTTGCAATCGGTTATTAGAGGCTCTCCTGGGTGGCCGTCGTTCGACTACCGACCATGCGGCGGTCGGCCATCTTGGATCCTTTGTTCCTCAGCGGGTCCGTGTTGTCGAACGCATAGTATTACCAATAGCTATTCGACGGCACGAACACCGCTGAGCCTCCAGGACGTTCGGGAGTTTCAGGACCGTGTTCACTAAAAGTAATCGGTTCTTTTCGTATGTTTTGAAAGAAATGTGTTTTCTGTGCGGCGTTCGGTTATTTTAGCTGGGATCTGAGCGGCAATCTCACGAATGATGCGCCCAGACCCCAGCTATCTACCGAACGTCCATTCGTGTAAATCCACCGTGTATTTTAAAAGTTATAGATTTTTGTGTGAATTGCCGGTTCTGCTGCACGAGGGGATAATCCCCTTAACGGTGCATTCTGGGAGGATGATCCCTCTCGTGCAGCGGTGCCTGATGGGAGAAATATGTTGTACTGTAAGTCCCCCATGTAGTCCCCTCTGGGAGTGCCCCTGGGGAGGGTCTCAGGAAACCCCTTGCATGGGGACTTGTATATATTGCCTTGCCGATTAAAAGGATTTCAGTTGACTCCCAAAACTGTGTCTCGTCCGGTTATTGGGAAGTTGGGGATATTGCCTTGTTGTTTTCAGCGCTTGACTGTGGATTCGTTTCTGGACCAGCGGAATTCGTGGATTTATTATTGGCGTTCCGCTACAATTGGTGGCAAGCGACGGGATCCAACTCTACAGCCGAATACAGCGCATTCGAATGAAATGAACAACCGAACGGAAAGGCAATTCGTATGAAACAAGCAGACGAAAGCGATCAGTGAATGGGGACTGATTACACGGCGTTAAAGAGACAGACGCTAAAGGAGCTGCTGGAGGCTAGAGGGAAAAGCGCTAGCAACAAATCGAAGGCAGTACTGATTGCAGAGCTAATGGAGGGCGACCAAGCACACAGCAGTCCGCCCCCACCTGCTAGAGAGGAAACACCATACCAGAGGGAACTGAGAACCCGGCTGGAATTTGTACCACAGCCAGTAACCCTGGACATCTTAACCGTGCTAATGGCCGACGTCCAGGACTACATTATGGCACAGCAACACCAGAGGTCACCATCCAGGGCAGAATCCATCAGCAACCCATTCTGCCCTCCAACGAAGCAGAAAATACCGTACCAGGCATTTAAAGCATTCTGCGAGGAGAAGGATGAGATAGACGGATATCTGCAGGATTTCGAGAGGCTATGCGACCTGCACGATCTGGAACCGGCAATGTGGGTACCCCTACTGGCAGGCAAGTTGGCGGGACGAGCAGCAGAGGCTTACCGCGCTGTGCCCAGAGAGGACAGCAAAGACTATTTTAAAGTAAAAAGAGCAATCCTAGAAAGATATGCCATAACCCCAGAGGCATACCGACGGAAATTTCGGGGATTGAAAAAGCCCGAAAGAGATTCCCACGCAGAATGGGCGCATAAGCTGGACCAAGCTTCGCAAGGGTGGATTCAGGCAAGTCAAGCCACCACCATGGAGGAACTGCGCCAACTCATCTTGCTGGAGCAATTCTTCAACGGCCTGTCACCAGAGGCACAGGAGTGGGTAAGGGACAGAAAACCTCTCACTCAGCCGCCCGATTGGCAGACGAACACTTTGATGCCCGGAGACACCATGGGCTCACCAACAGGGGTCCCCTAAGACCGCCAATACAACACAACCCAGCCAGCTCCACACCCGCCAACTCTACCCCATTCAGGCCACCACCAGGAAACCCCCCACCGCCAGCCCGCTACAATGGCAGGGCCAACATACAATGCCATACCTGCCGGCAGTGGGGGCATATGTCCCGGGAGTGCACCCAGAATCGTAGCAGGCAGGCGTGGAACCAGGTACGGCAGAATTCCGTTCCCAGGGCGGCGGCCCATTTCTACCACGCAGAACCTGACCACTCGGAGCTGACAAGTCTACCAACCGAGGAACCATTGGGGGTTCTGTACAAGGTGATGTCTGTGCAAGCCACGGACAACCGGCAGCATCACCGCCAAGTTGTGTTTGTGGGAGGGAAAGAAGTGCAGGGGCTGCGGGACTCAGGAGCCACCTTGACCTTAGTGGCCCCCCATTTAATTCCAGATACGGCCCACACTGGCGGATCAGTGGCAGTCCGGGTAGCAGGGGGAGCCATGTACCGGTTACCCACGGCCAAAGTGCATTTGAATTGGGGTGCTGGGGAGGGGGTTGTGGAAGTGGCCATAATGAAAAAGCTACCGGCCGATGTTGTTTTGGGGAATGACTTGGGCCAGATGACTTCTGCTTTTCTACCCCAGGCCCCGTCACAAGAGGCGCATCCGGTAACCACCCGGCAACAGGCTCGCACCACGGCATTCCCCGCACACTCTGAGGCTCAGGTAAGAAATCATGACCCCCCCTTGACAGACATGACTTGGGACACCCCGTCCACGTTTGAAGTAGAGGTGCAGACAGACCCCACACTGCAGGTATACCGAGATAGGGTAGATACGGACCAGGTGGGGCGGGAGGGAGAACAGTACAGGTGGGAGAAGAAGTTACTATACCGGGTGGCGGAAAGGGCAATAGGCAACTCTGTGACGCTCCAAACCAAGCAGCTAGTAGTGCCCCAGAAGTATAGGCAGGAGTTACTAAGAATCGCCCATGATATCCCTCTGTCCGGCCATCTAGGGATGACCCGGACCCGGTATCGCTTAACGCACGCATTCTTTTGGCCCGGGATTTCTAAAGACGTGAGGCAATATTGTACCTCCTGTGATGTGTGCCAGAGGGTAGGCAAAAGGGGGGATCGCCACAAGGCAAAACTGTGTCCCCTACCTATAATTGAGGAACCATTCAGCCGTGTAGCCGTGGATATAGTAGGGCCACTACCAAAACCCAGCCCTTCTGGGAAACGGTATATCCTGACTGTGGTGGATTACGCCACCCGGTACCCCGAGGCGATTGCCCTAACTAATATACACGCTGAGACCGTAGCCGAAGCCTTGATGAAGATATTCTCCCGAGTAGGGTTCCCACAGGAAATGGTCTCCGATAGGGGGACCCAATTCACGGCTGAGGTTACTCAGCAGCTATGGAAGATATGCGGCATTAAGCCGATCATTAACTCCGCTTACCACCCGCAATCCAACGGATTATGTGAGAGATTCAACGGTACCCTAAAACAGATGCTCCGGACATTCGGAGAGACCCATAAGGACTGGGAACGATTCCTTCCCCATCTGTTGTTTGCATACAGAGAGGTGCCCCAAGAGTCCATGGGTTTCTCCCCATTTGAACTATTGTTTGGGAGAAGGGTCCGGGGGCCGTTGGATCTCATTAGAGAGCATTGGGAGGGAGAGAGTAGCGCAGATGGGACCCCTATTGTACCATACGTGCTGGCGTTCCGGGATCGCCTGGAGGAATTGACCCAGGCAGTGCGCACCAACCTCCAGGCCGCCCAGCAACGACAGCGTCGTTGGTATGACAGAGGGGCCAGAGACCGTAGTTTTCAAGTGGGACAGAAGGTGCTAATCCTTAAACCTGTCCGCACCGATAAACTGCAGGCCGTCTGGCAGGGCCCATACCAGGTGGTAGAGCAGAGATGCGATACCACCTATGTGATCGGCCCATGCTCCGGAGTAGGGAAGAGACGCATGCTCCATGTGAACATGCTCAAACCCTACCACGAGCGGACGGAGGACGTGGCAGCTATTTGCACGCCCGCCTCCGAAGATCAGGAGAACCTGCCCCTTCCAGATCTGTTAGAGCAGGAGGAGCAGAAGGAACCCTCCCAGGGGGTTCAACTGGGGGAGCGGCTAAGTCCTCAAGAGCGTATCCAGGTACAAGAACTGATAGCAACCAAGGGCGCCGCCTTTTCTAACCTACCTGGGTACACTCCACTAGCCACCCACCGAGTAGAAACCCCGGGACAGCTTCCCATGCGACAGACTCCCTATCGGATTCCTGAATCCGTGCGGGAACATATGAGGAAAGAAATCGAAGAGATGTTGCAGTTGGGGGTTATTGAACACTCAGATAGCCCCTGGTTCCCAAGAAAGATGGTACCACCAGGTTCTGCGTGGACTACCGGAGGTTGAACGACAAAACTGTGTCGGACGCCTACCCGATGCCTCGGATAGATGAACTGCTTGATAGGATGGCCAGGGGTCAGTATCTCACTACCATAGATTTGTGTAAGGGATACTGGCAAATTCCACTAGCCGAGGACGCCATCCCTAAGTCGGCGTTTGTCACCCCGTTTGGCTTGTACCAATTTCGAGTCATGCCATTCGGGATGAAGAACGCCCCCGCGACATTCCAGCGGATGGTGGATCGGCTACTGGACGGGTTCCAGGACTATGCGTGTGCATATCTGGACGATATTGCCATCTACAGTCAGACCTGGTCGGAGCACCTACAACACATAGGGGCGGTAATAGATCGGATCCGAGAGGCAGGGCTTACCTTGAAACCCAGCAAATGCCACATAGGGATGGCAGAGGTCCAGTACTTAGGACACCGGGTGGGTAGCGGGCAGCAGAAGCCTGAGCCCGCAAAGATTGAAGCTGTAGCCCAGTGGCCTACCCCTAGGACCAAAACCCAAGTCCTGGCTTTCCTAGGTACCGTAGGGTATTACAGAAAATTTGTGCCCAACTACAGTGCCCTGGCCAAACCCCTGACTGATTTGACGAAGAAAAACCTGCCCCGGCAGGTCGTCTGGGCCCCAGAGTGTGAACAGGCATTCAATCAGCTGAAGACGGCTCTGACCAATGCCCCTGTACTGGCTGCTCCTGATCCAACTAAACGTTTTCTTGTTCACACAGACGCCTCAATGTTTGGATTGGGAGCAGTACTGAGCCAGGTCGGAGCCGATGGCGGAGAACACCCCGTAGCATACTTGAGTCGGAAACTGTTACCCCGAGAGGTGAGCTACGCCGCCATAGAAAAGGAATGCCTGGCCGTGGTGTGGGCCCTGAAAAAGTTACAGCCGTATCTCTATGGGCAACCCTTTTCTTTGCTCACAGATCACAACCCGTTGGTGTGGCTAAACCGTGTGGCTGGAGACAATGCCAGGCTGCTGCGCTGGAGTTTGGCGCTGCAGCCCTTTGACTTTACAATCCACTACCTCCCAGGGAAACAAAACGGTAATGCCGACGGGTTGTCCAGACAAACAGACCTTGAGAAATGATCTGTGAGCACTCCTCCGGACATCCCCAAGCCGATCCGTTGGGATCAGACTGTGTATGCCGGCTTGGTTCTGGGGGAGCATTGTGGCAAACCTAGCCACTTGGACAAGAACTAGAGACTGTGCCTTTAAGGGTTGCCAATAGGTCGGGCGAGATACGCGCTTCACACTTATGTAAATGTTCATGTATTTTCTGTATTGCCTGTACTGCTGTTTCAGTCGAATGCAAATGGCGGTTTTGTATGGGGATTTTCTTTCGTTTCACGAACGGCACTTTAGAAAGCCGTTCGTGAACCGAACGCAATACCCCCTGATAGCCCACACACTTAGAGGCGTGTGGCGCTAGTTAACCGATTGCAACATTGTTGCAATCGGTTATTAGAGGCTCTCCTGGGTGGCCGTCGTTCGACTACCGACCATGCGGCGGTCGGCCATCTTGGATCCTTTGTTCCTCAGCGGGTCCGTGTTGTCGAACGCATAGTATTACCAATAGCTATTCGACGGCACGAACACCGCTGAGCATCCAGGACGTTCGGGAATTTCAGGACCGTGTTCACTAAAAGTAATCGGTTCTTTTCGTATGTTTTGAAAGAAATGTGTTTTCTGTGCGGCGTTCGGTTATTTTAGCTGGGATCTGAGCGGCAATCTCACGAATGATGCGCCCAGACCCCAGCTATCTACCGAACGTCCATTCGTGTAAATCCACCGTGTATTTTAAAAGTTATAGATTTTTGTGTGAATTGCCGGTTCTGCTGCACGAGGGGATAATCCCCTTAACGGTGCATTCTGGGAGGATGATCCCTCTCGTGCAGCGGTGCCTGATGGGAGAAATATGTTGTACTGTAAGTCCCCCATGTAGTCCCCTCTGGGAGTGCCCCTGGGGAGGGACTCAGCAAACCCCTTGCATGGGGACTTGTATAAATTGCCTTGCCGATTAAAAGGATTTCAGTTGACTCCCAAAACTGTGTCTCGTCCGGTTATTGGGAAGTTGGGGATATTGTCTTGTTGTTTTCAGCGCTTGACTGTGGATTCGTTTCTGGACCAGCGGAATTCGTGGATTTATTATTGGCGTTCCGCTACAATTATGATGTTTCCATCCCGATTAGTTCTGCAGTTTAGTTCCACCTGATTATTGTCTTCTGTCTTTTAGTACTTTCTTTGGGTAACACTATCAGTGAGTGAAGTTAAACCTCTTTAAAATGGTTGTAGTTTCCCAAATACTTTGAACTGTAAATTTATAGTGTTGTAGAGGGAATGATGTCTAGTTGATTCAGTTGTTGAGTATATGGGGTGAAGTGGGAAGAGTCCAACAAGTCAAAGGGCAAAGTCAAATTCTGTCAGTAGAGTCTTGTAGCACACCATATTTAAACTTCACCATCTGCAACTGATATAGATAGATGTATTTGAGGAAAAAACAACTACTTCAAAGATTCAGCCTCCATCCTTCGATGCTGTTCCCCAATGACAGGCCTGTGTTTTAGGGCATCCAGGACATGATGACCCAATGCAAAACCAGTGGGTATTATGATAAATCTTGTAAGAGCAGACTATGCATGTCTGAGGCATCTATAACCAGTGAATGGGGCTTTTCTCTATTTTTTTTTCAAAAATACCCCAAATCTTAATGCAGTTGCTTAGCCTCTCAGCAACATTCCACACCACTATTCCACTCCTTTGTTTCTCATATCCTCCCATGTCTTACTCCATTCCATTATTCCTGTGTTTCTTCTCCCTAGGTCTTTTTCTATATCCCCCACTCCTGTGCTTCTTGACATCAATTTTTAATCTTGTGTTTCTCCTCACTCCTTTGCTCTCCTATAACTGTCCCTGTTCTCCCAATGTATCGATCAATAACCACCATCTTGTATCTCTCCTAACCGCCTCATTTCTCTCCATATGTCCCTCCCATTCCAATGTTTCTTATCACACTCCAACATATGCATATACCTATCTTTCCTAGCCTTTCACCATATGAGAATCCCGTCACTTCCTGTGCTCTAGATTGTGGTCCTGGTAGAGTCCATGTTCCTTCTGTGCTAAGCCTCATAACAGGATGTTTAAACTCTGCCGGGTGAAAAGTTGTCAACCAGCATAGCAACTGTGCCTATGGTGGTGAGGCCTGGCACTGGAAGGATCCACCAGAATCCTGCTCAGACACTCTTGGAACATTTACTAGGCTGCATGACCAGCTGGACCTAAGTACTGCAGCATATAGGGTAATTTATTGCTAAAGGATATAATCCTAGTGCAAAATGGGCACCAAAAGCCCAACAAAAGCATTGATAAAAAATAAGCAATAAATGAAGACTTTGAAAACAGGGCAATCATATCTCCTAAAACAGGTGTGTCCCTTATTGGAACAATTTGATAAATGTATTCCAATAGCCTTGAGTAGCTATTCTATGGCAGTTGGTTCTCAGACTGCTGTTGTTACATATGACAGCAGTTTAATTATGTAAGGTCACTAACATGTCTCAATAATTCAAACATGCTTAATCTCTCAAACTAGGAGAAATGAAATATAGGGACACTCTGGGCATGTTTACAACTTAAATGCACAACAAACCTCATCATGGCAAACATAACAAATCCCAGTTAAACTTACCAGATGATGTAACACAAACAACTAACTAGTTCTAACAATAGCTCCATCCCCTACACTTAGCCAAACATAATCTCATAATGCCGTGCTCCAAATACTTGTGCCTTTCATGCATGATAATGCTACTCGCGTCCATTCTTTTGCTTTATTCAGTGAGTCATTTTGATGAATGAAAAGTTCAGGTCATGGGTGCACTATGCATGCTATGCATGACTATAAAATTCCTATTGGTTTACATAACAAACTAAAGACTGGCTGCGAAATCCCTTTCAAAACCAGCAAAACAGGGAAATGATGTTTTTATATATGAAAAGTAAATGTTTCATTATAGTTCCTCTTTATGCTTATGTGATCTTATGGTATTTAAATGCCAGTGACAGAGATCCAGCTCTTTAAATGAAATAAACTTGACGTGTATGTGTGCATCATTTATACTGTGTTTCTCCATGTGAAAATCAGTCACTGGTGCAGGGAATTGAATGCGGACAGAATTCTCTTGGGCAGAAGTACTTGTTTTATCAGGCTCATAGAATTGAGCCAAGAGAGAGACACCTACAAGGCTAAAGAATGCTGAGAGCATTTATAGAGAGATATGGCTATACATCAGAATCTCATATGCCAAATACGACTCCACGTCCTGCAGGAAACCATTGGGTTTTCTTCACTAAACATTAAATTGTGATGAATTGAAAATTAAACCGTACATCTCACATAATATACCTGTGCAATTACTTTTTTTTATATATTATAGCCTAAATTTTGCCATTAAGTTTTAAATTCATTATGAATAGTTTTGTTTTTTTTACTGAGTAAACCCTACAGTTAGCTATATAAAGAACATACATGCAAAAAAAATTAAAAAATTTAAAAAAAAATAGAAATGCCCAGCACAATCCTTAAAGCGGATCTGTCATTTTATTTTATTTGTTTTTTTCATACTTTTTGCCCCCTGCATTTCAAGGATTATATTTAACCCCTTGCCACTTGCCTTTGTTTATATATATTATATTTTCTTCCTTGTGCTGCATTTCAGTACCTGGGGGCAGACATTTTGTTCTACTTTGCCCATAAAGTTTGCAGTTTCCCTTCTGTAGTATTGATTGTAGCGATGGATTGTGGGTAAATTTGATTGGCAACTGAAACAAAACCTTTTTTTTATGCTCCTCCCATTGTCAAGTTTTGTCAACCTGACTGCTATGCATGAAGAAATGTATTTCCAACTTTTATTTATGTATGTAATGAAAACTATAGAGCTCAGAAAATTAATAAAAATAGGTTAAGACACAGGGAGCTATATAGAAACAGTTTAGATGAAGTTTATTTTTGGTGACAGAGCCACTATAAGTGCAATGGTCCTTTAAGGTGACAAGATGAATGAACAGATGTGGTCTGAACTCTTTGCCTTGTTACAGGAATGACATTATGATTGCATTCATCCAAATTACCTTATCTTTTATCATTGTATCTAACAGTTTTACACTGTTTTGTTTTATGCAGTGATGTATTTAGTATCTGTGCTGCCCTAGGCATGACGGAACTTGGGCACTCCCTAATTTATATTTGCCCCAGCCCTTCCTATCAATGCCACACCTCTTCCTGTTAAACGACTAACACACACTTTGACAGACAGACACACTCAGATACACTGACATTCACACACTGATTTGACACAAACAATCACTGACTCACTGACATACACACAATGACGCAGACACACATTCACTGACAGACACTCACACTCACTCACAGACACACACTGACAGACAGAAACACACACACACAATCACTCAGACACACAGGCTCCCTCATGGACACAATCACTCAGAAACAAACACATTCACTGACAGACACACACACTCTCTCACTGACAGACAGCCACACAGTGACAGACATACACACAATCACTCAGATACACACTGACAGACATACACACACTGACAGCCAGACACACACAATCACTCAAACACTGACATATACACACTGACAGCGAGACACACAGAATTACTCAGACACACACTGACTTACACACACTGACAGCCAGACACACACAATCACTGACAGACAGCCACACAGTGACAGACATACACACACAATCACTCAGATACACACTGACAGCCAGACACACACAATCACACACACACTGACAGCAAGACACACAATTACTCAGACACACACTAACATACACACACTGACAGCCAGACACAGACAATCACTCAGACACACACTGACAGACAGACACACACAATCACTCAGACACACACTGACATGCACACACTGACAGCAAGACACACAAAATTACTCAGACACACACTGACATACACACACACTCAGACACACACACACACTGACAGACATACACACACTGACAGCCAGACATACACAATCACTCAGACACCCTGGTTTAATGTTTGTTTTTAAAGTGATTAAAAGCTGGAATATCATTTCCTAACTGGAGTACTACCAGTATATTTTGGGAGACCGATAACCAGTGTATGGATATTATCTCATTGCTGATGCTCACACATGTAATTGTAGCACACCACACCATTTCTTTTGCCTTTTGTATTCATCCAAATGACACAGATGACACACTGCAAAGTTCTCTGCAAGAGTGTTTCTCAAACCAGAGGACTTGAGGGCCACCAGTTTACCTGATTATTAGAAAATAATTGGGTATTCTCTAAATTCCCTAAACAGTAATTCCTAAATCCTGGGCCATTTGCACTAATTCCTAAATTAAGGACGACTGGTGGTAATTTTTACATATTGGATCCTTAGTGATTACCCCCTAAAACATGGACCATTTGTGGTAATCCCTGAATCATGGGTTATTTATGGCAGTAACCACTAAATCCTGAACCCCTGACAATAATTCCTAAATCCTGGACCACTGGTGGTAATTCCTAAATCCTGGATCACTAGTGGGAATACCTAAATCATGGACCACTAGTGAGAATCCCTAAATCCTGTACCACTGGTGGTAATTCATGAATCATGGACCACTAGTGGGAATCCCTAAATCCTGGACCACTGGTGGTAATCCATAAATCATGGACCACTGGTTACAATCCTTAAATTGTGGACCACTGATGGTAATCCATAAATCCTGGACCACTGGGGGTAATTCCTAAATCCTGGGCCATTAAAGGGAATCCCTAAATTGTTTAACACTGTGGTAATCCATAACTCCTGGACAACTAGTGGTTATCCCTACATCCAACTGAGGAAGCCTGAGCAATAGGCGAAACGCGTTTTGGATTCCATTTTTTTAACTAAGGACATTTTAAAGGGACTTTTACTTTTAGTAGTCTTTTGTTAATTTTACTTTTAACCAGTTGTTTCTGGTATATGTTATATTTTTATATGAATAAAATCATTTTCTAAAAAGGACCATTTGGAAACTCTACAGCCTTATTGGGAATACCGACTAAAAGAGTACAAAGGGGAAATACCAAGAATCCGGCTGCAAAAGGGTCTGGACAACCCCTGAATGGTCCAAGGAAGCATACTAAGAGAGTCATATGATGGTATGACTCTAATTTTGTGAGTGAAACTACTACTTACTCTTCTTATCTTACACTATTTGAATAGACATACTACGCTATTTTGTATATATACCATTGTGTTTTACAGATCATTCAAGGTTTAAAGCGGCTCCGCCTATTGTTTTGTATGTACCTAAATCTTGGACCACTGATTATAATTCCTATATTCTAGACCACTGGTGTAATCGCTATATTGTGGCCACTAGTGACAATCCCTAAATTGTGGACCACTCCTGGTAATTCCTAAATCATGGACCACTGATGGTAATTTCTATATCCTAAACCACCATTGTAAATCCATCATTTCTGGACCAGTGGTGGTGGTGTAAATACTTACAGCCACTAGAAGTGATGTTAACCCTTAAAAATTTCAATAATTACCTTTGCAGGGTTAACGGTCCTGGGACTATGCACCCAGACCACTTCAACTCATTGAAGTGGTCTGGGTGCCTATAGTGCCCCATTAGGAAATAATAAATAAATAAAATATGCCACAAAGTGTCATTGGTTAATCCCCAAATGTAATGTTAATGTTGTAATATAAATACAGGTTGAACCATTCTTTTTACAAAATAATTTGTATGTTTAACATGTCTAGCTCACGACAGTGGGCCAACCATCCTTCATCGTCTGATCTTACATCACTATGGCATGTACATCACACGGCAGGAATATTGAGCAGGAAAATTATAGACAAATAGAAATATCAAGTGAGACTAGACTAAATGAAGATTGATAAAAATAATGGGAGATGCAGCAACTTGTGGAATACAACACATCTTCTAAGGTCAAGTTGTCTCCTGATGAGGAATGGTACAAAGGAACTGATTACTTAATAAACTCTGCAGAGAAATGCACTGAATCTGAGAAACAGATTTGAGAAGAGAAAGTATAGAGAAGATAGATGAGAGGACAATCATCAAAAATAGCATGGAAATAATGTAAAAAAGATTGTAGCGGTTTTATCAAGCAGGAAATGGCATAATATGTAATTCAAAGAAGATTAGTCAAACAATGGTAAAAAATAAAATAAAATAAAAGTATCAATGAGCTTAAGGAATCACAACAAAGATATAGTGACAGAAAAATTCACTACACTGAACTTTAGCAAATTAAATTTGAAAGGCAAGACTGAGAGTTAAATATATCAGCTGTAATGATAGATGAATTATACAGGGTTTTTGTTTCCAAAAATGCTATTTTGGCTCAATTTTGTTATTAGGATTTAATTCATTAAAATTCTGAGTTTAGTTAACAATCCTGAAAGAAATATAAAGTGAGAATCATTTGTAACAATATCAGCAACAATAAATGTCTAATAGATCCCAAGATAGTCTTTATTATGGAATGCCCTGGCTATTCTATACCTGCTGATTTTCAGACTGCAGTTTTCTTAATGGGAAGGAAAGATTTGGGGATATAATAATATATTGATGATAGGAAATACATACAAAAGATGCCATCATATTTTACATTACAGGTAAAATGAAAGAGTTAGTGATAAAAAGAGAGAATGTCCTGTATTGAAGAGATGAAATTACAATTGTATTGGTAATAAAAAAAAAGATGAAAGCTTACAAGCTAGATAGAGAGGCATACACACTCAGAATCATATCTGCAAAAGAGAATTGAAGATGATGAGTCTGGACTGGTTTTAAGGAAACCGATTAACTTAACATTGGGGTACAGAGAAAAATAAAGCAAAAATCGATATAAGAAAATTAGATTGCCATTAACAATCAATACAGAGAATAGAGTGTGAGTTTAAGGCTGAGAGTCTTCTTCACTAAACCCTGAATTATAGTCATTTTAAATATTAATTACAAATTTGGTTCAAAATAGCCACACAGTGACAATAACTGAGTTGCAGAATGTTTCCAGATCATCAATTTTACCCTAAATTCTGTAATTCAGATTTCCATTTGCTGCAATTCAGAGTTTAGTAAATAAGCCTCTGTCTGATCTGCCCTCTTTGTTTTTTTTACCTGTCCACTGAGACGGCAGCCAGGGTGAAGCTGCTTGCATACATGGATAGGTAGATGGAGAAGTGAACAGCTTTGCAGAGGAAAGCCCCAAACAGCCATCCGTCCAGAGTGTATATGGTGGCCTGGAATGGTACACAGAGCAATATGAAGCAAAGATCTGCAACCCCCAGATTCAGGATGAAGAGATTGGTGGTGTTGTACTTGGTCTGTACGTTTCGCAGTAGCACGACCAAGACTAGTCCATTCCCCACTGTGCCCAGGGCAAATATTAGTGAGAAGACAACTGGTACAATGATTCCTCCTGGAGGTAGCTCTGTGGAAGTTGAGCCATTCCATGCCTGAGACATCTCTCACACATCAGAGTCTCTCAAAGGAGAGTCACCAGTTCTGCAAAGACATGGGCAAAGATGGGACCAAAGATATCCTCGAACCATAGGATCTTCTGTGGAGTCTAAATGGAGTGCAGAGAATGTATTCCTCATTAGAAAAATTTATTAAATGCAGTCTTCAACAAAAAAACATACATGCATAATTCATGGGTAGCCAACCAGAACTGACCAGTAACTGTAGTTGTGCAATTCATATCATCTCTAGAGATACAAACAGGCTCTAGAGTTCTAGATCAGGAAAGCCATAGGCTGGCTTTTCAAGTTATAGAGCTAACATCTCAGCTATATATTTACAAGACAAATTCCATGGCCAATGCAGCAAATGATATTATACAGACATAACAACACGCCTGTCTTTATCCGTATAAATGCAACATGCAGTGTTTAAACTTGCAAAAGGTAATGTTTCCACACACATAGACCCCAGAGCATACACTGCAGTTAGTCCAACATAGAGTAACTGCAGATTCCTTCTGCAGATTAAACATAATCATAGATCACAGAGCTCAAAGACAAGCACAACCAAACACACACATAGCTCTATACCAATTGGAACAACAAAATCAATCAAAACTAACACGTTCATTTTAAAACATACCTTATATGCATAAGACAAATGTATAGCATTACAACACTGATATATAACATAAACTAACATTATGGCATTTTGTTAGAAACATGTACCTCAGATTCTATTAGCATCAAATTACATAGAAAGATTTGTGTTCTGATCAGAACATTTTATACACATATATACATCAAAAAATACCAACAAATATAATGCAACTGAAAACACACAAAGCTGGTGAGAAAGGTTGGTTAATGCACCAACTGCACCCCCTGATCAAACCTCAAGACAAAGGTTTTACATTATAGACAGGGTCATCTAATCTATGGTCCATAACATCAGCAGCACTATGTGTAATAGCATCTATACATTGGCACCTACTTGGAAATGCCAAGCAATCTCAATGTATCTTTCCTGACACTTTACTTGATTATAATTTCTTGTATGTGGAAGCAAAATACCACTTACTGTTACACACATTGTATAACTAACGTAAACAGCCAAGCTTCCATAATTACTTTCCCAGAAAATTGACTTAACATATACTTACAATTATAAGGAAACGGCAACAAAGCAATTATAGAATTATGACCCCAGAAGAGAAATCCTCTGAACTCCAAGGCAATAAGCAATGGAAAATAAGAGCTATTTATACTTTGAAGAATACAACATATAAACAGCAAGAGTTCACAATCCCAACAAACAATTCAGACAGACAAAAAATCACATAAAATGAGAACACTAATATATCAAATATAACTCCCCTGAGAAAGCATGCAAACCTAAAAAGTCATTTAATTCCCATTTGTCACTATGCACTATATATATATTTATTATTAATTACACATCACACTGCTCTGTATGTACAACTAAACTGTGTATTTGCTAGTCCTTTAAATGCATTTATTAACATTTATCTGCATAAAATCTCTATCTCTCTTTCTCTCTTTCTCTCTTTATCTATCTATCTATCTATCTAAGCAATTAAAGATTGATACATATATATATATATATATATATATGTGTGTGTGTGTGTGTGTGTGTGTTTGTATTTGTATATATATAAACACACATTTGCACACATGCATTCTTGTTAAATCATTGCTCTTACCCCCACAGTTTTATTCACTTGCTTGCTGTGTACACATCTCCCTCTATGTTTCAATATACCCATATAATGTGTGTGTTTGTGCACAGCATGAACACAGCTGTGTACCCCCAGGTCTCTCTCTTGGTAATTAAAATACAGTTTTGCTACCTAATTGTAGGGTATGTTTGTTTGAAATGTCCTCCTGTGTGAAGGTATTTATACCTTGCTTGCATACATCACTATGTATAAATATATAGCGGCTCTGGCTGTATGTTGCATTCAGCGAGTGTATGTATCAGATTTTCTCTTCTTACCTCCTGGCTAAGCTGCTGCACTTCTTTCATCTCTCCCTTCCTCTGTCTCTCACTTTCCAGATCCATTCTCTTCTCCTCCCTCCTCCTCTATCACACTCGCTCTCTCCCTCCCTCTTTCTGAATGCCTTTTCCCCCCTTTCTCTAGTTTTTATTCTGACTGTCTCGTTCATTATTTAGTTGTGTCTCTTTTTGTTTCTATCCTACGATGTGACATGTTTGATGCTTCCATTTTTATCACTTTTAATGTAGAATGTTGTTTTAACCATCGGTGTTACATTATTACATGTTTTCTGCAAGTTTACTCATTTATTTTTACATTCTTTGTCATTTCAGAGTGAACCGCTGCAGTAAATAGTGCTTCTTATTATTTTCTTTAGAAATAAAGAAAAGCTCCTCCTGAATGGATTTTATCTGTTCTTCTGATTTTCTGTAATATGTTATTATCACAGTGTCGGACCTGGTTTCCTTCTGCATATTCTGTGAATTTTGCCTTTTGATGCTGGGTAGCCTGATTATAGAAAAGAACTCCCATCCTAATCTCCATTGGCTCAAGCACCTCTTGCACTCTAACCTCAGTGCTTGCTGCATGATTGTACCATATCTAATAATATGCTAAATATTTCAGTGCAATTCATGTTAACACAACTAGGATCCTTTATTATAACAGTTGGGATTTGGACGTTACCTCTTTGTGTTATCTCTTCTGTGTGTATTAGTGCTTGCAGTCCTAATCATTTAGTGTAACTGTTACTGCATATGGTATTCTAAATCAGTGATGGCTGATCTTGGCACCCCAGTATATGTGAATTAGATCAGCCTGGATGAGCAGCATCATGAAAATGTAGTTCACTGGGGTTCCAAGGTTAACCATCATTAATATAGAGCAGGGCAGGAAACCTCCTGCAGGTGTTGTGGACTACATCTTCCATAATGCTCTTACAGCCATAATGCTGGCAAAGTATCAGGGAGATATAGTTAACAACATCTGGAGTTGCCAACCTCTGATATAGATATTGGTTGCCAATCCAGACATCAAGGTACACCAACAACCTAGGTTTTGTCAGTATCCCCCTTTGAACAGAATGCAGAATCCCCCCCCCCCCCCTATGGCCCCCTTGCCGCCCTAAATTTATATAGTAAAATCTTACTTGTATTCAAGTCTGCAGCTGCTGCCTCTGCCCGTGACCTGCCTGTTTGCTTGACATCATCAGAAATTATTCCCTGAACCAATCATAATGCTTTCCAATAGGATTGGCTAACACTGTCAAGGAGGCAGATCAGAGGTAGACCCAGCACAAGTCAAACACAGTCCTGGCCAATCACCATCTTCGGTGTCTCCATGCTGACGGTGCTGTGCATAGCCATCTGAGGAGTGGTCGGTTATCCCTAGGCTCTAGGCTCTAATGTAAACACTGCATTTTCTCTGAAAAGACAGTATTTACTGCAAAAAGCCTGAAGGGAATGACTCTACTCACCAGACCAAATACAATAGGCTGTAATTGTTCTGGTGACTATAGTGTCCCTTTAGTGCTTTAGGACCAACTCTCCCCCATTGAGAATCCATTTCCAGTACCATTACCACTATGATACAGGTAAAAGTTAATTTCCTACTCTAGAGATAGCCCTGGCAAGGGATTTTACCAAAAACCTGGAACTTCATGGTAAAATTACTGCCATGACTGACAGTTAGTGTACATAAACAGACAGCTGAATTATTGATGGTGAGGATAAATTCAATAACATTCTAGGCAAGAATAAGTTAAGCTTAGCTAGCTGAAAGACTGCAGTGTACGACAAGTATTATAGTACTGCTCATTGAATTTGGATATTATATCTTTAAGGTAGTTTTATTCTGAACATGACCGAGGCCATGTTAACAGCATTATAGGCCTCTGAGCAAAGCAGTACGCTGGGGCCCTGCCTACACAACCACTCACAGGAATGTAAATGTAACTTATCGATAAACCAAAGCTTATATTTGTTGGTAGCTCCAACGAAATCCGTGTTGAAACATTAAACAAGAGATTGATCCACACTAACATGTGGACAATAAAACATGAGTCTTGAAGTTGGAAAATAAGAAATTCAACTTAAAAATTGACTCCGTTGGAATCATACAGACGGAGATGGCACAGAGATTATAATTGGCTTGAAGTCAATGGTGTTCATGTTGTTATTTTCCATACACATGAGTGAAAGCCAGTTCGAACGCTGCTGCCCTATTGTGCTGTAAAGCTGATTTTTTTTTTCAGTCTTGAAAATGAACGTTCTCTTGCACAGTTGGTCATTGTGATGCACATGAACACTCCGAGTGCAAGTTCAACATTGGGAAACACAGAAAAACGATGCGTGTTGGTTTTGTCTTGCTTAAGTACAATTACTGCGTGGAGTTGGTTTTCGTCAAGGTCAAGATATGTATTCAGCAACTGCAAGATCGCATATACAGATAACAATTGATACTAAGGTGATTAGTGCTCCTAAGCAATTTAACAAAGAGGGTTTGAAGGTTCTGAATAAATCTCCAGGAATAATATACTGAAAAATTGGCAAGACTATGGGGTCCCCTAAACTCGTGGGACCACGGGGCAACTACCCAGTGTACCCATGTGTTAAGACGGCTCTGAACATGACATAATTGAAGATCCATGGAGACAGTTCAGTAGTGTTTAATATATCCATTGGACCTGTACAGAACAATAAGTATTGCAATCTGCATTGACAAAGAGTACTGGAGCAAGAAGAGGTAAGTTTTGAAATTTCGTAATAACTGTGCAGGGAATCTGGTAGGCTTACAAAGAGGACCTGTCTTGAGCAGACACTCAAGTCTCTAGTTACTGTAGCTTTCATTGTATGATTGCATATTCTGTACTGCAGCTTTAAGAACAGCTGGACACTCCCCTAGTGATGTCTAAGTCTCTATGATTGTTGGAGGCCCGTTTAAGTTTTACTGAACTCAATGAACCAAAAACCTGACACAAAATGTTTTAAATGTCACTGCAACACTAGGACTGACCAGTAATTTGGAAATTCTGAGAGGAAATTTTTATTCTTTTTATTGCCAATTACCACTACTCAAATAAGCAATTCAGTACAATAGTGGAGACAGTAGGGTGTTGGTGTGCTCTTGGTGGCTGCCTAATTCGCCTAGTGGTGGAGATGGCTCTGCCTTCCACTGACAGTGGTGGTGGATCTTTTGTGAAGCCAATCGTTCTAAAATTATTACACTATTCCATTTTCCCACGCTTATTTATTCCCCTCACATTTTCCCTATTAAACCTGCTTATAAATTCAATTCAATTAAAAAGAGAATGTTGTTTAACTAAACCATATGTAACTACCGGATATACTCAAGTATAAGTCGAGTTTTTCAGCACATTTTTTGTGCTGAAAAACCCCAACTCAACTCATACTCGAGTCAATGTCTGTATTATGGCAATTTACATTGCCATAATACAGACCAGGACCGCCGGGCTCATTACAAGCCCGGCGGTACTGTTGGGGGCTGGCAGAGAGCTGTAACTTGCCTTCACAGCAGCTGCTGTGAAGGTAAGTTACAGCTCTCTGCCAGCCCCCCTCCTACATAGCCCAATGAGAGCCCCCCTCCCTGGCCAGCTAACAAGCAGGAAGGGGGGAGGAAAAAAATATAAATAAAAAATTAAATAATAAAAAAATAAAATATTAATAATATTTTTTAAAAATTATATTAAAATAATAATAATTAAAAATAAATAATTAAAATGCCCACCCCCCACCAAGGCTCTGCATCACACACACACACTGCACTCATACACACTGCACTCATATACACACACTGCACTCATACACACACACACACACACTGCACTCATACACACACACTGCATTCATACACACACACTGCACTCATACACACACACACTGCACTCATACACACACACTGCTCTCATACATACACTGCACTCATACACACACACACACTGCACTCATACACACACACTGCATTCATACACACACTGCATTCATACACACACTGCATTCATACACACACACACACTGCACTCATACACACACACACACACACTGCACTCATACATAAACACACTGCACTTATACACACACACTGCATTTATTATATACACACACTGTAAATAAATATTCAATTAATATAATTATTTGGGGATATAATTTTATTTAGAAATTTACCAGTAGCTGCTGCATTTCTCACCCTGGTCTTATACTCGAGTCAATAAGTTTTCCCAGTTTTTGGGGGTAAAATTAGGGGTCTCGACTTATACTCGGGTCGTCTTATACTCGAGAATATATACGGTACCACTGCAATAACAACATCTAATGCTGATGTACCAATGATATGTGATGAACAACTTGCATTTGATACATTCTTAATAAAAAAAAATATTTTCAGATAAATGTGCTTTGGAAGGATTAAGCTAGAGCAGCCACCAGTTTATTAGGTTCAGCTGCTAGAATTTCAAATAAATGTTAAATCAAACCCTAGGTGAGATATCACTACACAGCAAGAATATGGCCAGATAATGAGTAAACTAGATGGTCCCAGTGTGACTTTGCAAGCAATGAGGTGGGCGATGGATGTTTAAGTTTCCTTTGAATTCTGTCAAACTGATTGAAAATAAATTGACAAACACCCAAGTGACTGCGTACAGTTTCATTGCACTATAACCACAACAATATATTGCAGTTAATTCCTTTTAAGCAGAAATCCCTAATGGCATAATAAATATTTATTTTATTTTGTACTAATTATAAGGTAAAACATACAATAATAATATATGAATAAGAGTGAATTAGCATGAAAGTTAGAAACATTAAATTACCAGGCAGTAAAGGTTTGGTTACATAATAACTACAGTATAATAAATCACCATTAATACTGAAACATCTATGAGTGCAAAAGGAGCCATGGTCATCCAATAATAATAGTTATTTAAATAACAGTACATATTTTTACCTTAATTGAACTGCAGGATATATAGTCTCTGGGGAGGAATCAGCAAACTCTCATATTCTCTAGTTAATCTGGTGGCTTTATGACTACTGGAACTGTCTACACAGTGATCCTTAGCTTCTGAAATTGTCAGCTTCCTAGATAAATACTTCCTACAATATGTGCTTCCCACAAAGCCAATGAATGGCATCAAATGTGGACAAAATAGCTATGGCCAACGTGGCATTTCCACTCCACAACAGCAATACTGGTTAGTGGAAACCAAGCCACCGGTGCCACAAAGACTCTCGGGGGTTGAACCCCCAGCCTAAAAGAACCATAACCATTGGTATGTTATTGTTATGTTACTAATCAGATCTTTAAAAAATTTATTTTTTCTGCTTTCTTACATGTCACAATTGAAGACCTTTAATCTTCAGTCAATATTAATATTTATTAGTAATCCAATGTAACTTCATTAACATTTACTCCAAAAATGGATAGGGAACAAAACAGCTTCATCTTTGCCATCCAGCCTGAACATTCAAGGCAGGAGAGCCCTTTTATATATCTCGATCACCTTGTATATTCAAGAACATAAACATCAAAGTATTTTTATAATTTCCAACGTGCCTTTATTTCATCCACCAAGTGGTAACCTGGCAATGTTTCCACTCTGGAAAAGCCTTTGTCAAACCTGTGGTGGCTGAAATAAAGACATTTAGGAAGTTATAAAATTACTTTATTTATGTTTTTGTCTGAGGGTGACTGAGCTGGTAAATTGTTAATGCCTCCCAGCAAATTCCTTGAAGGTATAGTCTTGATAATTAGTAATTGGTGATTGGCCGACTTTAAACCATAGATCTCTAACAAGTCTTGCAGGTCTTATGCTGGGAAAATAATTTCTGTGGCTAAGCTGAGATGCTCAGAATCCATGGTAGTAAATATCAAAGATCCTTCAAATGACTTTGGAATGTAATTAATTTTAGCTGCTACAGTTTCACCGCCATTTAGTAAATCATATTGAATGTTGGTTGATTTTAGAAAAAAACACATTAGTTCTGAAGTCTAGGCCCTTTAATGTGCACTTAAAGAAAATAGAAGTTGCAATCAGTGGTTCATGGTAACCATGATCTATCTGCTGGAAGCAAACATATTGCAATGTACCATCAGAACCTCATTTAAATTGCTATATTCTACAATTATTTCTTTAGAAGGATTGTCAGTATTGTGAGATATGGGTGCAGCTTCTATAAAAAGCAACGGTACAGTGACTGAATATAATTAACCTTTACGAAGGAACTGTTTAAAAAAAAAAAAAGAACAGCGAACATCACTTGCTGCCTTTGTTCAAAAGAAAATTTAATGGACAAAAGTTGCTTTTCATTTTTACTTCTCCTTGGGTGATTTTTCTAAAATGGAAAGCCACTGGAGAATGACAGGGAAGTCTTACTGAGCAGCACAAGGAAAGGATTTCAAGAGCATCTCCAGAGCTATCAATCTTTCAGATAAGAGAAGGTTAGTTCTAGGAGTCAGAGCAGAGGTAAAATAAATCTTTACTTGGTCAAATGGTTGTTGGGCTTGATGAAAGGAGTAGCATTTTAAGAGTGAAAGGTAAGAGGAATGAAGTGTGACAATAGAAAATTAGCCCTATATACAGTTCCTGTAGAAAACAAAAAAGAGTAAAGATGCAAACATTTTTTCAGGGGTAGGCAACCTTCAGCACTCCATATGCTGTGGACTGAGGGCTGGTGTAAACATAAGGAGGTACAGGTGGCCACCTTAGGGTGCACTGGCTCAGAGTGCAAGGTCCAGATGGCTGGCAGGAAGGAAATGTGCATAGAGCTGTGCAGACGTGACTCGGTCTAACAGGAAGTTGTTCACTGAGATATTCTACCGGGTTCTGCACAGCCATGCTACATACAGAGAGGATTGGGGGAAAGAGAGACACAGAGGGGCTGGTGGGAAGAGACACAGACAGGCTAGGGAAGGAGAGAAAATCACACAAAAAGCTGTGGGGAAAAAAGAAACAAGGTGCTGATTGGGAACAGACACACGGGGGGATGCTGGGAGAGACTCACAGAATGTCTGGGGGAGAGACATACAGAGGGTCTAGGAAAGGGGAAAAAGATATACAGGGAGTGCAGAATTATTAGGCAAGTTGTATTTTTGAGGATTAATTTTATTATTGAACAACAACCATCTTCTCAATGAACCCACAAACCTCATTAATATCAAAGCTGAATATTTTTGGAAGTAGTTTTTAGTTTGTTTTTAGTTTTAGCTATGTTAGGGGGATATCTGTGTGTGCAGGTGACTATTACTGTGCATAATTATTAGGCAACTTAACAAAAAACAAATATATACCCATTTCAATTATTTATTATTACCAGTGAAACCAATATAACATCTCAACATTCACAAATATACATTTCTGACATTCAAAAACAAAACAAAAACAAATCAGTGACCAATATAGCCACCTTTCTTTGCAAGGACACTCAAAAGCCTGCCATCCATGGATTTTGTCAGTGTTTTGATCTGTTCACCATCAACATTGCGTGCAGCAGCAACCACAGCCTCCCAGACACTGTTCAGAGAGGTGTACTGTTTTCCCTCCTTGTAAATCTCACATTTGATGATGGACCACAGGTTCTCAATGGGGTTCAGATCAGGTGAACAAGGAGGCCATGTCATTAGATTTTCTTCTTTTATACCCTTTCTTGCCAGCCACGCTGTGGAGTACTTGGACGCGTGTGATGGAGCATTGTCCTGCATGAAAATCATGTTTTTCTTGAAGGATGCAGACTTCTTCCTGTACCACTGCTTGAAGAAGGTGTCTTCCAGGAACTGGCAGTAGGACTGGGAGTTGAGCTTGACTCCATCCTCAACCCGAAAAGGCCCCACAAGCTCATCTTTGATGATACCAGCCCAAACCAGTACTCCACCTCCACCTTGCTGGCGTCTGAGTGGGACTGGAGCTCTCTGCCCTTTACCAATCCAGCCACGGGCCCATCCATCTGGCCCATCAAGACTCACTCTCATTTCATCAGTCCATAAAACCTTAGAAAAATCAGTCTTGAGATATTTCTTGGCCCAGTCTTGACGTTTCAGCTTGTGTGTCTTGTTCAGTGGTGGTCGTCTTTCAGCCTTTCTTACCTTGGCCATGTCTCTGAGTATTGCACACCTTGTGCTTTTGGGCACTCCAGTGATGTTGCAGCTCTGAAATATGGCCAAACTGGTGGCAAGTGGCATCGTGGCAGCTGCACGCTTGACTTTTCTCAGTTCATGGGCAGTTATTTTGCGCCTTGGTTTTTCCACACGCTTCTTGCGACCCTGTTGACTATTTTGAATGAAACGCTTGATTGTTCGATGATCACGCTTCAGAAGCTTTGCAATTTTAAGAGTGCTGCATCCCTCTGCAAGATATCTCACTATTTTGACTTTTCTGAGCCTGTCAAGTCCTTCTTTTGACCCATTTTGCCAAAGGAAAGGAAGTTGCCCAATAATTATGCACACCTGATATAGGGTGTTGATGTCACACCCCTTCTCATTACAGAGATGCACATCACCTAATATGCTTAATTGGTAGTAGGCTTTCGAGCCTATACAGCTTGGAGTAAGACAACATGCATAAAGAGGATGATGTGGTCAAAATACTAATTTGCCTAATAATTCTGCACTCCCTGTAAAGAGGGGCTGGGAAGGAGAGTAAGACACACAGATGGGCTGGTGTGAGATAGAAAGAGACACACAAAGGAGCTGGGGACGGGGAAAAGAGACACACAGAAGGTCTGGGGGAAAGAGACATACAGAGAGGCTTGGGAAAGAAAAAGAGATACACAAAGCGGGGTGGGGGTGGAAGAGAAAAGGTGCTGGGGTGGGAGAGACACACAGGAGAGCAGGTCAGGAATGAGAAATGCAAAGGGAGTGGTAAAGATAGATACAGAGAGGCTGAGGAAAGGAGACACACAAAGTGGCTGGAGGGCAGAAAGAGATGAGGTTCTAGAGGGGAAGAGACACACAGAGGGGTTGAAGAAAAGAGACACACAGAGGGGCTGGAAGGAGAAAGAGACACACAGATGATCTTGAAGAGAGAAAGAGACACACATATGGGCTGGGGGCAGAAAGAGATGAGGTTCTAGAGGGGAAGAGACACACAGAGGGGTTGAAGAAAAGAGACACACAGAGGGGCTGGAAGGAGAAAGAGACACACAGATGATCTTGAAGAGAGAAAGAGACACACATATGGGCTGGGGGCAGAAAGATACAAGGTACTGGTGGAAGAGAGAAAGAGACACACATACAGAAAGATAAGGTACTGGTGGGAGTTGAGGAGTTGCAGGGAAAGATACACAGAACAATGGCTGGGGGCAGAGACAAACAGAGGGGCTAGGGTAGGAGAGATAGACACACACAGATGGGCTGTGGAAGGGGAGAAAGAGACACACAGAAGGGCTGGGGGAGGTGAATGAGAGACATACTAAAAGGGCTGAGAAAAGGGGAGAAAGAAACATACAGAAGGGTTGGGCAGGAGACACACACACAGAGGAGCTGGGGAAGGGGAAAAGAGATACACAAAAGGGCTGAGGGGGAGTGACAATGTGTTGGAGTACATACAGAGGAGCTTGGAGAAGAGAAACACAAAGGGACTGGTAGGAGACAGAGACACACAACTGTGCTTGGGGAAAGAGACACACAGAGGAGCTGGATGGAAAAAAGAGACACGCATAGGTACTGGAAGGAGAAAAAGGCACACATAGGCAGGGAAAGGTGAGAAAGAGACACACAGAGGGGTGAGAGAAATAAGAGACACAATTTCATGACTTACCTTCACTTCCTTGCTGCTCCGGTGGCATGCGTGAATGCCAGAGGCAGACCGCAAACTTCAAACTCCGACCACATCACATCTCACACGCAACGATAGATGATTGGGAGTTGTGCATGATCATTCCATGCTGCAGGACCTGTGGGTCCTGTGGGTGCAGCTGGAATCAATCTGAAAACATAATTACCTCCCATGGCAGCCCAGATGAAGGACAGACCCATACTGCCCCTGTTACTGAACCATTGCTGCCTGGACTTTGAACCCTGGATTGCCTGACTCTGCCTTGCCCTATTGGATTTGTTTGCCTTGGACTTTTGTTTATTGTTTTTGCTAGTACAAGTTCTGCATTTTCAGGTTCCATACACCAAACCCTGACACACAAAGGCTTGGGGGAAGTATGAGACCCACAAAGTGGCCGGTGGAAGTATAAGACACACAAAGGAGGGGGAGTAAGAGACATACACAGAATGTGTAAGACATGCAAAGGGGGAACATGGGGGATAAGATACAATAAAATGGGTAAGACATTCAAAAGAGGGAAAAATAAACACAAGAACTTAGGATATTCAAAAGGGGGTTAAGAGACATTGGGGGCGTGGGAAACATCAGAATGTATTTTTGCCTGTGTACAGGGGCGAACTGACCACTTGGGCAGATCAGTCATGGACCGAGGGCCGAGTTGTTATGGGCAAATGCAAATATTGTATTTCTCAAACTGTGTACTTCGTCTTTAAGAGATATTGCAAACTGACTCGGTGTTAGAAATGGAACATATTGTTTTTTATACGTTTCTCTAAGCAATAACCTTTTACATACTTTCAGTGCTTTTTATGTTTACGCCATTTTGTCCCAGACGAAATACAATTACAATAATGCATAAACAAGCTTCAAGGCTATGCTACGACTCTTTCAGTACATAATATACTGCGGTAACTGAATTGGAAAACAAAATTAGCTGCTTGTGCCAGGAGCACACATATACTAAACTCCCTACTGGGATTGTCTCTAAAGCAAGTTGTTGAGGCCATACTAGATTTAGTGTTAACAAATGGAGATTTGGTATATTACTGTAGGTGAAAGTTTAGGATCCAGTGATCATCAGTCAGTGTGGTTTAATATAAGAACAGTGACTGAGTCACATCACACAAAAACAAAAGTTTTAGACTTTAAAAAAACAGACTTTTCTAAAATTAGAATACGTGTAAAAGAGTCATTATGAGATTGGAGCAATTTAAATGGAGTCCAAGAGAAATGGGATTATTTAAAAGTTGCACTGCTGAAGGCAACAGAAAATTGCATTAGGCTTGTCAGTAAAAGCAAATAATTCAAGAAACCACTGTGATACTCTGCAGATATGGCCAAAAAAGTAAAAAAACAAAAAGTTAGCATTTAGTAATTATAAAAAAACCCAGAGTGAGGAAGACAGAATGCGCTATAAGATTAGGCAGAAAGAGGCTAAGCAAGTTATAAGAGCTTCCAAATCACACACAGAAGAGAAAATAGCACAGTCAGTAAAAAAGGGGACAAAACATTTTTTAGATACATAAATGAGAAAAGGAAAGTGAAACAATGATTAGTTAGATTAAAAACAAAAGAAGGGAGGTATGTAGATGAGGATAAAGGTCTAGCTGACTGCCTCAATTAATATTTTTGTTCAGTATTTACAGAGGAAAATGAAGGAAAGGGACCTCAGTTAGGAAAAAGGACAAATAAGTCATTTATTACATGTGAGTTTACAGAGGAGCAGGATCTATTTCAACTGTCAAAAGTAAAGACAAATAAGTAAATGGGACCTGATGAAATACACCTAAAGTTATTAAAAGAGGTTAGTGGTGTACTAGCAAAACCATTAACAGATTTATTTAACCAATCATTGTTAACAGGAGTAGTCCCAGAAGATTATACGTTGGCGAATGTTGTGCCCATTCACAAAAAAGGTAGTAGGGAGGAGTCGGGCAACTATAGGCCAGTAAGCCTTACTTCAGTAGTGGAGAAAGTAATGGAAACCATGTTAAAAGATAGGATTGTTGAACATCTAAAAATACATGTATTTCAAGATCAGAGACAACATGGGTTTACTTCAGGGAGATCATGCCAAACTAATCTTATTGATTTTTTTGATTGGGTAACTAAAATAATAGATCAGGGTGGTGCAGTAGACATTGCTTACCTAGATTTCATTAAGAATTTTGACACTGTTGCACATAGAAAGCTTATCAATAAATTGCAATCTTTAAGTTTGAATTCCAATATTGTTGAATGGGTAAGGCAGTGGCTGAGTGACAGGCAACAGAGGGTTGTAGTCAATGGAGTATATTCGAAGCTTGGACCCATTCTCTTTAATATTTTTATTAGTGATATTGCAGGAGGACTTGATGGTAAGGTATGTCTTTTTGCTGATGATACTAAGATATATAACAGGGTTGATGTTCCAGGAGGGATAAACCAAATGGAAAATGATTTAGGTAAACTAGAAAAATGGTCAGAGTTGTGGCAACTGACATTTAATGTGGATAAGTGCAAGATAATGCATCTTGGATGTAAAAACCCAAGGGCAGAGTACAGAATATTTGATAGAGTCCTAACCTCAATGTAACGGACCGTTTTGCACACAAGGGGTAAAAACCGTTTAGGCGATCGGCCCCCTTTCCAGAGATACAGGCACAGCTACTGCAGAACACCAAACTCCCGAACTGGATACAAAATAGCATTCCAACTCCTGAACTGGAACCTCCCAAATAGCTGCTAGCAGACGAACAGGAAAAGCAGACAATCAGCTTACACTCCTGGCAATCAGTCTCTAACAGCATACAGTGAATCCCCCCAAGAACGAGACAATGCTCCGTGTTGAGGGTCAAGCAGTGGTCTGAGGTGCTGGCACACCCAGCCTGGTTTTTATTACAGTCTTGCAAATACAGGACCGCCCACAGGGAGGTATAAAACAACCAATCACATCACAGTTACATCCCACATATTCCCTCCCCTTATCCTGAGAGGAAACTCAATTACACATACAGTTAAAACATACTTTCTACCCAACTTTCATAACTCTAAAACCATACATCACATTCACATAAAATTACATATTCACAATCAATCCATTCAGGGGAACAACATATTAAAAATGGCACAATCAGACAAGGGGTTCAAAAGTTAGTAAAAAGTCCTTTGTGACTAAATGAAGCATGGCTTTCTGGCCCAAACCAGTTTCAGAGTCTTCTATCCTGGAGATAAGTAATTCAATTATCTCCCAGGACAGACACAAGACTCCATTAAGCACATGGTTGCAAAAAGACACAAAACACTTTAAAATACATAAAGTCACATTTATTACATAAAACACAGACATGTAACATATCCCCAGATAGCTCAGGTCTGAGCGCACATTATTAAGTGAATGGCGCTCAGACCACACGAATACAGTTTAATCGCCATGGAGCCAAAGTCTTTACAGTCAGTTTCATACGAATGGGCTCCATGGGATTCCTATCTGGGGTATAACACATTCAAACAAATCTACCGAACCCCAGGCAGAAAAGCACGAATGAAGCTTTTCTGCAGGTAAAAAAAATGTCTTTTAACAGGGGCCATATTCCAAAGGCAGCAGGCGAGCAACCAGGCTTCTCCAATGCAATGTGGCGAGATTGGTCTCGTCACACTCAACATCTGAGGAAAGGGATTTAGGGGTGATTATTTCTGATGACTTAAAGGTAGGCAGACAATGTAATAGAGCAGTAGGAAATGCTAGCAGAATGCTTGGTTGTATAGGGAGAGGTATTAGCAGTAGAAAGAGGGAAGTGCTCATGCCATTTTACAGAACACTTCTGAGACCTCACCAGGGCCGGACTGGCCCACCGGGATACCGGGAAATTTCCTGGTGGGCCGCGGCACCTGGGGCCGGTCTGACAGCCCTGATCATTGGGCTGACAGCTCCTGTGCAGCCCTGTGATCCTGGCCGGCTATGTGTGAGCTGTGCGGCCGCACAGAGCCCCATGGGAGAAGGGGGAGCCAGGCGGCCGGCACAGCTCACACATGGCTGGCCGGGATCATAAAAAAAAGAAAAAAGAATAATTGCGGCGGGGCGGGGCTTAGCGTGCGGCTGGGGCGGGGCTTAGAGTGCTGTGGGGGCGGGACTTACTGTGCGGCGGCGGCCTGGCTGACTGCAGCATGGGAAGCAGGAAGGAGTCCCTGCTTCCCCAACAACCAGCCTGCAGGAGCAACAAACAGGAGGTAAGAAGGAGGTCAGTGTGTCTGTGTGAGTGTGTGACTGTCTGTGTGTGACTGTCTGTGTGAGTGACTGTGTGAGTGTGTGACTGTGTGAGTGTGTGACTGTCTGTGTGAGTGTGTGACTGTGTGTGACTGTCTGTGTGTGTGACTGTCTGTGTGAGTGTGTGACTGTGTGAGTGTGTGACTGTGTGAGTGTGTGACTGTGTGAGTGTGTGACTGTGTGTGAGTGTGTGACTGTCTGTGTGAGTGTGTGACTGTCTGTGTGTGACTGTCTGTGTGTGACTGTCTGTGTGTGACTGTCTGTGAGTGTGTGACTGTCTGTGTCTGTGTGTGTGACTGTGTGAGTGTGTGTGTGACTGTCTGTGTCTGTGTGAGTGTGTGACTGTCTGTGTGAGTGTGTGACTGTCTGTGTGTGACTGTCTGTGTGAGTGTGTGACTGTGTGTGACTGTCTGTGTGAGTGTGTGACTGTCTGTGTGAGTGTGTGACTGTCTGTGTCTGTGTGAGTGTGTGACTGTCTGTGTCTGTGTGAGTGTGTGACTGTGTGTGACTGTCTGTGTGAGTGTGTGACTGTCTGTGTGAGTGTGTGACTGTCTGTGTCTGTGTGTGTGTGACTGTCTGTGTGAGTGTGTGACTGTATGGCTGTGACTGTGTGAGTGTGTGATGACTGTCTGTGTGTGAAGGCGATGTGACTGTGTGTGACTGTCTGTGTGAGGCGTGTGGCTGTGTGTGATTGTCTGTGTGAGTGTGTGACTGTCTGTATGTGACTGTCTGTGGCAGTGTGTGACTGTCTGTGTGGCGTGTGACTGTCTGTGTGTGACTGTGCAATGTGTGTGTGATGACTGTCTGTGTGGCGTGTGACTGTCTGTGTGAGAGCTTGTGACTGTCTCTGTGTGTGACTGTGTGTGACTATGTGAGCGTGTGACTGTGTGTGATTGTCTGTGTGAGTGTGTGACTGTCTGTGAGTGTGTGACTGTCTGTGTGGGTGTGTGACTGTCTGTGTGTGTGACTGTCTGTGTGTGTGACTTTATCTGTGTGTGACTGTCTGTGTGACTGTCTGTGTGAGTGTGTGAGTGTGTGACTGTGTGTGACTGTCTGTGTGTGACTGTCTGTGTGAGCATGTGACTGTCTGTGTGACTGTGTGACTGTGTGAGCGTGTGACTGTGTGTGATTGTCTGTGTGAGTGTGTGACTGTCTGTGAGTGTGTGACTGTCTGTGTGAGTGTGTGACTGTCTGTGTGAGTGTGTGACTGTGTGTGTGACTGTCTGTGTGAGTGTGTGACTGTCTGTGTGAGTGTGTGACTGTCTGTGTGAGCGTGTGACTGTGTGTGATTGTCTGTGTGTGTGTGTGACTGTCTGTGTGTGACTGTCTGTGTGAGTGTGTGACTGTGTGTGTGTGTGACTGTCTGTATGAGTGTGTGACTGTCTGTGTGAGTGTATGACTGTGTCTGTGTGTGACTGTGTCTGTGTGTGACTGTGTGTGACCGTCTTTGTGTGTGACTGTCTGTGTGTGTGA
The DNA here is from genome assembly GCA_933207985.1 of Pelobates cultripes. Lineage (NCBI taxonomy): Eukaryota > Metazoa > Chordata > Amphibia > Anura > Pelobatidae > Pelobates > Pelobates cultripes. The sequence continues at coordinate 94,119,634 of OW240919.1, read as the reverse complement.
CTGTGTGTGTGACTGTGTGTGTGACTCTCTGCCTGTGTGTGTGACTCTCTGCCTGTGTGTGTGTGTGACTGTCTGCCTGTGTGTGTGTGTGTGTGAGTGTGTGGCTGTCTGCCTGTGTATGTGTGTGGCTGTCTGCCTGAGTGTCAGTGACTGTCTGCCTGTGTGTGTGTGTGTGTGGCTGTCTGCCTGGGTGTCAGTGACTGTCTGCCTGTGTGTGTGTGTGTGGGGCTGTCTGCCTGGGTGTCAGTGACTGTCTGCCTCTGTGTGTGTGTGTGTGTGCGTGCATCTGCTAGTGAGGGAGCCTCTGCGTGTGTGTGTATGTGCCTGCTAGTGAGTTTGTGTGTGTGTGTGTGTGTGTGTGTGTGTGCCTGCTAGTGAGTGAGCTTGTATGTGTGTCAGTGAGCTTGTCTGTAGGGATCATATGTGTGTGTGTTAGTGAGCTTGTCTGTAAGGAGCATGGGTGTGTCGGAGCCTGTCTGTGGTGAGCATGTGTGTACAGTGAGCTTGTCTGTAGTAAGCATGAGTGTGATCGTGAGCTTGTCTGTAGTGACCATATGTGTGTCAGTGAGCTTGTCTATAGTGAGCATGTGTGTGTCAGTGAGCTTGTCTATAGTGAATCTGTGTGTTAGTGAGCTCTTCTGTAGGGAGCATGTGTGTGTCAATGGGCTTGTCTGTAGGGAGAGTGTGTGCGCATCAGTGAGCTTGTCTGTAGTGAGCGTGTGTGTGTGACAGTGAGGTTGTCTATAGTAAGCTGTGTGTGTGTATCAGAGTTTGTCTGTACTAAATTTGTGTGTGTGCCAGTAACCTTGTCTGTGTGTGTCATTGTCTGTCAATGAGCCTATTTGTGTGCATCAGTAAGATTGTCTGTCTGTGTGTGAGTATGCTCCCACTGTATAATTTAATTACCCTAAAAGAACTAATATTTTGAATTAGAAGAAGAAATGTATCAATAAAATATATATATATATATATATATATATATATATATATATATACTGTTGCATCACCAGGGCTCCAGTATCCAGTATATGTATAGGCAATTGAAATAGTTGGCTGCACTCTCGGATTTCCATAAAATTTTACTTTTATTGAAATATTTAAGAGAAGATCAACGTTTCAGTCCCTCTTGTGGACTTGCTTCAGGATCGTGACAAAAGTCCACAAGAGGGACTGAAACATTGATCTTCTCTTAAATATTTCAATAAAAGTTACATTTTCAGGAAATCTGAGAGTGCAGCCAACTATTTCAATTGCATATATATAGCAAATCTACAAAGCAAATCTACAAGATGACCACAAAAGAAGTACAGCTCAACAGCGACATACACTTTCTATCCATCTGCAAGAAAAGACAGCTGATCCCCAAAGGCATAAAAATCAAAAATCCACTGGCTAATACGCAGAAAACACAGTATGCTGAAAACCTGTGTAAACGCACTAGTGAGAAACTAAGAAACCATCTCATCCACCAGCTCTACAACAAGAAATATAGCATACAACATAAAAAACAATATCTACTCCAAAATCTACGTGAGGAGAATACATATATGGCTAAACAACTAGAACATGATCTACACTATTTTTACAAAAAGCAACAAAGGGACCTTTTTAAGAAGAAAAATAATAAACTCATCAGACTACAGCAGGATTATCACAAACATTTGGCAGAGAAAGAGAAATGGCAAGAGAAATCTGGTATTGTTAACATTTCGGATTACAAACTATCTGACCCAGAAACATCAGTTCTCTCCAAAGGACTATCATTTTGCCCTAGCACAAAACTTGATGACATTGGTCTCTACTCTGACGTGGAAGAATTTTTCAGAAGGATGCGACTTAAGGAATACTTTCATGACAAAGAGAGCACTGAAACCACAATGGATTACAACAACCGGAAAAAACCCACTAATTTCAGTCCAGCACCAGGACGAAATGCCAAACTGGACAGTTACATTGAAAGTTTCTGTCTAAGAACAGTATCCTTGACAACCAAGCAAAACCAAAAGAAAATGTTTCATAATCTCTCAGTACAGGAACAAATGGCTATAAATGACCTGAAAAATAATCATGCTATCACCATCAAACCAGCAGACAAGGGAGGAGCAGTAGTGATAATGAACACCCAGGACTACATAAAAGAGGGTGACAGGCAATTGTCAGATGACAAATACTATAGAAAACTAAATGAAGACCCCACCAAGGAATATACATCACAACTTAGGGAGCTCATTAAATCCTTCCCTGAGAACTTACACCTAGAACTGCAATCACTCATACCAACTAGTCCCTGCATGGGCACTTTCTATATGCTTCCCAAAATTCACAAAGCCGGCAATCCTGGAAGACCCATAATTACAGGAATGGGAACTCTCACAGAACAGATCTCAGGACTGGTAGAAAATACCCTAAAACCTCTAGTCACCAACACTAACAGCTTCATAAAAGACACAACCGACTTCCTCAACAAACTCAGCCAAATCACCAATCTCCCTGCTAACACCATCCTTGTAACCATGGATGTGGAATCTCTGTACAGCAACATTCCACATACAGATGGCATCAATGCTTGCTTCCATTTTCTCTCTCATGTCAACAACCAAAAATACAGCCCCCGAATTATCACAGAACTGGCACTATTTATCCTCACACATAACTACTTCAGTTTCAACAATGAGGTTTACCTACAAACCATGGGCACTGCTATGGGCACTAAGATGGCACCCCAATATGCTAATCTGTTTATGGCAGATCTTGAACAGAGATTCCTAGATAACCAACACACCAAACCATACAAATATTATCGCTACATCGATGATATCTTCATAATTTGGACTGAAAGCAAAGAAAAACTGATACAGTTCCATGACTCTTTCAACACATTCCATCCATCAATCAAACTAAAAATGGAATATTCCACTAGATCTGTGAATTTTCTGGACACAACTGTGACATGTAATAATGGCACAATCCACACCTCGGTTTACAGAAAACCCACAGACAGGTGCAGTTACCTACACAGCTCCAGCTTCCACCCCTCTCATACTAAACAGGGCATCATCTACAGCCAAGCCACTAGGTACCATCGCATATGCTCTGATCCTAATGACCGTAATTCCCATCTAAATGTACTCTCCCAATCCATGAGACAGAAAGGCTACAAACCAAAGACTATTACCAAACAAATCAACTCTGCTGTAAAAACGCCACGTACGCGCCTGCTACAATACAGAGAGAAAAAAATATGCACACGAGTGCCACTTGTGGTCACCTACAACCCTGCTCTTGAGGAAATACGGAAAATCATCAAAGACCTACAACCAATATTAACAGAAGATGAGACTCTGAAAAACATTTTCCCTGAAACACCCATTTTGGCCTTCAGACAACAACCAAACCTCCAACAAAAATTAATCAACAGGAGGCTGCCCACTGATGGTAATAATGAAGAAAACAGGACCAGTCAATGCAAAAAAACTCGCTGCAAACTGTGTCAGCACATATGCACAGACAACACAGCCACACACAACAATAAAACCTACAGCATTAAAGGTTCATACTCCTGCACATCCAGCAATGTGGTATACATGATTCAATGCATAAAATGCCACCTAGGATGCTACATTGGGGAAACCACCCAGCCATTAAATGGCAGAATGAATATGCACAGACACTCTATTAAACACCACAAAGAAGAATCATACTGCACTCCTGTGGGACACCACTTTACCCAGCCTGGCCACTCACTGAAGGACCTAAAAATCAAAGTACTGAAAGGGGTTTTTAAAAATACCCAGGAAAGAAAAGCCTTTGAAGCCAGAATGATTAAATGGTTTAACAGCAAGAAGAGAGGACTAAATATTGATTTGGGATTCCTGTCCCACTACCAACACTTTACATGAACACTCTCCCAGCATTATCTTACTGTTCTGTCATATGTACCAACACTTTAAAATGCATTCCTATATGTTTATTCTATCTATATACAAAGTACTATGTGTAGACCTATGCTTTCCCATACTCGTATGCATGAATGCTTATATATATTACTGTGCATTTATATTTGTGTATATGAGTCCATGTGCATGTATGTATATGTGCTTATGTATATATACACATGTGTTTATGCGTTCACATATACATATTTCTGTGTGTGTGCATGTATAAAGTGTATCATCCTGTGCACTGTCTGCTTGTTTGTTTTTCTTTTCCCTCTCTCCCCCCTACTCTTCTCTTCAACAAGATATTTATGACCCTCTGCTAAGATGGTGTCTATTTTCTAACAAACCTGTGTCTTATCTACACTCATGTCGCTTTAACCCCTGTATCACAACTCAACTTTGAATTCTATGTGTCGTTTTGCTCAGAAATGCTTCAGACTTGAGAAAGGGAGGTTCTCCCGAAAGCTTGTCATTAAAAAATTCTGTTAGTCCAATAAAAAAGGTATTACAAGATAAGAATTTTATCTGTTTTTTATATATATATATATATATATATATATATATATATATATATATATATATATATAAACACCCTACATAGCACAATGACTTATGGGGATGGCATAGATTTTTTTCCAGGGCTGCTTTGTATCCCCAGTCCGGCCCTGGACCTCACTTGGAGTATTGTACGCAGTACTGGAGACCGTATCTTCAGAAGGATATTAATATTTTAGAGAAAGTTCAGAGAAGGGCTACTAAACTGGTTCATGGATTGCACGATAAAACTTACCAGGAAAGGTTAAAAGATCTTAACATGTATAGCTTGGAGGAAAGACGAGACGGGGGGATATGATAGAAACATTTAAATACATAAAGGGAATCAACACAGTAAAGGAGGAGACCATATTTAAAAGAAGAAAAACTACCACAACAAGAGGCATTGTCTTAAATTAGAGGGGCAAAGGTTTACAAATAATATCAGGAAGTATTACTTTACTGAGAGGGTAGTGGATGCATGGGATAGCCTTCCAGCTGAAGTGGTAGAGGTTAACACAGTAAAGGAGTTTAAGCATGCGTGGGATAGGCATAAGGCTATCCTAACTATAAGATAAGGCCAGGGACTAATGAAAGTATTTATAAAATTGTGCAGACTAGATGGGCCGAATGGTTCTTATCTGCCGTCACATTCTATGTAACCCTAAACAGATAAAGATGTTCAGACTTTAAGATGCCATCTTGTCCTAAGTCAGGGAATATCCCATGACTTTTGCACCCTTACGTTTTATTTATGGCCTTGTATCTTTGCCAAGTTAAGGGAGGTCCTAAAATGAATAAAGTAAAAGAAGTGTTACTTTTTCATATATGAACTACAGTAACCCTAAAATGAATACACTTACAGTATAAATATGTGTACCTTTTATATGTTAACAGCATCTATCCCCACTGGCACACACTACAGCCTATCCTACTTATACACAGTAGAGCCTCTATTATCCAAACACGCACACACTACAGCCCCAGAAACCATCAGATGCCTACTACAGATTCAATGCCACACACACTGCAACACAACCAGCCCTGTCCACTCACATACCGCACTGCAAATAGCCCCATTCACACATGCAAAAACCCACAAGGAGCCTCACTGTATAGACACAATCCCACAAGCAGGATCCCCACACATACAAAACCACATGCAGCCTCCCTACACATACAAAACCACATGCAGCCTCCCTACACATACACATAACAAACAGCATACCCACCATTTAAATATTGCATACAGCCTACACACACACAATTATTACAATCACTTATATAGTGCCAACATATTCTGCAGTGCTGTACAATAGGTAAAACAAGACAAATTATTAATTTTAACACAACACTTTGACATACAGGAACACAACATCCCTAGCAGCATCCCCACACACACAACCCCACAAGTAGATTCCAAACACATGTATGGTTGCACATGTGGGGGATGCTGCTTGTGATGTCATCAGCAAAAACAGTGGAAGCGTGTAATAAAATTTGCTCCCTTTCTTTATTTTAATTGCTGGGGAGGCATGCCAGCAAGGGTTACTCCATCTAAAACCAGTGTTTATTAAAACACTGTTTTTGGTTGGATTAACCCCTTAAATGTAAATCTGGCCATTTTGGTGGGCTCTGCGGGTGTGGGAGTCAGGGGTTTGTGGCTCACACACAGCCATTCTGTGTGCTGGGCAGCCTACACATAATATCTGTGTGAAAGCAGCAGAAAGGAGGGGGGGGGAAGAGTAGCAGGGGACCAAAAAACCCTGTAACAGGAGGGGGAGCCTTGATTACCCACTGCCCGAGGGCCCTGTGAGCGGTCGGTCCACCCCTGCCTGTGTCGTCAAAAATGCTTGCAATAGCCCTGCATGGACTACATCTCCCATAATGCTCTAACAGCAAGGCAAAGTAGCACACACAACAACAAAGTACACAGAGCAACAAAGTAGCCCACAACATCCGGCATGCTGAAGACTGTTAACCCCTAGTCCTAAACAGATTTTGTTTTAGAGCTTTCAATTACAGTGGATGATAAGGAGATGTCATATCATGCAAAATATTTGATCAATATTGAAGTTGTATTTTTCAACTTTTAAAGTACAGGCTCTGGGTTTGTAGTCTATAAAGAGTATTATCCACACAATATTTTTTATGCTTTTGCATATTCACAGCATTAATCTCCCAAGTTTAAAATGACACATATAGCTAGAAGGCCTCTGACATTTTTGTTTAGTAATGTTGTTGATGTGTTACAGAGTGTCTATAGATTGGAATATCAGAAACATTTCATATAAACAAATAGAGTCTTGAGTGTATCTATCATGCGAATACCCAGTATTTGCCCGCACTCTGGCTTAGAACTGAATACTGATGGAAACTTTACAGTCTGCTGAATGTACATTTGTGGCTGCTACCGTGATCAACTATATATATATAATGTTTGAAATTAGCACTTTACCTGGTGAATCAGTTTCTTTTTCGACAATTTTTTTTTTTTATTAAAAAGTCCACTGTTCATTTTCTGCTTTATTTCTAGTGATGCTGTTAGATAAATTGCAATGAGTAATCTGGACGTTCTACCGAGATGAGCATCAGAATCCATTTTACAACCTTCTCTCTGTAGTAGATTGATTCAAATTATTGTTTAAGAGTGTTGAATATATACCAATTAAACAGAGCGCGGTTATGTTGACCCGTGAAGCTATTTGTAATCTTTTATTTTCAGTAAAAACAGAAAGTGATAACAATTTTCTTTAAAAAGTCACTTACATTCTAATTTAGTACAAGTTGCGTGCAGAGAGGTACTTTCCAGGAGGCATTAGCTTAAGATGTCCACTTCTGATTGCCATATGTAAATAGTTCAAGTTTCTAAAATGACGCAGATCTCTTCTCCAGACATAATATATGAACAAACATTATGTATACCACTTAAACACATTTACATATTTTATTATTACAGCAACACTCTAGTATTATTCCTAACAGTAGAGTGGTTTAATAATTGTTTGAATTATTGGGCACATCTACAAGTAAATAAATAGATTGACTTACCTTTATTCACCCGGCATGCTTGTCTCGCTGCTGCCCTGCCGCCAGTGGTTGTGGTCATCAATGTTCTCAGACAATCCATTGCTTCCAAATAGGAATAGTGGAAGGCTACTGAGCATGCGCCTCACTGCAGAGGCGGCTCTAGACTTTATGAGGCCTTAGGCGAAACTCAAATATGAGGCCCCACTAACACCAAAGTAAAAAAAATAGAGTTGCAATACATGCACACTGTCACATATACACATTGATGCACTGTTTACCTTTGTATGTGCCTGAGAGTTTGTCTGACAGAAAGTATCCTTGTGTGTGTGAATGTATGTCTCTGTGAGCATGTTTGCGTTTTTATCTGGGACAGTATGTGTATGGGGTAGCTGCTTGATGTGTGTGATTGTGTGTGTATGATGAATGTCTTCAGCTGGTGACTCTGTCAAGGTGAGTAAAGGGGTACCAGTGGCAGGGAGAGTGTGACAGGGCGAAAGGGGGTAAAGGCAGAGGGTTGGGGGGCGGGGGGGTGTGAGAGAGATTGAGCAAGTATGACATGGTTTTGATGATGAAGTGTGACAGGGCGAGTGGAGGTAAGTGTGTCACGGCAATTGTGGCATGGTAGAAGGGACGAGTGTGACAGGATTAGGGGAGGTTAATGTGACAGGGGGAGTGTGGCAGAGTAAGAGCAGGTGAGTTTGGAGGGGGTGAAGTTAACAGGATTAGGAGAGGTTAATGTGAGTGTGGATGCATGAAGTGGCTAACAGTGTGGGGGGTTAACAACAGTGTAGGCAGGGGTGACAATGTGTGGGGAGGTGACAGTGTGAGGTGATGCTAACAGTGTGTCTGGGGAGGCTGTGTGTGTAAGGGGGGTGATACTGTGTGTGGGGGGGTGTGGTGATCCTGTAGGTGATGGTGTGAGGGTTGGGTGATGATGAGAGGGAGAGGGAGAGGGGGGTGATGGTGAGATGTGGATGCATGAAGTGGCTAACAGTGTGGGGGGTTAACAACAGTGTGATGGTGTGATGGTGAGGGAGGGAGGGGAGGTGATGGTGATGGTGAGCTGGGTGATATTGAGAGGGGGTGATGGTGAGAGTGATGAGAGTGAGATGATGAGGGAGAGTGGGGTGATATTGAGAGGTGGGGGGTAATGATGAGGGAGGGGGGTGATTGAGAGGGGGGTGATGTGAGAGGGAGGGTGATATTGAGAGAGAGGGGGGTGATGGTGAGGGAGGAGGGCGATGTGAGGGGGGTGAACAGGGACTTATTAGCCGCAAGGCAAACAAGGCATTTGCCTTGGGCGGCAATTTCCAGGGCAAATGCCTTATTAGCCTAGCGGCTAACAGTCCAGGCAGGTGCGCGGTCGGGCGGCGCTGGCGAGAGACCACTTTCCCCAGAGCTCTCAGCCACCTAAACCGCCTAATTAGAGAGCTGCCTCTTCCTCACTGTACTAGTCAGTATCTTCTTATAGAGATGCATTAACTCAATGCATCTCTATGGGGTGCAGTGGAGGCTCTTCCATAAGGGCAGTTGTGGCAGTGCCCCACCAGTTTTCATGTTGAAAACATTTTTTTTCACAATTTATTTGCAGTCATTTAAGACCACCTAAGATTTTTTCAGGAGGTACCTATAAAACATGGTAAGGTTAACATATGTGTATGTTAAAATACATTTTAAAAATCTCTTTAATTCTGTAATAGTTATAGTACTGTTTTTAATGCCTGGCTAGAAGTACATATATATATATATATATATATGCCAGGGAGAAAACCTGGAACAGCCATCTTAAAACTCACACAGCCATCACTGTTTGGGGAACATTTGGTGTCTCCATGCAGAGCATGAAAACGTCAATCCTCAGTCCTGCATTGTTTGCAGGACCTAGTCCAGAATGTCAGAGTGATAGCCACTAGAAGTGGTGTTAGACAACAATGTAAACACTGCCTTTTCTCAGTCCGACAAAAACGGTCGTAAACAACCTCGGAAATACCATACTCAGTGGCAAATAGGAGCCCTGGACTTACCTGGACTGGCGACCCGTGGCGGTCCCGGATCGGGGGTGGGAAGGACTGCCCGAGACCCCAGCAGTCCCCCTGTAGCAGCTTCGGCCACCGCGGCACTCCAAGGCCATCTGACTCACCGTGAGTCTATGGAGCTGCCAGCAGGGGGACTGTCTGAGCTGTCCCCCTGACTCCTAAAATGGTAAAAAAAAAATAATAATAATATATATATATATATATATATATATATATATATATATATATTGTACATTAGTGATGTCCCGAACGGTTCGTCGAACGGTTCGCCGCGGACGGCGAACATAAACTTTGACCCTGTACCTCACAGTCAGCAGACACATTCCAGCCAATCAGCAGCAGACCCTCCCTCCCAGACCCTCCCACCTCCTGGACAGCATCCATTTTACATTTATTGTGAAGCTGCATTCTTAGTGAGCTGTCCAGGAGGTGGGAGGGTCTGGGAGGGAGGGTCTGCTGCTGATTGGCTGGAATGTGTCTGCTGACTGTGAGGTACAGGTTCAAAGTTTATGTTTATGTTCGCCGTCTGTGGCGAACCGTTCGGCGAACCGTTCGGGACATCACTATTGTACATATATTAAATATGTATAATATATTATAAAAAAATTGAAGCATTTTATAATATATTATACATATATAATGCATATATATGATTTCATTATATGTGTACTTTGAGATATATGCACATATATCTCAAAATACACTTACAAAGTAATCATATATATGTATAATATATTATAAAATGCTTTCATTATTTTATAATATATTATACATATATAGGAAGTAAATGTGTGTGTGTTTGTGAATATATATATATATTGCCCGGTCCCAGCACTCGATGTTCCCAGTCTTTTTGTGCTCCGGTGCACAATCTCCAACCAAAGTATATAGTTCTAGTAGAGAGCACTCTGGAGTCTTGTAGAATCAATCTTAACTGCTGCTTTATTAAGCAAATACAGTGATATACAAGATAGTCGATGTTTCAGTCTATCCAGACTTTTTTCAAGACAATTTACAATGTGAGCTCGTGACGGTTATATACACACACAAAAAGCATCTGATTGGAGAGTGAAGAAAAATGGAAACGAGATTGTGTGACGTCAGTAGGGACGTTATGTGCGGTAATTTACATGCGTGATTGTGTTAACCCTGTCAGGTTGAGAAAGAAGGCAAAGGATATAGGTACAATATTTACAGGTTATTAACAATAGAAAAAGTATTTGAGAATAAAAGAGGAGAGGGTTATGGTGTACATGCTATCAATTCACTGTGCCTGTATCTAACAGTAGTAGGAGGAAAAAGCTACGATGTACATATTAGTACTGTTGATACAATGTATCTTAGTGCAGAACTGATACAGCAGAAGGAAAGAAAGGTAATGTAAATACTCAAGTGACAGAAATATATACGTTAGATAGCTCTCTAATAGGATAGTGAGGGAACAAACAAATCTACGAGTTATTTATACTGAGAATACAATGTGTAGCCCCACTATGATACAAACATTATAAACATAAGTCAGAATGGTCATATATACACAGCTTCAGCTTCTTTGTAAAAAGCAATATAAGGAGTTATTTTCATTGAGTCCATGTGGAGACATTGTCCCCAGGGTATGTATCCACAAGGCTTCTCGCTTGAGTAATGTTATGTCTCTATTGCCTCTCGACCCCTCTTGACCTCTGCGACCGGGTGCCCGCCATCATCATTTACGGCCCAGGTCCGCACGGCAAACCACCGGAGCCGCATGTTAAGGTGCCCATCGGGTGGCCCATGCTGTCAGGGCCAAACGATGAAGATGGATTGTCAGGAGGCCCGGTTAGCGCTGGGCGCTTTAACAGCGTGACCAGGCCCCCTGTGATGAGATCATCAACGCTGGGAGGAAGTGACTTGCACGGCACTCCTCCCAGCTAACACACAGAGCCCGCGCGGGAGGAAGAACAGGAAGTCAAAGTGGGAACTCTGACTCCCATTAACCTGAGCCACCACTGGACCCCAGGGAAAGTCACCCTCCTGCACCTAAAAGGTAGGAAACAGGAAGATGACTTAAATATTATGTGTGTGTGTGTTTGTATGTATGTGTCTGTGTCTATCTGTCTGTATGTATGTGTGCCTGTCTGTTTGTATGTATGTGTCTTTATATGTATGTCTTGTGTGTGTGTGTGTGTGTGTGTGTGCCTGTATGTGTCTGTCTATCAGTCTGTATGTATGTGTCTTTGTATGTATGTGTTTCTGTGTGTGTCTGTTTGTATGTGCCTGTCTGTTTTATGTATGTATGTGTCTTGTGTGTGTGTGTGTGTGTGTGTGTCTGTCTGTCTGTATGTGTGTATGTATGTGTCTTTGTATGAATGTGTGTCTCATGTGTGTGTGTAACCAAATAGAAAAAGTACAGATTCACCCACTTGTGGATAGAACACACTTATAGTGGGTAATAATTAGAAAACTAAATAATTACCCTTGAACTAAATGTATTGCAGATTAGGACTCCTCCAGGTCCTCAACAAATATGAACAAAAATAGGGATAAATCTACAATACAATAATAACAGAAAAAGACATAGCATAATACTGTTGATGGAAAAAGAAAGAGTGGAAATATAGATGATAATTCACACTCACAAACCAAAATTGATTGTAGGCATATCTTATAGAACGATGAATATCTCAGGATAAGTGGAACGTCAGGATGTACATAGAAGGAAATAAAACAGCATAATAGTGCAGAGTATCTTGATAAGAGAATACACTTTAATAATGAGGCACACTTACAATATTGTAGTGGCAAACAGGCATATATGAAACCACCGGTCTTGGGATCATAGGATGAATCACAGGATCAACAGGATCAAATATAACCAGCAGGTCCAAATAAAATAAAATAAAACAACCTGATAAGATAATAAAAAACTCTAAACACTATAAATGCTATAACAAAGCCCTACGCGTTTCGTTCAAACGTCCTTGAACTTCCTCAGGGGCAAAAAAGTCCTTCTTTATGCAGGCATAGTTGTCCACATAATGTACCTGGCTTTTAAATCCGTCCGGTTTGGCGCGCCGAAAAAATCCTCCAATTGTTCACTTACTTCCGGGTTCGTCTATCTGTAGTACTTCCGGGTGCGACCTGTTGACGCAACCGGAAATGCGGCTCACGTCTCTCTTCCGGATCTCTATCTATGCGTTCCACCTGATATGCGTTCCACCTGATATGCGTTCCACCGCTCGAAGAGCGGAGAAAAACCACAATTAATAAGAAAAAAATTAAGAACATGTATATATATATGTGTTATTGATTATATTCATAATAATAATCTCAGAACATAACAATATTATCCAGATACTGTAAAACCTTGCCAATATTCTTCTTTTAATACAAAGTAAAGAATATGGCATAACAGATTATTATTATATTCCCAAAAAATACATAAAATTAATTAAGCAACATTGCTAAAAACATACATTTGTCAATATTAAAGCTATATACAAGAACAATGTAGAAGTGCAAAATTGTCAATTTAGAGAAAGCAAACCAAATCAAAGTCGACATTAAGTCCCCTAGGTTGCATTGTTTGTAGAGTATGTATCCAATATCCCTCTCTTTTTCTCAATAATAACATTAGATCACCTCCTCTTTCATCCAAGGCTACTTGTTCAATGATGGTGCATTGGAGGGTATTGAAATTAAAAGCTGGACATTTATTGCAGTGTACTGGCACTGAATGTGTCAACATATGATTTTTGATATTATTTCTATGCTCCTGGAACCTAATTTTTGCCTTTCTTCCCGTTCTTCCCACATATTGCAACCCACATCCGCATGTGAGTAGGTATACAACATGTGTTGAAGAACAGGATAAAGTGTTCTTGATTTTAAATCTCCTTCCATTAACCGTACTCACAAAGCTCGTGATACTATTGTATTTATAGTTACAACTAACACAACTTCCACATGTGTAGTAACCTTCTTTACGTTTTGTTTTACTCTTTCTAGATCTAAAAGTACTTGGTGCTAGAATTTGCTTTAAATTGACTCCTCTCCTAAAAATAACTTTGGGTAAAAGAGGAATCTGCTGATTGAGATATTCATCCTCTATTAATAACCCCCAATGTTTTTTAAAGATCCTCTGTATATCAAAGGCCTTAGAGCTATATTGTGTGTTAAAAGAAAAATCAAATACAGAATTCCTAAAGGTATCCTTTCTCTTATCAATAAGGAGATCGTTACGATCAATACTTCCCACCCTATTGATTTCTGCATCCAAAAGTTCTGGATTATAACCTTTCTCCAGGAAACGATCTTTTAAAACTTCAGCTTGTGTATAAAATGAATCTAGGTCACTACAATTTCTGCGCATCCTAATAAACTGGCTTTTGGGGACCCCCTTTAGCCAGTTGGGATGATGCCCACTTCTGATATCAATAAAACTATTGGTATCAGTATTTTTGAAAAAGGTCTTAGTTTTGATAATTCCATTTTCAGTAAAGATAGACAGATCTAAAAAATCTATATTGGAAATCCCTATTTTAGGAGTGAAAATCAGAGACAGGGAATTATTATTAACATAAGAGAAAAAATCCTTTAATTCTTCTAAGGGACCACGCCAGATGACAAGGACGTCATCTATATAGCGTCTCCAGAGCACCAAGTTTGCACCATAAGGGTTATTTGACCAAATGGATGACCTTTCCCAATAGTCCATGAACACATTGGCATAGCTCGGTGCAAACTTGGTGCCCATTAAGCCTATTGGTGCCCATTAAGCTGCCTATTTGTTCATTTATACAGAATTTCCGAGAGTCCCCACTTTCTACTTCCTTCCTAAGATCCACAAGTGTAAAGAGAGACCCCCAGGAAGACCAATAATTAGCGGTATCGACTCCCTGACATCTAGGCTCTCCGAGTACATAGATTTTCATCTTCAAAAATATGCCCAAGGAGCCTTATCATATCTCAAAGATACCAAACATCTCATCCAAGAATTGGAGTCGATTGAATGGGATGAGAGTTATGTGTGGGCTACTTTGGACGTAACCTCTCTCTATACCGTGATCGATCATGATCTAGGTATAGAGGCAGTTAGGAGGAATTTAGAGGAGGATCCTTGTCTTGAATCTTCCTTTTGTTCTTTTTTGGAAGAAGCAATACGTTTTATCCTTACCCATAATTTTTTCATTTTCAATGAGGAATACTTTTTACAGATTAAGGGCACGGCAATGGGCACCAAGTTTGCACCGAGCTATGCCAATGTGTTCATGGACTATTGGGAAAGGTCATCCATTTGGTCAAATAACCCTTATGGTGCAAACTTGGTGCTCTGGAGACGCTATATAGATGACGTCCTTGTCATCTGGCGTGGTCCCTTGGAAGAATTAAAGGATTTTTTCTCTTATGTTAATAATAATTCCCTGTCTCTGATTTTCACTCCTAAAATAGGGATTTCCAATATAGATTTTTTAGATCTGTCTATCTTTACTGAAAATGGAATTATCAAAACTAAGACCTTTTTCAAAAATACTGATACCAATAGTTTTATTGATATCAGAAGTGGGCATCATCCCAACTGGCTAAAGGGGGTCCCCAAAAGCCAGTTTATTAGGATGCGCAGAAATTGTAGTGACCTAGATTCATTTTATACACAAGCTGAAGTTTTAAAAGATCGTTTCCTGGAGAAAGGTTATAATCCAGAACTTTTGGATGCAGAAATCAATAGGGTGGGAAGTATTGATCGTAACGATCTCCTTATTGATAAGAGAAAGGATACCTTTAGGAATTCTGTATTTGATTTTTCTTTTAACACACAATATAGCTCCAAGGCCTTTGATATACAGAGGATCTTTAAAAAACATTGGGGGTTATTAATAGAGGATGAATATCTCAATCAGCAGATTCCTCTTTTACCTAAAGTTATTTTTAGGAGAGGAGTCAATTTAAAGCAAATTCTAGCACCAAGTACTTTTAGATCTAGAAAGAGTAAAACAAAACGTAAAGAAGGTTACTACACATGTGGAAGTTGTGTTAGTTGTAACTATAAATACAATAGTATCACGAGCTTTGTGAGTACGGTTAATGGAAGGAGATTTAAAATCAAGAACACTTTATCCTGTTCTTCAACACATGTTGTATACCTACTCACATGCGGATGTGGGTTGCAATATGTGGGAAGAACGGGAAGAAAGGCAAAAATTAGGTTCCAGGAGCATAGAAATAATATCAAAAATCATATGTTGACACATTCAGTGCCAGTACACTGCAATAAATGTCCAGCTTTTAATTTCAATACCCTCCAATGCACCATCATTGAACAAGTAGCCTTGGATGAAAGAGGAGGTGATCTAATGTTATTATTGAGAAAAAGAGAGGGATATTGGATACATACTCTACAAACAATGCAACCTAGGGGACTTAATGTCGACTTTGATTTGGTTTGCTTTCTCTAAATTGACAATTTTGCACTTCTACATTGTTCTTGTATATAGCTTTAATATTGACAAATGTATGTTTTTAGCAATGTTGCTTAATTAATTTTATGTATTTTTTGGGAATATAATAATAATCTGTTATGCCATATTCTTTACTTTGTATTAAAAGAAGAATATTGGCAAGGTTTTACAGTATCTGGATAATATTGTTATGTTCTGAGATTATTATTATGAATATAATCAATAACACATATATATATACATGTTCTTAATTTTTTTCTTATTAATTGTGGTTTTTCTCCGCTCTTCGAGCGGTGGAACGCATATCAGGTGGAACGCATATCAGGTGGAACGCATAGATAGAGATCCGGAAGAGAGACGTGAGCCGCATTTCCGGTTGCGTTAACAGGTCGCACCCGGAAGTACTACAGATAGACGAACCCGGAAGTAAGTGAACAATTGGAGGATTTTTTCGGCGCGCCAAACCGGACGGATTTAAAAGCCAGGTACATTATGTGGACAACTATGCCTGCATAAAGAAGGACTTTTTTGCCCCTGAGGAAGTTCAAGGACGTTTGAACGAAACGCGTAGGGCTTTGTTATAGCATTTATAGTGTTTAGAGTTTTTTATTATCTTATCAGGTTGTTTTATTTTATTTTATTTGGACCTGCTGGTTATATTTGATCCTGTTGATCCTGTGATTCATCCTATGATCCCAAGACCGGTGGTTTCATATATGCCTGTTTGCCACTACAATATTGTAAGTGTGCCTCATTATTAAAGTGTATTCTCTTATCAAGATACTCTGCACTATTATGCTGTTTTATTTCCTTCTATGTACATCCTGACGTTCCACTTATCCTGAGATATTCATCGTTCTATAAGATATGCCTACAATCAATTTTGGTTTGTGAGTGTGAATTATCATCTATATTTCCACTCTTTCTTTTTCCATCAACAGTATTATGCTATGTCTTTTTCTGTTATTATTGTATTGTAGATTTATCCCTATTTTTGTTCATGTGTGTGTGTGTCTGTCTGTATGTGTCTGTGTGTATGTGTTTGTATGTCTGTATGTACGTGTGCCTGTCTGTCTGTTTGTTTGTATGTATGTGTGTCTTGTCTGTCTGTGTGTGTGTCTGTTTTTATGTATGTATGTATGTATGTGTCTTGTGTGTGTGTGTGTGTCTGTCTGTCTGTATGTATGTGTGCCTGTCTGTCTGTTTGTTTGTATGTATGTGTATCTTGTCTGTCTGTATGTGTGTCTGTCTGTCTGTTTGTATGTATGTGTCTTTGTATGTATGTGTCGACTATCTTGTATATCACTGTATTTGCTTAATAAAGCAGCAGTTAAAATTTATTCTATATGCCTCCAGAGTGCTCTCTACTAGGACTATATATATATATATATATATATGTATATATATATATATATATACACACACACATACACATATTATATACACACGTATTATATGTGTGTGTGTTTGTGTGTGTGTGTGTGTGTATATACATATATATACATACATACATACACATGTATTATGTGTGTGTGTGTGTATATATATATATATATATATATATATATATATAAATATATAAATAAGGTGCACTCACAGGTCTTCTTTTATTTTACATGCAAATTACATGTGCAAAAAAATCTACAAATAAATCGACGTTTCGACCCCTATAGGGTCTTTTTCAAGATCAACATTATAGGAAAACAAGTGAATATATATAGATAAATATCAATAAACACTTACCAAAAAGATGTGAGTGAAAGATTCCCTGCTCGTCCTAACCCGGAAATGAGACCGTGTACACCACGTGACCGGCGTGCTAGACAACGTTGCTAGGCAACGATAGTAAACAAATCTTGCAAGCATGTGATACAATCCACCGAGTGAACGGAGGTGACTGAGTAATAAAACAATCACTGGAAAGAGAAAAATATATAAACTGTGGAGGAGGAGTAAAGAACTTATAAGTATAATGCACAAGGCCTAAGTATATAAAGGCATGAAGCATAGATAAAGAGTTAAAGTAACCATAGCACCATGCAAATATAGACAACATGAATATGTGTCCTAAAAATATATAATAAGAGAATGTCATGCATTCAAATGTAAATGCTTATACTAGGCATAGACAGACCATTACAAATGGGTATAAACCAATGTGTAACAATAATGTTTCCAAGAAATAGAAAAATAACGAAGTATATATACAAAAAAATATGTAGCATGCATAATAAGCTATGAGGGATGTGAAGGTGACCCTGCAGACATGCAAACATAAACAATATACATATTCATCCTCAGAGCATGGGATAGAAGGATGTCATACGGGAAAGTACAGATACACATGTTAATGATAAATAAAACAATACGAAATAGATTTGAATCAAATATATGACATATGTACTTGCCAAAAAATGGAAACATAAAAAATATATATGTAAAAAAGACATCAATGGTTACCATAAGGTGGTGCTTAACCCATAGTGGGAAAAAATCCCTATCTATACTAGCTGTATAAAAATCACAGTATAAATTGGGATGAGTGCACCTTATTTATATATTTTTGTATTCATAACGCTAAGGTTTGCACCCAGGCAATATTTATCCGGATATTTACAGTAAAGGGTGAGTGCCAAGTTCTATCTCTTTTTATATATATATATATATATATATATATATATATACATATATATATATATACCCTTTGTTCAGCGCTACGGAATCTGATGGCGCTATATAAATAATAAAATAATGACAATATATGTGTGTGTGTGTGTATATATATCTGTATGTGTATATATGTGTGTATATATATATATATATATATATATATATATATATATACACACACACACACACATTCTACATATATATTTATTTATTAACTACATAATTATTTGATTTTATTAATTATCATTTGAGGGACCTGCCTGACAAGCCAGGCAGACAGTCCAGAGAATTTAATTGGCAAGCCCTATATTTAACCCAGTAACTTTCAAAACCACCATAAAACCTTTACATGGGGGTATTTTTATACTCGGGAGACTTCACTGAACATAAATATGAGTGTTTTAAAAAGTAAAATTTATCATGATGATGATATCACCAGTAAAGGTGCATTTTTGTTAAAACAATGCAAAAAACAAATAAAAACGCTAACTTGGCCAGCGTTTGTGACTAAGTGGCTACTACAAAAGACTGGAAATACCCAATTTTGAATACCCTGGGTTGTCTACATTTAAAAATGGTATGCCATGATGAGGATAATTCACATTCCTGGGCTACCATATGATCTCAAAAGGCAACATAGACCCAGCAAACCAATCTAACAGTCACGATTACTATATGACCCAACACGCAGAACTATGTAATACACAATGAACAAGGATAACGTATACTGGGCCTTAACGTAATAAAGAATAGTCAAAATATTAGCCGAGATCCAATGAGGAAACAAGCCAAAAGTCAAGGATACCAGAAATACGGGAAAGTTAAAATACAAGCCAAAGTCAAAAACCAAAAAGAACTAGAATAGGAACACACTCTCTATTAACCAACTTGTGGAAACCACGACAGGGCACTGACCAAATGCTTTTTTGAGTTTAAATAACTATCCTAAGGCTATGATTGGTTGTACATAGCCTTTGACCACAAAACGTGCATGCGCGTCATTTGCATGACATCACTCGCACGTCGGCACCATCTTTGTTGAGGCTATATTGTTTCGTGGGACCGCAGCGGCCAGCGTTAATAAGAACACCAGTCGGGGATCGCTCCAAGAGGGTGCTGAATGGCAAGCTAGCTTGCCTTAGGTAAGTTTATTATTTAAACAGCATGACCGTAGCGATCGGATGCAGCCACGCTGAATGGAGGCGAGGGGGACGTGACACTGGCAAACTGAATTGGGCAAGCCCTATACTGATCCTGTAACTTTCCAAAACACCATAAAACCTGTACATGGTGGGTATTGTCAGGGCTGCCATCAGAAATTTTGGGGCCCCTGACACAGCTCAAGGTCTGCACCCGAGTCCGCCTAAAGTGCTGCCCTCCCCTCCCCCCCGAATCCGCCCACAGGGATGCAGTGTCTGCAGGGCCGGTGCAAGGATTTTTGATGCCCTAGGCAAAAGTAAAGTTTGCCGCCCCCCATGTGACATCACAATGCCCCACCCATATGATCTGTCATGTTAAATAACACCAGTGCTGCAGTGCCGCCGTGTTTACATTAAAAGGCCTGCAGGGACAGGCTAGACACCAGAACCACTACATTAAGCTAGTATCCCTTTAATGTGAGTTAAATTAGAGATTAGTGCCACGAATAATATACTAGATTGCCTACTTACAACCAGATGAGGATGATGATGGGCTCTAGCTGCCGTCTGGCTCCACTGGTCTGGTGTAGAACAGGCTCTCTGGAGGCGGTTTGTAACTGTGGTCACAAAAATCAATGTTCTGGGAGAACGGGAAGCAGCTCCATTTTTTTTGAGGGCCCTTTACACAGCTCAAGGTCTGGGTCCCAGGGTCCACCTTCATGTTCCACCAATGAGTTTGTTCACAGGGGTGGAGTGTGTGTGTGTGGGGGATGTCCTGATGTGTGTAAGGAATGCATTGTGTGAATCTGTGTTTGTATGTGTAAGGGCTGCAAGGTGAGTTTGTGTATATATGGGATGCAGTGTGTGCATCTGTAAGGGATGCATTGAGTGTGTGTAAGGGGTGCATTGTGTGTTGCTGTGTGTAAGGAATGTATTGCTTGTGTATGTGTGTCTGTGTGTAATGCATTGTGTGTTTTTCTGTGTGAAAGGGGTGCATTGTGTGTGTGTGTGTGATGGATGTCAATCTCTCCCCCTCCCCCCGTCAATTTCCTTCTCCCCCTCCCCCCATCAATTTCCTTCTCCCCCCCTCTCCCTCCAATTTCCTTCTTCTGCCCCTCCCTCCCTCTCCCCCTCTCTCCAATTTCCTTCTTCTCCCCCTCTCTAATTTCCTTCTTCTCCCCCTCCCTCTCATTTCCTTCTTCTCCCCCTCCAATTTCCTTCCTCTCCCCAATTTTCCTTCCTCTCCCCCCCTCAGATTTCCTTCCTCCCCCCTCAAATTTCCTTCCTCTCCCCCCCTCAAGAATTTCTTCACTCCTCCCCCTCAGAATTTCCTTCCTCTCCTCCTCACATTTCATTCCTGTCCCCCCCTCCAAATTTCATTTCACTCTCACCTCCTCAAAATTTCATTCCTCCCCCCCCTCCCTCAGAATTTCATTCCTCTCCCCCTCAAATTTCATTCCTCTCCCCCCCTCCAAATTTCCTTCCTCTCCCCTCAATTTTGCCATTCTCTCCCTCTCATTTCATTCTCCCCCCTCAAATTTCATTCTCTCCCCTCCCTCCATTCATTCCTCTCCACCCCTTCAAATTTCATTCCTCTCACCCCCTCAATTTCATTCCTCTCCCCCCTCCCTCAAATTTCATTCCTCTCCCCCCCTCAAATTCCATTCCTCTCCCTCCCCTCAAATTTCCTTCCTCTCCCCCCCCTCCGTTCATTCCTCTCCCCTTCCTCAAATTTCATTCCTCTTCCCCTCCTCAAATTTCATTTCCTCTCACCCCCTCCCCTCAAATTTCATTCTCTCCCCCCTCAAATTTCATTCCCCCACTCAAGTTTCATTCCTCTCCCTCCACTCCTCAAATTTCCTTCACCTCTCCCCCAAATTTAATTTCTCCCCCCCTCCAAATTTCATTCCTCTCCCTGCTGACACCCGGCAGGCGTACTCTCCTCTGTGTGCTTCATCTTCCGGCTCCGGCATCAATATGGTGCGCGAGGAAGCGTAAGAGGAAGCACACAGAGGAGAGTTCTCCCCGCCCACCCGCCTGGTGTCAGCAGGGCCAGCCTCTGGGGGGCTACCGTACCGTCTCAAAGGCAACATCTGGCAAATAGCAATTTACAAAAACAGAAATTGGCAAATCTTATGTTTGACCCTGTAACTTTCCAAATCACCATAAAACCTGTACTTGAGGGGTACTGTTGTACTCATGAGACATTACTCTACACAAATATGAGTGTTTTAGAGCAGTAAAATGTATTATACTGATAATATCATCGGTGAAATTGCAGTTTATGTGTGAAAAATTCCAAAAATTGTGACTAAGTGGCTACTACAAAAGACTGGACATACCCCATTTTGAATACGGTGCGTTGTCTACTTTTACAAATGGTATGCCATGATGGGGGTTAATTTTCATTCCATACGGTCACAAAGGCAACATAGGCCCAGCAAACCAATCTTGCAAATTTCAATTTGCAAACATGGAAAAGGGGAAAGCCCTACAGTTGACCCCTTTAAGTTTGCAAAAACGCATAAAACCTGTACATTGAGGGCACTGTTGTACTCAGGAGATGTTGCTGAACACATATTGGGGTGTTCTTTGTCAGTAACACATAACAGAAACTGAGAATCCATGCCTAAAGTACAATGTGAGAGAAAAATAACACAAATAAAAATGACTGCCCAAAGGTTTGACAAAGACTGGTTGTAAAATTAGTCCATGGAAAGTGTTGAAATACCCTAAGGTGTCTACTTTTCAAAAATATATGGTTTGATGAGGGTAAATTACATTGGCCAGCTTCAAAAATGTCCCAAATAAGACATGGCTAACTGTGAAAATTCCAAGTTTGAAAACTGGAATGCGCACCCTCCAAATAAGGTCTTTTAGTCCCCAGACAACCCGACACACCTATACATGGGTGCTATCATTGTACTCGGGAGATGGCGCTGAACACACATTGGGGTGTTCTTTGGCAGTAACCCTTAAAGTTCTCAGTACATGTATTCTTAAATTGCTATGTCTGTCAAAAAATTACCAATTATTTTTTGTTTATTTTTTTAAATTTGGCATAGATTGGTGGTAAAATTGTTGCATGAAAAGTGTAAAAATACCCCAAGTTTGATACATTAGGTTGTCTTCTTTTAAAAAAAATATCTACATGTGAACGGTTATTCAGGGATTCCTGACAGATATCAGTGTTACAATGTAACTTTCGTTAATTCTGGAAAAAAATGGTCTGGAAATAGCAAAGTGCTACTTGTACTTATTGCCCTATATCTTGCAAAAAAAAATAAGAACATGTTAACATTGAGTATTCCTAAATTCATGTCAAAATTTAGAAACTATTTAGCACGGGTGTTTTTTAGGGGTTGCAGATGCGTAACAGATTTTGGGGGTCAAAGTTATAAAAAGTTTTGTTTTGTTTTTTGTTTCATCATATTTTATAAAAAAAAATTATAGTAAATTATATGACTGCTGACCCCAGACCAAAACTCCCACCACCCGTTGCCCAATAAATACACAACAACTTCTTTATGGGTAAGGGCAACGGCCACAGCTTTATTAACAGAATTAACATCGATTATCACCAGCGTCCACAACCTGTCAGCTGTTGGGGGATTACCAACAGACAGCTCTATCAAAAGACCCACGAGTCCAATGCAGCCTGCCCCCGCCATCAGCTCTCAGCAGGCTGCGACTCCCCAAGCCGCTTGGGCACTTTCTTCCAAACCTCTTCGCTGGCCAGGACTACCGCGAGCTGTGACAAAACAAAGAAACAACAGCACACAACCAACAACAACACCATCATAACACACGTTTTGTGGGTGGGTGGGCGGGAAGCTAGCAACACTACACCTCTGCCCAGGAACTGGTGAGTACCCTCCCCTTTTTCCCCATCTTAATGTCCCCCCATGTGTAACAATGTATCCCCTTGTGACCCAACCCCTTATCCCTGCCAGCAGTCATGTCCTCCCTTCCTTAATGTCCAGGGAGGTACTTGACTGCTGACCCCAGACCAAAACTCCCACCACCCGTTGCCCAATAAATACACAACACCTTCTTTATGGGTAAGGGCAACGGCCACAGCTTTATTAACAGAATTAACATCGATTATCACCAGCGTCCACAACCTGTCAGCTGTTGGGGATTACCAACAGACAGCTCTATCAAAAGACCCACGAGTCCAATGCAGCCTGCCCCCGCCATCAGCTCTCAGCAGGCTGCGACTCCCCAAGCCGCTTGGGCACTTTCTTCCAAACCTCTTCGCTGGCCAGGACTACCGCCACCGCGGTATCTCCCTACCTACTCCCCTGGGAGGGACCGCGACCCCCCGCAGCCAGCGCCTCCTCAATACCTGCCTGAAGACCCGCATTCAGGATATCCAATCCTATGAGGGAAAGGTGCACCCCATCCTTCCGCATCAAGTCGGAATTGTCCCCTTCCAGCTCCCTGTGCCTAATGACAAAACCACCAATCCGGCGGACAAATTTTCCGATGGCCACGTTGAGCCTGCGCCTACTACGCTCCACGCCCTTAGCATGCGGCAGCGAACGCCAACGCGGCCTGGACACTATGTCCGACCAGATCAGGGTCAACTCGGGGAAAAGAGCCATACACCGAGCCAGATCGTGTCTAATCGCATGCAGGAGGTCCACTGACCTACTGCGCCCCAGGTCATTTCCCCCTGCATGAATTACTAGGGTTACTGGCCCCGACACGTACCTACGAAGGGATACGCACTCCGAATACAGCTGCTGCCACAACATACCCCTAATGCCCCTCCACCTTACCCTGGCTATCTCGTAGGAAAAACCCAAATTCCTCCCGTATGGACGCTCCTCAGCTCGCCGCGCAGCCCAATAAACGTAGGAATGTCCCAGTATCCAAATGCAGCGGGGCCGAGGACCTACGGAGAGATTGCATTATAGTAAATGAGGTCTGACATAGGACCTGTAGCGCCGTGAACCCCATCTACCCAAGCGCTGAATCGCTGCGTCCGAGAAACCCCACAAACTAGCCTGGGTGGCCGCCCCTATCCGAAAAGAATGAGTAGAATAATGGCGAGGATTCACCCCGCATGCAACCAAGGCAGCACGGAACCTAGCTGAGAACTGATAACGTGTAAGGGGGGACCCATCCCTATGAACCAGAAAAGAGAGGCACCACATCGGCCGAATCTGCAAATACTCTGAGAAAAGACGGACCGGACAAAACCTGCCTCTCGTGGCACCGATACGCACCCATGAACCCCTACCTACCTGGTCTGTCTTGGAACGCCGTATGCACACATCCACGTAGTCCTCGGACCACCGGATATCCGCCATGAGCAGCGGCCCCACCGCCCAACGGTTGCGTGCCACCAACTCGCCCACCCTAAAAGCTCCAAAAAAACAAAAAGCAAATGCAATCCGAAATAATGAGGCTTCATAGTCTGAGAAACAAACCGCCCCCATAGCCGCCAGGATCCGTCCCAGCAAGTCAGCCGACACCGGGAGGCGGCGGTCCGGGGCCCTTCTAAGTCTCCAACCCCGAATAACCCGCTGTATACCGAACCACCGAGAAACGTCTTGCCAACCCATAGACCGACAAAGAAAGGATAGGGCGCTCAAAGCCTTCTCGGCCGCAGAACAAGACTTACCCTGCGCAAACATGGACTCCAACAGTAGCAGAGTCGCCTCCAAGCGCCCGGACTCCGACCCCAGCATCAGGTCCTGCGAAAACGAGGACAGCCACCTCCGCCAGACGGCTTGATATGCATTCCAGGTAGCGTCAGCTAAGGAGTCCGACACCAAGCTCCTCAATCCTCCAAATCGATCTCCCATAAGGAAACCGGACATCGGATACCCACAGCCTCCGCGGCTGGCGCCGACTCCCGAAAACGGTCCCACTGAAACCGAGAAAGAGAGTCAGCTACCACGTTGTCAACACCCGGGACATGACAAGCTCTAATCCAAACATTGAACTTTAAGGAAAGAAGTACCAACCGTCGCAGTAGCGCGAGAACAGGAGGGGAACTGGAGGTGGAACGGTTTATCACATGGACAACACTCATGTTGTCCGTGTGAAAAACAACAGTCCTGTTGGCCAAAGCCTCCCCCCAGAGCTCCAGAGAAACAACAATGGGAAACAACTCCAAAAACGTCAGGTTACGCATAACATCCAAACCCCGCCATCGAGTTGGCCATACCTCCGCGCACCACTTACCCTGAAAATATGCCCCAAAACCCACGGAGCTGGATGCGTCCGTGAAGAGGTTCAACTCCGAGTTAGACGCAGCCTCCAGCAACCAGCAGGAGCGTCCATTGTAGCGCTCCAAAAAGGAGCTCCAAACTTGGAGGTCCGCGCGCAGACGCCGCGTGACTCGGATAAAATGAAAAGGCTCCCGAACCCCTACCGTGGACAAGGAGAGGCGCCTGCAGAACGCACGTCCCATTGGAAGAACTCGGCAAGCGAAGGCCAAGTGCCCCAGAAGCACCTGCATTTGCCGCAACTGCACCTTCCTCGCCCCTCGAACCAGGTCAATCGTCCGCAAGAGAACCGACACCTTCTCTTCCGGCAGCCTAAAAACCATACCGACAGAGTCGATCTCAATCCCCAAAAACGACAAAACCCGAACCGGGCCCACCGTCTTAGCCTCTGCAACGGGGACTCCGAAATATCCCATGACAGCCCGAAACGTTTGCAAAAGACGCTCACACTCACCCGAATCCGGAGGGCCAACGAAAAGGAAGTCATCCAAGTAGTGAGTAGCAGACACCAAACCTGCCTCCTGTAGCGTTACCCATTCGAGAAAACAGGAAAACATTTCAAAATAAAAACAAGAAATAGAACAACCCATGGGCAAACACATGTCGTAGTAAAAAACCCCTTGAAAAACAGCCTAGCAAGTGAAAACAGGAGGGGTGAACTGGCAACAGACGGAAAGCCGATGCTATGTCAGATTTTGCCAACAAAGCACCTTGACCGGCCCGACGAACTAATTCCAAAGCCCTATCAAATGATGCATATCGCACGCGACAGATGTCCTTGCCAATGGCATCATTTACCGATTCACCCGACGGGTAGGATAGGTGCTGGATCAAACGAAAGGAACCTGGGTCCTTTTTGGGAACCAACCCCAGAGGGGAGACCCTCAGGTTAGGAAAAGGTGGCGCACTAAACGGGCCAGCCATGCGACCCGCCTGCACCTCCACCTGCAATTTTTGCTGTAAAATATCTTCTTTGCCCTTAACCGAGCGGAGATTGTCCGCGAACTGAGGGAAAGAAGAGGGAACAAAGGGGATCCAGAAACCTACCTGAAAACCATCAAACAATGTCTGAGCATCGCGACCCCTATGATACCGGGCGAGCCACGGGAGCCTCCTTAGGGCGTCCACCGGCGTCCTCTCCCCTAGGTACGTCATCTCGAGAGGGACCCTTTCCCGAAACTGGCTTCCCCTTACGGAAGCAGCGCACCGCGGGGTGGGCTCCCCCGCAGTGTGCACACTCATGGCGGAACCTGCAGGAGCTATACCAGCGGCAGTGGCTCTCATTAAAGAGCCAACACACACCTTTTCTCTGCCCTGCAGAGGAGCCGGAGTTACCTCCGGCAGGCCCGGGAAAGGGGGATGGTCTACTGGGAGTCATAAGTAACAGCCATAGACTGCCATCCTGCACGGCGAAATCCATACCCGGGCACACCGCCATCTTTTGTCGGAATTGCTGGTCATAGCGATACCAGCATTGCCCGCCATACATTTTGTAGGCCCCCCAAATCAGATCTAAGTACCCGAACAGGGCCGGAGCCTTATCTGGGAACCGGCGCACTAGGATACTGGCAAATATGTTAAACCCCTGCAACCAATTACCAAAGGTTCTGGGTATCTGCTTACCTTTTTCCGCCTCTGGTACCTCCCCACGGCGTGGTCTGTCCACTGAATCCTTGTCGGGAGAGACCAAAGACAGCAGATCCACATACTCACCTCTCCAAATCTTCTCTTGCACGTCCATAGGGACATGCAAACCTAACGGTGCAAGATCACATCCCACACCGGCACGAAAAGCCCCTGCGGCAGGCTGAGCCCTAAGGGTTTGAGAACATCCCTGCGGCTGACCCTCAGCCAGCCCTGGGAGACCCTGTCCCTGAACCTGTCTAGTATCCAGCCCAGTAAGATGGGAAGGGAAAGTGGCCACTAGGGTCCTAAGCAAGCGCAAGCACTCACTAGCCTGATCTTGGGCCCCAGTCCCTGGCACGCCGGCGCCATGTAACCACTCACCGGACCGCTGGGGAACTGCAGGCACCGAAACCTCCTCCTCTTCAGAACCAGAATCCGACCAAGGGCTCCCAGGGACATCTGCAGCTGGACCTGAGGTGTGCTCCCGGTTAACCGTTCCGAAACCGGCTGCCTCAGGGTGATGGGGGTTGACTCCGGCTGTCTGGGCTCTCCTGAGGTCTCCTCTTCTCCCTGCCGACCGTCCTCTGCGTCCGGCGCCCTGAGAACTCCGTGTTCTGGACCGGGCGCCGACGTTGTGTGTCATTTCCGGGTTCGGGACGCCGCCGGAGCGCGTCACTTCCGGGTCCCGTGATCCGGCGGGGCGCGTCACTTCCGGTTGCGCCCGATGATGACGTCCGGCGGCCTGACGCACGCCGACGCTTCCAGTCACTTCCGGCGTCCTCTCTCTTCCCGCCGTTTGGACCGGAAGAGACGGCGGGCTCCGAGATCTTCCCGCCACGCCGCCATCTTGTCCACCAACGATGATGGCCGCCGCCGGTCTCCTTCCACTCCTCACCGGGGAAGACCTGGCGGTGCAAATCCGCTGTTCCCGCTGGCGACCTCGACGTCTGGACACCGGACTGGGGGACAGGCGCGTAGGAGGCCTGGAACGCCTGGTCCTCCTACCGCCATCCAACGGAATAGAAGAAGTCCCTGAAGCTGCAGCAGGAGCCGGGCGATTATCCACCCCAGCGATCACCTCCTCCAAAGCACCGGATCCATGAGAGGCAAGGTACGCCTGCAGTAAGGCTACCACATCTTCCCTTGACACAGCTGAAGCCATTCTCCCGATGCCAGATGAGGGGAAGTCAGGTAAGTAGAAATCCAAATGAAAATAGAATAATTGAAAATTCTTTTTTTTTTTTTTTTTTGGACAGTCCCAGGGGAAGCTAGCAACACTACACCTCTGCCCAGGAACTGGTGAGTACCCTCCCCTTTTTCCCCATCTTAATGTCCCCCCATGTGTAACAATGTATCCCCTTGTGACCCAACCCCTTATCCCTGCCAGCAGTCATGTCCTCCCTTCCTTAATGTCCAGGGAGGTACTTTATATGATAAAAATAATGGAATCTGTAATGATGTTCCTAACCTATTTTCTCTATAACATAAAAATGTGCTGTTTGATATGCCATGATAATGATTGTCACTGCATTGCTTAACTAGAAAAAGGAAAAACAAAAACACTACCAATAGGTGTCTCTAAATAAATAGAGTGTAGAGGTCGTAATTGTGGTTATCACAAATGAGGTTGTCACCAAACAAAATAAATAATAAAACTTCACTTCTAATGAAAATTTTAAAAGCCATTTAAATAAAAATAAAGTAACAAAAAAGTAGAGACCAAGGTATTTGCAGAAAGAGTCAGGTCAGATAGTTGAACTGCCTCAATTAGGCAGAATGTGTATATACAAATCGCTTAACCAAGTAAAAGAATGCCAAAAAAAAAAGGGGTATATGATATGAAAAAAGATTCTATAGAAGGGGAAATCCCTGATAGGAGTAAATCACAGAGATCAATAGGTGATAGTCGGTGACAGAAAGGAAAATAACACGTCCCTGTGCCTAGACTGGACTTATCCATGCAAAATTAACGTGCCTTCGAGGGCACCCCTTAAGTAAAATCTGCACTATCACTCGACCCCCCCACTAAGTAGCAAGACAGAAAGTAAATGAATGAATAAAACAAAACGGGCATAAAGCCCAATCTCAGGATGGCCGTTCAGAAAAAATAACTATCAAATAAACGGCAGTGTAAGATAGAACACTGAGATATTGCTGACTACGACGTCCTGAGCCCCTGATGCGCACGTTTCGTTCAGGTACTCATCAGAGGGGGGCCATCCTGAGATTTTGTTTTTCCTTTTTCTAGTTTCTCAATTTAACCATTTAGGGGTTATCCCCCATTTTCATACTATCTACCATTATTTTGTCTCATCTCATTATATAGGCTCCCTTGTTTTTTTCTATTATTTCACTGCATTGCTTGCTCAAACTGTCGTGGCGAAGCAAGACTGTTTGTAATCTTAAGCACAGCAAAAATAAAGAATTTAAAAAAGAATAATGGTATCTTTAGAAAGACCATTTAATAGCGAGAAAAACGGTATATAATATGTGTGGGTACAGTAAATGAGTAAGTGGAAAATTACAGCTAAACACAATCACGCAGAAATGTGAAAACAGCCCTAGTCCTTAACGGTAAGAAAATTGAAAAACGGTCTGTTTACTAAGCGGGTAAAATGATTTTTTTCTTATTATAAAAAAAGTATCAAAATACCATATTTACTCGAATCTAATGCGCACCTCAATTTTTGAAACCTGGAATCTGAAAAATGTTTTTGCTGGCGAATGTAATAGGCATTTACTGTATACAAGAAGATACTACTATACAACATTGTGCTACAATGAAAATGTTTATTGCCATATACCATAGTAACATTGATGCTATTTCAATTTTAGTGTTACATGTTAAGTCTAGTCTTTCTTAAGCCCTCTTTTAGGAACAAAATTTGCCTGTGTGAATTTGCCAGTGTGAATTTGCCAGAATGGAATTCGCCTGTGTGATTTTGCCTAAGTGATTTTGCCTGTGGGAATTTGCCTGTATGAATTCGCCAGAAAATTTAGAATTTTGTCCCAAATGTAATGCGCCATCGAATCTAATGTGCATTATAGTTTTAAAAACTTAATTTTCCCAAATGGTGAGCATAAGATTCGCATAAATACAGTATATATCACATACATAAAAATATATATTAAAGGACCACTAAAGGCACACAAACCACTTCAGCTCAATGAAGTGGTCTGGGTGCCAGGGCCCCCTAGTTTTAACCCTGCAGCTGAAAACATAGCAGTTTCAGCGAAACTGCTATGTTTACACTGCAGGGTTAATCCAGCCTCCCTGACAGCCACTAGAGGCACTTTTCGCGATTTACACTAATTATATTGCACTTATTTGACGTTGGACCTCCTCACGGACCTCCAGAGTCAAAAAAGATCCCCATAGGAAAGCACTGAGCATTCGGCTCCACTCAGGTGCTGATGTCGATGGAGGAGAAGTCACCAGGTCCAAGGCAGCCAGGCGCTGGATAAAGGTAAGCAAATAAATGGTTAATTAACCATTTATTTGC
This sequence comes from Pelobates cultripes, assembly GCA_933207985.1. Lineage (NCBI taxonomy): Eukaryota > Metazoa > Chordata > Amphibia > Anura > Pelobatidae > Pelobates > Pelobates cultripes. The sequence goes on along the minus strand of OW240919.1, from coordinate 94,088,479 downwards.
TGCAGAATGGGGCCATTGTCACCGTTTAGGTGACTAGGGATCTATAGCATTAGGAATACATATCTGTATTCCTAACGCTATAGTGTTCCTTTAATATATCAAAAAATATCCACATATTACAAAAATAAAATGGTTTTCATAATATCATTATCATAATATAATTTTATTTTAAAAGTTTATACAAAAATATGAAACCATTTGAAAAGCTTATCCAACACTATTGAATTGAGGCCTTAGTTTTTAAATTTTCTTTTACTTAAAGGAACACTATAGTATCAGGAATACAAACAACCCCCCCACTTACTCCCCTAAATATAGCAAAACCTTACGTTTAGTCCTGCTGCTGCTGCCTCTGCCCCTGATCTGCCTTCTTAGCTGACATCATCAGAAATTGTGTTCTGAACCAATCACAATGCTTTCACATAGGATTGTCTGAGCTTGTCAAGGAAGCAAATCAGGGGAAGAACCAGCATAATCCAAACACAGCCCTGGCCAATCAGCATCTCCTCACAGAGATACATTGAATCAATGCATATCTATGAAGACAGTTTAGTGTGTCAATGCAGAGGGTGGAGACACTGAATGGTACAGCACTGTCCCAGGAAGCACCTCTAGTAGCCATCTGAGGAGTGGCCAGTGAAGGTATGCCTATGCTGTAATGTAAACACTGCATTTTCTCTGGAAAGACAGTGTTTACTGCAAAAAGCCTGAATGGAATGATCATACTCACCAGAACAAATTCAATAACCTGTAGTTGTTCTGGTGACTATAGTGTTCCTTTAAGCAATCATACCAATAGATTGGTGTGAAGCTCATGTGGTCACATATTTTAAATCCCAGCCCAGAAATTACAGATCTGTCAGCTTCCGTTGTTGAAAAATTATATAATGCTACATTGTGGGATGATATTCAGTAATGTTTTAACAAGGAATCAGCACGGTTTTTATTAAGGACAGATCCTCTCAAACTATCTTGATTGAATTCTATGGAGAGGTAGAAATATAGGGATTAAAGTAGATGTGATTTATTTGGATTTTGCAATGGCTTTTGATAGCGTTCCACACAGAAGATTATTTCACAAATTGAAAGAAATTGGTTTAGTTGAAAATGTTTGTTCTTCAATAGAATATTGGCTTAAAGATAGAATACAGACAGTAGCTATTAAGGGGAAACTAGAGTACCTCAATGTTCTATCGTTGGTGCACTTCCATTTAATATCTTTAAAGGAACACTATAGGTTCCAGACCACTTCATCTCATTCTGATTGATGTGCACCTGTCCTCAACTCTTCATTGTAAACATTGCAGTTTCTTTGATGGCCACTAGAGGCGCTTCCTGGTTTGTCATGGAATTTAACTCTGTGAAACGACATTTGATGTCCTCACGCTTAGCGTCTTCAAAATCCCAATAGGAGAGCACTGATTCAATCGGAGTAACGTCACTTGAGGAGGAGAATCGATTCAGCAGCTACCTCAGCACTAGTGTTAAGGTAAGTAAAAAAGGGTGTTTTAACCCTTTCATTGTAACTGGTAAAAGGGGGGGGGGGATTCAACTTAGGGACAAGGGAACACTATAGCAATAGAAATACAGTTTTGTATTCCCAATGTTATAGTGTTTAATTAAACTTTAATGTTCTAGAAATGATCTGCAAGTGAGCATCAAAAACCAAGTGTCAATGTTTTCAGATGTCACAAACAGGGATGTATTTACCACAATGCAAAAAAGGCATTTGCCTAGGGCGGCACTTTCGGGGGGTGGGGGGGGTGCCAAGAAAATGCCACCCCATGCTCCCAGACAAATGCCTTGTTTGCTTTGTGTTCTGGGGCTGTCCACCTTATTGTGAGTGAGTGTAGCTGTCAGTGTGTGTCTGTGAGTGAGGAAAAGTGTGTGTGTCTTTCAGTGAGAATGGGTGTGCCTGTGAGTGTGTGTCAGTGTGTGTATGTCATTTTATGTGTATCTGAGAGTGTGTGCCTGTCAGTGAGTGGGTGTGTTAGTGTGTGTCTGTCAGTGAAAGTGTGTGTTGGTTAAACAGTGTGTGCCAATGACAGTGTATCTGTCAGTCAGTGTATATCAGTGTATGTATCAATAAGGGCATGTGTCTGTCAGTCAAAAAGGTGGCCTTGACACGAATTGGGGGGCAAATTTTGATTTTGGGGGTGCCCGAATTTAGTTTTGCCTAGGGCAGCACAAATCCAAAATACACCACTGGTCACAAAAACTAATGAAAATAATCCAATCTGACTGCAATGTCACTCACCATTTGCAAAGGCCATTAAGGTACTTATATAAAAAAAAAAGTTATAAACTTATGTGATGAAACTATTGGTTTGCCCCTTTATAAATATATGGTAAGAACTTAGCTCTAATATGGAATACAATGTTGAAAATAAGGATATTAAGGAATTTTTAAAAAGTGCAAAGACAGGCCACAACATTTATTATAGAAATGGAAATGGAAACAGTCTGACAATCTGTTCATTAACAGGACTGTACATAGGACAAGAGGTCGTCCTTTGAGACTTGAAGAAAGAAAATGTTGCCTTCAACAGAGTAAAAGGTTCTTCACAGTATGAAATAATGATGTGATGATTCAGTAGAAATTTTTAAGAAAGGTCTGCATGTTTGGAAAAACAAAACATTACAGGGTACAGTAATGAATGTAGTTTGTATCTGACTGCCTTTTTAGAAATAAGAACAATGTTTTGTCCCTCTTTGGGGCACAGTTGGAAATGGCTTCAAACTGGGCTTTTGTCTTCTTCTGGGTCAAATGCGGCAACAGATATGTGGAAGGTTAAACTTGATGGACTTTAATCTTTTTTCAACCTAGATTATTATGTTAGTATGCTATTGTATATTTCCATTGTTCCCTTAGTTTAGAGCTAAGTTGACAAAGATTTGTAGTTAGCTCCAATTTTGTGTTGCATTGCTCTCTTTGTTTACTTTGCAATACAATTTACATAATTCACCTTAATATCTCTTTTTATACGCAGATAATGAAAATAGCAGACTATCAGCAAAGGTTCTTCTAATGGCATTCTGTGTCAACTCTTGTCATTAGATTACTGCACTGAGTTTGTTTTACACGTCAGGGATTAGTATGTGTTATTATATGCTAAATATTGTGATTCATACCTGCTATTTGTCATTGTTATCCAATGTGCTATGTGTGAACTTCTCAATAAAAACAGAATTTTGAAAATAAAAAATATATATTTATTTTATCTGCCACTCTTTTCCCAAAAAGTATATAGAGCGTTTGTCATTCTAGCTTTGTAGTCTGTGTAGGTGTCAAAAGTCATTCACACTTTCACAGAGAACCGGGGTGACATAAACATGGTTGTAAAAACAACCCTGTTATGTTGTAATGTCATGAAAATGTACAAAGTTCTGAAGAGTTTTGAACTGATTCATTCATTTAATTCCCTAAATCCAAATTCCTCGCAATCTCTTTCTCTCTGAATGTGCAATATTCCAACGTGTACAGTTAGTTATGTCCGTAACTGGGGTAACTGTCTTAATTGTTGTTGATGATGTATGGTATCAATGTATGTAGTATGGATCCCCCATCTAATCAATAATAGGGAACATGCCATCTACTTTATTTCTACTAAGGATGTTTCTCAGCATCAATTGTTTTATCTTTGTTTGTTGCTTGGAAGACATTGAGAGAGACAGTGGGAATACCTTCTATGTTTTTCAAAATAATTAAAACACCAGAATGCTTGCTACTTACGATGTAATTGCTACTAATTCTCATACCTTTAAGTTGTGCCTGTTACTAAATATATTTTTATCAAAATTCAGGATCAGGTATACGGGACCAATGCTATCCTTGAGTGAATTGTTTACGCTAATCTTAGATAACTTTAGATATCTCACTAGACTAGAAAATTGAATAACGAAGTAGCTGTGAAGACGGCATCTTTTTTAGACATAAAGTGTATCCAGCTAGCTTGGCATGTGGTATGTCAGTCTCCCTGCCGCCCCCATGTTTAGTTAACAATTTTGTATGTTTTGTGTTGAGAAGAATACTTTGTCACAACTCCTCTTTACTTTTTCTCTTGGTGGAGTGCAAAGATTTGGGATTTTTGCAGGATTGTTTTAAAGAATAATGAAGAGATTTACAAGATACAAATCTTATTAAATCAACACGCTTCTATAATGTTCTTTATTCATAGTATGCAAGTGTACTCTGTTTTTGTGCATGTATTCAATAAATACTTTCTTCCTCCACTCTTTTAGACTATGAAATCACAAACTTCATCCACAACTGGGAGAAGCTATGTCTCATCTTGCAAACATATTTTTGTACAGTACCTAATGTCAATTGGTGTTTTATGATCCTGCCTTGTATTTTATAAATATTTTCTTCAACAAACAACAACCTACATGGTTTCTTTAAGATGTATATAACGAAACATGAATTACACGTCACATAACTGTTAATCTTATATTTTCTGTTGTGTGCAGTTGATGGGAATATTATTTTCACAAGGCAACACATAGCATCTCCTAGTTGAGAATGCAGGTTGTCACTCTTGGGCAAGCCATTCATGTGCTGTTAATTGGAACATCTTGGCCCTAAAATAAAGTGATAATCCATTCTGCCTACGTAAGTGCAAGTTAGATGTATTGACTCCAGTATTGATTTAGACACGTTGATAATGAAGGAGTAAAAGTGGAGTTGGTCCGCTACACGTATGCAAATGCTGGTGGAATATATTGATCCTAGTATTATTAAAATATTATCACAGGTAAAATGCTGTATATCTGGAAATAAAAAAGGGTTACAATATTGAATATATATATATATATATATTTTTTTTTTCTGTATACAAATTCATTTTTGTAAGATGCTTACATTGACTGTCACATGAGAGTTTTTGTCTGCACAATCGGATAGTTAACTAAAGGTTTTATGTAGATTTTTTTGGCATTTAAAAAAAAAAAATTGCAGTAGTTTTTATTTGTCTCCTTTATTTTGTATTCCTGGATCAACACATATCGATAAGTCAATAATGATCTGCCGTTCTAGCCGCAGTGGATAGAGCACAAAAAAACCCTGATTGTTTTAAAATAATCATGAATTATAAAGAATACAGACAGTAGCTATTAAGGGGAAACTAGAGTTCCTCAATGTTCTATCATTGGTGCACTTCCATTTGATATCTTTAAAGGAACACTATAGGTCCCAGACCACTTCATCTCATTCTGATTGATGTGCACTTGTCCTCAACTCTTCATTGTAAACATTGCAATTTCTTTGACGGCCACTAGAGGCGCTTCCTGGTATGTCATGGAATTTAACTCTGTGAAACGAGATTGGATGTCCTCACGCTTAGCGTCTTCAAAATCCCAATAGGAGAGCACTGATTCAATCGGAGTAACGTCACTTGAGGAGGAGAATCGATTCAGCAGCTACCTCGGCACTAGAGTTAAGGTAAGTAAAAAAGGGTGTTTTAACCCTTTCATTGTAACTGGTAAAGGGGGGGGGGGAATTCAACTTAGGGACAAGGGAACACTATAGCAATAGAAATACAGTTTTGTATTCCCAATGCTATAGTGTTTAATTAAACTTTAATGTTCTAGAAATGATCTGCAAGTGAGCATCAAAAACCGGTATCCCTATACACTACATACCATAAGCACACATATTATATCCTCTACAATAACACATAACACACCCCACTCCCTGTGAGCGAACTCATGGGTGGGTGGAACATATAAGTGGGCCTTATGGGCATACTCACCGTCAGGCCCTGGGGCCCAGACCTTGAGCTGTATAAGGGGCCACAAAAAATGGAGCTGCTTCCAATTCTCCCAGAACATTGAATTTTGTGACCACAGTTGCAAACAGCCTCCAGAGATCCTGTTCTACACCAGACCAGTGGAGCCAAACTGCAGCCCATCATTATCCTCATCTGGTTGTAAGTAGGCAATCTAGTATGATATTAGTGACACTAATCTATAATTTACCTCACATTAAAGGGACACTATAGTCCCCAGGACCACTTCAGCTTAATGAAGTGGTTCTGGTGTCTATAGCCAGTCCCTGTAGGCTTTTTAATGTAAACACACACTGTGTGCAGCACTGGCGTTAGTTCATATGGCAGATCATATGGGTGGGGCATTGTGATATCACATGGGGGGCGGCAAATTTTTCTTTTGCTTGGGGCAGCAAAAATCTTTGCACCGGCTCTGATCCTGGGCAGGTGCACCAGTCTAATGGTGACCCACAGGAGGGGAGTGCACTGATTGCACTGCACTCTCCTCCTGCCCAGACCCGTCTTTACTGCAATGCAAGTGCCCTCTGCCCCTAATTTACAGTGGCTCACACTCACAGCAAGCAGTGCCTGGAGCCCTTTGCAGAGACGGGAAGAGGTTCTGCGGCAGCTGGCCGTCCTGCAAGCATTCCATTAACCAGCTGTTCCCCATGCAGCCACAGGTGGCGCTGTGCTGGGAGAATGTGATTACTCTTCACTTCCTCCTACAGAGCAGCGCATGGGAGAGAGAGAGGAGGAGGCATGATTTAATCTTACAACAAATCCACTAAGCAAATCTTTATAAATTTGGGGGGATCAGCTCTGTTTCCACAGTTTATTGGTGTTTACTCTGATGTCTGTATTAATATTGAGGGATTTCTAAGTAGTAACGTCAGTGTGTGTCAGCAGGGCCAGCCGTTGGGGTGTACACGCTGTCCGGTCACGCAGGGTGCCATCACAATAGAGGCGCCCCGCGGACAACACAGCTCACAAGTTGGGGACACCAGCATATTCAATTTAAACGATTCGCTGGTGGTCCACTGGTGCGCACCAGCAGTAGGTGCAGTCAGATTATAGCCTCTCCCTCATGGTTCCGGCGCTCAGTTAGTGAGTCAGAGCACAGGTTCAGAGATTCTCAGCCTGCGCTCTGACAACATTGAAAGTCAGAGCCGTGAAGGAGCAGGTATGGCAAAGAGCTACTGATTAGCATAACATCAATATCCGTTATAAAACCAGGAAAAGGTGGGCCTGGATGGTGAACTGATTTGGTGGTACAATGGGCCAGTTGATTGGTTTTTCCCCCCCAGGCCTAAGGCTGCCAGCCCTCCCCTGGCTGACGTACTGTATATGTATATACGTATGCCTGTCTTTCTTTCTCTTTCTCTAAAGAGAGTATAAACAACTCTGGCTCACGTATTATGTGGAAATAATGCGATCTCAGTGGTTCTGAACACATCATAATAAACCGTGAAATTGAAGGTTAAGTGCTCTATTTGTTAAGAATGTCTCCAGAATTCTGAGGTGGCATTATTTTAAGACATGTTTCTGCATTGTGTATCTTTTATAATTAATGGGGTTTTTGTTTTACAAACTAGGTTTAGAGTTTATACTAGGGTTACTGAGAGGGCTACACTTAGGGAGCACCTCACAAAACTTACCCAGGTTTGCCCAAGATTGGTCGGACTTACAATACTGGGCAGAAGCTATCACCAGTGATTCAACATCAATAATGATATTCTGAGAAGTGCGCTGAATCATCCTTTTTTTTCTCTCTGTCCTCTCCCACCATATAATTACCAGGAGAAGGTTGAATTTAAACGTTTGCAGCTCTATAAGTATAATCTACTGCCAAGGAATGTCATTTCCCCCAAGCACACACACAAAGACGCATGTTAGCTTCCACCAATCTTGGGCGAGGCATGTTTGTCCTAGCAATGAGATTAGAGACAGTCACGCTATGCATTCATTTTATTTATATTCTATCTTTTACGTTCTCTTTTTATTTCTCTCCTCTATGAGAGTCAGATAGGTGTATGGATGGGCAGTTGGATGGTTGAGTGGGTGGGTGGATGGTTGGGTAATTGGGTTGGTGGATGGTTGGGTGTGTCGTGAGTGGGTGGGTGAGTGGATGGATGGGTAAGTGGATGGATGGATGGAGGAAGGAAGGGATGAATGGATGGAGGGATGGATATATAGCATTTATATTAAGAGCCACGAACAGTTCTTCCCTATCACTCACCAGCAAAGAGTATATTGAAATGTATAATATAACACATTTAAATTTAATATGAATAATTTCATGTTGGAAATACATATATCAGCATGTATTTTCATCCTGAAGTGAAGTGCTATGGTTATGGTAACTCACCTATGTGCGATTGCAAAGCTGATAACATTTTTACATATAATAGCCAATGCATTAACGACTGAAATTGGGTTTACTGTACTCTTTCCTAAATAATGATTACTAATGCATTCTAGGAGATAGAATACTCCTTCCTTCCAGGATCTGAAACACACTTAGTAGTTTTTTTAAATGGATCAAAATCTTGATGATTAATTCTCATTTTTTGTGTTTAACCCCATTACTGCCAGAAACGTGAGTATCTCCCCAGCCACTTATTCAGGTCTGATATTTGCTGCAAGAGAATAACTCCCTGCTGTGACGTTTCAGTTAATCCATCAGGCCCAGTTACAGAACTACAGGAGTTAGAAATTACATTATTAAGTCTCTCCAGAACTACCTCTGATTATTGGGAGCAGACAAAGGCTGCACAGCGTGCAATTGGGAATGCGTAGATTCACCTAGCAACACAGGTTACAGCTGCAGCATAAAAAGAATTGAGTTTAAATACACCTTCTCAATAATAACGCTGTTATTTTATCATTTAAATGTTGACTGGGAATAGTTACCCATTTAATTCTGTATACAAACAGATTTAAATTTCCAAGTAATAAATTCAATAGCCTTTAAACAATGTGTCATTTTCAGCATGGTAAACAGATCATGAATAGAATACATAGATGTTTTTCAGTCAGGGTTATTCATTAGTCTGTCTGACTGTATATCAATATCAGTCATCTGTCTGTGAGAGAGAGATAGAGGTAAAGAGAGAGAGACTGAGAGAGAGACACAGAAATAGAGATACAGAGAGAGATAGAGAGACATAAATATAGAGAGAAACAGAGAGAGAGACAGAAATATAGAGAGAAACAGAGAGAGAGAGACAGACAGATAGATATCTTACGCAGATTAATGTTAATAAATGCATTTAAAGAACTAGCAAACACACAGATTAGTTGTACATGCAGAGCCGTGTGATGTGTAATTAATAATAATATATATATATATATAGTGCATATTGACAAATGGGAATTAAATTACTTTTAGGTTTGCATGCTTTCTCAGGGGAGTTATATTTGAGGTTTTCATGTTCTCATTTTATGTGATTTTCTGAATTGTGTGTAGGATTGTGATTCAGACAGACAGAAAATAGTTAGATAGAGATATAGAGCGAGAGTGAGTGAGAGAGAGAGAGTTAGAGATAGATAGAGAAATAGACATATATATATAGAGAGAGAGAGATTGAGAGAGATAGAAAGAGAATGAAAAAGATGGGTATAGAGAGAGATAGGAAGAGGGATAGAGATATATAGATTAGATAGAGAGAGAGAAAAAAAATATATAGAGGGAAATATAGAGAGAGATAGGGAGAGGGATAAAGATAGATAGAGAGTGAGATAAAGAGAGAGTGAGAGAGAGCAATACAGAGAGAGAGCCATACAGAGAGAGAGAGAGAGCTATACAGAGAGTGAAAGGGATGTGTGTATATATATATAGAGAGAGATATACATAAAAAATGTTAACTAAGAAAAATAAGTGTTAAAGGACCACTCTAGGCACCCAGACCACTTCAGCTTAATGAAGTGGTCTGGGTGCCAGGTCCTTCTAGGGTTAACCCATTTTTTTTATAAACATAGCAGTTTCAGAGAAACTGCTATGTTTATGAATGGGTTAAGCCTTCCCCCTAATCCTCTAGTGGCTGTCTCATTGACAGTCACTAGAGGCGCTTGCGTGCTTCTCACTGTGATTTTCACAGTGAGAGCACGCCAGCGTCCATAGGAAAGCATTGTAAATGCTTTCCTATGCGACGGGCTGAATGCGCGCGCAGCTCTTGCCGCGCGTGCGCATTCAGCCCAGGAGGAGGAGAGAAGGAGGATCGGAGGAGGAGAGCTCTCCGCCCAGCGCTGGAAAAAGGTAAGTTTTAACCCTTTCCCCCTTCCAGAGCCGGGCGGGAGGGGGTCCCTGAGGGTGGGGGCACCCTCAGGGCACTATAGTGCCAGGAAAACCAGTATGTTTTCCTGGCACTATAGTGGTCCTTTAACTGATTTGTAGCAGAGCCATTGTCTGATTCTTATACATTCTTGTTCTGTTGGACTAGGAAGGAACTTCAATTGCATGATGACATATACAATGAGAACATGATGATGCCCTCACCAACTCCACCTTTAAAGGACCACAATCTCAATGAAGTGAGGTGGATGCAATGGTCCTTTAGTTTTTACCCAGCAATGTAAAACACTGCAATTTTGTAGAAACTGCAATGTTTTCATTGCAAGGTTAAACATACCCCTATCAAATATCAAGAGGTGGTAATTGTGCCACAAGATATATGTATGTTACTTAAATAAAAAAGACTTGAAACATACACTGATTAGCCACAACATTAAAGCCACCTGCCTAACATTGTGTAGGTCCACCTTGTGCTTCCAAAGCAGCTCTGATTGTTTGCAGTGTGGCAAGGTGTATTATACTGCTAAAATACACCTCTGTAATTAGGGAACACCATGGCCATAAAGGGGTGTAAGTGGTCTGCAACAATCTCTAGATAGGTTGTAAGTGTCAAAGTAATATCCACATGAATGTCAGAACCCAAGGTTTTCTAGAAGAATATTGCCTAGAACATAACGCTGCCTCTGCCGGACTGCCTTCTTTCTATAGTGCATCCTGCTGACATCTCATCCCCAGGTAAATGAGGCACATGTATCTGGCCATCCACCTGAACCAAACGAGAAGTGATTTATTAGACCAGGCAACCTACTTCCATTGCTCCATGGTTCATATCCGATGCTCACAACTCCACGAAAGCACTTTCTGCGGTGAACAAAGCTATGCACCCCCATACACCACAAACTGCAATGCAATGTGTGTTTTTCTTCTTTTTTCTTCTTTCTTCTTCTTTCAACACATAAAATTTAAGAACTGATTGTTCACTGGCTGCTTTACATATCCCATCCCTTGACAAGTGCCACTGTAACAATATATAAATGTTATTCACTTCACCTGTCAGTGGTTTTAATGTTGTGGCTGAACAGTATATGAAAATCTCTTGTGGAGTATCAAGATGAAGCGTGAGTTACCTTAATCTTCAGAAAACTTGTGTGATAAATAACAGTAGAGTCTTAGGTGGTAATCATTGTAGCTCAGGATGGATGGTAGACCAAAAAATTACAATGGTAAAACAAAGACAAATGGCCACTTGTGGCGGTATACCCTTGAGAAGATGGGTTACTACCGCCCAGGTTGTCTATGGCTTTGTACAGAGTAATTATACCCTTTTACACTGTACTACTGTCTCACCCAAACACCAGCCGAGACTTAGTGAAGGGTGAAGAAGAACAGTTTTTATTGAGTCAAGGTACATAGATTTATACATAGACTCCCAGCATGGGGTCTCCATTCATAACCATACATGCCTGCCTAAGTGTCTCTGTGTCTGGAAGGTAATTGAGTTAGCTCACTGTTAAATTAATTTACAGAGAGCACAATACATAATAAACCCCAAAACACACATAATAATACAGAGCACCTCCACATACCATATATCCCCAGAAAGGTCTCTCTGGAGTGCCCATTCTGTCCAAAAAGCACTTTGGAGGTGCAAAGTTTAGCAGGATGCGGCTAGCCCCCGATCCAGAGCAGAGTTCTAGAGTGCTGGGTAGAGTTCCCAGGTCACCCAAAAATACAGCACTTTCCATGGGTACATGGAGCTCACCCAGGTCTTTGGTGTTATTTGATGCCTCTCCACTTCTTCTATTAACCCTCTAAAAAGCACTCTGGTTTAGGGTCCTCGGAACCGAGAGCGTTCTAGTCAAAGTTTTAGCAGATCGCGGTGACTCTGCAATCCGCTATGGAGTTTCATGGTGATTAGGTTTGTTCCAGGTGAGGAACACCATGTCTCAGGCTCACCATGTCTCTGCCCCCTTGGCAGAGGATAGGTGATTCTGCACAGGCAGAAAGGGACGCTGGGCTGGGAGGCATGGGCTGGATGGGTTAGTTCATAGTGTTCTAATCTTTTTAGAGGAGGTGGAAGACTGTAGAGACATGAAACCGCAAAGGTGACCAGAGGGTCCACCACACCACTTACATAGAAAGAACTTCTTGAAAGCTCTATTAGTGTAGTTTTGAACGGTTTAATCCCAGATCACTTGAAAAAGACCCTTTGCTAGCAAAACCCATGTGTATTTGTCTTCCTGACAGCCATTAGAGGTTCTTCCTCTGTGAGAACCAAAACAGTTCTCAGTCAAATGCTGCTACTAGAGAGCATTTTATTGACACAGAGCAGAGATTTTCTGTGCGTGCACACTAACCTCTCAATGCTTCCTTATGAAGTACGAAGGCTGCAGTGAGACCAGCATGGCAAGGGCCGAAGGGTAAGTAAAATTACCTTTTAAACCTTCAATGAAGGAAGGTGGGGAACATCAAAATAGGTAGTTTAAACCTATAGTTTGTATTCCTAACACTATAGTGTTCCTTTAATTACATTACTTCTTTAATTTACATGTACACCTCATCCTGATCACCATGTTCTGCAATAGACCTTAACTTGTCTTCTGTTTACACATAACTAACTAAATCACTAACTCTCTCTTCTGAAGGCCAGTAGCATTCCTACGGAATGCCGTCCTTCTGGAGACTTTACCTTAGTTTTTAAATAAGTATTTCTAGCTACAGGAGTTGTATCTAGGTATCCTTTCTCCTCTCTGACAAATTGTCTTCCTCTTGTGTTCATATCATATATTTTCCTCCTCTGGTAAGTTGGCACCGCTACACTTTTTTCATATTCCTGTCTATGTAATTTCTTTGCTGGTTTTATTGCCTCGTTGTATAATTAATTATAAAGCTCTGTGGAATGTGTTGGTGCTATATAAACAATATATGAAAACCAAACTCTTAACTAAGACTTGAAAAATTCTCGGGGCTGGTATCTATTATTCAGAATTCAGAAATGTAGTAGAGGTTCAATCACAAGTCACATGTAATACCGCTCTCATACAGTGCTGGATTTAGAACTTCAGGGGACCGGAGTTTCAAAATATAATAGGTCTAATGAAAGACGTTGAATTTAAATTTTATTTATTACAGTAGTTATGGACTACATCCTTGGCATGCAGCAAATCTACGGCTGGTTCACATGGTTCTAGGGCTCTTCTTCCTGTGTGATTGTGAAGTCACATAGCTGGCTATGAGCCTGTAAGCACAATATGTTCCATCTTCCATGCACAGTACATGCTGAATACTGGGAAGACATTAATAAATAAATAGGACATTTTGAAATATAATGATTGTTGCTCCACTGTATTTGCAGAAGCCTATTTTATAATAAATAAATGAAGAAAAAAATGAATATTTATATTGTGGCTTCTTTTGGTTAATTTCAAAGCATGAACCTTGAGCTCTTGCTCCAAAGGCCTCTCTGTTAACCTGGCTTTGCTCTTACACACAGAATAGGGCCCTTAAGCAATTCTTCAGTTTAATGGAATGTGTGATTTTCTACATCATCTGATTCACGCTGTTTATCAGATAATCTCTAATTCAGATAAACACATCAAAGAATTTCCCTGTGGGGAAAATAAGCAACAGATACCTTGACTGAAATCTCACTGCTTATATATTGTCAGTTTTCTTACTGTATAGATAACAGAATAAATAAGATAAGATTAAAGGCACACTCTTGTGTCAGGAATACAAACATGTACAGGTGGTCCTCATTTTGCAACCTACCTGTTTTATGACAGCTCGCACTTAGAAGCAGCTCTCTCGCGGGGTGGTAAGTGCAAGCCATCGTGGGAATTAGAGGGATTCCCTGATCTGCTGCATTCTTCTATGTTCAGGGAAATTACCCCGAACATACACATGCGCACCAGAGCAGGGAATCCCTTAAATCTATTTGGGGGAAATTTCCCTGAGCATAGATTAGAGGTATTCCCTGCTCTGGTACATTCGTCTATGTTCTGGGAAATTTCCCCGAACATAGACAAGCGCACCAGAGCAGAGAATCCCTTAACTCCTCACATACCGACCAATTAGTTCTATGACCGGGTCGTAGGAACGGAACACGGTCGGTAAATGAGGAGTACCTGTATTACTAACCATATAGTGTTAAACTAACTATGTACGTGCCCACCCCCCTTACATTGCATGGGAAAGGTGATATTACTTACCTTTTCTCCCACGTCGTGCCGGTCTCGCAGCAGCTGGCTCCGTCTTCATGGCTCCACACTGTGCAGGACTGGACTAGAAAGCACCACTGAGTGATTGCCGTCTGAGTGATTGCCACTAGAAGTGTTACTAACCAGCAATGTAAACACTGTCTTTTCTCTGAAAAGGCAGCATTTAGAGTGCTCAGCTTTCAAGGGTATGCTATACACACCAGAACCTTAAGCTTTAATGTACCGGGTGATTTGTTAGTTATATCACTAATAAATTCAATGTACATTTTATTTTGAATTATTTTTTATTATATTTCCTTCATTTTCTCCTTTCCTTATGCCCCTGGTAGCTTAATGATTATACCCAGTACTCTTGCCTTAATTTAAATGCTATCTTTTTTCCTTGTGGCGTATCTCCATATTTGCGCACCGCCATTTTGTTTTCATCTTTCCATGATTTCTAAAGTTTGCCCATTTGTGGGATTGCGCTGACTGATGGATTGTGGGTAAGTCACATTGGTAAATGGTAACTGAATATATATACAGGTATATCCATTTATGTTTTCCCGCCTTTATGAATGCTATCAGGATGCCGCATAATTTTATTTTCGCCACCATTTTGTTTCGGCGATCCGTGGATGCGAACCACGGAGCGTGCTTTAAAGCACTGAAAATAAGAATGTGTGGCCAGGAGAAGACAAAAAGAGTGAAGAGGAAAGAAAGGTAAGTGTAAAAAGCGGGTTTGTGTGTGTGTGTGTCTGAGATTGATGTGAATGTGTTTGGGACTGTGGAACAGGCCTGGAATTATACTGTACAGTACTACTGCATACTGTACAGGTACTGTGGTTGCCATTATTTATAGTTTATTTATGTTATTTGTGTTTTGTTATTTAAGAGATGTCAGGATACATTAGATGCAGGTATTAGGGGTTTATTTTTGTATGTTTTAGTCAGACAGATGTACAAACACAAGTTGTGAAATGTAAGCCTGGTCGTGTCTGTCATTTTAGCAGTCTAGCCAAATGCAGTGTGTGTGTGTCTAACATTGTGCCATATTTTGGCAGGCAGCATAGAAAGGAGCAGAAGGAGGGCTGAAGAAGGAGTAGAGCTTGAAAGCTCTAAAAATAACAGGAGGAAAAGAGGTGCAAGAGTTAAAGTAAGAGAGAAGGAGAAGAGATTGAGAGCTGCATAAATAAAAGGAGCAAAATAAAAGTGATAAAGGAGAGGCGCAAGCCTGAAAGTGAGAGAGGAGAAGGAGGAGAACTTGAGAGCTGTAAAAATAAAGGAGGAAAGGAAAGTGATAAACTAGATAGAGGGAAGTTCAGAAAGAAGAGAGTGAAGAAGGAGGAAGGCTTAAGAGAGGTGTAAAATAAAAGAAGGAAACGGAAATTGATAAAGGAGAGAGGGGAGTTGGATAAGAAGAAAGTGAAGAAGAAGGACTCATAATGCTGCCAAAAAGTAAGGATGCTACAGTTGGTGCGGATAATGAAAACATAAAAAGATGAAAAGCCATAACATTAGAAACAAAATTGAACATCATAACAGACCATGATGCTGGAAATACCACTAAATAATTAGCTACCAAATATTCACTAAGTAAATCAACTGTGAGTACAATTTTGAACACCAGAGAAAAATATTTAAAGGAAGTAAAAAATGCGCAATCCCTGCATTCTACTTGGATACGAACCAAGGAAAATCAAAGCCTTATTCCTCATATGGAAAATCTTAACAGCATGGATAAGTGATCAAACTGGACAGCTCCATATGCCTGTTACCCATGCTACTATTTGTGCTAAAACTTTATCACTTTTTGAGATGTTGAAACAAAGAAAAGGAGGCAACGTTGAAGAAACATTTTCTGCAAGCAGTGGGTGGTTTGATCGGTACATAAAAAGCTGGTTAGCATAACATAAAATTCCTTGAAGAATCTGCAAGTGCTGATACAGAAGCGGCTAAATTTCCTGCTAAGTTGGCAGAAATATTGGAAGAGGGAAATTACTCGCCATCACAGGTTTTCAATGCGGATGAAACTGATCTCTTTTGGAAGCGCATGCCATCAAGAAGCTACATTGCAAAAGAAGAATCATCAATGCCTGGTTTTAAACCAGCAAAATATTAACTAACTTTATTGCTTGGTGGGAATGCAGCTGGAGACTGTAAGTTAAAACCCATGATGGTGCATCGTGCAGAAAACCCTAGGGCACTTAAAGGAATTGTGAAAAGCACACTGCCAGTCATATGGAAAGACAATAAAAAAGGTTGGGTTACTGCTTTGCTGTTTGAAGATTAGTTCTCACATTATTTTGTACCTGAAGTGAAAATATATTGTGAAGCTAAATCAACACCTTTTCAAGTAATTCTGCTTGTAGATAATGCACCCGGTCATCCACCCTCTCTTCAACATCACCACCCTAACGTCAAAATCATATTCTTGCCACCAAATACAACTTCCATTTTGCAACCAATGGACCAAGGTGTTATGCTTTCATTCTTAAAGGCCTTGAGGAAGCATTTCAACACATAGAAAAGGCAATTAATATTTTTGAGTCACAAGATTCTAACTTTGAGAGAAGTACCAAAGTTTCTAGAGATCTAAGAAATGCCTATGCCTGCTATAAGGAAATTTACAATGCAAAGAAAATAATGTGTGTGTGTTTCTTCCCCACTCCGATCACCCGGATGAAATTTCCCTAACCTGTGTCCAATCCTGTTATATTTCGAAAACCTTTAAGCTTACTTCCGGATATGCCATTATGCCTGGAAATAACATCTGCATTCCACATAATGCTCCGAATGTGTCACAAATGACATTTGTGTTCTGCCATTGCTAGATGCTTCCATTCCAAAGTTATAAAAAACAATAGTATAAAACGTGCAGAAGCTTGCACGTTTAGAGCCTAATTGTCTATAGTGCTTTTTTAAATGCAAGTGTACGTGGCATTACTTACCTCCACCGAACCGCATAGACCCCCTCCTGCCATGCGGTCTGACCGCTCCATGCGACCGCGCAGCACTCTAAGGGAGACTTACCTCCCTCGATCCTAGCAGACCTCCTTCTGCCGCATGGTCTGAATGAACTGCGCGGCCGTGTGGCAGGATGTCTATATATAGATGTGGACGTGACGTCACGCCCACTCTTAAAGTGACCACGTTATCATTGCGATCTTAATCTGTTTTGGATCTCAGTGATGACGTGGACCTATCAGAACATAGGTAAGCCTATTTAAGGCTTGTTTTAGCCCCCATTCATTGCCCTTTCATGTTTTCTGTTTGAAGCTTGTTTATTGCTCCTAGTGATTCCCTTGTGATTTCCTGTGTTTGACCCCGGCTTCGTATTTGACTTGTGATTTCTGGTATCCTGACCCCGGCTTCGTATTTGACTTGTGATTTCTGGGATCCTGACCTTGACTTCGTATTTGACTCGTGATTTCTGGTAACCTGACCCGGCTTTG
Source organism: Pelobates cultripes (assembly GCA_933207985.1). Taxonomy (NCBI): domain Eukaryota; kingdom Metazoa; phylum Chordata; class Amphibia; order Anura; family Pelobatidae; genus Pelobates; species Pelobates cultripes. Next base: position 94,070,769 of record OW240919.1, on the reverse strand, counting down.
TATTGACTCTGAGTATTCCTGTTATTCCTGTCCTTGATTTATTCTTGACCCTGTATCTTGTTCTTTAGTTACGTTAAGTCCGGCCATTCTAAAGCTCACTAATACATATTTTGGATCCACCTTTTGTGGTTTCCTCTTTCCTGCGTGTTGGGTCACGACTCCCTTGACAGTGTAACTGTACTCGCTTTCTGCACAATTTATTAGAAATATACAATATTGCACTATTCTTCTCCTTTTTTCCTATATATGTTTTGAATGTCCTGATATTTACCTAGGGGTAAGTTGTTAAAATGTAGCACTGCACTCCCACTTTGCTGGGTTTATTTTGTGGCTGAATCCATCACCTAAACACTGATTTTAATTTTTTTTCTGTTAAATTATTAAGTGTGTGATTTAAGGAGTATCCACAAAATGCTATACTCCTATTTAACTAAATAAGTTATTCACTATCACTTTGCTAAGCGTTGTTATATTCACACTTGTATGTATTTTTTTACAAAACATATGAGGTCTACGTCTACATTCAATCCTATAGATTCTAAAGTATTCAGTTTATGAATCCAATATGTATCCCTTTTAGACAGTGATTTTAGTATTTTTTCAGTGGGGTTTTACATGATGCATCCCTAAGAAACTGACCCTCTGTCAAATGAAAATAGGGCATCGGTTATAATGCACTGAAATCGGGTGCTGTTAAAAGTTGTTCTTACTGTTGTTAAAATGTTCAAGGATTCTATCTTCAAGTTTTCTTTTAATCCGTCCCACAAATTATGTGCCACATGGACATTGCAGTAAACAAAACACAAACTCCATACAGCAGCAATTTGTGGAAATTTTGAGTTGTTTTATTACCTTTTTTGCAAACTGACAAGCTTAACAATTAAGTCATTTATTAATTCCCATATTTCTTCCCTTTTTTAATATTATTATTATTTCTTCCTACATTACTGGATGCTAGCATATTTTTCATATTTCGTGTCTTCCTCTAATAGGTGGTTTTCTTTTCCCAAAAATAGATCCTTCAAAAGTAATGGCCATTGTTTTGACAGAATATTTTTCATTTTCTTATGTTGTGTATTGAATGTAATAAGAAAGGCGGATTTAAAATCTTATTGTGTTTCTCTCTTTTTTTCTGGGTTGATAGGCCTTTTCTATCCCCTTTGGGTATCTTCCTTATCTCACTTTTTATATGATTTTGCTTATTGTATTAATTTCTTTTTGATTAGATTTGCTTGCATTTAAAGTCACTGTCATGCTCTCGAACAGGTCAGATAGGAGACGATTGCCAGGGTTAACTGAAATGGCTTTAGTTACAGGTTTTGGCATTTCGCGATGCTTCCTGTCAGTATTCCCGAACTTCTTGTCATTTTAGACAGAACGCCGGCGAAACTACCGTATTTCGTCATAACAGAATGAGAACAGTTTCTCCATTCGTGTTAGGACACAATTCAGGATTTTGTTTTGATCGGAATTACATTCGAATTAATGGAATTTTATCTATTCGTGCCGCGGCTGCCACGGTATTAGGGAGCTATCTACCAAAAGGTAGATCTTTCAGCCAAATTTACGAATACTAATAAAGTAAAGGTTACTTAGTATTAGTAGATTCTGCCTGTGGCTGCTCACTGTTGTAAAACAAAAAAGCCCCCTAGTGTCCCCCCTCCCAAGCCCCCACCCGTGCCTCGCAAGTGGGGGCTATTAAACTGAAGGGGGGACCTAACTTCCCCCCAGCCCCCATCCATGAGTGGGGGGTAGAGGCCCTAAATGAAAATGGGCAGGGACCTATTTCCCCCCCCCCATGAGCGGCAGGTGGGGGCCCTAAATGAAAAATGGGGGGACCTATTGTCCTCCCCCCAGCCCCCACTCATGAGCGGCAGGTGGGGGCCCTAAATGAGAATGGGGTGGGGACCTACTGTCCTCCCCCCCCGTCCCCCACAAAAGAGCGGCGGGTGGAGGCCCTAAATGAAAATGGGGCGGGGACTGCTTGTTTGTCTGTGCTGTTGCGGAATCTCACCACTAGGTCTCTGGGGGCTGTCTCCGATGCATTCTGGGGTTTCAGGACTCGAAAGACTCCATGCAAGGTAACGTTTTTGGCTTGTGTTGGTGCCAGCAGTGCCCTGATTATTCTCCTCAGCAGGTGTGGAAGCTCTGCTGTGGAGACTTTCTCCGACACTCCTCTGATCTTGAGATTGTTGCAGCATCTAGCATCCTCTATAACGGCGAACCGTTGCTCGGATGTTGTTTGCTGTTTCTTGAGTGATTGTATTTCCTTTTGAAGTTCTGTTTTAGCCTGAGTGTGTAGCTCCACAGAGGCTTCCAACACTGTCAAGCAGCCTACAAGGCCTGTGAGGTCTGTAGTGTTTTCTGGAGGTGCCTAGCAGCTCTTTGAACATCGCTGCGGTCACAGGCTCGGAGACACCGGCCTGTGGGGCTGTTTGTTGTTCTGGTGGATATCTCATACCTCCAATTCCCCCCTCCACGAGCAGGTCTTCTGAGGAGTCAGAGAAATCCTCGAGTCTGGTGGCCATTTTGGGCCCACACGTGCCATGTGCTCGCTGGAGAAAATTTCTGATATTCATACTGGGCCTGGGTTTATCCGGTTTCTGTTTTTTTGTTTTCCGCCCCTGGTTGGTAGATAGCCTGGGTATTTCTTTTTCTCAGCTCTGGTGCGGCTTAAAATTGCTGTTTTAGCACTTATATGCTCGGAGCCCATCGATTGAGTGTCTGTTCAGGTCAGCCTCTAATCTCCGTCCCCCTTGCATACTTCTTTTGGAGGGGGAGGTTTCTTGTTTTTTTATTCATTTATTGCAGATTCTTTCTTTATTTCCTATTCATTTTTGTGTTTACCCGTATACAGTGATTTTTCTTGGATCCTGCACCTATTGCTCAGCTTACATAATGATAGTGCAGATTAGTATATTTTGGGGTTGGTTTTGTAGAATGCTAGAATCATGTTTGCTGTGTATTTTTTCCAGCACCATCTTTTAGTGGAAATTCAGCAGTGAGTTTTTATTGACAGCAAGGTTCTATCGGCATGGAATGACAAAACTCCCAGCAACAGGATCAACATTTCGTTCTGCTTAAAAACTGCATTTTGTTCTGATTAAAATAATGTGTTTGACTTGCAGAAAAATCCCTAAAATGTATGTTTAAATAGAACAAGCAAAAGAAAACATAGAAATTGGAATTAAAGGGCACTGAACATAGAATAATACCTCCTGTACATATCAATGAAAGTCGTTAGCAGCAAGTTAGAACTGACAATCTCCAATAGATAACACTTCTTCACATGGAGCCCATATAGCACCCTGAAATCTAGGAAATCAGTATTACATAATGCTGAGTCCTTTAAAAAATCAGCCTTGAAGATATAGGTTTTGTAACTAAACTAAACTAAACTAAACTTCTCTAACTAATCTGCTTTCATAAGATAACATATCATAACATATCATAAGATAATGAATGGCAGATTCAGGTGCTTATCTTCATCAAGGTTTTATATACAACCCTTGACTTTCCTTTTAGAATTGAAAGTTGACTGAGTAGTCTTTTAAGCCACTAAAAATCATAAGTATACTCCACATGTTGGTGCCAAAAGAACCCAAAGAATTGGAGAATTCTTTCCCAGCATTAGCAACGTCAACTCACTGTCAACAGGTACACTCATTATGAGACTCCAAATCTATTTGTTCATGCAAATAGAGTGAAACAGCTGCCGCACCCCTGCCTTCATCAAATAAAGTCAACAGTAATAAACCCTGCCCATGGGGCAGAGTTTTGCAAGCAAAGTTTAGACATGGGTAGTCAACCTGGTCCCTACTGCCCACAAGTGGGCGGTTTGGGATTTCTGTTGAGCGGTGATGGGTTCTGCAGAAAAAGCCAGGTTTTCCTCTATGGCCATGGACCAAGGGTGGCAGGGGATATAATTTCACCTCACAAGCCGGCCCATGCAGAGCCAGCTTTGCTGTAAGCCCTTTCAGGCTGGTGAGGAGATCAAAGATCTCCCTCACCTGCCCTCTGGCACTTCCAACAGAGGGAGAGAAAGGCCTGGGAGGCTCTATGTTCCTCCCGCGAGCAGGCTGGTTGGAGCATTGCTGCGCATTACCATGCCAATGCTCCGATACAGTACTGTGCTTGCAGGACAAGCTGCAGGCTAAAATGAACATGCCACCACTGGATCACCAGGGCTTGCAGAATTATGTCCACCCTCCCTGGTAAAAGGTAAATAAGGGATGGGAAGACATTAAGAGAGGTTTTCATATCTCACCTACCTACACACAGCATAGATCCTATGCACTCTCCACACACAAACACACACTACACCCCTCACGCACACACACACGCACACACACAAACACACACACACTGAATCCCTCACACACACTACACCCCACACACACACTACACCCCTCACACACACACTGCCCCCCTCACACACACTGAATTGAAGTTGCAAGCTCTGTTCAAAAGTTGCAACTTATCTCCACACACACTTCTTCTAATTCCAATAGGACATAATGAGGCACCTGGTTGGAAACTTGCAGTTAAACTTTAGCTTCAAACCCATGCAGCGGGAAACATATAGCTGTCTGTTTCTATTTCGATCTGTATGGCAGTCCATGAACAAGAAAACAGAAATGCTCACATGGATTAATGCTTTGAACAAAAACATAAAGAAATCTGCTCAGGCAAGTAAATGGAGGTTGACAGCCTAGATGCTTTAAATATTTAAAAGGTTTAGTGGATAAATAATGTATATGTTTCTCAATATATGTATGTGTGCACTATGCTAGCTTGAAGCATTATAAGTCTGGTATAAAATAATTTAATTTGCTTTGTTAGGTGCTAGTGGGGTCCTGGTGGGATTACGCTGCTACGTGATGTCTGATGTACATAACCATATCAGGTCTGTGAAAGGCTTAGCTCACTATGCTTCCTGTTTAATGTGTTATCCACTCACAAAGAACATTGTATACTATAGGGAATATGTACTGAAGAGTAAGTAGAGAAGCTTTCAATCAAGTGACAGCAAACTCAAACTTGTTTTTCTGTTCTACAAAACCAGTGGTTCTTAATCTTTTTTATCTGAAACTCAAAGGCTGAATATGGCAATAGCTTGGCGGCTCCTACATTAATTTTAAAATCCGTCTCAGTGACCCATACTTTGATAGTTATGTAAAAATTTAAGATAATATTAATTCAGCAAAACACCTTTATTGACTCTTTCCGGTGTCGGAGAGACCTTAATTACATCTAATGCTGCAGTAAATACTTTATTGTGTACAGCGGCCTGGGGCCTGATAGATAGGATTTGTCTGATTCAACCACTAGGGACCTACTGAAATACCGTGAGGACCCAATTTGGGGTTAAGAATTACTGTGTTAACCTGAGAGGCAATTTACTATATACCTCCCATTAAAATGTATAGACTTCCTAAAGGAATAATACAACTACCATGACCATCACATCTTACTGTAGTGGTTATGGGTTACGGAGTGCCCTGGCACTATTCCAAAGTAATTTGTCAAACTGTTTTAAAATCATTTCACATCTTACCTGTGTCCTCTTGGAGCCTACGCTGCATCTGGCTTAGAGTGTTCCTTTAAATCAATTAAAGGAATTAAAGTATTTGGACATATTGCATTATTGGACAAACCAAAAATTGTTTTGGAAGCAGTAGATGGCATCCCTCCCATCTGTTCCAGATCCAGACAAACATTCCTCATTTGCACCTTTGCCATCTTCAGTTATTTCCTCAAGTGTCACTCTTGTGGCGTCAGTAGTCAAAAACACAAATTCCCCAGAAACCGAAGCAGCAGACTACTGCTAGGCATTTCCACCTGTACTAGAAGTATTAAAGAGACAGTTAAGGCACCATAACAACTTAATCTAAATTATGCCTTATGGTGCAAGGAGGCTCAGGGAGAAAGTTTACCTCAAGAGGTTAATCCGTTCTCAAACTGTTTATCCCTGAAGTTGCCGGCAGCGCAGATCTTAGATCCAAGCAGCATCGCGCTTCTAAAATTTCAGTTTCAGGAAGCGCAGAATGATGTTGGGCAAGGGCGCCGTTGATTGACTGAGACCAGTCAGCTGACGCTATCAGCCAACCAGTGACTCCCCATTCACAAAACTGGCTTGTTATTGATTGGCTGAGAGAGGCGCCCCTGCCCGGTAGCACACCACGCTTCCTAAAACTGACATTTCAGAAGCCAGATGTCACCTGGGAAGAGCTGAGATCCGAGCTGGAGGCAACTTTGGGATTAATCTGTTCGAGAACACATTTTGTATCACAAGAACACCCCTCCTGTTCTTCTCCCATATGTTCCAATAATAGGAGGTATGCCTCCAACTGTGTGTATAAGAAGAGAGAAGGATAACATTGTTTTTCTAAGAAAAAGTGCTAGCAGGTTTCAATCACATTACATGCTTGTAAATGAGTAAATAAAGCCACAGATTGCATTATTGCAATGTGTAGCAATATCCCAGCAAAGCTCAGAGATCTCATATGAATTCATCCCCATGGAATAAACTGTTACCAGTGGTATTTCTAGGAGTTTAATTAAGTATTAGCTATAGCTAATACATGATTATTCTTTGACCAATCTCATCGGTGCCATTAGCACGTACCACAGAAAAAAAACTATGCAGATATGTGTCAGTAAATGGCTATCTACAAGTCCTTCTAGTTATCTGGAGGAATCTGCTCTATGAATGAATATATAGTAATTCTGTCCATGACCTAGGGATTTTGCTCAGAACGCATGTGGTGGTTCGATCATGTGAAACTATTTACTTTTACTTTCTGTTTGAGTTCTAATGTATTTTTAAAGGACTACTGTCATCAAATTGTCAATCCTTGTTTTTTAAAGTTTCTCACATTTTTTTAAATGATGTAAATTGATTTATTTTGTTTTTTTAGAAAATTTCACTTTTTTAATGGGATGTCTGTTACGTCAGATTCTACTGTTATATGACCAGCTGGCGTTCAACCTTGCTTGCTGCTGCGAATGCTTTGTGCACAAATTGGAGAAGTAGGGAAGTGACATTTTCTCAAAGTGACATTTTCTTGAAAGACTGTAAGAAAATGATTAATTAAATGTAATGAGCTTTTAAAAATGAGAACATTTGATTCTAGTTGTCCTTCAATGCTTTTTCAATGAATGTGGAATTTTACTGGATCCACTTGAGTGTGAGACCTTAGTCCTGCAGTGGATTTTTTGTCCATTGGCTTCAGTTCTCTTTGAACGAGTGATCTTTGGGGATCTATGCTCTTTGGGGATCTCAGGCTCAATTTGTTGCAGTCTTCAGAATCCTGTTGAATGCTCAAAGTAGCCCTGTAATGTTGGTTTATCATTTGCCTTTTATTATGTATATATAACTTTTTATTGCCAGATCGCAATACCTGAGAGCAGCCATTTTCTTCTTGTCTTCCCATGACAAAGTTGTTGTTTTTTCTAAACTGAGTGGCATGCTTTATTACTGTGGAAGTAGTGTTTTTTATTGTTATTGTGTTTTCAGATACAAATATAAACACATTATACTACTTTTTTGTAGATATACCCCAAAAGAAAACACGCATGCGTTTAATTATGCATTTTTAATTCTGTGTACTTAAAACAGTTTGCAAAAGCTGCAGTTTGCATGCCTGCAACCTTTGCAATTCCTCCCCTTCTAACCCAGCCGAGATTTTCTGTGGCTGTCCAATCACAGACTTCACAATGCAGTTCAATGAAAAGTTTTTGAAAGACAGGTACTGTGGGCAATTGCTTCCTCTTGAGCTTAGCTCCACTGAGCTAAGCAAACCAGGAAGTAACAACCTGTTGTCTGCTTGGAATCCAGGAGGTGTAACCAGGTTAATTTGCAAAAGTATCAATTTATTTTGAAATCTTGTACCATGCAAGTTGTGATAATAAGGAAAGTACCATGGTAATGGTACCTGGTATCTAGTACCATGCAAGTTGTGGTAATAATGAAAGTACCATGGTAATGGTACCTGGTATCTAGTACCATGCAAGTTGTGCTAATAATGAAAGTACCATGGTAATGGTACCTGGTATTTAGTACCATGCAAGTTGTGCTAATAATGAAAGTACCATGGTAATGGTACCTGGTATCTAGTACCATGCAAGTTGTGCTAATAATGAAAGTACCATGGTAATGGTACCTGGTATCTAGTACCATGCAAGTTGTGCTAATAATGAAAGTACCCTGGTAATGGTACCTGGTATCTAGTACCATGCAAGTTGTGGTAATAATGAAAGTACCATGGTAATGGTACCTGGTATCTAGTACCATGCAAGTTGTGGTAATAATGAAAGTACCATGGTAATGGTACCTGGTATTTAGTACCATGCAAGTTGTGCTAATAATGAAAGTACCATGGTAATGGTACCTGGTATTTAGTACCATGCAAGTTGTGCTAATAATGAAAGTACCATGGTAATGGTACCTGGTATTTAGTACCATGCAAGTTGTGCTAATAATGAAAGTACCATGGTAATGGTACCTGGTATCTAGTACCATGCAAGTTGTGCTAATAATGAAAGTACCCTGGTAATGGTACCTGGTATCTAGTACCATGCAAGTTGTGGTAATAATGAAAGTACCATGGTAATGGTACCTGGTATCTAGTACCATGCAAGTTGTGCTAATAATGAAAGTACCATGGTAATGGTACCTGGTATCTAGTACCATGCAAGTTGTGCTAATAATGAAAGTACCCTGGTAATGGTACCTGGTATCTAGTACCATGCAAGTTGTGCTAATAATGAAAGTACCATGGTAATGGTACCTGGTATCTAGTACCATGCAAGTTGTGCTAATAATGAAAGTACCATGGTAATGGTACCTGGTATCTAGTACCATGCAAGTTGTGCTAATAATGAAAGTACCATGGTAATGGTACCTGGTATCTAGTACCATGCAAGTTGTGCTAATAATGAAAGTACCCTGGTAATGGTACCTGGTATCTAGTACCATGCAAGTTGTGGTAATAATGAAAGTACCCTGGTAATGGTACCTGGTATCTAGTACCATGCAAGTTGTGCTAATAATGAAAGTTCCCTGGTAATGGTACCTGGTATCTAGTACCATGCAAGTTGTGCTAATAATGAAAGTACCCTGGTAATGGTACCTGGTATCTAGTACCATGCAAGTTGTGCTAATAATGAAAGTACCATGGTAATGGTACCTGGTATCTAGTACCATGCAAGTTGTGCTAATAATGAAAGTACCCTGGTATCTGATACTTTGCAACAAAATGCATATTATGTTCTATACCTTTAAATGTTGAATTATTAGTAGAGTTTTCTAAGGAATGGACTACAGCTGCTGACACTGAATGTGTTTAATCGAATTTTAAAGAGAAGACCGTTGTTATGGAGGCAGACGATAATTGAGGTCACACATTTGTTGAATAGGTTTGTGATTTTGCATGTTACGTATTTAAAATATCTCAAATTAGAAGAGCCAGTAATTCTGAATATATGAAATGTGTGAAAAGGAAAAGGTCAATAAGAAATTGTGATCTCATTAATTTTTTTTCCTGCAAAATACTTGGATAAGAGAAAGTCGGAGAATTCAACTTTCTATAGTAGCCTTGTGATACCCAAGGAATAACAGTGTTAGATTGTTTTACTAAGCTCTGAACTTTAGGATATTGAAATCTAAATGGCAACATTTGGGCTTAAATAGCCAAGCTCTGTCCATATTTTATAGTAAATAATCCCCTACATTTATTGTGGTACATCATTTTATTACTTTTTTAAAAGGTCACGCTAAGCAACATTTTTCCTGATCAAACACAGCAGCATTTACTTATGGGTTAGTGCCTCCCCTCACAGCAGTAAGGACAGGAAATAGAACTCTGAAATTGGTATAAATAGATCCATCTTCATCAGTCTCTTTTCTGTTCCTCCAGCAGTTTGGAATGTGCATTATGTGAATATCCTATTGATTACTTATTCGGCTTATGAAAAGGTTTATTAGGTTTGTGCAGAACAATAACAAAATGTATAATTATCAGCTGTATTTAAATTCTCTCCCACTACATATACTGCATTGGTATTACCCATAACTAAATGCTACCATGTTTGTTTGTTTTTTGATTTTGTTTTTTAAAAGAGGCAATGGTCATGCATAAGTACATAACATCAGAGTGTCACACAGTGTACAATATAGACAATGATTGTCCATTCAATCATTTCAATTGTATCACAATCGTTTGGTAACAAGGCATGAATCAATCAATGATAATTGTAGCTGTCTCATCTCTTTTCCTCACTCGAAACCTTTGTAATTGTGCTAGTGGATAGTGCCCATGTTTGTTAAAAGTGAGGGTAATTGGAAATGCGACAGGAGAGTTGAGTAAGTGGGAATTGTCAGGGAGTGCGTTGGGAAGAAGAAAAGGGGTGGAAATCACTGGTCCAAATGAGGGGAAGTTAACTCCCAAGCCATGGCTTATGGTTCGCCCTTGAGGGCAGCCATTGTGTCCAGTGGTACCACACCACGTTGTATTGCTGGAAAAGCACCCCTGGATGCAGCAATGAGTTCTTCTATAGATCGAATGTCCTCCACTCTAGCAATCCAATCCCTGATCGTGGGCACAAAGATCTTCCTTCAGAATCCAGGTCTGAGATAGCGGGCAACATTAACCAAGAGTGACAGAACTAATCTTCAATAAGATCTAGTGGATAATTAGGTATGGTGGAGTAGATACAGTTCAGGTGCAAGGGTAGTAAAGTCATCTATAAGAGTAGCAAGCAAGCTGTGGATCTGCTGCCAAAAAGGACAAATCTGTGACCATTCCCACCATATGTGAAAAAACGTGCCCAGTTTCCCTCCAACAACACCAGCACTCGGGATCTTGAGCTTGTGTATACCTTGCCAATATCTCTGGTATTTTGTACCAATATGTGAGAAGCTTAACCCCTGATTCCTGATATCTAGAGCTGATTTGTGTATTTTTCTGTCATGTTCCCAGTGTTTCATGTAGAAGGGGCAGAGAGGTGCTGGGGGAGTGAGATCAGGTCTGTGTATAGGAGAGAGATCATGTTTGTGGTGGCAAGGAGACGTCTACAATCACAAAGACTCAAAATTGGTCGGGGACAGGAGCGATAACTGCATGTCAAGTAGAAAAGTGGGAGAATTGGTGGAAGCAAAAACACATTTTTTCAGAGAGGGGGTCAACTTATGTTAACGTCTGCAGTTCATATGTACATCTCCAAGACGGAGAAGATAAGGGAGACCCAGTAAGTCCACATAAGGCTTAGCATCTGCCAGAGGAACTTAGGGGTTTCAAGTAATGTGTAGGACAGGAGACAATGGTTGGGAGAGGCCGGCTACTCCCGCCACTGTCCTCCACATAGCCAAAAATTATTTTATAATTACCGTAATTTTCTTTTCCTGATCATTATACATGGCAGCATACCATTCCCACCCATCTACTATGAGAGTTGGGAAGCTAGTTACAAAGACTGCCTGATGGGAAAGGGTGAATTTTTTTAAATTTTTTTGGCACTGATACAGACAGTGTATAATGTATAAGTGTGAAGTCTGCATTATAAAGCCTGGAGAACTGTTAGCTGTTCTATATTATTTCCTCTTGATTAATGAATGTAAGTATTTGTATAGGTGCACTAATGTCTTGACATAACATTTTAAATGTGTGTGCAATTTATTCTATTGTTTTACAGGGTTATTGGCTCAACACATTTCATTTGTAATTATTGTACATGTACAATTGACACAAGACATTTTGCAAATGCATTCTGTATCCATAAACAAAGGATTACAAACTGTGATGGACCATTTAATGTGGTCGTTCTACCACACGCAAGAGTTTTAATGCATGTGTGTAGCACATGCACTCTTGAAAATAATATGCTCTTATTGTTTGGGTGCCTGCTGTATCTATTGCATAGAGGCCCAACCAATGGGGGTTTTTTTCACACCGCATGTGCCTGTGGCAAGATTTGGCCATATCACGATACATCTGATCTAGCTCAGCAAGTAGTGACATTATTTTGATTATATAGACCAGGCATAGGCAACCTTCAGCACTCCAGATGCTTTGGACTACACCTCCCATGATGCTTTGCCAGCATTATGGGTGTAAGAGTATTATGGGGGATGTAGTACACAACATCTGGAGTGCCGAAGGTTGCCTATCCCTGATATAGACTCCCTGAACATCCGGTTTACATACAGAAAACCCTTTATTTTGCCAGTACAAGATGTACAGCACGCTTACTTTTTAGACTCTTTTATTATGACTGTGAATGATAACGACATAGTTACACAAAATCTACGAAGGAAGGAGTCTTTCAACATTGTGGCATTTTGTCTCCAGATCTATTCTCTTGTTATTAAAGTAACGCTACAAATGTCGGGCTTAGCTCAGTGAAAAGAGCATCTGACTCTCATTGAGTTGTAGTGGAGGACAGGGACAGCGTCTAGCCGTGGTAAAACGTCAAACTCTGCTCTAAAAACATCCTGTATTGGTTATGGTGTTTGGAGTGTTCCTTTAATTAAGCAATAATTAATCAAAGTAATAGCAATCATTTGTTTTCATAAATCAATAGTATACGTTAGACCTTTTCACCTGCAACAAATCAAATTCTTGTTAATCTATTACCAAACAAATCGAACCGTCACATAAATAACATACTGATTGATTTGTTCAGACATACCGTGTTTCTCCGAAAATAAGACCGGGTCTTATATTAATTTTAGTCCCAAAAAACACACTAGGGCTTATTTTCAGGGTAGGGCTTATTTATTTATGGTACCGGTATGTACATTGAACCCCCCTTTAATTAATCCACCCCCCTTTAATAAATCCACCCCCTCTAATTAATCCACCCCTCTAATTAATCCACCCCCTTTAATTAATCCACCCTCCTTTAATTAATCCACCCCCCCAATAAATCCACCCCCCCCAATAAATCCAGCCCCCTCTAATTAATCCACCCTCCTTTAATTAATCCACCCCTCCTTTAATTAATCCACCCCCCTTTAATTAATCCACCCCTCCTTTAATTAATCCACCCCTCCTTTAATTAATCCACCCCCCTCTAATAAATCCACCCCTCCTTTAATAAATCCACCCCCTCTAATAAATCCACCCCCCGTTTAATAAATCCACCCCCCGTTTAATTAATCCAACCCCCCTTTAATAAATCCACCCCCCCTTTAATTAATCCACCCCTCCTTTAATTAATCCACCCCCCTCTAATTAATCCACCCCCCTCTAATTAATCCACCCCCTCTAATAAATCCACCCCTCCTTTAATAAATCCACCCCCTCTAATAAATCCACCCCCCGTTTAATTAATCCAACCCCCCTTTAATAAATCCACCCCCCTCTAATTAATCCAGCCCCCCCTTTAATTAATTCACCGCCCCCTTTAATTAATTCAGTCCCAGACATAAAATATCTACTCACAGATGCCTTCCTTGCCCGCCGAGTCCGACCACTGGGTGCCTCACCGCCCGGAAATGGATCCTTCCGCTGAAGATCCGTGAAGGCAGACTGACGACACTGCGCACGTCGTCATCACGTTGCGCGATGCCGCGGCCTGCAACGCTCCTCCTCCTCCTCATAGAAGAAGGAAGTCCCGCCGGACCGAAAGGTACAATGCCTAGGTCTTATTTTCGGGGTAGGGCTTATATTGCAGCCCACCCCGAAAATTCAGCTAGGTCTTATTTTCGGGGTAGGGTGTATTTTCGGGGAAACACAGTAGATTAACATAATTTGATTCATTTGTTGCAAATGAAAAGGATTTGTGCACAATTCTAGTACACATGCATGTACACAAGCGGTAAGTGGTGTCCCCCAAGGTTCTGTTCTGGGACTGCTTCTGCTCAGCATAATGATAAATGATAGATGTTGAAACGGGCATAATGCCGCCTCTTTATAAATCAATGGTAAGTCCACACCTTGAATATGTTGTGCAATTTTGGGAGAGATCTGACTGCCATTTAGAGGTCAAGAAGAAATTTATTTTTCTAGTTTGTTGCAAAATTGAAAGCACTTCAACTCTTTGTTTTTGTTTTTTTGCCTTCTTTTGGATCAACAGCAGAAAGAGATGCGAGAAAGGCTAAACTTGATGAACATTCTATTTTCATTCTGTTTCACGCTCTTTTCAGCCTATATAACTATGTAACATAATTGATTTAATGGGACGCAACCACCAAAAAATAATTTCTATGTTGTTGCATTTAGCAAGCAGGTTGGTCTATTAAAATAAATAATTAATATTTTCTACTTTCAATTTTTACATATACTATTGTCTTGTATGTATGTATTCATGAATATTTATTTAGGTATGTGTTCATTTAACCCTGTTTCAGTAGCACAAACTCCCTCTGCCATCACAGTACGACAAATCACTGTAGAAAAAGAGAGCTGGTATGGACAAATGAGCTGCCTGGGTGGCGCCAACAGCTAGACAACAGACCCATCATGAAATACACATAAAGTCAACCAGAAGGGTTAGAGGGATCATGGTTTGCTCACTCCCCAGGAGTGACTTGTGACAATAAAATACAATGTTTAATCATGTATTAATACACAGTTGAAGCATAATGAATATCAACTCCACATTCAATACTGATTGGATCAAACCTATCCCACTGTCAACCTCATCACGTGATCACCTTGATCACGTGATCGACACCTGAAGCCCATTCAGTCATAAGGTTGAAAGGCAAAATATAGCAAACAAAATATGTACTGAGTGCAGAAGTGGTCCTGAGGGGGCAATGGAGCTCTACAAGTCACGGTTTAATGCTGGAAGCATTCACTACTTCTAGAGTGCGACACTGCTTTGTTTAGTTTGTGACATTGTGCAGTGGCGTCACTAGGGGTGGGGCAGAGGGGCCATGCCCCCCAACATCATGCAGAGCCCTCCCTTTCCCCCCCCCCCAATTGAAATTGGGAGCACTGCGTCTCCCTCCACAAGCTGAGCTCTGCACAGAGGCATCTAGGCAGCTGCTGGTAAATGTGTGAGTGAGTGTGTGTGGTTCAGGCTCTGTGTGTGTGGGGGGGAAGGGAGCGTAGGGTCAGTATGTGTATGGGTCAGTTTTTGTGTGGGGAGTGAGTCTGTGTGTGGGGAAAGGGGTTCAGTCTGTGTGTATGGGTCAGTCTGTGTCGGGGGGTCAGTCTGTGTGTGTGTGTGTGTGTGTGTATAGGTCAGTCTGTGTGGGGGGGGTCAGTCTGTGTGTGTGTATAGGTCAGTCTGTGTGGGGGGGAATCACTCTGTGTATGTATGGGTCAGTCTGTGTGGGGGTCTGTCTGTCTGTGTATGTGTATGGGTCAGTCTGGGTTTGTATGGGTCAGTCTCTGTAAGTGCTTGAGATACCTCACATCTTGTGACCTCCCCTGTACCCGATGGATAGGTAGCCTTCGCAACCACCACGGATCTGATTGTGCCACCCCCTCCCTGCAGTACACTCCCACCAACACAGAGTACAACTTTGCATACAGACACAGTGCCCCCCTTACTGAGTGAGAGCTGAGTGGATCTTCCCTGACATCCACTGTCTCCTCTCCTGCACTTTCTCTCTGTGTGCTCTCTGTAATGATGCAGAGGCTGGAGTGACGTCATGTCACTAAACAGCGCGCAAGGGAGCAGAGAAGAACTGCAGGAAAGTTACTGCTCCCTCGCGCGCCGCTCCCATGCTCCCCGCTGGGGCTGGCTTTAATGTTTCCTGCGAGGCTTAGCAAAGGGCTGACAAATACACCAGGGCAAAATGTCTAGGGCGATATATATATATATACACACACACACACATATACACACGTTTTATAACTGCCCCCTAAGTATAAATCCTGGAGATGCCACTGACATTGTGACACACCAATACCAATATTGTCCAGTTGGGTGCAGCTGAAACGTGAACATGATACAAAATACATTCATAAATAGGCATTAAGGGAATGCACTCTGAAAGTATGCAGGTGACGCTTAAAGGGATATTATAGTGCCAGCAATACTAAGCTGTATTCCAGGCACTATAGCTCCCTTTGCCTTTCCTCTCCATCACACCCCCTGCCGTGTTGGTGAATAAGGTATTAAAAACCCTTTATTTATTTATCTAATCCCAGTCTTTCGGTGCTGGACATTGCACAACGAGGGGATGCTAATGCACAATGGATAGCATTGAATCAATGCTTTCCTATTGGGAAATAGCTGACACCGGGTGTACTCATGCAGAACGTGAGAACATCCAGCGTCAGTAAGCAGTCCAAAAGTCCGGTAACATTCCGGAAGCGCCTCTAGTGGCTGTTTGGTAGTCAGCCACTAGAGGCTGTCTTAGTGCTGCAATTTCTCTAAAACTGCAATGTTTTACATTGTAGCACTAAGTGCAAATAACAAGTGTACATTTTGTGTGTATATATAGAAAATAACAATTTACTCACCAGTGGTGTGTCTGTGCATCTCAGTGCTTGCGTCGTTTGGGTCAGGGGAGCACTAAGATGCACATGCTCCACTGGTGAGTAAATTATTTTATTTTCTATATATACACACAATTTACACTTGTTATATGAACTTGAAAAAGACCATGTAGGGATGAAAAGTTGATCTACTTTATTATGTAACTTCTGCACTTGAATAACTTTAACTTGGAAAAGAAGATCTGTGAGTGCTCCCATCTTCAATGTATATATATAACGTTACGATAGGCTGCACTTGCGGTCTTTGTAGAAATAATTAGGGCTTTTTATTTACCCATGTGTAGACAAATTCCACTTCGCTGTGTGGTAATACAAGTAGAATGAAGTCATTTTTATATATAAAATATAGCTCCTTTCTAGTGCTGAGGACAAGTTCTCCTTGCAGCTTGATCATCTTCTACTGATGTCACTCCCCCACACTGGAGGCGGATGGATGTCATGGAGGTCAGGCTAAGGGGAAGATCATGGTTAGGGAGAGTACCGTCATTGGACACCTGTTGCTAGCATGACATCCAATATGCACTGTATTCAGGAAACAAACTTTTGAAATTCACTATTCTACCATTTCGATTATGTTGGCTTACAATTAATATATTTTTTTAATTTCTCCACAATTGGTGGTTTAAAGTTCCCCCCTCAAACTCCCCCCTTTGCCACCCCCCCTCCACCCCCACACACCTACCAAAAATAACTATTTCATTAATATAGAATCTTTATGAAATACTGATTATGATTGTGTTGGAAGTCAAGAGATATACTGAGACAAAGTAGAGACTACATTGTCTTTGTATTTTTCCTCTGTCTGACTTTCTTAGATCAGTGACAACTGCAGGGAATTGGCTGTGTCTACAGTGGATCCTGCGGTCTTGCGGGATCCTCCATAGACCTAAATGCTGTACTTTCTCGCCAAAGAGAAGCACACTAAAAAAGATAGGGGTGTTTGCGAGGGACAGGTGCAGGTAAGTAAATCTCACCTTTACCTGCTCCCCTGGCCACCGGACACCCAGCACAGCGATGTCACCATCAGGGGTCTTTGCGAATTCGGCAAAGTCCCCAGTCAGTGACAGTACCGCTTAAATGAAAAAAAATCTCAATGACTCATAATGCTTAGAGAAGTTCAACTAAAGATAACTACTGAAATTGGTTTATGGAAATTTCAAACCACTACAGGGACAGGATCAATCTGTAGAATACATTTTATATGTGTCAGTAATATTAAATTTAATAGAACAGCAGGGAACATAATAGAGCACACCTCAAGCATCCCATTATTGTTTGTGATACAAGGAGATTTTATTATCTCAAAGGGTAAAAATGTACAGAACGTGACAAATAGGATATACTCAGTCATTGTAAGTTGCTGTCTACGTCTCCAGGGTGAAAACAACTGCTGGCTTGTTCTCAGGATGGAAGGTTTTGCATAATTGTAAGCATGCATCCCATAAATTACAAGGCACCTGAGAACTTAGCTCGACCTGTCAACTTCCAAAATGTTTCTCTTATAGGCTTCATCCATCGTCACTTAATTTGAATGATTATTACTCCCCACTAATTAATTGCATGGTTCAGAAACAAGGATATATCTCCTGACAGCTTCAGAAGAAAGCGAGAGAAGCTGGACTTAAGACAGACGAGCAATTAAAGGTATAGTATACTTAATAAAATATACATATTTTTAAATTGTTTTCTTTTACTATTTTAGATAACTGGAATTACTTTTAAAAACAACTATAAAAAATGCCTTTTGTTGGGACTCACTGCAGACAGAACCTTTAGTTGTGAGATAATGTCAGGTTTCAAAACTGACATGTAAGACTTTTTCGTTTATTACTGGCCCTTTAAGTGAACTTCATGATTTTCTCCTCTAGTGGCCTCCCTAGCCACTAATCTATTCACTCACCTTAATAACCTCACCTGGATTAACTAATTAGAAGGCTTGATAAGTCTACTCCCAGCACACAACAATGCCTTGACATTGAAGTCTATGCTCTGATAAAGATGATGTCTATGCTCTGATAAAGAATCTCTGTTCCTGGTAATATCCTGTATTTTATCTACATGATTTCATTCTGTAGAGAACTTACCTGCAGTGTCTCATCCTGTACTCATCTGCATTTCCTCATACTGAAAGGCACTAACCTGCTATACTTCATCCTGAATTTGCCTGAATTACATCTTATCGAAAGACTTTCCTTATCAGCTTCCAAGAATCCTGATTTGTGGCTGTGAAGAAATCCCTCTCTATACACCCTAGTTCTCCCTTATTCATTCGGTAGATCTAACTACTGAACAAAGACCACCCCCCTGGCTCATTAAGCTTTAAAGCATTCGTCAATTGACCCCTCCATCTGTGCGGCCAGCGTTTTTACTACCGAACGCCACGTGGCTGAGAAAACCACGGCCATCTTTTTTCAGCAGAACAAAGTCAGCGGGACTTGGTCGTCGAGTGTCTGGAACTAAAATCGGACACTCAACTTCCTGAACACCGGTCTCCAACAGGTGAACGCTGGAACTATATTTCCCGAATAGCTAGAAGAGCGCTATTCGGTACTTTTGTGCATTCGACTGAGGGGAACAATCGCTGCTGAGAGCCAGGGGAATCCATTCGGTATTTTATTCGGTTTTTACCCCTTTACTGAAGTGACCGGCAAAACCACCCAAACTCATGGAACTATTTTGGGCCGCCAGCCCACGGTTAGCCGGTCACAGAAGACTTACACCTTTTTTGAGAACCCCTGAACCGATCTGGGTGAAATTTGAATATGTTGGTCACCCAGATTGGGGCTATCAGGGGACATATTTGTGGGGATACCTCATGTATAAAGGGGTGTTCCAAATATTGGGGAAAATTGTGATTTTCTGCCTGGAGATAATCAAGTTATTACTTTATCAGACCTGATTATCTCCAGGACTAGGGGAGGGAATTGTATGTGTGTACTGGGTGTGTTTTATGCTTTTACTGTAACGGATTGGTTAAACTGTGTCCCTCCCTGTGGGATATCCCCTTGCATGGGGACTTAAATAAAAGCCTGTGTGTGGTCATTAAAGTCAGTTCAGTTGTACCCTTCTTCTTGACTTCGGCTGATGTTTGGGGATTCGTGTGCTTTATTAAGGGAATTATCTTATAAAGCTATTTGTATTACTATACATTTCGTCTGTTTCAACTACCGAACGGAGAGCTATACTCACTGATGCTCTGGCGGTTCGGGAGGAAACTACTGAATGAGGATTACATATACCCGGTTTCCTTACAGTGGCGTATTGCCTTCATTGAAGAATCTTAACTACTTCAATTGCTGCATCACTGCAAGATCTCGTAAGCAACCTGCATTATATTATTTTGGAATATACCTACCTTCTTCAGCCTCTGCAACTCTGCATGATCCTGCATTGCCTTATCCTAAAAGGTATTTACCTATAACTAGCTGCATTGCAAAGTATCCTGGAAATCCTTAACTACTTGGTATAACTTCAAGCCTGCTTGTATACAAAATACTTTATTCATTTACTTTCTAAAGATCTTGTTTGTGGCATATCGCCTAAACCCTGTTTTTTCTCACAAAGTATCCTGTTTGTGGCAGACTGCCCTTTATTCTTTATTTCAGTAAATTTGTTATGTCTAAAACGACAAATAAAGTTTTAACCAATAACCCTTGCAATCGTCTCCTCTCTGACCTGCTCAGGAGCATGACAGATAATCAGACACTTTCTTCATTTGCAAATCTAAAGGAGCATAATCTTACCCCCCAAATCACTATATTGTATTCACTTTTATGACCTGTGGACTTGTGTATTAAGGGGGTAAGCTTAAATATATATATATATATATATATATATATATACTCCAGCTGCTACGCACTAAATTCACTTTGAAGTGCTTTCTTTTCACACCGAACTCTTTGTGGGTTATTTGTTTATTCACTGTTAATTATATCAGACTACATTTGGCAAATTTTTGAAAACTGAGTTCCTTACAATTTAATGTTTGCTGAATAAAACTGAATGTATACTACGCTTTTGATGGTAAAGATTGATGGAGCATTCCAAATGTTGTATAATAGGACCACAGCATTCCATATCAGAGCAGGATTGACAATAAGGAGACCATAGGAAGCTACCTAGGGCCAAGGAGCTAGAACATAAATATGCTTGGTCCCAATAACCATCCCTACA
The DNA here is from genome assembly GCA_933207985.1 of Pelobates cultripes. NCBI lineage: Eukaryota > Metazoa > Chordata > Amphibia > Anura > Pelobatidae > Pelobates > Pelobates cultripes. The sequence continues at coordinate 94,050,136 of OW240919.1, read as the reverse complement.
TGAAGAGTAAACGTGGGGGGTGGAGGGGGGAGCAAAAAATTATAACCTGCCTAGGGCACTGTGGGACCTTAATCCTTTTCTGTTCCATATATAATCAGGGCTTTACCAGAGGGCAAACGGGCAACTACCCTGGCCCGAATACTTTACAGGGGCCCACAGAAGCCGCCCATTGTGCCCTTTGGGCCAGGGATAGAGGTGATGCACTGCTGGGTTTGTGGCCCCTCCACGTGGGTCAGCCACATGCTTGTTTTATAAAGAGAGCCACCATACAATGCAGTGGCTATCTTTAAGCCTGGAAAGTGCCTGGTTCAGCATGGCACCTGCGAGCTCCAGCGTTTAAAGCCTTGTTGCAAGAGCATATACAGAGGACCACCAGGGAAGCCATCATTATGTATCTCCCACCAGACCACAAGGAATAAGGATTCCCCCCTCCCTTGCCCAAGGTAAGCCACAGTGGATGCTGGGATCTTGGGGGAGTGGGTGGAGGAGAGGACAGATGATGGAGAGGTGGTGGGGCCCATCTGCAGAATCTTGCCCAGGACCCAATTAATATTAAAGACAGCCCTGTATATTATACAAATGTAGTCTAGCTTTCCTTAAATTCATGTCAAAAAATACCCTTTATTTGAACACCACCCAAGCAGCCTTTCAGCTGCTTTTACAAAATCATCCTTTCTATTGATGGCTGATAAAGGGTACAAGAAACATTGCTGATGTGACTGTGAATATGAACTCTGCCCTTCACTCTAGCAGCTATTTTAGTAACTGTTGGACTCCATTATCCCCAGAATCGTTCCACTGTGTGATTGAGTTTGCTGTTGGGCGTTAACTTTGGGAGCTGTCTGTTTTTGTATGTCTGACGCCTTGTGGGTGCCCAGATGTTTCTTATGTCTAAGTCACCTTGAATGCATTATAAGTGCAGGATGTGTATTACAGTTAAGTTATTTGTCAAATGTCTTGTGTGCTCATCTGTCCTGCTGATGTTATCTACCAACTAGGTTGGTATAGCTCAAGCATGTAAAACTCGCGGGCCACATGCGGCCCACAGTGGACAGCTTTGCCGCCCCACCTTCACAGGGTGTCAAGAAGTAGCGGGAGGATACGCTTTGGCACAGGGTGCGGATGGCGCCATTTGGGATATACCAGGGGCCGGAGTCACATACTGGCAGCGGCAATGTGAGTGGAGTCTGCTTGTTGGCTAGAGGGGGGTGCTGGGATTTAGTAGATGGGGGACTGGGATTTAGTAGATGGGGGAGCCGTGGTTTAGTAGAGGGGGGATGCTGGGATTTTTTCTTTATACTGTACTTTACAAAATAAACCTACGTTTTTTTTAAAATTTAAGTTTTTTGTTTTTTTTGCGGCCCACATAAACTTAAACCTTGTTTATTTGGCCCTTACTAGACTTTGAGTTTGACATGCTTGGTGTAGCTGGACCATATGCAGCGCCACCTGTTGTCTGTGAATGATCTTGCAAGCCTGTACACCTCCACTTATTTGTTGTGAAGATCTTAAAACCGTTATATGCACTATCTGAAACACAAGGCTTGTTAATTTGCATATGCAGGTATTTGCATTTTATGGTTTATGCAGGCAGGGGACTTATTTCTTGGCAGGGTTTGTCTTCCCCACCCATATAGAAATAATGTATTATGTTACATGAGAGCCTATATGATTCCCCATATGATTGTGTTTTATGTATTGCATTGAATGTGTCGCCATAACTGTAATGTAATGTAATGTGGATAGGGGCTAGTCCTGAGTTTCACGGCAAGGGTACATAATTCATTGTTGCGCTATAACATATTGTTATTTAATGTAACTTGTGTAGTGCATACATGAATTGGCCACATAGTAGAGGACAGATGTAAGAAAGGGTTAATGTAAATTATAAAGAATGTGATAGAGGTCAGATGGTTTACAACAGGAATTGCTCCTTTGATCAAAATGTGTGAAATTGAGATGCCTGTATGTCTAGTTTCAATATAAACTAACTGACTTAGAAACATAGAATGTGACGGCAGATAAGAACCATTCGGCCCATCTAGTCTGCCCAATTTTCTAAATACTTTCATTAGTCCCTGGCCTTATCTTATATCTAGGATAGCCTTATGCCTATCCCACTCATGATTAAACTCCTTTACTGTGTTAACCTCTGCTACTTCAGCTGGAAGGCTATTCCATGCATCCACTACCCTCTCAGTAAAACAATACTTCCTGATATTATGCTTAATCCTTTGCCCCTCTAATTTAAGACTATGTCCTCTTGTTGTGGTAGTTTTTCTTCTTTTAAATATACTCTCCTCCTTTACTGTGTTGATTCAATTTATGTATTTAAATGTTTCTATCATATCCCCCCTGTCTTGTCTTTCCTCCAAGCTATACATGTTAAGATCCTTTAACCTTTCCTGGTAAGTTTTATCCCGCAATCCATGAACCAGTTTAGTAGCCCTTCTCTGAACCCTCTCTAAGGTATCAATATCCTTCTGAAGATACGGTCTCCAGTACTGTGTACAATACTCCAAGTGAGGTCTCACCAGTGTTCTGTAGAATGGCATGAGCACTTCCCTCTTTCTACTGCTAATACCTCTCCCTATACAACCAAGCATTCTGCAAGCATTTCCTGCTGCTCTATTACATTGTCTGCCTACCTTTAAGTCATCAGAAATAATCACCCCTAAATCCCTTTCCTCATATGTTGAGGTTAGGACTCTATCAAATATTCTGTACTCTGCCCTTGGGTTTTTACGTCCAAGATGCATTATCTTGCACTTATCCACATTAAATGTCAGTTGCCACAATTCTGACCATTTTTCTAGTTTACCTAAATCATTTGTCATTTGGCTTATCCCTCCTGGAACATCAACCCTGTTACATATCTTAGTATCATCAGCAAAAGACATACCTTACCATCAAGACCTTCTGCAATATCACTAATAAAAATATTAAAGAGAATGGGTCCAAGTACAGATCCCTGAGGTACCCCACTGGTGACAAGTCCAAGCTTCGAATATATTCCATTAACTACAACCCTCTGTTGCCTGTCACTCAGCCACTGCCTTACCCATTCAACAATATTGGAATCCAAACTTAAAGATTGCAGTTTATTGATAAGCCTTCTATGTGCAACAGTGTCAAAAGCCTTACTGAAATCTAGGTAAGCAATGTCTACTGCACCACCCTGATCTGTAATTTTAGTTACCCAATCAAAAAAATCAATAAGATTAGTTTGGCATGATCTCCCTGAAGTAAACCCATGTTGTCTCTGATCTTGAAATCCATGTGTTTTTAGATGTTCATCAATCCTATCCTTTAACATGGTTTCCATCACTTTCCCCACTACTGAAGTAAGGCTTACTGGCCTATAGTTGCCCGACTCCTCCCTATTACCTTTCTTGTAAATGGGCACAACATTCGCTAACTTCCAATCTTCTGGGACTACTCCTGTTAACAATGATTGGTTAAATAAATCTGTTAATGGTTTTGCTAGTACACCACTAAGCTCTTTTAATAGCTTTGGGTGTATTCCATCAGGTCCCATTGACTTATTTGTCTTTACTTTTGACAGTTGAAATAGAACCTCTTCCTCTGTAAACTCACGTGTAATAAATGACTCATTTATCCTTTTTCTCAACTGAGGTCCCTTTCCTTCATTTTCTTCTGTAAATACAGAACAAAAATATTCATTGAGGCAGTCAGCCTGACCTTTATCCTCTTCTACATACCTTCCTTCTTTTGTTTTTAATCTAACTAATCCTTGTTTTACTTTTCTTTTCTCATTTATGTATCTAAAAAATGTTTTATCCCCCTTTTTTACTGACTGTGCTATTTTCTCTTCTGTATGTGATTTGGAAGCTCTTATAACTTGCTTAGCCTCTTTCTGCCTAATCTTATAGATCATTTTGTCTTCCTCACTCTGGGTTTTTTTATAATTCCTAAATGCTAACTTTTTGTTTTTAACTATTTTGGCCACATCTGCGGAGTACCACAGTGGTTTCTTGAATTTTTTGCTTTTACTGACAAGCCTAATGCAATTTTCTGTTGCCTTCAATAGTGCAACTTTTAAATAATCCCATTTCTCTTGGACTCCATTTAAATTGCTCCAGTCTGATAATGACTCCTCTACCCATATTCTAATTTTAGAAAAGTCTGGTTTTCTAAAGTCTAAAACTTTTGTTTTTGTGTGGTGTGACTCAGTCACTGTTCTTATATTAAACCACACTGACTGATGATCACTGGATCCTAAACTTTCACCTACAGTAATATCTGATACCAAATCTCCATTTGTTAACACTAAATCTAGTATGGCCTCTTTACGAGTTGGCTTCTCAACAACTTGTTTTAGAGACAATCCCAGTAGGGAGTTTAGAATATGTGTGCTCCTGGCACAAGTAGCTAATTTTGTTTTCCAATTTACATCAGGAAGATTAAAGTCACCCATGATGATAACTTCCCCCTTCATTGTCATTTTAGCTATTTCCTCAACTAGTAGATTATCTAACTCTTCAATTTGTCCTGGGGGCCTATAAATCACACCTACACGAGTTACTGTGTGATTACCAAATTCTAACGTAGCCCAAGCGGACTCTATGTTTGCCTCACTAACTTTTATTAGGCTAGATTTTATACTATCCTTCACATACAAGGCCACCCCTCCCCCTTTCTTGCCTTCCCTATCTTTCCTATATAAAGAGTACCCTGGTATTGCTATGTCCCAGTCATTTTTCTCATTGTACCATGTCTCAGTAACAGCGACTAAATCTACACTATCAGTTGCCATTATTGCCACAAGTTCATGGATCTTATTTCCCTAAACTGCGAGCATTTGTAGACATGACTCTAAGCTTATCATTTTTTAACACACTTGCTACAGGCACCTTCTGTCCTTGTTTTGGGGACAATTGGATTGATGTTTTATCACCCTTTTGCCCCCCCCTCCTAGTTTAAATACATCCTAGCAAAACCTCTGAACTGCTCACTGAGAACATTTGTTCCCTTTTGAGAAAGATGCAAACCATCTTTTTTGTACAGCTTATCTCCATTCCAAACAGAGCTACCATGAGAAATAAAGCCAAATCCTTGCTCCCGACACCATTCACCAAGCCACAAATTAAAGTCCCTAATGGCAACAGCTGTCCCCAATTCTTCCTGAAAGGTTTGCAATGTGTGGATTTGGAGCAAGTGCTACCACATTGGAGGGGGGGGGGGAACAGAGAGAAGAGGTTGGCACAGAGGGAGACATACTGGATCCACGAGTTGGGTACTTTGTCCCCAAAGGGACTGAATGTCGACGTGGATGTAGTGTGTTTTCTAGGGTAACACACAGGTTCAAATATCTCCTATTCCTATGTAAAGGATCTAGTTCAAGATCGATGAGTAATCAATAGTCCATTCCCACTTTGTACTGTGGTTTAACTATCTACTGCAGAATTTCCCTCTGTGGCCCAATTTCTTTCTGTATTATGGGTATAGAGAGAATTTTTTTCCTCTTAGTTGTCCTTTTTTGTTTTCATCTTCTTTCTTTTTGTCATTATTACTTTATTTTTTTTATATTTTTTATATTTTTTATTATTATTTTTATTTATTTTTCCCACCACTGTATTTATTATTCTTTCTCAATAAGATTTAGGTGTAGGATTTTCTGAAGGAAATTGGAAATAACTTATGTGCTAGATATAAGTTCCATACACCAATGGGTGTGTATATATAAAAAAATCTGGGAAATATATATTGAATTGGGAACAAAAGATTTACAGAATATTAAACAAAGCACAATATGGATATGTAATGAGCTGATGTTTTCTCTGAATGTTAAATACGCATGAGTATAATCACATTAATCACGATCTATGTATGAAATATGTTGTTATAAGAATGAATGTTGCGATATGTGTTAAATAGAGAACAGATGTATATTTGGTGCTCTGATAGGAAGTATTTCGTTTTGTTTTATTCACTTATTTTGATTTATTTGGGCACTATTATTCATAAAGGATAATGTGATTTGTTCTGTTAAGAGATTAACAGTTCTCTCATTTAGATGGTATAAGAACTTACTTCCCCTGATATCCAGGGGGGGAGACTGGGAAATCTGATATAGCTTCAAGGGTATTGAACGCAAAGCCATGATAATTACGTCACGTGGAACGCACGTAAAGCACGTCACTGACGCATACGAAGTGCACCATCAATGTGGAAGTGCATAGAGAAACGGCGATATTACCGGGAAGGAGCAACACCTGAGGCGAAGTGCAAGTAACGAATGAGAAGCTACGAAAGAGGAGACACCCACCACCCCACCAATGAACTGTAAGGGATTAGCCCTATTTATTGAGGACTTTAGTAGAGCGTTTTTATATTGCCTTTTGGTCAATGAATTACTGATTTTTGATTTTATGTAATAGTGGTCCCTGAGGAACTTCTTGCACAAAGAACGAAACCTGTAAATCTTTTAACTGTTTTTATACCTCCATATTTTTTTTGTATGCAATAAATACTGCTTTTTGGAAGTATCCATTTGACTGGAGTTTTGAACCATCTTACTAGCCCAGGTACCCAGCAGCAAGCATTCAAGAGGGAGTTTGACCTCCCATCTACACCGTGGGGAGGCACCCATAAAATGCTCTGACCTTCTGGAATTTGTGAGTGCAAGATAACACTAAAATATATAATTGTTTCAGACATATTGCACTATGTTTTATCCTTTATTGTAGGTACATAAGCGAAATCCCTAAATATTCCTATCTTCCACCTGTCTTCACGGCAGTGTTACCAGAGTGATCTCTAAACGTTTAGAGATCTGGGAACACTAGATGTTTAACTTAAGTATTTGCGCCATGGGGTGACACAGTTTGGACCCACATTGGGGGAGGAGAAATTCAAGGTCCAGCAAAGAATAAGTTGTAATTCCCCCTTCATAGTTTATCTACTTACCTGTACCTGTGGGCTACACTATGTGGGTCAGACCACTAGAGCCCTGAAGGTCAGATTCATGGAGCACCGGTTAGCAATTTTACATAAAGATAAAAAGTCCCCAGTAGCTCGACACTTTCAACTGGCCTATGACAGCAATCCCACCCACATTTCTATGATGGGTATCAAAGCCATTAGCCAAACTAGCGATACAGCGAAGAAGAAAAGATCTCTTAATATAGCAGAAACAAAATGGATATTCAAATGATATACTCTGAAACCATATGGTTTGAACGAGTAGATCGAGTATATCACTTAAACATTAAAGGACCACCATAGGCACCCAGACCACTTCAGCTTAATGAAGTGGTCTGGGTGCCAGGCCAATCTAGGATTAACTCTGCCTGCTGTAAACCTAGCAGTTTCAGAGAAACTGCTATGGGGAGCCCAGTTTCAGAGAAACTGCTATGTTTACAAATGAGTTAATCCAGCCTCTAGTGGCTGTCTCAGGCGCTTCCACGCTTCTCACAGGTTTGTCCTATTAACAATTTCTGCAGTTGAGTTCCACTCCAAATCCATATTTAGCATAACATATACTATTTAGCTAGTGTTCTTTCTAGTCCATTTTACTATATTTTATCTTTGTACTGTTAAGATTGTGGTCATTTTTTCATTATTCTTTTGTGGGTTTTAATACACTGCTCATTCCACCGTTTAGGTGAGATTCCCCTTCCTGCAACTTTCTACTGTGAAGGAGATCTTGTGTTTCTATACTATTTGTCTCATATTGAGATCGCACCTGGTAACAGTTGTGTTTTTACGGCAGTGTTACCAGAGTGATCTCTAAACGTTTTTATGAGTTTTATTTTTTTTGTTTTTTTTTTAGCCCACATTTAGACGAATAAACCTTTTTAGAGCTAAGTAAGTCATTTATATATATGTTTTCCATTTATACATATTAAATATTATTGTGTTAAAATTTGACTTTATATCACTTCTTTGACAAGCGCTCACACTTTTACATATTTTAAATTTTTGTACTATTGCTTAGTCTCTCATATGTGTGAAGCAGCCCAGACTGATTGCGTTTCTTAAATTTTATGACCTACGCCATTTTGTTTTATCCACAAATTAATAATTAAGCCTCATTTTTATAATATTTAGAATGGGACAATCGCAATATTCTAAACAAGTCTAAACATGGTAACCAGGAATAAAGCCATTTAGAAGGGATTGTCCGTTACATTAGGTCACAAGTAAGAAATGCATATCTATGGATTGGACCAATGGTAACAAATTCATAGATGCAATTATTATTTCTATGGCAAGCACAGAAGAGGATATAATACCAAAAGTAAGATTGATGTTGGTCTGGAATAGGCATGTGAATGGGAAAAATTTTCGGTTCGGTTCGGCATTCCGAAATTCGGGACTTTGGCAATTTGGAACTTAGACACTTCGGAACTTCGACAACTTTGGAACTTCGGTAACTTCGGCACTTCGACACTTTGGAATTTCGGTAACTTCGACACTTTGGAATTTCGGGAACTTTGGCACTTCGACACTTTGGGAACTTCGGAACATCGGAATTTTGGAACTTCGGAACATCGGAATTTCGGAACGTCTCTTGTAGCCGCTTGGTAGATAACTCCCTAATTCCCACGGTATTAGGGAGTTATCTACCAAAAGGCTGAAAGACCTAAATTGGGTCTTTCAGCCAAATTTACTAATACTAAGTAAAGATTACTTAGTAATAGTAAATTTTGCCCCTACTCACTATACCACGAGTAGGGGCATGTCTAGTAAACAGTGAGCAGCCTGTGGCTGCTCACTGTGAAAAAAAATAAATAAAGGGTCCCCCCTCCTGAGCCCTCACCCCTGAGCAGAGGGTGGGGGCCCTAAATTAGAATAAGGGGAGGGACCTATTGCCCCCACCCCTGAGCGGCGGGTGGGGGCCCTAAAGTTAAATAATGGGGGGGACCTAATGTCCTCCCCCCGGCCCCCACCCCTGAGCGGCGGGTGGGGGACCTAAAGTTAAATAATGGGGGGGGACCTAATGTCCTCCCCCCTGGCCCCCACCCCTGAGCGGTGGGTGGGGGCCCTAAATTAGAATGAAGGGGAGGACCTAATGTCCTCCCCCCTGACCCCCACCCCTGAGCTGTGGGTGGGGGGCCCTAAATACTTCTTAGGGGGTACCTTATGTCCTGGCCCCCACCCCTGAGTGTCGGGTGGGGTCCCTAAATAAAAAAATAACCCCCTCCCCAAGTGACTAGGGGTCCCCAAACCCCTAGTCACCCCCCTCCCCCAAAAAATTAACACCTACCTACCCCCCTCACCCTAAAAATAATGAGGGGGGACCATTTAACTAAGTACCTGTAAAAAAATAATAGAAAACTTACCATTTGATGTTTTCTTTTTTCTAAAATCTTCTTTTTTCAGCCCCAAAAAAGGCCAAATAAAAATCCATAATAACCGACGCAATTAAAAAAAAAAAAAGAGCGCAAAAAAAAAAATCCATCTTCACCTAGCGAGGGTTCCACGCAGACTGAGCTCTGCAGGGCAGGGGAAGGCTTATAAAGCCTTGCCCCGCCCTGCAATTAGGCTCAGAGCACTCTGATTGGTGGGTTTAAGCCATCCAATCAGAGTGCTCTGACAGGTAAATGAAGAGACTGACAGGTAAGTCTCTACATTTATCTGTCACAGCACTCTGATTGGTTGGCTTGAAATCCACCAATCAGAGTGCTCTGTGTCATTTTACACAGCGTGGGAAAGTTCTTTGGAATTTTCCCATGTTGTGTAATTTGACTCATAACTGTCTGGTGGATTTCAAGCCAACCAGAGTGCTGTGACAGGTAAATGTAGAGACTTACCTGTCAGAGCACTCTGATTGGATGGCTTAAACTCACCAATCAGAGTGCTCTGAGCCTAATTGCATTATAAAGCTTATAATTTATAATTGCTTATAAAGCCTTGCCCCACCCTGCAGAGCTCAGTCTGCGCGGAGCCCTCGCCGGGTGAAGATGGATTATTTTATTTATTTTTTATTTTATTTTTTTATTGCGTTGGATATTATGGCGTTTTATTTGGCCTTTTTTGGGGCTGAAAAAAGATTTTAGAAGAAAGAAAACATCAAATGGTAAGTATTTTTTTTATTTTTTTACGGGTACTTAGTTAAATGGTCCCCCTCATTATTTCTAGGGTGAGGGGGGTAGGGGTTAGTTTTTTTGGGGTGAGGGGGATGACTAGGGGTTTGGGGACCCCACCTGGGGCAGAGGGGGTTATTTTTTTTATTTAAGGCCCCCACCCGATGCTCAGGGGTGGGGGCCAGGGGGGAGGACATTATTATGTCCCCCCAATTAGTATTTAGGGCCCCCACCCACAGCTCAAGGGTGGGGGCCAGGGGGGATGACATTAGGTCCCCCCCTAATTAATATTTAGGGCCTCCACCCACCGCCCAGGGGTGGGGGCCAGGGTGGAGGACAATAGGTCCCCCTTCAGGTTAGGAGGGGGAGGGGGGACATGTTTTTTTTGGGGGGGGGTTGGGAAGTACCCAAATGTCCGAATTGCCCAAAATTCGGCCCGAAACGAATTGCACATGTCTAGTCTGGAACACAAGGGGGTGGTCACTTATTGTTTCTTATCTCCACCCCTGGGCCAGGCTTGGAAACTTGAGATGAATCCACAGGGTATATATCCAATGATATTGAAATTTGTATTGTACTTGCCTTTTTGTTTTTATCTTTTGTATGTGTAACTAATTTGATTATCATCTACATTTTTGTATGTAGTGTGACTATTTTTGTTCATATAAAATATTCCTTAATTAAGTTCTGCATTTGGTAAAGAATCACTTTACCTGAAGAGACCTATTAATGAGTGTTTTGCAATCTCATAGGTATTCTGTTAAATTGTACTTCGTGGGTTTTTATTCTAATTTACCTGGGGGACCAAGGCACTAAATTTATTAATTGCCTTATTGGTGGCAGCGTTGCCCTTTTTTCCTACTCAGGACATGTTAAGAAAGAGATAGGCCTAAGAGCTGCAAGTTCCTTTGTAAAGGCAGTAGTTGGAGGCAGCACAGGCAGAGGGGTTGATACCTGCCTGGGAGATGGAGGCACAGGCAGAGGAGTCACAAACTCTGAGTCGGACAAATATGAGGCACCTGCCTAGTGCAATTTACACTCATTGATGCTCAGCAACCTAGTCTCCCAAGAGAGAGCTAATTGGAAGGTAGATGAGGAAGATGAAGAACCATCAATGCTCACAAGGGGAAGCCCCCTTATCCAAAGTCAGGACTCTTTTCCAGAGACTGTTCCTTAGCTGGCGGCAGCCTGGAACGCTGCTCCAGATCGGGAAATGGCCACAGCCCGGTTAAGCTTAATTTGATAAGTATTCCGACTGGATCAGGGACAGGGCCAATCCCCATTGGATGTATCCAGCCCAAATACATCCAATCCAGGTCATCTATGGACATTTTTTTCATAGGGGTTGGCCCTGTGCGGGGATGTATAATTTGTAGATTTACAATTGGGGAAAGTTATGTTTTGGGTATACTGTAGTCTGGAACTTAATAAAATCATTCACAGTTAATTGAGTTATCATGTAGACATAGCTGCACTGGGGAGAAAGCTCATTGGGCACTTTGATGATCCCCTGTTGTGATTATCCCTATACATACGTGCCTGTGTCCTAATAAATTAGTGTGTGTTTTACCCTTCACCAAGTGTCATCTGATGTTTGAAGGAAGGGCTATAGTCACTTCAGCGCTTCTTCTACAGCGAGAGGGAACCTTTGACGAAGGTACTCAGCTGGGGTACTGGAGCTCCGTCACATAGTGAATCAAAAATAACTACACATGACGTGTGTGTGTTCTGATATCCAGTCTGGTGAGATTCACTAAAGAGGGGGGTACTAATCAATAATATGTGATGGCAAACTTGTATTCAAAAAATGTGTTAAGTTGTAAGAGAATAAATATAGCTATAATATAGCTTGCGCAATAATCAAAATGAAAAAAGAAACACCCATCAACTGATAGCCTTACGTGTAGAGAGACAAAACATAAAAGGGTTCAAACTGGCAGATTATGACCAAGCCAATCACCACTGTCTGCTGTAGTACATGCCTTAACACAATGACATTCCTTTCTGTATCACAAAGCTGATGCATGTACTGTGACTTGGCTTTTGCACAAGACTGATACTGTTGATGAACCACACTTTCTGTCATTGCAAAAATAATTAAAAAAATAAATTTAGAAAAAGGTGTCACAGTAGGAGGTATGCAAAAGGAATAGATGCAAAGCTGTGAAAGCAGACAGGAGCCCCCTGAAGAGCTACTTGTTTTGCAAAATGATTGTAGAGGCTCCATCCTAACCGGTATCTACCACCTGACCCACTAAGGTACATACATTCAGTGAAATTAGTACCCACTAGGTACTTTTCCAGCCACACATGTTAACTCCTATTACTGGAGTTATTGCAGACAGTATCTGGTTTCTAGAAGTTGAGAAGCAGGGGAGCCACTCACACAAGCTCCTTCATGCTTCCTCCTCTATGACCAACATGCAAACAGGCAGGATGTCACTCACCCACTGCTTGTATCGAGATGCTGCACAGTGCACAGTATGGGGGCACATCCTTTAGTTAACCTGTTGGCTGCTTACATAATTTATAGATTTTTCCATTTTGTTTATTTATTGACTAAAATTTTGTGTTTCATGAATTTAAGTTTGAAAAAAATTAATATGACTTACATTCTGAATACTTGGTATCCAGATAACAAAAGTGGGCAACTTTACCGTTTTTTGAGCAGTGGTGCATCTGTGGGTAACTCATTGCAATTGAAATTGTTATTTATTCTCACATGAAATAATGAATTCCAAGGTAACGTATTGTATGGCAGCGCAAAGAAAGCCTCCCCGTGTCCTGCCTGGACCGTTGAACTATCGAACAGGGCTGGCCAAAACGTAGATTGCTAGATGTAAAGATCTAAAACTCGTACAACAGGGGTAACCAAAATTAGATTCTCAGATGCTCTTGAACTACATTTCCCATGGTGTTTTACCAGCTTTTAAAATTTAAAACATCATGGAAGTTGCAATTCTAAAACATTTGGAGCTCCAAATTGTTGGCTTTGATATAATATTAAAAGTATAGTTTTTCTTTTCCTGAATGTGCATATTTTACAGCTATATGCATTTGAATAACAATATCCCTCTTCCAATACTCTTAACGACCGACTGTGAAAATATAAACAATCTATCTATTCCTGATCATCTGCTGGGCTCTCCACAGGCACCAGAGAGTCCAATAGTATTTTTGTTACTGAGAAATTTCACATGGCTTAACTGACATACACTGTGAATCAATTCCTTAAAAAAGATGCCTTTGTCACATACTTGCAGCCATCAGTTCAAGCAGAAACTAACAATGTGTGAACTTTGACTGTGCAAGTCATTCATCTATTAACAGCACATGTTTCAGAAAAATGCCTCATGACAGCGGTTCTGAAAACGTTTGACATTCTGCTCTGAATTAAAAAAAAAAAAAAGAATATATATATATATACATATATATCTCACTAGAGTCAAACAGGGTTTCCATTGTAAGCACTCTAGTCATTGTCTCTCTTTCTTTATATGACTTTACTTTTATCAGATTACATTTTTGTGTGGGAGTGCTCATGTTGGCGGAAATTGTCTTTTGCGGTAAAAAGCCTAAAAATCTTTTTTTCCTTTATGCATTATTTGTATTATAACTACTATTATTGTTATCATTTGGGTGGAACTCCAGGACCAGGTATAAAGCTAGTACCTACCTAAATGAATAGAAAGCAGCATGGTGAGAAGGTGGGTGTGTGGAATGGACTGCTGAGCCAATAATTGTTCTAGGACAGAACAGGTACAAAGGTTTAAAAAATGAAAATTACTCAGATGATAAACTTGGCTAGAAAATGAGCTTTAAACTGGAACAAAATGAAACCTATAAAACATTGAAAATGGAATAAAACCTCTATTAGCCTTTTTATATGATGGTCCATTTTACTTTAAATTTCTATTAAACATTTAACAAATAACATACCAATGCAGTTCAGACAAGGCAAAGGCAGGACAAACATTGCAAATGTTGTTGAGAAATAAAAGCAATATTTCGGGGGCAGGGTTGGGCTGCCATACTGAACTATTGCAAGTTGCTTGAGCTCCTTGGAGAAATTACATTTTTTCTTAAAATACTGTTCTTTCTGTGCACAATTTTTAGCCCTGAAACTACCAGTGCAATGATACAGCTTGCAAGCTCAGCATACCTGCTCTAGGTAGTTTGTCCTGCTTAGCTGGAGTGCAATCCAGTTCGGGCTGTTCCGCAGCCTACGTACAGCCTTCAAGGGGGCGTTTGTGGGGTAGAAGCAGCTGGTCTCTCTCAACCCTCAGTATGCCTGGAAATTAAGCCAGGCAAGTGGCTAGTTTCCCTTGCTAATGGGAGTTATCTTGGCACCCATCACTCTTGGTCCAGCTACATTGAGGAGAGAGGTGGGGTGCACCATCCCATCTAAAACGGCGGACGCCATGTGCTTATCAAGCGCAAGAAGCCTACAGGCAGATAACATGGTTGAGCACAAAAACATTTTTGAAGATTTCTGTATGAAGCTGGTCTATAAACGGCAGACCCAGGCACTTGAGTTACCTACCATACTGCAGTGCCCACATCAACATGCTCCTGTTCGTAGCTCCCTAAAAGAAGGAGCCCTGCATTAGACTAGAAGCCTCTACGACCCTTCAGGGTTACCACTCCATCTGGGCTATCCCAACCGCCGAAGCATAAACTGCATCTTGATTGCCAAAGACATAATAATCTCCACTACTCTTAGACTTGGTACATGGCTTACCTTGCAGCTTGGGCTCTGTTGGGGCCAAGAACTGGATCATGGCTGGTGAGCTTGCCAGTACTGGGGCTGAGGAACATCAGGTCTAATGCTGAGTTGAGGGACTGTGTCCTGCCTCTGGTGGGGTTGGCTGATCTCTACCTATGGTCTAGGAGTGTCTCTTTGTGCATTTGCAATAACTCGCTTATTGAGATAATGCTGTGTTTTGCCATTAATGTGTATCCTACAAGCACAAAAACAAGATTTAATCTCTCCTCTTTCTGTCTGCTAACTACCAGGAGTTTGTAACAAAGATTGACAAGGGGATAAGATGGAAGCACCCAATAAAAGGATGTGGATTTCTAGATTTGATTTAATTTTTCACAACTCACAAATAAACATTATTTACATATATGGGATTAATAAACATAATGTAAAAAAAATGTGTGATTTGACACTTTCAATTTAAAGGAACACTTTAGTGTTAGAAATACAAAGATATATTCCTAACACTAACATGTTTCTCTGCACATATACACAGTGATTTAAAGGGTTAAATAACCCTTTATTCACTTACCTGATTCCAGCGCTGAGGTCCGGCATCAGCCGATGGGGGGACCTAATGTGCATGCCCGCGCTAATGCTTGAACCTTTAAAAACCTGTAGGAAAGGTTAAGGTAAATCCAGGCCTGATATTGTCCACAACCTCATCATTACCAACTCTACACCCAGTGAATCCTCAATGGCAAAACATGCAACTAAATTTGGGTCCATATCTTTTTTTGTGTGCGTGATCACCTGTGTATGGTTTTACCTGACTTGCCATTACAAAGGTCTGTGAGGTTAATAAGGCTCTGTGCAATAACATGACCCTTTCAGAGCATCATATACAATGGAGAATGCTTTGATATATTGTGTTAAGTATTAACCCAGAATATTGTCTTTTTAGAACTTCAGATTTAATTACAAAATATTTACATTTTAGAGAACTATTTTAGGATAACAAAGAGTAGTCATTTACACAAAACACTGTATAAAGATTAGCAAATGTTAACAGAAAACAATAAAGAACAAAAAAAATAAGAATAAAAAGGTTTTATTTAGGATTTAGAACAGACCAAGGAATAATACTCCGTATAAAAATGTGTTTCTCTTGAAAAGAATAGTAATTTTAAAGATGTTGGGGCGCAGTCCCTCCTGACATGTCTGGCTATGACCACTTAACCCCATGAGATGTTTAAAAACAGCTCCATTTCTAATCATGCAGAAATGGAAAATGCAGAAATAATAACAACAGACATGGTTTGTTTTTTTCAAGTACACAATTATCAGTAATCCCTGCAGTGCCAAAAGATTTTTTGTATTTAATTATTTTTGCTACAAAATGTGATGGGAGCATTGCCTTACCAGTCCTTATAGACCAGCCTCTACTTACTGCATCTTATACATTTCCAATTAAAAGGAGAATTACGAATAAAGGTGTACTCTAAGCTAGTATGACTGAGTGCATTAATGGTTTCTAGGAAGAAATATTTCCCCATCCAAACCATATTGCTGAGCTATTAGTCTGAACATCCAAATGGTGTTAAACCATTCTTTCATAACTTCTATTTTACTCGGTTAAAGATTTAATAAACAAAAGTGTGATTTCCACACTTTGACAGGCTACGCTGTAGTTACTATTATTAGATGGGATGCAGCAGGTAGATCTAATTTTAAAAAGCAATCTAATTTGGTAGTGAAAGATTTATGAATTTCTTAAATCTTTTATTACTGTGCTGTTATTAAAAAAGAAATAAATAACAACTGCATGAGACTTAGACTTGTGTATGATCAGAAAATTCAATCAAACTTATTTTTCCTGAAAACAGAAAATATGGGGGGAGCACAAATTTTGCCCAAATGTTGGTTCAGTTAAACAGAATGTTAGCACTGAAAAACTGATTCATAGAGCAGATTAACCAAAAGGGTGTGAAAATGGGCCAGTGTACTGTAAAATATATATACATAATATATGTCCCCTAGCCACCAATTATCTTTTTTTTCTCATCAATCATTTCTTTTTTTGGGGCCACTAGCGAGATTTAAGAACTCAACCCAAATACAGGCATGCTTGGCTATTCCAAGTTTCTGTTGGTTCGGGTACATTTCAGCTCAGAGTTCAGAAATTCAACCGGTCACTTGATCGTCCCAAATTCCATGTGATACTCCATATTCTCTTAAAGGACCACTATAGGGTCAGGAACACAAACATGTATTCCTGACCCTAAAGTGTTAAAATAACAATATAGCCTCCCTGCTCTGCCCCTCTAAATATAGTAAAATATAAGCTTTATAAAATTAGCTGGTGCTGGCTCTGCCCCGATCTGCCTGACGTTCACGCTCCCCATCTTCTGTGGTCCTGCCATACCCATTTTACTTTCCTGGCTCTTCACACCCGCTGGGCGGTTCTCAAGAGGGGGGGTCTGCCATGCTTACCAAAGTTGGGGACTGTCAGCAGATGGAGAAGGAGCCTCTCCGTGGTCCTATGCTTCCCTCCAGCAGTTCGAATGCCGGCTGCTTTAGCTCCACTCCCTTTTACGACGTGACATGCGCACCAACATCATGAAGCTGATTCACCCATAGCACTTTGCCCTGTTGTGGTTTTAACTACAGTTCTCAATAGTGCTTTGCTTTACTGTGTATTTTGTGTATTGACCTCGGCTATCTGACCAATATCCTTTTTGTATTCCTGACTCGGCTATTGTACCTCGCTACTGTGATTTCTGGTTCCCTTGACTTGGCTTGTATTTCTCGCTTCTGTGATTTCTGGCTCCCTCGACCTTGGCTTGTCCCCGACCATTCTTTATCTGTCTAACGTACAGTCCGGCTATTCTAAGGCCCAGTATACGTTCTTCTATTACATCCTGCATGTTGGGTCTCTAAGGAATCCAGACACTTTCTCACAGGAAAGCATTAAATTAGCTAAGACTGCCATGGAGACAGATCAGGGGCAGAGATAGCACAAGCCAAACACAGCCCTAGCCAATCAGCATCTCCTCATAGAGATGCATTGAATCAATGCATCTCTATGAGGAAAGTTCAGTGTCTTCATGCAGTGGGTGCAGGCATTTAATGTCAGTGCTGCATACTTTGCAGCACTAATCCAGGAACCATGGCATCAAAATCTAGTTCAGTTATGAGAAACAAAGCAGAAGCTTTGAAAATGAAGAGGAAAACTAGAAATATTGTTTAATTTATCTTCTCTCTGTATGCTTTATCTATGCTGACTGCAAAATACAAATGACAAAGCTTATAACCAGTAGCTGGTGCATGCTGGGATTAGGGGGATTCCAGTATCCACTCCTCAACAAGTTTTCCTGGCAGCCACTGTGGCTTCTAAAGTGACTGTGCTTGACTGTGGGAGGGTGGTGAGTGTTGGGGGGGGTGAGTGTGATAGAGGTATGGGATGAGTGGGATAAATGTGAGAGGGTGTGTGGCAGGGTGAGAAGTGGTGAGTGACTATGGCAGGGTGATGAATGCAACATGGTTAGGGGGTGAGCGTGAGTGTTGGGGGGTGGATAAGTGTGACAGAACTAGGGGGTGGGTAAGACTGGGTGAGGGGAATTTGACAAGGTGTGTGGCAGGGTGGGGGGGGATGAGTAACTGTGGCAGAGTGGTAGGTGTGAGAGGGTTAGGGAGTTGAGTGTGAGAGCTGGGTGATGGGAGAATGTCACGGAGTTAGGGTAGTAAGTGTGACAGGTGGTGAGTGATGGTGGCAGGGTGGTGAGTGTGACAAGCGGGGAGTGACAGTATGTGGGGAGGCTGTGTTAAACACGGTCTCCCCACTCTGACCAGTAATGCCTATATATATACTGGTACTGTAATCCTCCCAGTCTGGCACTATGTGATGACAGAGAGCAGACTGGGAAACCTGGCACCTGTGCTCTGACTCCCTCACAAAGTGCCATAATGGTGAGGTAGTGTGGCTGCACCACAGACCACCAGGGAGTTGATTTCTAAAGACTAGGCAAGGGAGATCAAGTTTTGCCATAGTTTATAACAATAATTGACAAGGATCCAAGATGGAGGCACCCAGTTGCAGAATTAGGAGGTGTGGTTTTCTATGTTTAATTTACCTTCTCACAACTACCAAATACATATTTGTTAAATGTAGTAAACATAGTATTAAAAATCATCACAGTAGGATGAACCATAAGGCGACCTTTAAGGGCCCAAGAGTCAAAAAAGGGCCCTGGAGTCATGAATTTGTTTGGCCCTATTAACAACCCCTATGTGAAAAATGTATGAGGGGCCCCAAACTGGTAACTTCCTTGGGCTGCGTGGGGTCTTATTCCTTTTACAAAAAACATGAGAAGAGACAGTTTCTCTTTCATTTAGTTGATTAACTTTTGCAGCAATATTGGGGATTGCAAAGTAACTGAAACTGTTCTCTTGTTTTGTAAGGCATCTTACATGTTCTACTACAATATTGGCATAGATGCACAAATTCCATTTAGCTAACATTCAGTAAGATCAATAATTGAGAGGGATATGGCTCACACAAACCAAATAAGGTCGATGCCAGTCGTTAGGTTGGTTCAGATCCAACTATACCCCGCCCCTCCCCCACAAAATAGGTCGATAGCCTAAGGACAAGTTGATAACTTGGGACTAAAATCAATTGTTAGTAATGACCTAATCAGAAAGTCATCTTTAGGATGTTTATGTATATACCTTTGTTACAGTTTTGTGTTCGGTTATAGATGTAACTTTATTGTATGATTCGTGAATGGGAAAGCTATAAGAACATGCACCCATTCCTTATACAGGGTCCGGGACTCCCGCAGCGGAACCACAACACACCTCCTCATAATGTAAGATGACTTGTACTTTTCATCCCTAACTCATAATGTCAATGGATTGAATACCCCACTGTAATTCAAATTAAATGGTTGAATATCCTACTTGTGGATATTTGTAAAGAACCATCTAGAAAATGTGGAATATAAATTCATAAACTCTCAGTTAAATAAATTTTTTGCCCACATACAGATAGTTAAGCTGCTTGGCTAAAGTCAGGCATCTATCTTTATTATGTAGGGCATCTGCAATCAGCACAGACTTCAGTTCCACTGTGGTCGCAAGATTATAGCATATTGGTAGCCCATGGAGCAACGCAGTGTGGGGAGTGGGCCTTGACAGAGCCAGGGAGTGGGCATGGGCTTAGGATTGTGGGCCGGGTTTTGGGAGTGATGTTTTGGGGGGTGGAGAGTAGGGATATAAAGAGCAGCCATATTAGAATAGGGGCCATTTTAACTGGAGCCTCTCTTACCTGTAGATTGTTGCAGGCCAGAGAGGTTCCCCCCCCTTTTTTTCTTTGTTTCCCTGCAGGTCGATGGCGGCGTTGGAGGAGCTTCTGGAGGGAGTGCGGGCGGCCGTGAGGGATCGTGGCCTCGAATGGCTACATCAGCAGCTGGGGGCCGCCGGGCCTTCCACAACGGTAGCAGCGCGCCGACCGGCCAGGAGGACGAGGCCGCCACAGCGGCTGAGCCCGGGCGCTGGGCCCGCGGCGAGACGCCGTAGGAGCCCTTCAGCCGGAGGAGGAACGTCTGCGGGGGCAGGAGAGGTCCCGGTCGTGGAGCCGGGAAGGAGCACGGCTCAGGCTGGCAGGCGCGGCTGCGGTCTGGCGCGGACGGCCGTAAAGCACCCGGCGGCTGGACGACGTACGCCGCGCGGGTCGGCGGCAGGCAGGGGAGATGGAGCGGTGGCTTCCAATTCGGCAGCCGGGTCGGCGGCCAGGACGGAGGACGGTCACGTGAGCGGGATTTCAGAGCTGGAACGTCCCGGTGAGTCAGCAACTATTGGCACCGCTGTGGGGCAGGAGAATGTTATTATGGGGAGTGTTGGGACAAGAACAGCCCCCCATGGGTCTGGGGGAGGCTGGGACAGCGAGGTCAGCACAGGGACGGCCCAGGCAGGGGCCAGGAGGGAGGATATCGGTGGTGGCTTTAGTGCGCAGGAGACGGCTGGATCAGGGCGCATGGCGATCAGCCAGGGACTGGGTTCATTAACGGGAAGGACGGCTGGAGGGAAGCCAGGCGCAACAGCAGCGGGAGACAGACGTAGACCCACCCTGGAGGGAGGTGACAGGGGTGGTGGCAGCAGGCGGGAGGGTCCTTCTGGCTGCTCCCAGGGTCAGCATATGGACGGAGAGGATGCAAGGAGCGAGAGGAGAACGGAACGGCGCAGTGTGAGCGTCAGGCGCAGCAGCACGAGGAGCAGAGCAGGGAGCCAAGGAAGCGGGGAGAGGTCACCAGTGCGGAGCAGATGCAGCGCAGCTAGGTCCTGTTGCAGGGAAGGCTGCGGGAGGTCCCCGTCTAGGGATAGAAGGCAGAGGAGGCGACGTAGCACGTCTGATTCGCCAGACAGGAGAGTACAGGTTCAATCAAGGGGAGCAGATTACAGGGGGAGTCGTTTTGCAAGGCAGCTGGAACGTGGGGAGGAAGGGCGGGTAGACCCTACGCTGAACAGATTACCCAGGTTTTCTTCTCCCTACAGGTCACGGAGCAATACCCCTACGGTCTCGAGGCGGGACCAGGCGGATGGGAGTCGGCGACAACAAAACACTCCGGCACCCGGAATGGTGGGCGGAAGGACGGCGCCCCTGCGGCCAGCTGCGGCCAGGGGCTTGAGCGGTGAGTCAACACATGCACGACACTCTGGACAGTTGTTGAGTGATTTGAAAATATTTTTAGACGCTTGGTCGGACAAGGGTGGGTCTCCCTCAGAATTCGGGCGGGTATGGTCGCAGGAAGGTAGTCGGGGCGAGGCGGTGGAGCGCGCGGGGGCGTTAACGGCGGGGACACACGGAGGCGAGGCCGACGACGCGACGGGGTCGGCGGGGTTGACCGATGGTGGGGGAGAGCACACGGACGGGGGTAGCGATATCCCGGATGCGGCGCGGCAAAACGTGCACGTGTCCTTCGCGGGCCCCCTGGGGTGCCACTTAAAAACAGACGTAAAGGATAAGATTTGGAAAGGTGAGTTTGTGGAGATCTTTTCCCTTCTTCCCCTCGAGGAATTCTTGGACTTGAAAGAGGAGGATAAAAAGGACGCCAAGAAAGAGGAGGAGGAAAAAAGGCGGAGGTATCGCAAGATACCGAAAACTTTTGGGAATTGGCTACGGGCCTTCTGTATTCTAGCTAGCGTGATAGGGGAAAAGAACCCGGGGCGTTGTTCAGAACTTTTTTGCTACTTGGATGGGATAGGCGATGCATATCGAACATACGGGGGATTGGCGTGGTGGAGGTATGACGAGCAATTTCGACAACGGCTAGCGGTGAACACGAGCATGCGGTGGGATAAAATGGATCTGCCGTTATGGATGCGACTTATGATGGCTCAAAAGGCTGCGCCCTTTCTTGGGACAGCCGGCACGGCCGCAGGGGGTGCTGTGTCGGCTGGGCAAAAGAAAGGCTTCTGCTGGATGTACAACGAGGGACACTGCAAGTGGGGGAATTCCTGCAGGTTCAGACATGAATGTTCCGGCTGCGGGGGGGGTCATGGCGCCAGCCGGTGCTTCAAGAAAGGTAAGCTTGGAGGGGGAGGGGGATCCGGAGGGGCAGCGCCCCCCGCTGTTACCGCTGGGGGCGTCCCCAGTGAAAGTAAACGTGATGTTGTCTTGGCTAAGGCAGTACGCCAATAGGGCTGATGCGGCCTTTTTGTGGCAGGGACCGGGTGCGATGTGTGGTAATCTCAAGTCAGTTCGGGTGCACCCAGGGGTAGCGCGGGAGAAGTTGAGCAAGGAAGTGCAGCTGGGGAGAATGGCGGGCCCATTCTTGGAGCCGCCGTTGGTCGATCTACGGATATCCCCACTCGGCGTGGTTCCCAAGAAGGAAGCAGGTAAGTTCAGGTTGATACATCATTTATCGTACCCAAAAGGGGCGTCGGTAAATGATGACATTGACGCGGCCCTCAGCTCCGTCTCTTATACGTCATTCGACAAGGCTGTCGAGTTGGTACGGAGAATGGGGCGAGGGGCGCTGATGGCGAAAGTGGATGTGGAGGCAGCCTTCCGGCTGCTCCCTATACACCCCAAATGCCATCATTTGCTTGGGTGCTATCTTGATGGGGGTTATTTCGTGGATCTGTGTTTACCAATGGGCTGTTCTATATCATGCGCTTATTTTGAGAAATTTAGCACGTTTTTGGAATGGGTGGTGCGGAAGGAATCGGCGGGGGGTGCGGTGGGCACTATCTTGACGACTTCCTCTGTGTCGGCCCGCGGGGAACGGGCCCGTGTAGACAGGTGTTGGAAGCGTTTCACTGGGTTGCACACTCTTTCGGGGTTCCCTTGGCGGGAGACAAGACGGTTGGGCCCACAACGTGCCTTAGCTTTTTGGGTTTGGAAATCGATTCCGTGAGAGGAGAATGTCGGTTACCTTCAGACAAACTAGTGGATCTGAAGGAGCGGGTGGCCACGGTAGGGAGGGCTAAGAAGGTGACACTGCGGGGGATTCAATCATTGGTGGGGAGCCTGAACTTCGCGTGCCGGGTGATACCAATGGGGAGGGTTATTTGTAGGCGACTGGCACGAGCGACAAGTGGGGTCTCAGCGGATATGAAGGCGGACTTAAGGGTGTGGGACCGGTTCCTACAGGATTTTAATGGCAAGGTGTTCTTTAGGGAACCGGTGGCGGCTACAGAGGTGGGGCTGTACACTGACGCTTCGGGCAGTGTCGTTTTGGGGCTTATCTCGCGGGTAATTGGTGTGCTGAGGAGTGGCCTGCAGCCTGGAAAGAAAGCCCGCTAATAAGGAATTTGGCGTTTTTGGAATTATTTCCGGTCGTGGTTGCGATGGGCTTATGGGGGCCGACGTTGGCAAACAGGCACATCGTGTTCCACTCGGATAACATGGCTGTGGTGCAGGCGATAAACAGTTTGTCTGCATCTTCCCCCCCGGTTTTATGTTTGTTGCGGCGGTTTGTACTTCTTTGCATGTCCTTCAATGTGGTGTTTAGGGCTAAGCACATCCCTGGTATGTTGAATGTGGTGGCTGATGCGCTTTCTCGTTTTCAGTGGGAACAATTCCGGGAAGCGGCGCCGGACGCCCAGGAGATGGGGCAAGCTTGCCCGGACGAGATGTGGCGGCTCGGGACGTCATGCTTGGGGAGTACATAAGGAACTCATTAGCGCCAAGCACGTGGTCGTCTTACGTTAAGGTTTGGAAGGAATGGGAGGAGACTGTTCAACAGGTAGGAGGTGTTTTTTCGGCAGGGAAGCGGGGGGACGTGCTGCTATGGCTGCTGTGTCGCCTGTTCTCAAGACAGGCTTCGCCGGCCATGGTGGACAGGTATATGTCTGCCCTGGCCTTTTTATTTAAGTTCAATGGTTGGGAGGACATTACTAAGAATTTCATGATACGACAGGCGATACGAGGTTTTCGGAAGGGTAAGAAGTTTGGGGACACCAGAAGACCGGTGTCATTCTCGGTGTTGCAAGGGTTGTTAGGAGCGTTGGCTGGGTTGTGTCATTCCCCTTTTGAGGTGGCGCTATTTTCGGGAGCGTTTGTATGGGTGTTCTTCGGAGCCTTCCGAATTGGCGAGCTGGTGAGCCCCAACAGGAAAGGGGCCGGCGGATTGCTGCTCCACGACGTGGACCTATGCAACAACAGGGTGAGGATCAGGTTGCGCCGCTCTAAAACGGACGTGTTCGGTAAAGGGTGCTCAGTGGTGTTGTACGAGTTACCGGGTTCAAGGGCATGCCCGGTGGCTTGCGGGGCGCGGTACTTGGATGTCCGTCCCGGGCTAGCTGGTAGTTTTTTCCTGCACGCTGATGGTACGGCGTTGTCCCGCTTCCAATTTCTGCGGGTTTTTCGAGCGGGTTTACAGAGGCTGGGCTTGGAGCCCAAGCAATTTGGGACGCACTCGTTCCGCATAGGCGCAGCGACGGAGGCAGCACGCCTAGGTTTCGGGGACGAGCGGATTAAGCGGATCGGGAGGTGGGAATCCATGCGGTTCCGCACGTATGTGAGGCCTGACAGGCTGGTGTAAGTAAGCGTTGGGTAGGAAATCGGAAAGGGGGGGGGGGCATTTGTCTCCTCGCAACTAATTTTATTTCTTTTCAGGTTTGAAAGTTTGGTTGATGGGACACTCGTATGTGTACTGGGCGCAGAAGAGAGCCGCAGTTCGAAGATGCGGAACGCAGCTGGGCTTTCCTTTGGAACGGGTGGAATTATCATGGCTTGGTTTGAGGGGCGCTAGCTAGCAGGGTCTCTGCAGCGCGTTATTTAAAAAGTTGTCTGGGGGGGCGGTCCCAGACGTGGTATTGGTCCACGGAGGTGGGAACGATCTGGGCTTGATTCCTCAAAGGTTACTGGCTCGGAAAATGAAGAGGGATATGGATCGGCTGAGGGAGCTGGTTCCTGGCGTGGTCGTAGTTTGGTCTGAGATGGTGCCTCGCTTTACGTGGAAGCACGCCAGGGATCCAGCTGCAATAGCTCGATCTAGGGGTAAGGTCAACAAAATTATGTCAGTCTTTATTAGACGGTCGGGGGGCGTGGTGGTGAGGCACAGGGAATTAGAGGGTATGCTGCCGGGATATTTTAGGAGGGATGGTATTCACCTATCAGATGTGGGGAATGATTTGCTGAACCTGGGTTTTCAGGATGGTATAGCACAGGCCCTGTTTAGATATGGTGGGGGTCGCACATTAGCTTAAGGGGGTCAAGCCATGTGCTGTGGCGGAACAGGGCGGTGTATATATTGGAACTTGCGTGGAATTTGAACTGGACAGGCCGAGGTTTAGGCCGGATGGAGTTAAGGATTGGTTGGTTCTAGCTCTTCGGTGGCTACGAACCTGGGGGTGTAGGGGTGTCCGAGGTATACCCCTACAGTTAACTGGACGATATGGGGCCTCTTTGGTAGGCCGTGTGTTTCAAGTTATGTTATTTGTTGTTATTTATTGTTTAATTGCTAGGGTCATTGTCAGGGGTACTGTGTGGGGGTATAGTAACATAATGTCTAGTAGGACAATGACCCTAGATTATGTTAATTTATTATAATTAATTAATAAAGCTGTGGACTTTATACTCCAACAGAATTATCGGTGTCAGTGTTTTATTTAAGTGTAAGGGGTAGCACATGCCGAATAACGACTGTGCAAATGTCAGGTAGCCCATGGAGCAACGCAGTGTGGGGAGTGGGCCTTGACAGAGCCAGGGAGTGGGCATGGGCTTAGGATTGTGGGCCGGGTTTTGGGAGTGATGTTTTGGGGGGTGGAGAGTAGGGATATAAAGAGCAGCCATATTAGAATAGGGGCCATTTGAACTGGAGCCTCTCTTACCTGTAGATTGTCCCACCCACCCTCCCTAGATTGCAGTTCCGCTTGGTCACAGCGGCGGAACAGGGCAGTGTATATATTGGAACTTGCGTGGAATTTGAACTGGACAGGCCGAGGTTTAGGCCGGATGGAGTTAAGGATTGGTTGGTTCTAGCTCTTCGGTGGCTACAAACCTGGGGGTGTAGGGGTGTCCGAGGTATACCCCTACAGTTAACTGGACGATATGGGGCCTCTTTGGTAGGCCGTGTGTTTCAAGTTATGTTATTTGTTGTTATTTATTGTTTAATTGCTAGGGTCATTGTCAGGGGTACTGTGTGGGGGTATAGTAACATAATGTCTAGTAGGACAATGACCCTAGATTATGTTAATTTATTATAATTAATTAATAAAGCTGTGGACTTTATACTCCAACAGAATTATCGGTGTCAGTGTTTTATTTAAGTGTAAGGGGTAGCACATGCCGAATAACAACTGTGCAAATGTCAGGTAGTCTTAGGTTCCCCTACAGGGCAAGTTAGAGTGGACAATCCCATACTACAGTCCCATTTAATGAGGCAGAGAGAGACCTACCAGACAAAATTTGATTCACTACAATTTTAAGTACAACATTGAAGTGCAAATGAAATAAACAAATTTTGTTTTTTATTTTGCATTTTCAATTGGTTAGCAGAACTAAACCAGCTGGGTAAACTAAATTGAAAAAATATATATATAATGGTTGATGCAATGGACAGTGACACCATATATGTACCAATGCCATATTCACAGCACCATCTTCAGCAGAGATGGGTTTGAGGGCATTTATTGTGCTATTCCTGATAGAACCATATCATCTGTAGGGCATTTTTATGAGCGTTTGTCTATTTACATT
The DNA here is from genome assembly GCA_933207985.1 of Pelobates cultripes. Lineage (NCBI taxonomy): Eukaryota > Metazoa > Chordata > Amphibia > Anura > Pelobatidae > Pelobates > Pelobates cultripes. The sequence goes on along the minus strand of OW240919.1, from coordinate 94,023,174 downwards.
GTATTTAGTGACTTCCTGTTAAGTATTGTTCACATAAACCGATTATTCATCTTACAGATCTCCTCCTCTTTAAAATAAATAAATAAATCGATCGATTCACATATATTTACATCTTAATCTATTTCTGTGCAGAATGTCCCATTGTTCTTTACCTATTTTTTCCTTTATCATTTTCTTTTGTAATACCATTTATGCAACATCCATATAATTTTTCTTTTCTGTTACCTTTTTTATTTACCCTTTTTTTTCTACGTTTTAAAATCATCTGAACTATTATCTATACTATTTCAGTCATTTTTATTTTTTTTTATTTCAGACATTACCAGCCTCTTATGTTCTTTCCTACTTTGCATCTCAGGCTTGGTATATTAGTCATCATCAATGTTTTCTCTCTTCTCTTTTTCCTATTAAATGACTTTAATTTATAGAAAAAACATTATTATTAATCAAAAAACAAACAAACATGAAATAGCCATACACAACATTCATACATGATGATGGAACCCTCTTCCCTCGTCTCTCTGCGTTACTATTCATAGTACTAATTTATGAGCTAGCACTTCTCTTTTCTTTTCTCCTTTCTTTCCTTTTCTTTTCCCTTCCTTTCTTTCCCTTTTCCTTTCTCTTCTTTTTCTCTCCCTTTATTTTCTCTCTTTCTTTCTTCCTTCCCTTCTTTTTCTATGTATATTAGTCTACTGCCAACAGTTTTTCTAGCCACTTATTTATGTGAAATAAATTTTTTTCCTTCAAATTTCTGTTCAGACCTCCCTCCATCCTAAGTTGCGAAATTAATAGGTATTTTACTATATCCCAGTTTGGTAGAGTTTTAGTTCTCCACCTTTTAGCTATGGAGAGTTTTGCTGCTATTAATGCATGAGAAAGAAAATATTGCAAATCCACATTATACTGATAAATATTTAACTGTAATATGCACATTTCCGGGGCAAGGGGAAAATTAAATCCGGTTACCATTTCTATTTTAAACAAAAACATTTTCCAAAATTCTTTAAGTGGGGGGCAACTCCACCAAATATGTAGACAATCTCCCACTCCCCCTTCACATCTCCAGCATGTATCTGTTTTACTCTGGTCTATTTTATTTAGACGGCTAGGGACCAAATAGAGTCTGTTAATAATCTTAAAATGTAGTTCCACTAAATTTAGGCATTTAATGCGCCTAGCAACTGTCAGCCATGCTGTATTCCACTCTTGACCGTCGATTTTTTTGTATTTTTAGATCTTCCTCCCATTTTTTTATCGCTGGAGACTTGAGGTCACCCTCTAGTTGTCTCAATACCGAATTACACTTATTTAGTAAATTTTTCATGTCCTTTCCTTTCAGTAAATTTCCTAGTTTATTGTTAAATTCGCATTTCTCTTTATTTAAAGTTTTATTCATATAGCTTTTAATCCTCATGTAATTAAATTTCTCAGTTTCGGGAAGACTGAAATTAGTGCATATTTGTTCAAACGGATTAATCCAGGGTCCTGTTGTTATATCTTCTATGGTTTGTATACCTGCTCTTCTCCAATTATTTAGTCTTAGGTCTTGCATATTATTTTCCAATATTGAGATCGGTAGGGTATTAATAATGTGATTTTTAAATCCTGCACTTTTTTTAATCTTTCTCCACATTCCTCTAATGGATTCAATTACCACACTAGCAGAGCTTGGTTGGGTCTTATTTGTGTCTCCTTCTTGAGTAAACCAAAAAAATGGTACTAGCTCCCTACCTTCTGCAAGTTCTTTTTCCACAGCGTACCACTTTTCTAGCTTAGCCCCAGCCAATTGTGAAATGATACTATGGAAAAGGATACTCGCTTTGTGGTATTGTTGTATAAGTGGGTATCCTACCCCTCCCTTAGATTGATTGATCGAGAGGAGTTTTCTTGCCATTCTAGGTTTTTTTGCTTGCCATATGAACTTAGACCAGGCCTGTTGTATTAATAGCAGCCAACTGTCAGGGACACTCAGAGGGATCATTCTAAACAAATATAACCATTTTGGTAAGATGTAAGACTTAATAATATTAATAGGACCCCACCACAAAAATTCTAAATTCTTCCAACCCTTTAGGAGTTTGTTCATTTTAATAAGCAATGGAAGAAAATTGATCTCTACTATTTTCAGTGGGTTTCCGACCCATATTTTCATAAATGAATTTCCGACCCATATTTTCAGTCATTTTAAAGCATCTTCAGATTAATAAATACAATGAAAATCTAAGACAAATGATTGGTGGCTAGAAATATTATCCAGTCCTTTAAAAAGCAATTAATTTACATCTGTTTTATTGGATATCCTTTTTCCACAAATTCCTCGGAGCATTGATGGTATCAGAAGGTTGGAAAAGGAAACTTTCACCAAGCATTTGCCGCATGTCACAGCTCGTTTACTGTGTGCAGTGAAATGTAACTTAATTAATCTCATAGGACACTAATACATTGCATTATATTACCATTTATAAGACAGGGAAATGTATGTGTTATGCGATATTTATATTAATTTAGGTATTATAACATTAGTCAATCATTTCCTGCATGTTCTCATGGCTCATTTTGTTATAATTTATCATATATAGTTTTATTGATTTAAATTGTCACTCAATATTACTTTTGCATATTTTTCTTTATTAAATTGTTTACTTGTTCTTTATTATGGTATCATGCCTCTGACAGACACTTTTAAATTTGGCATTAACACGTCATACAGCGATTTATATTAAAATACTGTAATGCAGAGTAATGTAGAATGCAAATCAATTAGGCTTTAGAGTCCATTTACTGATTTTTATCTAGCCTAGCTTTTTCTTAAAAGATATTTATGGCCTCAGTTTGCTTTTTTTTTTTTTTAGATGTTACCTTTATGCTTCGGTTTGCCCTGTAGGAGAGATTTCTTTATTGATTGAATGTTATGCTTGCTCTCATGTCAAAAAAAGAAAAAGAAATTTGAAGAAAAGAAAAAATCATTAATGGAGCACTACAGCATTAGGAATATACAAACCTGTATTCCCAATGCTATAGTTCCCCTGTTTTGCCTACCTTTTTCTAGCGATGAGACTCCCTTTGCGCTGCTCACCTCTCTAACCTCCAGCAATGTCACTAAGGGGGCATGGCCTCCTCAGCCATAGGAATGCTTTCCCATGCACTTCCATGTCACATGATGGCAGGGGCATACCTGGAGCATTTGGCACTTGGGGCGGATACTATATTTGACACGTCCCAAACATTAAAATGTAAAAAGCAGGGGGGCAGGACTTCCGGCGCTGCAGAAAGGTTGCATGGCGGGCTAGCTCCGAGGCAATAACAGCCAAATAAAGCATCCTTCTCAGCTCCAGCAGCAATTGTAGGATCTGAAGGCACATGAAATGCAGGAGCACACAATGGCACCACCCAAGACCCCAAGGGCATAAGATATGTTACGACCCAGCAAAAAAGAAAAACTGAGGCATACCCAAGATGGCGACGGTGCTTCCTCGCGAATATCTGTCTAAGGCAGACCCGGATGTGGAGCCACTAAGCCTGCAAAGGGATTATCCCCTGGTCACAGAAAGAAGGCTGGCAGACATACTACAAAATCTGCGTTCGTCCTTAAGGGAGGATTACAAAATAATAACAGAACCTCCAAAGACCTCCATGGGTTCGGAACAAGAGCAGAAGCCCTAGTAGTTAAACAGACGAGCTGTGCATAACTCACAATGAAATGCTCAACAGAATGCCTAAAATGGAGACATAGCACCTTACCTGGGTAGGCAAACTCACCGACATGGAAGACCACTCACGGCGGAATAACATTAGAGCACAGCACCTACTGAGTTTGTTCAAATTCCTCTTACCCACGGCTACAGACGCAGACCTGTTGATGGACAGGGCACATAGAGTGTCTAAATCACATAGCCTGGCTGTGGACACCCTGAGGGATATCATGGTGAAACTTCACTATTTCCATATCAAAGAGGCAATCCTCCAAGCCCACAGGAGAGCACTTGACCTACCGGAACACCTGGGTGGTATCTCGTTGTTCATAGATCTTTCTGCCACCACGATGGCCAAGCGGAGAGAATTTATCAACACCACGAAAATACTAAAACAACAAGATCCCCTACAGATGGGGTTTTCCACCAAAGCTGGAAAAATGGGGCTCTAACAGTAGTGGAGAATCCGGATGACGTGATCAAGCTAATGAGAAAACGTGGACTTCTGAAGGACTCTAACCCGGAGGGGTAATCAATATACCCTAGAAGACTGAACCTGGAATGGAACAAGGTCTCCGGGAAGAAGTAACCTATGTTGGACTTTATCACACCCACTAAGAACTGTTTTCCATACAGGACTGGTGTGGAAACCGCATCTGCTGATAAAATCACGCAGCGACATGAGAAGCAAGTAGAGAAATAATTGTATGTCAAACTATGTCATGGTTTGGTTTCTTTGCACTCTTGGCTTGGGGAGGCAGGGGGAGGTGGAAGGTGCCCAGTACCTTCCCTATACTGAGGCTGGGGTGAGGGGAGTAGACCATTCAAAGGGCCATACAATCCCACTACTCCAAAAAAATGTTTTAAACAAAACTTTTGGAGACGGGGTAAGGCATTAAGGCTTAAAGATAGTAGGGGACAAGAGAGAGTCATGTTACAAATATTATTACAATTTTTTTTTTTTTTAAATAGAAATAGGTTCAGTTGGGACAGACAGCCCACGCACGGAGAGAAGAAATGCAAGGGGTCATTATTGATTCACAGATCGATAATTGAGAGGGATATGGCTCACACACACCAAATAAGGTCGATGCCAGTCGTTAGGTTGGTTCAGATCCAACTATACCCCCACCCCCCACAAACTAGGTTGATAGCCTATGGACAAGTTGATAACGTGAGAATAAAATCAATTGTTAGTAATGACCTAATCAGAATTTCATCTTTAGGATGTTTATCTATATACCTTAGTTACAGTTTTGTTTTCGGTTATAGATGTAACTTCATTGTATGATTCGGGAATGGAAAAACTATAAGAACATGCACCCATTCTTTATACAGGGTCCGGGACTCCCGCAGCGGGACCACAACACACCTCCTCATGATGTAAGATGACTTGTACTTTTCATCCCTAACTCTTAACGTCAATGGATTGAATACCCCACACAAACGGCTAGCATTGGCTCACATAAAAGCTAAACATATAACTATAGCGTGCTTTCAAGAAACACATTTCTGTGACAAAAATCCACCAACATTTTCTTCCAGGGGATATCCACAGGTATATCCCATGTACACGCCCAATAAGACTAGGGATGTCAGCATACTGATCCATAGAGATTAGGCGTTTTGGTGTGAAAAGGAATATAAAGATGGGGTAGGCAGGACACTAATTCGTGTTGTTACTCTAAACGACATACAGATAAGATTGCAAATATTTATGTCCCCAACCAGATTTACTAGGTAAATTGAATAGAATCAAAAAAAATAATCCTATGCGGGGGCTTTAACTGTGTTATTGACCCCTCACTTGATCTGCACAGCAAATCTCAGGTCAGCAGAAGGAACAATAGAATGGGCAGACAACAGACCGCACTGTTAGGAAAATATGACTTGCACGACACCTGGCGTATGCTCAATCCCACCACCAAGGACTACACGCATTTGTCTGCAGTATACTCATATTCACGGATTGACCTGTGCCTTATAGATAGAACAAATTTACACAATCTGCAGAAAAGAAAAATGGACACAATAACTTGGTCTGACACGCACCTGTAGATGTTACGTTCAATACATTATATCCAGCTAGGGGCAACGGAATGTGGCTGCACTATCTAATACACAAGCCTTAAGTAAACTTAGGAAAGAATTGAGTAGCTAGAGGAAAATTCACAGACTCAAATCACAACAAGCACCAGATGACTAGCCCATAAGGCATTCATGAGAGGACTGTTCATACAGACAGGAGCTAGGGCAAAGAAGGAATGGCAGGCGAAGACAGACTCCCTTAAACACCAAATAAGGAGGAATTGGAACGTTACACAAACAAAACCCAACAAAGAAATTAGGTAACAAGCTCACACAAGTGAGGACCAAGTGAAACAGTCAGCACTTACATAGCATTGGGAGACATATGCGTAAATTAAAGTACACATACTATTCCCAGGGAAATAAGGCGGGCAAATTACTAGCTTCACAACTGAAAGCTAAATACGAACAAACCAAAATATTGTCCATATACAACAAACAAGGAACTAAAATATCTAATCCGATGCATATTCTTAACGAATTTGCAAACTTCTACGAAACTCTTTATAACCTGAAAGATTGTAAGGATGTAGTACAGACTACAGATGAAAATATAGCAAAATTCCTACAACACACTGACCTCCCAAGTTTGGCTGACGCTAACTTGATGGCACTAGGCGCCTCCTTCACCACAGAGTAGATCCATGAGACAATCAAATCACTGCTCAAACACAAGGCATCAGGACCAGATGGTCTTTCTAACAATTACTACCAGACCTTTGCAGTTATACTTGTGCTTCAAATGACAGCCGATATAATGGCGATGGGCAAAATGCCGCTCAAAATGCTGGAGGCAAATATCACACTACCTAAACCAAGCAAACCACCCACCAAATGGGAAAACTTCCACCCGATTTCGCTCTTGAATTCAGACACAAAAATATTTGCCAAACTTATGGCCAATCGCATAAAACCATTGCTGCCCTCACTGGTAGCCAGGGAAAATGCGGGGTTTGTACCGGGTCGCCAGGCAGGGGACAACACCAGATGCTTTATGGACCTCATGGAGACAGGGAGAAGCGGGGCTTTTGGTGGTGCTGGACGCCGAAAAAGCTTTTGACTGTCTACTTTGGGGTTACATGAAGGAAGTTCTCCACAAATTTGGCTTCCCATCCAAATTCCTACAAGCTATGTTAGCCCTATACACCAACCCCTCAGCCAAAGTACTAAACACAGGTTTCCTGTCCAGACCCTCCTGCCTAACCAATGGCACCCGACAGTGAAACCCGCTTCCTCCGTTTTTTTATTCTCGCCCAAGAACCACTAGTAAGACATTCTAAGCTTCTGGCACTATGTTATAGCGCAATTCAGGACACTACAAAACCAGTGAAGTTCCCCTACATGGGAAAAGGAACTAAACACACAAATCAATTGTGAAAGGCTATGAGACATACATACAAAACAGGCAACACGTTGCCATGACCACCTCAAAGCATCCTACAAAGTCTGGATGAAATGGTATCTGACCCCTCATAGGTTGGCCCACATGTTTGTAAATTTCTCTTCTAAGTGTTGGAGGTGTGAGAGCCAGGTGGGAACCATGGGGCATGTGTTCTGGCACTGTAACATACTTAAACAATTCTGGGAGGCAATACGAGCCTTAATACATAGCCTGGCGGAGTCTCATTGCCATTGCAAATTGAAACATACCTTTTACACATGTTACCCAACAACTTAACTAAACCAGACAGTTCGCATATTATCCAGGTACTTATAGCCACTAAAAGCAGGAAATCTAAAACCCCCCAAAATATTGCAATGGTGATGGAGATGTTCGATTCCAACAGACTCCACGAAGAAATGTCCCATAGACTACATGGTATAACCAAAATCTTTAATAGCATTTGGGCCAATTGGCAAAAGATATACCAGCACAAAACTATAAAGCCATATAGTTCAGGCAAGAGACCAAACAAGGTACCCAACCACAGATGATGAGCATACGTCAGTGGACCCTATCCACGATCCTGTACTAGAGCGTGGGTACACTAGATAGATAACCTGCAGTGAAGTCCTATACACATTCTGATTTCTGTTACTTTATAGTTTGTATAAGTTGCATAATTTGTATAATATGTATAATTTGTTTGTTTTTCTATGTCCACTCTTCACTTACGTGTACACTTTGCATTGCCAGAATTGCACAGATCCATAATATATCTCCGCATGAGATGGGCTTGCATACCTAAAAATGTGGAAAGTCTTCTTGTAAAACAATGAGGCCGAACTTGTTGTTACCCATTGGATGCTGGATGCCGTGTAAAGATGTATTAATGTACAGTGATGTAACAATGAAAATGGTCAAATATTAAAACAGAGAAGCATGTTTGTTTGTGTTTATGACAAAAAAAATTACATGTATTTAGCACTGAGCAGTGTTTGTGTGTTTGAATGTAAGCATGTTTTTGTATGGAGTATGTGTGTGTGAGTGACTGTATGGGTGTGTTTGCATGTATTGATGGCATTTGAATGTAGGCATGCATTTTTCTGTAGTGTGGGTTTTTAATATTTTGGTGTGTTTTTATGTAGTGTTGACATTTGGATGCAGGGTTGTATTTGTATGTAGTGTAGGCGAAATGTTGAGATGTATGCACATATACTCACATATACATACACTGGCACACATGCAGATGGATAGACACACAGATGCTTACACTGGCACAGACACATAGGTACACACATGCTGATGCATAGAAACACAGTCATACACAGATACAGACAAACACTGACACACATACAGATAGACACACAGATACAAACACACATATAGTTACAGATACACAGACACACCGTACAAACACAGACACACAAACAGATAAACAGACACACATACAGTGACACATACATACACTGACACATACAGATACACGTATACAAACACACATACAGATACACAGACATACAGATACACAGACACACATGTCTAAGTGTGGGTTTATTTGTGTGTGTCTGTATAGTGTATGTAGTGCAAGCATGTCAAACTCAAAGTCTACCACGGGCCAAATAAACAAGGTTTAAATTTATGTGGGCTGCAAAAAAAAACCCTAAAACTTAAATTTTCATAGAAAGGTAGGTTTATTTTGAAAAGTACAGTATAAAAATACCCCGGAATCCCTCTCTACTAAACCACAGCACCCCCCTCTGCTAAATCCCAGTCCCCCCTCTACTAAATCCCAACTCCCCCCTCTGGCCAACAAGCATACTCCACTCGCATTGCGGCGGCCAGTATGCGACTCCAGAGTCCGGCCTCTGGTATACCCTAAATGGCGCCGTCCACACCCTGTGCCAAAGCGGATCCTCCTGCTACTTCTTGAAACACTGTGAAGGTGGAGCACATCGATGTCACGTTGCAATGTGATGTGGCATTGCATGCCTTTGTGCACTTCCAGGTGCTCCATTGTCCAGCCGCAGCCATCACAACACTGACCGACACACACAGTCACTGACACACACACTGACAGATACACAGACACTCACTGACACACACACACACACTGACAGACACACTCCCTGACAGACCACTGAAACTCACTGACACACACACAGACAGACAAACACACACTAACAAACACACATACTCACTGACAGACAAACACACTCACTCACTAGCACAGGCACACACACAATGAGACAGACACATACATTCACTGACAGACACACATACTCAGAGACACAGACAGACACACACACACTCACTAACACATACACTCACTGACAGACAAAGACACTCACTGACACACACACACACACAGACAGACACATACTCACTGACACACACACACTCACGCACTGGCACACTGTGACAGACACACACATTCACTGACAGACACACACACTCAGAGACACAGACACTCACTGACACACACACAGACAGACACATACTCACTGACACACACACAGACATACACTCACTCACTGACATACATTCACTTACTGACAGACGCACACACACTCTGACAGACATACACTCACTGACAGACACACACACACACTGACAGACACACAAACACAATTACACATTCTTGCACACACTTACATCATTGTATTTATCCCTGGGGTCCAGTGGGGATCTTCTATCTGGAGATTTCCTTCCTGCTGCTCACTACTCCCTCACGCAGGCAGTTTAGTGATGCTGGGTGCCGGAATATGATGTCATATTCCGGCACCCGGTATCACTACAGACGGCGCGTGCGAGGGAGCAGTGAGGAGCAGGAAGACTGACCTCCCTTGCTGCAGCCAGCAACCTCTCCCCCTCTCCCCCGGCTGGGTAAATTTTAGCAGAGTAGGCACCTGCAATGTGGAGAAAGCAGGTGCCTACTCTGCTTTAACACTAAGTATGTACTCGGGGCCATAGGCGTGCGCACGGGGTGTGCCGGGTGTGCCTGGGCACACCCTAATCCCCGCGGCATGCCTATGTATATTGAGAACGGCAGGGGAGATCTCAGGATCTCCCCTGTTGGCTCATGCAGATCCGGCGCTATCCGAGCGCCGGCTCTGCTCTCAGCCTCCCTCCCCACCGACCCACAGGCAGGGATGGAGGCAGGAGAGGACCCGGGGAGCTCTTGCCAGTAACTCCGCCGGGTTCCTCTCGCGGGATTCTGAGCGTTGCAGCAACAACGCTCTCGCGGATCGCAAGAACAGAGGACCTGCTGCTGCTGGATGTGAAACGAGCCTGGAGACTCTTGTAAGCGGCCCGGTCCCTTTACATAAGACACAGGGAAGGCAAAATGCCGCCACTGTCAAAGTGCGCCCTAGGCATCCCCTTAGTGGTTGGTACCTTGGGCGGACTGCCCTTCCACGTCGCCGCCCCTTAGTACGCCACTGCATGACGGGGTTTTTCTTGTACAATGCTTCAGAAGTGCCTCTAATGGCTGTCAGGAAGGCAGGCATTAGAGGTGGATTTAACCCTGAAATGTAAACAATGCAGATTCTAAAAAAACAATATTTTAAAATGTAGGGTTTAAAAGGCAGGGTCACTGCACTCAGACCACTTTGTTGAGATGTTAGTCAGTTAGTCACAAAATTTCCATCCAGGATTTTGAAAGAAATATATTTTATTTTTAAAACATTTTCAAAGGGAAAAAAGATAAAAGATTCTACAATTCTGAAGGTCTACAATTGTACATTATTGGAAACAAGATCCTACACCATACATGTTTCAGCTTCCATTTCCTATGTTCCCAATCCATCCATTTAAATTCTTCTTCTGTCTACAAGTATCACTTCCTATTTAACTTCCCACAAGTTTTTACTACTGCTATAAATAAATATAAGTGGACTCATTTGGTAGACATAGGTCCAGGCTGGTCTCTGTGATTTGGTAACTCTTGTTTATGAACATTTGTTGCCAACTCTGCCCTATCTGCTTCCAGATTTACAGTTAACTGATCAACCCAAATGTCTTCTAGGATGTCCTATAAAAGAAGTTTGCCCTGACAGATTCCTCTTAAGCCAACTGGTCATAGTTGATTGACATGACTCATGTTCTCCTTACCATCAACAGTTGTCACTAAATATATTCATGATCCAAAATAACTTCATCTCCTCCCTCTAAAATACATTGATTTAGTTTAAATAAGTCGACTTGCATTTTTTTATTGATCAGCCAAACCAATAGAAATGCAAACATGTCTGTAGAGGCCTCTGCTATTGTTGTGTAATGTGATGAGACGTCATGGATGTTTCTTATGTTTACAGCTAGATAATGCTTTTATTTGACTAAATGTAGCCATGAACCTTTTAACATTTTCATTTGTTTTCAAGAAAGCTTTGAGTTCTAAATAAAATTGAGTTCCATTATACCTTTCTATGCCTTTCTAATGAAAGACAAAAGGCAGAGATAAAATGCTGAAATGTGGCAATTGTTGCAGTAACTGCGGTGGGTGCCCTTGATATTTCAGGATGTTTTTAATGGACATCAACTATAAGTAGATAAACTTTATCCTCAACAGGTCCTGCAAAGACAATATGTGTACAATGCCATGGAGACTGTCGCAAAGTACTTCTTTAAAACTGGTGAGCCAATTAAGCACAATCCTGGGATTGAAGAATGAGTGCTCAGTAAGACAGTCAACATCCTGTCTCCACATATAAAGTCTGACATTCTGTTCCATGATGCTGGCAAAACCTTGGCAACCACTGTGTTAAAGATTTCACATCGATTCTCCCAGTGATGAGTGGCATACAAGATCTCCAGTGATGCACTGTATATACCGGGTTTCAGAGCACATTTAGGCTGCTTGTTTTGTACGAGCTTGACATCATTGCATCCCATGTGCATTTCATGTGGCTTAGTAAGGCTGTGACTTACATTATCAACAAAGTCCTGGTGACAGATATTACCATTAATTATTAAATGGATGGTGTTATATGCTCTATATGCACAAAAAATAAATGTGATTCACCAATAATTGCACGAACAGATATTCAAGCATAAGATTTACTACTAATTATAGCAATGATCTGTATGGAGAAATAAATTGTTTAAATTCTGCTATTCTGACTATGGACACAAGGTGTCAGGATATAACTGAACAGATAGCAAGGTGTGAAGTCAGCTCA
>OW240919.1:93869869-94010730 GCA_933207985.1 Pelobates cultripes | reverse complement strand
ACTATAGGGTCAGGAACACAAACATGAATTCATGACCCTATAGTGTTAACACCACCATCTAGCCCCCCCTGGGCCCCTCATGTCTCCATAAATATAGCAAACTCTTACTATATTTAAGCCTGCAGCTGTAACTCTGCATGCTGTTAGACTCATAAAAACAAGCAGTCTGCTGACATCATTAGAAGTGGTGGCCTGATCCAATCATAGTGCTTCCCCATAGGATTGGCTGACACTGACAAAAAGGCAGATCAGGGTCTGAGCGAGCATGATTCAAACACAGCCCTGGCCAATCAACATCTCCTTATAGAGATGAATTGAATTAATGAATCTCTATGAGGAAAGTTCAGTGTCTGTATGCAGAGGGAGGAGTCACTGAATGTTTGGATGCATTTTAGGCAGCCATGACCCAGGAAGGATCTCTAACAGCCATCTAAGGAGTGGCCAGTGAAGTTATCACTAGGCTGTAATGTAAAGACTGCATTTTCTCTGAAAAGACAGTGTTTACAGCAAAAAGCCTGACGGTAATAATTCTACTCACCAGAACAAATTGAATAAGCTGTAGTTGTTCTGGTGACTATAGTGTCCCTTTAACTATATTCATTGTCAGCCAGTCCACACAAGTTTTGTTCCCATACATCCCTCTTAAGTTTCCATACTTAAGTAAGAGTATGTGAAATGTAGTTAGAGTTGCCACCTTTCTTGGAAAAACATACCGGCCTTACTAATTTACATAATTAAATATGTATGGGTGACATCACATGATGTAAATCACAAGGAGTGACATAAGAGAAAATGCTGTATAATCACCAAAAAACTACTTAGTTTGATTCTGCTGTATAGATGGATTCCTCCCAGTGCCCCCATGTCTCCCAGTGCCCTCATGACTCAGTGCCCTCATGTGTCGATTACTCCAGGTCTCAGTGTTCCTATGTATCAGTGTCTCAGTGCCCCATGTCTCCCAGTGTCCCCTAGTGTCATGTCCCCAGGTCTCCCAGTGATCCTATGTATCACAGTGTCTGAATGCTCCATGTCTCCCTGTGTCCCCATGTATCCCAGGGTCCCCATGTCACTAGGACACTAGGAAGACGGGGAGACCTGGGGACAAGGGGAGACCTAGGGACACGGAGACACCAGTGACACTGGGAGACTAGGGGACTCTGGCTGGGACACATGGGGACAATGGAAAAATAGGGGACACTTGAAGACATGGGGACACAGACACCAGGGACACAGACACCAGAGACACTGGCTGGGGGACATGGGGACATTGAGACATGGGGGGACTGGGAGACATGGGGGGACTGAGACACCAGGGCCACAGACACTAGGGACACTAGCTTGGGGACATTGTGACACTTGAGGCACTGAGAGACATGGAGGCACTAGGAGACATGGGGACAGTGAGCCACTGGCAGACTGGGGGCACTGGGAGACTAGGGGGCACTGAGACACCAGGGATACTGGCTGGGAGACATGTGTCTGTGTCATAATGTCTCCCAATGTCCCTTAGTGTCTCAGTGTATGTCTCCTTGCAGCCTTTCCCCCATCCCTTACTTCCCTGAGCTGTAGGCTGTCTCTGCAGGGTGGGAGTTGCTGTCTGGACTCTGTAGCTGCACCCCTGCAGATCAGTGAGTATAGATAGGCAGGGAGGGATATGCTGGAACTTCCTATCCCTGCCTGTCTCCACATACAGTGACCCCTACTGGCCAGTGCTGGTATTGCATAGTAATCTCTTGTTTAACCCCTTAAGACGGGAGGGCGTACAATTACGCCCTATTTTAGGCGGCTCTAAATGCCGCCGGGCATAATAGTACGCCCTCCGGTCTTTCATTACTTATCCGGTCGCCGGCAGCCCCCCGCAGCACGTCCGACCCCCTGGAAGCCCCCCCGGCCATGTGAGAGTGGGGTCCTTGCAAAGACCCCACAATCACATGGCCGGTATAGCTGGCTTCAGTATTGCCAGCAGGGGGGCTGCCTGTAATGACAGGTGGTCCCCTTGCTGGCTGGAAATGAAATAAAATAAAATTAATTAAGTGTAAAAAAAATATATATATACTTAGATTATATATATATGATCTAAGTATATATGTACACATATACATACACACACTAATTATATATATATATTAATATCAAATTACACATAGACTGATACTGATTAAATATATATATAATTATTGTTATATATATATATATTTATATATAATATAAAAAAAAATATGTAAATACGTTAAAAAATAAAATTAAAAAATAATAAAAAAAATAAAAAAATGTATAGATGTGTGTTATTTCGTTGTAACTGTATTGTGATATTAATATATATATATTTATATCAAAATACACGTAGAACGAAATAATATATATATCTACATACATAAATATATACGTATATATCACTATATATATACCTATATATAAATAAAAATATTTTTTAAAAATATATATATATATACACATATAGATTCACATACGTATATATATACATATATTAATTCTACATATATATTTATGTAATATTTTTACATAATTAGGTATCTTAATTAATTACAATTAGCGGGACCTGCCTGACAACCCATGCCGAAAGTAAAGGGAATTTAATTTGCTAGCACTATATTTAACCCTATAACTTTCCAAGACACCATAAAACCTGTACATGGGGGGTACTGTTCTACTCGGGAGACTTCGCTGAACACAAATATTAGTGTTTCAAAACAGTAAAATGTATTACAACGATGATATCGCCAGTAAAAGTGATGTTTTTTGCATTTTTCACGCACAAACAGCACTTACACGGACGATATTATTGCTGTGATACTTTTTACTGTTTTGAAACACAAATATTTGTGTTCAGCGAAGTCTCCCGAGTACAACAGTACCCCTCATGTACAGGTTTTATGGTGTTTTCAAAAGTTACAGCGTCAAATATAAGGCTTGCGTTTCATTTTTTCACATTAAAATTCGCCAGATTGGTTACGTTGCCTTTGAGACCCTATGGTAGCCCAAGAATGAAAATTACCCCTATGATGGCATACCATTTGCAATAGTAGACAACCCAAAGTATTGCAAACGGGGTATGTCCAGTCTTTTTTAGTAGCCACTTAGTCACAAACACTGGCCAAAATTGGCGTTTTTTGCATTTTTCACACAAACAAATACTAACGCTAGCTTTGGCCAGTGTTTGTGACCAAATGGCTACTAAAAAAGATTGGACATACCCCATTTGTAATACATTGGGTTGTCTACTATTGCAAATGGTATGCCATTATGGGTGTAAATGTCATTCCTAGGCTACTATAAAGTCCCAAAGGCAACGTAACCAATCTGGCGAATTTCAATTTCAAATGTAACGTGCTATATTTGACCCTGTAACTTCCTAAAACGCCATAAAACCTGTACATAGGGGGTACTGTTTTACACGTAAGACTTTGCTGAATACAAATCTGTGTATTTTATTGCAGTAAAAGCAAACTGTATTATGACATTGACAGTTAAAATGTCATGTAGAACTAAAAAAATCAAAAAAAATCTTATTTTCTCCAATTTTTTTTCATATCAAATTATGTTTCACAGCTAAATATTTGATATTAAATGAAAGCCCTGTTTCCCCTGAATAAAATGATATATAATAAGGGTTGGTGCATTTAATATGAAATAGGTGAATTACGGTTGGACAGACGTGTAGCGCAAATGCCAGGTTTTGTTTACATTTTGTTTCGTTCACAACGTGTACATTTGGCTCCGTCCTTAAGGGGTTAAACTGAGAAAAATACCAGCATTTGTATTGCCAGTATCACTGCAATATTGGCACCAGCCAGGCAGCCTCAAATACTGGCTGTTCCAATAAAATAAAAGCCAGGTGAAATGCCTAAGAGTAGTGTGTGAAAAAAAAAATGTAAAAAAGATTTTTTATTTTTTTTTTTTAAATCAATGGGCCTATTCCATGGGCCTGGGCCTGGGCCTGGAGCTGCAGCTCTGTCAGCCCCTATGTTAATCCGGCCCTGAGTGCTCCCCATACAAACACTGCACCCCACACACACACTTCTCCACATACACACAGTGCTCCCCATACAAACACTGCACCCCACACACACACACACTTCTCCCCATACAAACACTGTACCCCACATATACACAGTGCTCCCCATACAAACACTGCACCCACATACACACAGTGCTCCCCATACAAACACTGCACCCCCATACACACACTTCCCCAACTGCACTCCCATACACACACTGGCCCCATACACACAGTGCTTCCACTGCACTCCCATGCACACACTACATCCCTCACACAAACACACACTGTCCCTCCTACACATAGTGCTCCCACTGCACCCCTATACACACACTGGCCCACATGCACTGCCTCCCGTACACACAAACACACACACACACACTCTGCACCCCTCACACACTGTCTCCCATACCCACCCTGCATCCTTCACACACTCAGTGCCTCCCATACACACTACCTACTCTCACACACACACACTACTGGAACCTCTATCCCCTACTACAGCCCCTATCCTGGCAGACCCCAGGTAAATTGTCAAACTGTTTTTAAACCGTTTGACTATTTACTCTGGGAGGGCGCCACGGCACTCCTGGCACCATAACCACTACAGAGAGCTGTAGTGGTTACTGTGCCTAGATTGTATGAGTGCCCCTCCCGAGATAAGACTTTGGATCCACCAGTGTCCTGATCTGATACAATGCCATATAAAAGACAAAGCTATTTCAATTTCTATAGTTAGAATTTTCATTGACGGATTTTGATGGGCCTATTTCTCATTTTGGGGCATTATAGCAGTTTGGCTGTACAAATAACCTCACAGAGGCCTTCCATTTGAGAAAGCAGACACTCCAGGGTATCTTATATGGTGTATATTGTGCCTTAACTTGCCACCATTTTATCACCAATTTATGTCAATGTTTGTGGTGAAGTAAACAATGGAATTTATTACATACACATTGCATTTCTGCTGGGTATTTTGTATACTTGAATGTGCCATTGTGATAAAATTCCTTACATCTTCTGAGTAAAACAATATGCCCAATGTATGACATAGACGCTATTTTGTGAAGTTACAGTGCTGTAAAAGCACTTGTTTTACATGCTCTGTTGTCGGTATCTTTCTGGCAATACCACCCACAATTTAAGTAAGAGTGTTTAACTTGTTTTATTATGATAAAGATTTGGATACTGTTCAATTAAGTTCCTGGCCTCTCTGCTTGTCTCCTATTTATAAAGAAGAACATGTCTGGCTGAACATACCTGAGAGTTGACAATATCTATACTGTTGTGGGAAGTATCCCTATGAAGCTGCATTTTTAAAACCCAGAGCCATAGGTGATTAGGCTCTGGAAAATGTGAGTTTAAGCCCAGATACTCCCTGCACTTTATATTGTGTATATATAAGATTAACCAGATGGTCTGCACTAAAAATGTTTATTTGATTATTTACAGAACAACATTTAAAGATTCTATGTTTTACATAATGCAAGCACACTGTTTATTGATATACTAAGTTTGTCTATCATTGGTTTGTCACTTTTGGTTCTTTACCTGACTTGGGTAAAGAACTGCCGCCTCCCTCGAAGCTCAAGGGGCACAGCTGCGTCTGGCCCAGCGGCATCTTTTGTTTATAATATTCTTTATTTCTTTTCTTTTTTTTTTACATAGAAAAGCATATATTGCACACAAATTCCACATGAAAACCAAAAACAAACATAACACTAAACATAAAATTTGAAGACCACAAAGTGCTGTGTGGCAATTATATATAATTGATTATGTACAACTTCCTGTGTATGTACAATTGTTACCATCACTGGGAACAGAAAGACACTTTACAAAGGTTCCTATGTCTAAGATATGCAGAATAAATAACGGTTCAGGCACTCCAGGATAACAAAAATAGCAGTTTATTAGGGCAAAAACAGCAATGTTTCGACCCTACCGTATCTTTATCAAGCTAGCAGAATGCTTGGTTGTGTAGGGAGAGGTATTAGCAGCAGAGAGAGGGAAGTGCTCATGCCATTGTACAGAACACTGGTGAGACCTCAATAGGAGTATTGTACGCAGTACTGAAGATCGTATCTTTAGAAGCATATTAGTACTTAATAAAGAGAGAGTTCAGAGAAGAGCTACAAAACTGGTTCATGGATTTAAAAAATGGTAAAACTTGCCAGAAAAGGTTAAAATATCTTAATATGTATAGCTTGGAAGAAAGACGAGACAGGGAGGTATGAGAGAAACATGAATACAGTGAGGGAAAAAAGTATTTGATCCCCTGCTGATTTTGAACGTTTGTCCACTGACAAAGAAATGATCAGTCTATAATTTTAATGGTAGGTGTATTTTAACACTGAGAGACAGAATAACAAAATAAAAAATCCAGAAAATGCATGTCAAAAAAGTTATACATATGTCAGCTCACGTAATCACAATACCCAAACCAGGAAAGCCTCCAACTATATGCCAAAATTTCAGGCCAATCTCGCTGCTTAATGCAGATGCTAAACTTTACGCAAAAATTCATGCTGACCGCCTTAAAACAATACTACCTTCCCTTATTCATACAGACCAAGTAGGTTTCGTAGCAGGCAGACAGGGCCCAGAAAACACCAGAAAGGTCCTTAACATACACCACCTCCTAAAACGGACTAAAATAGAGAGCATTATGCTCTCGCTAGACGCCGAAAAGGCGTTTGATCGCCTAAACTGGCACTTCCTTCACGAAGCCCTGACCCTCTACGGCTTTCCACCGCCCTTCCTGTCTGTCATACATTCCCTATACAGCAACCCCACAGCGGCAGTACTGACTTCAGGGTTCTGCTCTCAACCCTTCCCGATAACCAACGGCACCCGCCAAGGATGCCCTCTGTCTCCCCTCCTGTACGTCCGAGCCCTAGAGCCACTGGCAATAGCCATCCGCAAGAACAACAACATACATGGAGTGCCACTTGGCCAACAGGAGTACAAACTCAATCTATTCGCGGACGACATACTACTCACGCTCACCCAACCACTCATTTCTCTCCCTTCATTACACGAAGAATTACACACATACAGCCAACAATCCTACTACAAACTCAACATCACCAAGACACAAGCGATGTGCCTCAATGTACCCAGAGCCACTGAAAACGTCCTAAAATCTGCCCACGAATACGACTGGAGAGTTGATCATCTAACGTTCCTAGGCATCAGGATAACCAACAAACCCACTGATCTCTTCACAGCGAACTATACAAAACTGCTACGGGAAATTGAAAAACAGCTACACAGCTGGAAAAATGTATTCTTATCATGGGTCGGAAAGATAGCGGCTATCAAAATGACAATACTTCCTAAACTCCTGTATCTTTTCCGGTCCCTGCAAATCAAGATCCCACAGAGCTACTTGATGAGCCTGCAAGCAATCCTCCTTCGTTTCTGCTGGAGTGGAAAGCACCCCAGGGTACCTAAAGCTCTTCAGACACATAAAACAAGGTGAAATGGGATTTCCTAACCTAAAATCATACTACTACGCAGCCCTACTCACAAGTGTCATCAACGCACACACAACGAAACAACCTCCACAATGGGTAGTGTTAGAAAACCAGCTCTGCACCAACAATGACCTATCTTCCACTCTATGGACTCCCAAACACGAAAGACCAAGAACCACGGACATGTTGCCCACCACCAAACTCTTACTATCCACATGGGATAATTGCAGGGAAAAGTTATGCTCAGCTCACCCATGGGCACTAGCTGCCCCAATCAAAACTCTGCATCACTGTAATGGCACATTCCCGCACCAAAAATGGGAAGAAAGAGGCATCACACATATGTACCCCCTCTACACGTCTGAAGGCCTGATACACTTCCCAGACCTCCAAACCGAGTTTTCACTCCCGTCGAACTTCACGTTTGCATACCTACAATTAAAAGCCCTACTGAAAGACAACTCGATCCACAACAGAAGACAGACATTACGAACCACAGTGACGAAGTTCGAAATGCAATGCATGTCAGCAACAACCCCGAAAAAAGTGCTATCCACCTGCTATGACAGCCTAGCAAACCTCAAAACAGACGACACATGGAAATTCATGAACGACTGGCAGGAAGACCTCTAAGAAACTATTTCCCCACGAGAATGGAAGAAAATCTTCACGGCGCACAAGGGTTTGTCCTCCTGCGCGGCCCACTTCGAAACATCACGCAAACTGCTTTATAGGTGGTACATGGTACCCTCACGTTTGCACACCATATACCCTGAAACGACGGACATATGTTGGCGCTGCAACTCGCACAGAGGCACAATGTTACATGTGTGGTGGACCTGCCACACTGTAAACGAACTTTGGAAAACAATGGAACGAATGATCCAAGAAACTACAGAATGTACCCTGCCTCACGAACCAAAAACGATCCTACTACGATCACTCCTTGATACCACCCCCAAACCAGCAAAAAAAATTATATATCTCATATTGAGCACAGTCTCCACTCTAATAGCTACTCTTCCCTCAATCCAGGAAATTACAACTTTGTTGTCGACGACAGTGGACTATGAACTCCAAATGTGGAACCAACTGAAAATTGGGAAGCTAAGCCCATCTATTGCCGAGATGTGGCGTACCTACTTATCAACACAGAAGCCACTTCCACAACCCCCTTAGCCTAATGCGAAGAGAGGCTAACATAAGTCAGGACACACACAACCTCTGCCACTGAGAGCAGCAGAGCCTGCTCGCCACTCATACGTTACACCAACGCATCACACGACTGCACATGACCCAGGACAAGATTCCCTACCCTCAGACGACCCCGACAGAGACGAACTTCACCAGGGACACAACTATTATCCTCACCAGGTTTCTCTACCCTTATTCTCTCTTTCCCTCCCCACAACCCTCGAGCCTCGACTACGAGCCTTGAAGGGGAACATGACAGCACGCACTTGACCCCTACACAACATCACACGTATATGATGCGAGAAAGCTACCACATACAGGTATCTCCCAGGGATCAGGTCATTTTGACACGGAATATCACGAATCTTCCCATTCTGAAGAAGCCCCTTATGGTGAAACGCGTTTATGGTTATTAATTCTGTATTTTACTGTGTATTTTAGATGAATAAAAGTTTTTTGGCTACTTTATTGTACCAATCCTCTTTTTATTGCACTCTTTATGCACTTTAAACAATTTTTTTTACCTATTCCTGGCATTTTAACCTTTCCTGGTTACTTTTACTTCCACTGGCAATTTTAAAGTTCCAGTACTCCAAGAAATCCTAGGTGGGGATCATACCACTAGCGCCTATCCATAGAGCAGTACCTCTGCTCTCTCTTTGTGAGTATTATTTTATTTTCTCTACTACTCTCTTAACCTATCACAATTGAGAGCACTATTGCTGCTTTTTATTCTTCTATATTGGAGCCTTGGATCATCAGACGGTGCTGACGGACGTATCGCCGCTACATATCCTATAAGCGGGGATTATACCGCTGTACGCTATCCACACCAGAGCTGGCCATAGCTCCCTCAAATGTGATTTTTTTACCTCTTCTTATCTGCACATTGAACCACATCAAAACTGAGAGCACTATTGTCGCTTTCTGTCTTTCTTTTCCGAGTTCTGGACTACCAGACGGTGTTGACGGAGACCCCCTCCCTACATATCCCATAAGTGGGGATTATACAGCTGTACGCAATCCACACCAGAGCTGGCCATAGCTCTCTTGAATGTGAGTTCTCTACTTTTTGTTACCTATCACACCCTGAACTTTCATACTATACCATTAGTCGCCTCTACCTCTCTTGTATTTACATATACGGAACGGTCTACACTAGATGCATCCACAGAGGAACTCTATCAAGTATCCTAGACCGTCTATTGGCACCCTAGCAATACTTTACTGGACTATCTACCCTTATTTGGCGCAGCCCTTCCATATCTTTTTGTATCACTCCACTATAACACATCCCGGCCCCTTATTTGGGCTATTACATACAACATAAGACTTACATTTAGCACTCTCCCATTTCCGCTGCAAAACCACTACACGCGGCCCACACTAGGCCTTCACTCCATAGATTACATATGGCCATCCCTGGGCAATCCACTACGAGACAATTTCGGCCCCTCATTTGGACAATTAAATGTGACAATTCCGTATCATACTACGTTTGATTATTCCTCTCGGCCTTGTTAGGCTCACACACTTTTTTTCTTAGACGACACTCTCTTTGACCTCCTGAGAACCTCAGGCCTCCTCGGTCTGTCACGGTTTTACCTAAGCCTTATCTAATCCACTACTCCTGTCACAGGTACTTACTAGATCTCACATGTTTTGCTTCCTGCAAGTAAACTAGAGATGTTTCCATCTTTCTCATACATACTTCAGGTCCTTCTCGTGGGAACTCATAATTAGATGCAGCACTACTAAGTATATCTCTTTCATATCCATATTGATTGGCCTAGGTTTATGCTCATAATCATAAGTTCTATTATTATCTTGGTTTCTACTATCCCTACTTATCCTTTTGTTGGCGTTTTAATCGTTAACCACAACACCGGTACATTATACTCTTTACTCTGGTTAGCACGAACACCATCCTGGACATATTCTCATTAGCGTTCCTATTGTGTCTTTAGGTTCTTCTCTCTGATATTCTATTCTCAAGCTCAACCGCACACTATGTGGGCAAGGTATGTATGTATGTATGAACAAATATACTTTCTATTAATTCAGTACGTTTCTATTCCCTTTGGTCTATATAGAGACGTCACCTGTTACACGTTCCCACACTATAGGGAAGACCTAGATCTCCTTTTTATATAAAATGGTGGACCTGGGGCACGAGTATGATGGTTATATATTCTATGACTAATGCTAATTTTTTTAGGCCACGTCAGCCGTGGCTTTGGCTCAATTCAACACCCTTCAGATCAGAGCCTATTAGGCAGAACTAATCACTTCGCAGGCATTAAACCACTCTCTTGTGCTTTTTGGCTGCTCCAACGCTCATTTCACAGATTTATGTTCTATCGAACTCAATTCAACACCAATATCAACCGTTCATTTATTAGAGCTCTGAACATTTTTAATAAATTAACTTCAGAATTTATAATCGTCAATCCATAATCAATCAATATCATGCTGGCGTTCACATGCTTTTGCCACCTAAACCTTAAATTAGCTCAGAACACAATAAAACTACCTGGATACAACCTTCAACATTTCCAGATCATTATTTTAGAAAAGGAACAGTTTCTGCATTCTCTAGTGGAATATCCCAGTAAATGTAATTGATGGCTGGGAAGGGGGAGATCATCTGCATACAGCAAATGCATCCCTCAACTCAAGAGGGAATTGAGGCAGTCATTTAAAATATTGGTTATGTAACGTCAACATGTATTAAATAGAGATGTCGCGAACTTCTCGCGAACGGTTCGCCACGAACTCAGGTCAGCTGACACGTCCCGGCCAATCTCCAGCAGACCCTCCCTCCTAGACCCTCCTACTTACTGGACAGCATGGTCCAGGAAGTAGAAGGGTCTGGGAGGGAGGGTCTGCTGGAGATTGGCCGGGACGTGTCAGCTGACCGGAGTTCGCGGTGAACCGTTCGCGAGAAGTTCGCGACATCTCTAGTATTAAAGTGTTCAACTTTTTACATGCCTACCTGCATGTCGGTTTTGGCACACCACAACCGATTTACACCACCACTACTATAAACTCGGCTTATTGTCCCTGACCACACATGCATACATACACACACGAGAAAAAGAAAGGACCCCTCTTTGAATTCTATGGTTTTACAAATCAGGACATTTTCAGCTGTTCTTTATCAGATCTTAAAATTAGGTATAACTACAACCTCAGATGCACAAATGACATTACACTGTGTCACGATTTATTTAACAAAAATAAAGCCAAAATGGAGAAGCCATGTGTGAAAAACTAAGTATTATGTGCATGGGAATTAAGAGGCTAGTTAGTAGACAGGTGCTGCTAATCAATACCCTTGATTAATTGAACATCAGCAAGTGTGACCCCCTCTACAAAAGTCAATGTTTTAGCCGTTGGCTAGTTTGGAGAGTTCAGGTGTGTGTTAAAGGGACACTCCAGGCCCCCAGACCACTT
Source organism: Pelobates cultripes (assembly GCA_933207985.1). Classification (NCBI taxonomy): domain Eukaryota; kingdom Metazoa; phylum Chordata; class Amphibia; order Anura; family Pelobatidae; genus Pelobates; species Pelobates cultripes. The sequence goes on along the minus strand of OW240919.1, from coordinate 93,998,583 downwards.
ATGCCCATTGGAGTGGTCTGGGTGCCAACTCCAATGCAGCTGTAATTATTGCAGCACCTGTCTATTATTGCAGGGACTTAACCCTGCAGCTGTAATTATTGCAGTTTCCATAAACTGCAATAATTACATTGCAGGGTTAAGTCCTCCCCTAGTGGCTGTCTACTAGACAGCCACTAGAGGGCACTTCCTGTGCTAAAGCGTTGCTGGACGTCCTCACGCTGTGTGAGGACCTCCAGTGTCCCATAATTCCCCATAGGAATGCATTGAAAAGCATTTTCAATGCTTTCCTATGGAGAGCTCTAATGCGCATGCGTGGCAGCACATTAGGTCTCCTCAGCCGGTGGGCGGGATCGGTCTCCCCCGCCGGCTGACGTAATGAGGAGCATCAGCAACCCGAAACCACCGCCGAGGAACATCGGTGGGGGTCTCACGTAAGTGACTGAAGGGGTTCTCATCCCTTCAGCAACCGGGAACAGGGGGTGGGAGGGAGAGGGGACCTGCAGTGCCAGGAAAACGGATTGTTTTCCTTGCACTGGAGAGTCCCTTTAACAATTATGGGCGATTTTACATACCACTATTTATTCAGCAATTCTCTGTTTTACATTTTCCCTTGTAATATGGCCACTACAAGTAGTCACATGACCTGAGGCGACCTATCCCTATTTCCCTCTGCCTTTCCAGTTACAAGCTTTTCCCCTCCCATAAGCTAGTGTCACAGCGCAGGGGGTCTGTATCAACACAGTCACGCCTGATCAGTGCGGCCGCCCCTATACTTCAGATAAAAGTAAGTCCCTGATCGGCACGGCCGCACATGAGCAGGGCAGTCACACCGAAAAAGAAAAAAATTACTTACCTGGATCACGTCGGAGTGCCGCTGGTGCAGCGTTCTAAGGGCACATTGCCCACATTAAAGATGGCACCAGCGTGCATTTGACGTCACGTTATCGACGCACACGCACTTTGGGGGTCAAAGGCCATGTACTAACCAATCACAGCACTAAGCGGCATATTTAAACCCTGTAATGCCTTTTCTCAGGGCCCTGTCGTGGTTTCCACTTGTTGGTTGTCAGTGAGCGCGATCTTGGTATATTTTTTGGGGTTATTGACTTTCCCTTCTTCTGGTATTCTGACCCTTGGCTAGTTATTCGTATTGTCTCCTTCTAATTTCCCTGACCTTGGCTTGTTCTTTGACCATTCTCTTTTACGTTAAGTCCGGCCATTCTAAGGTCCGGTATATGTAGTTTGTGTTAATATAGTTCTGCGTGTTGGGTCACACAGTAATCGTGACAGCTAGATACACATGTAGCATGTGTATTAAGCCCTGCCCTCCTTTGCAGCTATTCGTTCAATTGGCAATTGAGCCAGCCGCTCAAAATATGTATGTATTTTGAATAAAGAGACTACATTGTTGAAAGATCGTGAGTGCAGACAAACTTTGTTTCATACGAATATAAATCCATGGGAAAAAAAGTACACCCTCTTTTAAATTCTGTTTTTGTTTTACACAAATACATACATATATAGGTCATAGTATAATTTGAAAAGCATATCCAAAAATATTAAAATTTTGGCCATAGTGTCTGGATCCCACTATTCTTACAGATCAGATGCATGAATTGAAGGAATTGTGTGATATTGCTTTGCTGTTAGGAAATGGATCAACTGCACACATGGCATCTCCCAATATTCATGTGTATACTGACAACATAGCCGTTACATTTAAACCAATTAAAAAGAGCGAGGGAATATAGAACGATATTGATTTAAAGCAAAATATCCCGCTTGGAAATTCATGGTTTTCTTTTTCATTTTTTACATTCATGCCATTTTTAAATCATGCCAAGTGTAAAATGACTTCTATCCATATGTTAAGGATGGAAATCTAATTACATACATTAAATTGACTTTATGCACACTTTTGTATTGTTTATTTGTATATACAATTTATTTTTAACAAAAAGAACTTTGAAGACTTGGCATACATTTATTGTATTTGTTGATACTTAAAAAAACTTTTACGATTACATTATCATTTCTTACAAAGGATACTTGTCAACTCATGTGAGCTTAACACACTACAGATAATCAGTTTCACTTCCATGATGCTCACAGGGAGGGCAGGGAAGTAAATAAATGATCACATTCTCAAAAATCATTTGTATCAAACTCAATAAAATTAACATGAAATGAAATATCCCTGAGATCTATTTTGATGCAGTGGTGCTTATATGAGCAACAAAAATTAAAAATTTACAAAAAAAAATGTTTATTTTTTTCTACAAACACATTCCACACACACAAAAAAAGTTTTAATACACATAACTATCTAAATAGCTTTGATAAGATAAAGAAAATCACATCTAAAAATAATATTTCTGTAGGGTACAAATTTGACACATTCTCGCCAAGAGCTACTTCATCACTGAAAGCAAAGTATTCATTTTAAACAAAACTCTGGTTACTAACTGTTAAATACAAAGAGATGGGATAAAGGAAGAGAGGTGATATATATATAAAAACATAAAGCAAACCCTATATGAAATTTATAAAATATTCCTTTTTGTCCAACAATGCATTTTCCAAAAAGTGAGTCTTCTTATGTGTATCGAAGTTGCTTTCCGATGATTGGCAGGATCTGCAGAAATATTCATCTGTTCAAATGTTCTATCCACAGTTACCATGTCCAAGAAAATTGCTACTTTATTGTGAAAATGTTTTTTGTTTTGTTAAAATAAAAAAATAAAAATATTGAAAGCTGTCACTCTGAATCTGAGAAGTCACTTTAAATAAAAGCAAAACAGAGTCAGTAGGAGTTAAAGAAACAGACAACAGAAGCATCAACCAAATACAATTCATCTTAATTCAGACAAGTTTTAGTTTAATGCAAATCTTTGAAAGCTATAGATCAAATTTCAGTTAAATTAGAGCAATTGAAATGAAGGACATTTAATATAAAACAGATTTTTTTTTATACTTATTCTCACAAGCATATGTCAAAGAGGAAGCTACAAAATTACAAGAAATCCAGATATTTGTCACTGGCTATATCTACAAAAGGACCTAAATGTAAAAACTGACAGATGAGTTTAAGCAAAAGAAATAGCTTACTTTACTAGCAGACAGTTTCTGGCGAAATGAATAATTCAAAGCTTTTTTAATAAATTGCATGGTTTTATTCCAAAACAAACACACCTGTCTATTTTAGAATCCTAGAAAAGCTTTGTACATACCCAAAGCTGGATTTACAACTCTTTGTGCACCTCTAACTCCTATCCAGCACTAAATACATTATTTTTAGTTTTTATAAATAAAATTCAAAAATCCGTTTGGGCAACTCTAACGTTCCCATTTAGCCTCTTTCTTTTGATGCTAGAAGCCATCTTGATCCCTACTAATGCTCCGGTTTTATAGTTATTGCTGTGTTTGGTTTATTTTCTCTCTTTTTTTTTTTTTTTTAAATGATCTCAGCTGCATTTAAAGTTTGTATATTGCAGTGTTCTGGCGAGCTCCAGTGGAATATCAAGCATTAGCCAGCCAGCTAACCTAACTTACTAGAATTCCTACAATTTTTATAATCTCATGTCTAGCTAGTTTAATGAAACCCTGAGCGTCGATTTAGATTCTGACCTAGACATATATACCATACCAAACTATGCTTAGCTCTAAAATTGCCTCACTGTTAGACATGACCGATTAGCTTGATTATATATAGATATATCTATATCTATCTCTATCTATACTTCACTGTTTGAGTTCTCATGTTTGTTTTTTTCTGTCTTATGCCGCACATCAGTCTTGTATTTTCAATGCACAAAAAAAATATAAAAAAAAAAAAATATATATATATATATATATATATATATATATATATATATTTTTATTTATTTTTTTTAATTTTTTTTAAAGAAAGAAAACCAGCACTTATGCAGTGGTTAGCCTTGTACTGCAGATGTTTACCGACTGCATTTCCTATAATGATTGGCAAGTCTAAAGGCGAACAATAGCAACCCTAAGATTTTAGATTGTTTGGGCAGAGCCACTCTTCACCTACTGTTCAATAATGCCAATCATATTTTGTTTGAATTTAGGGTTTATCTTATTTACCTATTGTACAGTACTGCAGAATATGTTAGCGTTACATAAAATGATTGGCCTTGGCACTGCATATGTGTGTGGACTAAATGTCCACTAATGCACTGCAAGGTTAAAAAAAGAAAGAGCATTAAAGGAAATACAGTCCACAAAAGTCAGCTAATCTTGCCATGCGCAGATGTCTGACAACTCCCTACTCACTCAGCCAGTCTAAAAGAAAGGCAAAGTATTGTGGAAAGGGCAATCCACACATACCTGTATCAAGGTTAAACTCCAACGGATGCATTTTCAAGCCAAATTGTTTTCTTCTATGCCCGGATACACAGTCCTTACAGGTTGTGTTATATCGCAGGGCTCAGACACAAAGAGCACTGGCCTGCATGTATCTAGTACTATTGAATTACCACTGTTCTAAGAAGCATGTGGCATTAATAAGTAAATCAATTATATATTCTCCTGGTAAACCCAGTCTTGTGCATGCGATTATATTAACCGTATAAGCCAGGATTGGCATAAATGATGGCTGATGTATGTATACATTAAACAATCCATGTTTATTTTCCAATTTTATTTTTCACTTTAAAAAAGATAAATAAAATGTTTGTGTCTTTAAAACTGCGTTTGTGTCTTTAAAACTGCAAAAATAGTCTCCATTTGAATGAGATCCATTAGGTCTTCCTCCCAGCTAAGTGCTCTTTAACAGTCTGTTTGTAAATAAGATAATATGCTTCCATATTATTATGGGCTGTAATCATGTGTTTGGTATTGCCCAAGGAAGGAAAGGGGTTAATAAAATGGAGGATGCTTACACATGTCCATACTGGCTTTCGTATTTGGATATTATGTTCTTGCATTTTCCCAACTCCTTGCGCAGTTCTGCCACTTCCATACGTAGCGCGGTATTCTCTTTTTCCAGAAATGCTGCTCGGACAGTGATTTGATTCTCTTTCAGCCGTCTTGCATCACGGGAACGTTTGGCTGCCACATTGTTCTTGTTCCGTCGGTTCCAGTATTTTTCATCCTATAGCAAATTAAGCAGAAAAATATACAATGAGCTGATTAAACCTATATCAAGCTTTGAGAGCAATATTGCAGTTTGGTTAAACCCCCAAATAAAATGAGCTGAGAGAATTAACATGCAAAAAATTATTCATTCCTCCCAGGTTTACACTGTAAACCAATAAGACACCGCAATAAAAATAACTGTTCAATGTGGTCATTTTAAAGGCAAAGGTTTTACAAAAAAAATTAAAACAGCTTAAAAGTGGGTCATACATGTCCCACTTAGATGTTGCATGTACCTTCATTTCATTTGGTACGTAGATTTTCTTTGCTTTCTTGATCATGGGCTGCGGTTTAAGCTCCTCTTCAGCAAAACGGTGCTTCCTGGGGTCAAAGAGCTCCCCTCCCGGGACACTGGAAAGAACCAGGTCTGTTGGGTCTGGATTGAAGTTTACTTCCACTTCCACTTTATCTGGATCTATTGGGCTTGGAGGATCATCCTCATTCTTTATTTCAGTTTCTGAAATGTCAGTTAACTTTGTTTAGCGTTTTAAAAATGCAAAATGTCAACCTCAAATGAGTATTAATTTCTGCACAAATCTAGCTCCCTATACCTTCATAGGTTTTTCTTAGTGTTAAAGAGGACTCCATTGCACTGGGGTAGTAGGTGCTGCTTTAATAATCAATATACACTAGAGCTATCTAGATCCTGACTAATACGCGCACTTTTAACCATAAGGAAGCCAGTAAAATGGCATGGGATGCAACATCTGGTTTCACACCAGGTATTCAAAATCCATTAACCTGCAATGTATAATAAGAAACTGAACATATATGTAGTTCAGCACTCTGAAGTGATTTCAATCATGTAAAGACTACACATACCAGCTGCAACTATGTAGAGTTTTTAAATCAGATTTGTTTGCAATTAAAATTCTAACCTTCTCATTGGAGTTGTAGTGTTGCAATTGCTTACTCTAACACCAACACTGTCAAATTACCTTATAAAATAAAACCCTTTTGTATTAGATATCCAAGGTCTTTGCTGGAGCAACCCCTTTTTGTTATGAGCAGAAACGACAAATACACACATATAAATAATACATTTGGCAATTTAAAAAAATAAATAAATTTACGCTGTCAAAACTATCTATCATGCATCATAATATTTTTCAATGGCCTCCCTGTAATGTTACCTTTTTCTTCAGACTGCTGCAACAGCACAGAGGGTGATACAGGTGACGAAGAAGATGTGGATGCGGATTCTTCTTCATTTTCCAGTTCAGCTACAGATATGAGGGAGTTCTGGATACTCTTGGCCAAATGTGTTGGGCTGGATGGTATCCCATTCTCCAGTAAGAACTCATCCAGGTCCATGTACTCCAAATGAAAGGATTCACCATCATAAGGAATGGTTTTATCCCAGATGGGGGGCATAAGCGCAGCAGAAGCCAACAGAGAGTTTCCATCAAAGTCATCATTCTTATCCAATTTCTTTTTGTCTTTTTCTGTCACATAAGAGAGGGTCAATTAGACGAATGAATAAAAATGTTTATATTATTTGACAACATTTTCAATGGTGACATTAATGGTGTTTTAGTACTGTAGGAATAATGGTTTTCAATATGATCACTGCCCAATCATTACAATGCATGAACACAAACAAAACAAAATAACAAAAAAAACACAACTACAAATCTGATCTGCCAATATTAATATTTGCGGAACTTTAGTCAGAAAAAAAAAAAATGAAGCTGTTACACTAGCATTTATAGTGCTTACTTGTTATTGTTTGAGTATTACAACTTGCTTCATATTTAAAAAAATACAGAAACTGTACAGATACACCAAAACGTGGATAGAGCACACACTTAGTGGGCAACAGATAGGAGAAATCCTAAACACAGTTACCCTTGTACTATAAGTACTGTAGATAAGGACTCCTCAAGGTCCTCAAAATAGTGCAAAAGACAAAAGGATCTACAATACAATAATAACAGAGAACAACATAGTATAATACGGTTTTAGAAATTTAAAAATAAAAAGTTGGTGTAGTAGTTGCACTCACAAACCAAAATTGATTGTAGGCATATCATCAGATTAATTGAAGACTCAAAATTCGCAGGACATCATGGCCAATATGTAGAAGGAAAGGAAAATAATAGTAATAGTGCAGAGTATCATAATAAAGATAAATATTATAATGTAAAAATACACTTACAAAATTGAAGTGAAATACAGGCACATCACACACTGTCAGTTTGATCACAGGGTCCCAATAAAATGGAGCACCAGAAGGAACAGCAATGTTGACAAATAAAACAAAATAAAATAAAATTACAAATAACTAAATAAAATACTAAAAGTCTGCACTAATAGAAAAAGCCCTACGCGTTTCGTTCAAATAATTGAACTTCCTCAGGAGCAAATAAAGCTTCCTTCTAACCAGCATTGATGTCTCTAAACTCTGAGTCCTCTTTTAAATCTTTAAATTTTGGCACACCGGATGGTCGGGCCTATCGGCAGCGCACATCCGGGTTCGTCATAACAAATACTTCCAGATGTATTCAATCCTTCCTGGAGTACAATTCAAGCCTCGTTTCCAAAATGAGGCCAAAGATGATGACGCATGACGGACTTCCGGGTTCATCGTAATAACTACTTCCGAATGTATTTAGCTCTTCCGGAAATGTGGTTCAATCCTCGTTTTCAAAATGAGGCCAATGATAACGCACCGATGTGCGTTCCACTTGACAATTTGCATACCACCATAGAAACAAAAGAATCACAAAAGAAATTGATACAACATCTTTTCGAGATTGATTATACATTCATAAAGATTCCAACAATAAATTTGTCTCAACCTTCACCCAAGAATAGTGATCCAGAAACAACATCAATCAAAATAACAAAATATAATAATGTGAAAAAATATAAGGAAAAGATAAATTAAAATAAAAAGATAAGATAATGTATAAAATAAAAATAAAAATGAAATAGAATGGAAACATAAAAAGAAAAGAAAAAGGGAATAAAAATATAATTAAAATAAAAATATAATTAAAATAAAAAATTTTTAATAAAAATAAATATAAATAAAAATATGAAAATGAACAAATGAATAATAATACAAATAATAATAATAATATTGAAATAATAAACTTATTAAAGAAAACAAACCAAATCAAAATCAACATTAAGTCCCTTTGGCTGCATAGTTTGTAAAGTGTGAATTCAATATCCCTCTCTCTTTCTCAACAACAACCCTAAAATCACCACCTTTCTCATCTAGAGCTACCTGTTCGATCACGATACATTGGAGAGTATTAAAATAAGGGCACTTATTACAGTGCACTGGCACTGAATGAGTTAACATATATTTTCTGATGTTATTTCGATGCTCCTGAAATCTAATTTTAGCTTTTCTTCCCGTCCTCCCCACATATTGCAACCCACATCCACATGTCAGAAGGTATACAACATGTGTGGAAGAACAGGAAACTAAACTTTTTATTTTAAATGTCTTTTTGGTTTGGTTACTACTGAAATTAGTGAAAATTTTGTGTCGGTGATTACAACTAACACAATTTCCACAGGTACGAAAACCTTCTTTGGTTTTAGCTGTTTCATTCCCTGACCAGAAGGTACTAGGTGCAAGAATTTGTTTAAAATTCACTCCCTTCCTAAAGATAATTTTAGGAACCTGTGGAATCTGGGTGTTTAAGTAGTCATCCTCAATAAGTAGCCCCCAATGTTTCTTAATGATATTCTGTACGTCGAAGGCTCTGGAACTATATTGGGTATTGAAAGAGAAATCGAACATAGGGTTTCTAACATCCGTTTTATTTTTATTAACCAAAAAGTCATCTCTATTAATATTCCCTACTCTTATTATCTCAGCATCTAGAAGTTCCGGACAATAACCTTTCTCTAGAAACCGACTTTTCAAAATATTCGCTTGGGAATAAAACATATCTAAATCACTGCAGTTTCTGCGCATCCTAATGAACTGGCTTTTGGGAACACCCCTAAGCCAGTTTGGATGGTGTCCACTTGCAGTGTCAATGAAGCTGTTCGTGTCGGTAATCTTGAAAAAGGTTTTCGTTTTGATGTCCCCATTTTCAATGAAAATGGATAAATCTAGAAAATCGATATTGGAGATGCCCACCTGGGGGGTAAATACTAAAGATAGAGAGTTGAGATTAATATATTTGAAAAAAATCCTCCAATTCATCCAAGGGACCGCACCAAGTGACCAAAATGTCGTCAGTATAGCGCTTCCAGAGCACCAAGTTTGCACCATAGGGATTGTTGGACCAAATAGACAATCTCTCCCAGTAGTCCATAAATACGTTGGCATAACTAGGTGCAAACTTGGTGCCCATTGCTGTACCCTTAGTTTGGAGGAAAAATTCTTTATTAAAACTAAAAAAAATTGTGAGTTAAAATAAAATGAATAGCTTCTTCCAAAAAAGTACGGAATAGGGGTGTAAGATTGATGTCGTTGTCTAGATTATTCTTAACTGCCTTAACACCGAGATCATGATCGATAACGGTGTAGAGAGAGGTTACATCTAGGGTAACCCAAACATATCCATCCATCCACTTAATTGATTTTAATTCCTGGATCAGATGTTTGGTATCTCTAAGGTATGACATCGCTCCCTGAGCATATTTCTGTAGATGGAAATCAATATACTCAGAGAGCTTCGATGTCAGAGAATCTATGCCGCTAATGATCGGCCTACCAGGTGGTCTTTCTTTACATTTGTGGATTTTCGGAAGAAAATATAGAGTGGGTACCTTGGGGGAATTCAAAAAAAATAAAGGAGTAAGTAAGTTCATCAAGGGCACCTGACAATTTAGCCTTATTTAAAAGGATCTTAAGTTCTTGATTAAACTTGAAGTTCGGGTTGTAGGTTAGCTTTTTATAGGTAAGGTGGTCCTCAAGTAATCTATAGATCTCAGTCATATAATAATCGGTTGACATGATTACAATGCCACCTCCCGTATCGGCACTCTTGATGGTCAATTCCTTCCTATTTTTCAAGTCTCTCAAGATTTTACATTTAGATCCCTTATTATTTTTCTTTCCAAGTCTCTCAAAATCTCTAATTATCATTTTGTTAAATGCCTCAATCTGACTCCCTTTTTCATTTGGACAAAATTTGGATTTAGGTTTAAACTTGTGTACAATTTTATCTGTATTAGATGCATCATTTGTATAACCTTCCATATTTTTCTTTATAAAAAATCTCTTAATTGACATTTTTCTAATGAACTTTTGAGCATCTATAAATAACTGAAAAAAAATTGGTGGTTCTTCTGGAACCAACTTCAGACCTTTGCTTAAAAGAAGAATTTCTTGAGAAGTTATGTCAAATTTGGAAATAGTGAAAACACCCAATTTTTCTTCCTCTAATTGAGTAAGTATCAGACCCCCATTGTCCCTCCACTCAATCTCCTATTCCCTGGGGTATTTCTCTCTCTTAATGGCATGAATCGATTGGTTAGGGGTAGTTCTTGAGACCTGGGGGGAAAGAACTCTGTTATTTCTCCCTTTCTTCGGTCTCGCCCCTTCCCTAAAAAATCCCTCTTAGATTGGTTGTCATAAACCTGGGGTGAGGTAGTTGTTCTTTCTATAGGGGAAGAATCTGGTCTAGACCTGGAGGTCAAGGGGGGTTGAGTAAATTTATCATTTTTTATCCTAAAGGAGGATTTATTGGCAAAACGATCAGATGAAGATGTATGTCATCGTGGACGTGAACCCGATTGATTTCTTTCCAAAAATGTTATTTCTCTGTTAGCATTCTTATAATTGGATCTACCACTTTCTCTATATCTAATTTTTCTGTCTATTTTGTTAAGAGTAGAATGAGCATTATTAACTTTGTCATTTTTATCTCTTAGGTATTTTTTATTTTTAGTTTGTGCAATGTTGTCATCTAACTTTTCTATCCTTTCAAAAAGTATTTTCTCCTTTGTTTTAAATTCAGGAGAATCTCTATCTAAATTATTTGACTCAGTTAATTTGCTCATTTCGTTAGAAACATCTTTTAAATTCTCTTTTTCAAAATCAACAATAATCTCCATAAGAATAATTGAGCATTTCTCTAATGCTGAATCCCATCGTTCAATATGTTTAGATTTTTCTAGCCCATTTGCAGGTCTTTTTTCAAGTCTAAGGCCTCTCGGAATTAGGCCAAAGAAGGTTTTCATACCTGTGGAAATTGTGTTAATTGTAATCACCGACACAAAATTGTCACTAATTTCAGTAGTACCCAAACCAAAAAGACATTTAAAATAAAAAGTTTAGTTTCCTGTTCTTCCACACATGTTGTATACCTTCTGACATGTGGATGTGGGTTGCAATATGTGGGGAGGACGGGAAGAAAAGCTAAAATTAGATTTCAGGAGCATTGAAATAACATCAGAAAATATATGTTAACTCATTCAGTGCCAGTGCACTGTAATAAGTGCCCTTCTTTTAATTTTAATACTCTCCAATGTATCGTGGTCAAACAGGTAGCTCTAGATGAGAGAGGTGGTGATTTAGGGTTGTTGTTGAGAAAGAGAGAGGGATATTGGATTCACACTTTACAAACTATGCAGCCAAAGGGACTTAATGTTGATTTTGATTTGTTTTCTTTAATAAGTTTTTTTATTTCAATATTATTATTCATTTGTTCATTTTCATATTTTTATTTTAATTATATTTTTATTCCCTTTTTATGTTTCCATTCTATTTCATTTTCACTTTTATTTTATACATTATCTTATCTTTTTATTTTATTTTAATTTATCTTTTCCTTATATTTTTTCACATTATTATATTTTGTTATTTTGATTGATGTTTCTGGATTACTATTCTTGGGTGAAGGTTGAGACAAATTTATTGTTGGAATCTTTATGAATGTATAATCAATCTCGAAAAGATGTTGTATCAATTTATTTTGTGATTCTTTTGTTTCTATGGTGGTATGCAAATTGTCAAGTGGAACGCACATCGGTGCGTTATCATTGGCCTCATTTTGAAAACGAGGCTTGAACCACATTTCCGGAAGAGCTAAATACATCCGGAAGTACTTATTACGACGAACCCGGAAGTCTGTCGTGCGTCATCATCTTTAGCTTCATTTTGGAAACGAGGCTTGAATTGTACTCCAGGAAGGATTGAATACATCTGGAAGTATTTGTTATGACGAACCCGGAAGTGCGCTGCCAACAGGCCCGACCATCCGGCGCGCCAAAATTGAAAGATTTAAAAGAGGACTCAGAGTTTAGAGACATCAATGCTGGTTAGAAGGAAGCTTTATTTGCCCCTGAGGAAGTTCAATTATTTGAACGAAACGCGTAGGGCTTTTTCTATTAGTGCAGACTTTTAGTATTATTTTATTTAGTTATTTGTAATTTTATTTTATTTGTCAACATTGCTGTTCCTTCTGGTGCTCCATTTTATTGGGACCCTGTGATCAAACTGACAGTGTGTGATGTGCCTGTATTTCACTTCAATTTTGTAAGTGTATTTTTACATTAAAATATTTATCTTTATTATGATACTCTGCACTATTACTATTATTTTCCTTTCCTTCTACATATTGGCCATGATGTCCTGCGAATTTTGAGTCTTCAATTAATCTGATGATATGCCTACAATCAATTTTGGTTTGTGAGTGCAACTACTACACCAACCTTTTATTTTTAAATTTCTAAAACAGTATTATACTATGTTGTTCTCTGTTATTATTGTATTGTAGATCATTTTGTCTTTTGTTTCATATTTAGTCTTAGAAGAAAAATTACTTGTTTGGAACACACAGTTTATTCGGTGAAGGTGGCTGCTTGTTAGAATTCACCCATGTGGATAGTGGTCTCACACCAAATCATGAAAATAATGATACATTCAGGTGAATGAACAGAAGGGTGCAAGTAATTTGAGAAACAGGGGAATAGAAAAAATGTGCAAGAAGCCTTTACAAGAGACCTTTATTTGCAGTTTGCCACACTCTTATCCGTGAGACTCCTTAAAAGCGGCTCTGTCACCATCTGCAGTCTTCGCATATTTTGCAAAGACCTTCCCACAGGTACGCCTCTGTTTGGTGTCCACTGGCTGAGTGGTGCAGAGGAATGTGAGCTTTACTTAAACCTGTCCATTGAAGCCATGTTTCATCTTCCAGGAGCCCACGTCTTTATGGAAAGCGGCATGTTCTATGGAGAACCTAGCAGGTTCCTCCATAGACAATATCTTTTCCATAAAGGCAAAACGTGAAGGTGGTAGAGGTGGGGGAATTATCCTTGTCCTCAAAGATATTCAATCAAGTAGTGTTGAAATATAGCTTGCCACAAATGGACATTATGGGTACTAGACATCTCACTCGGTAAAGGGAATGGAAGCTTGGACTTGCAGGTGGAGTCCTTAGTTTGGGCAGGCTTTCCTTCCAACGGTCTTGATTCTCCCTCTGTCAAAACAATTTGCAGGGAAATGGTGCTGATGATTGTGGTGATCTTTTGTTGGCCATGAAAGCCTTTGCTACTCTGCTGAGGAAAATGGCACTGGAACCACCAATGAAAGGCCAGAACATCCAGATCCTATCCCCTTTTGATGCAAGGAAATTGAGAAAGCAAAGCCGGAAGCTAAAGGGTTTGTCTCTTCAGTGGTGCCTCCCTTCTTTAAACTAGGAAAAACTCAACTTGGCAGCATATCATAGGACCTAGTCCTAGAGTGTGCTCTGCTAATGGGTAATAACAAAGGGTCTGTTTTTTTTCTATTTTTCAACTGGCAACATTCTTTTTGCAAAGGCTTAGATAAAGGAAAAGGCAGGAATTCCTTAAAAACTCAAATTTCTGCTATCTTAGTTTTGCTTGGCATCAAATGCGTCTTGAATAAAGATATATATCTCTTCCTTTTTGCAGTGTTGAAGATTCTGCCTCCAATTAAACGGATGTCAGTGGAAGAGTTATTGAGGAGTATGCCTACAAAATACTTCATCCAGCTATATATTAATCTGGTTTATGGTGTTTATAGTCAAATAAATTTACTTTTCTCTGGCATTATATTATGTCTTTCTGTTGTTTATTCTCAATCCCTTGTTCAAATTCTTTGAATTTTCCTTGTAGTCAGTGCTGCCATTTATATGGCCTAGAAACTAGAAAAGTGATCTCTATTTATTGTTATTTTGTTTTCCTGGTCATAGGCCATGACAGCACTACATTCCCACCCTGGGGACAGGCTTTGTACCAGACTAAGGAAACCAAAGGGAGGATAGTTATTAATCATTTGTAATAAATTTCTGTCTAACTTGATGGGGGGAGAGCTAGCCCTATAATCAGTGCTGGCATGGCCTATGTTCGGGAAGAGAAATCGCAATAAGGATACATTTTTCAATATTATTGTGCTTTGGAAGACGATTGTAAAACACACCCTACACTGCAGTCCTCCTGTGTCCTGCAATTGGCCCTGCTTGGTGACACAGGCAGGCCTGAGAAATGCCTGATGGTAGTAACAGGATCCAAAGAACTGCAAAGAGGGCGTTATGTGGCTTACCTATGATTCCCTACTTTCCCATGGAAAAGCATTGTGATTGGCTTAGATTATCAATTCTAATTTTGTCAGTCAAGGAAGCAGATTGGGGGGCGGGGCAAGAAACCTGCACAGCACTAGAACAAGGAAAGTCACCTTTTAACCTAAGGTAAGGGGGAGTTACGACAATTAAATAGTGGTTTGAGAACTTTAATGTCAGGAATACACGCTTTGTTCTTGACACTACAGTGCCCCTTTAAATGATACTCTAACAGGATCACTTCAGTGATTGTGCAGTAAAAAAAATTAAGATTCAAATTTGAGACCAACCAAATCTGATTTTCAACATAAAGATTAATCAGCCAATCTATGAGTGAAGAATTACCCCCAAATCAGCTAGTTATACACTACAACTCTGCAATTCAAATTAAAATGCATTATAAAAAATAAAATACAATAAAAAATAAGAAAAAGTATAAGCTGCACAAAAAACTTGCAAGATATCGAAAAAGTGTTTACTCAATTAAAAAGACAAAAATAATAATAAGAATAATACATCGTTTCGGCCCAAAAGTCTTAACCATGTATATCCATTACTCAGAGAGTAACCCTTGACCTGCTATAGATAGCACTGAGTGTCCTCTATCACACACTGAGCAGGGACACCAGGCAGCACTGTCATCCCAGCATGCCCTGCTCTGGCAGTGAGAGGGTTAAAGTGGGCGGGGAGCACTGTATTTCACACACACACAGCTTTGCCATCTCAGCATGCCCTGCTCCGGCAGTGAGAGGGTTAAAGTGGCGGGGAGCACTGTATATCACACACACCGCATTTCCATCCCAGCATGCCCTGCTCAGGCAGTGAGAGGGTTAAAGTGGCGGGGAGCACTGTATATCACACACCGCATTTCCATCCCAGCATGCCCTGCTCAGGCAGTGAGAGGGTTAAAGGGGCGGGGAGCACTGTATATCACACACACCGCATTTCCATCCCAGCATGCCCTGCTCCGGCAGTGAGAGGGTTAAAGGGGCGGGGAGCACTGTATATCACACACACCGCATTGCCATCCCAGCATGCCCTGCTCCGGCAGTGAGAGGGTTAAAGGGGCGGGGAGCACTGTATATCACACACACCGCATTTCCATCCCAGCATGCCCTGCTCCGGCAGTGAGAGGGTTAAAGGGGCGGGGAGCACTGTATATCACACACACCGCATTGCCATCCCAGCATGCCCTGCTCCGGCAGTGAGGGGGTTAAAGGGGCGGGGAGCACTGTATATCACACACACAGCATTGCCATCCCAGCATGCCCTGCTCCGGCAGTGAGAGGGTTAAAGGGGCGGGGAGCACTGTATATCACACACACAGCATTGCCATCCCAGCATGCCCTGCTCCGGCAGTGAGAGGGTTAAAGGGGCGGGGAGCACTGTATATCACACACACCGCATTTCCATCCCAGCATGCCCTTCTCCGGCAGTGAGAGGGTTAAAGTGGGCGGGGAGCAATGTATATCACACACACCGCATTTCCATCCCAGCATGCCCTTCTCCGGCAGTGAGAGGGTTAAAGTGGGCGGGGAGCAATGTATATCACACACACACACAGCATTGCCATCCCAGCATGCCCTGCTCCGGCAGTGAGGGGGTTAAAGTGGGCGGGGAGCACTGTATATCACACACACAGCATTGCCATCCCAGCATGCTCTGCTCCGGCACTGAGAGGGTTAAAGGGGCGGGGAGCACTGTATATCACACACACCGCATTGCCATCCCAGCATGCCCTTCTCCGGCAGTGAGAGGGTTAAAGTGGGCGGGGAGCACTGTATATCACACACACACAGCATTGCCATCCCAGCATGCCCTGCTCCGGCAGTGAGGGGGTTAAAGTGGGCGGGGAGCACTGTATATCACACACACAGCATTGCCATCCCAGCATGCTCTGCTCCGGCAGTGAGAGGGTTAAAGGGGCGGGGAGCACTGTATATCACACACACAGCATTTCCATCCCAGCATGCCCTTCTCCAGCAGTGAGAGGGTTAAAGTGGGCGGGGAGCAATGTATATCACACACACAGCATTTCCATCCCAGCATGCCCTTCTCCGGCAGTGAGAGGGTTAAAGTGGGCGGGGAGCAATGTATATCACACACACAGCATTTCCATCCCAGCATGCCCTTCTCCAGCAGTGAGAGGGTTAAAGTGGGCGGGGAGCAATGTATATCACACACACAGCATTTCCATCCCAGCATGCCCTTCTCCGGCAGTGAGAGGGTTAAAGTGGGCGGGGAGCAATGTATATCACACACACAGCATTTCCATCCCAGCATGCCCTTCTCCGGCAGTGAGAGGGTTAAAGTGGGCGGGGAGCACTGTATATCACACACACACAGCATTGCCATCCCAGCATGCCCTGCTCCGGCAGTGAGGGGGTTAAAGTGGGCGGGGAGCACTGTATATCACACACACAGCATTGCCATCCCAGCATGCTCTGCTCCGGCAGTGAGAGGGTTAAAGGGGCGGGGAGCACTGTATATCACACACACAGCATTGCCATCCCAGCATGCCCTTCTCCAGCAGTGAGAGGGTTAAAGTGGGCGGGGAGCAATGTATATCACACACACAGCATTTCCATCCCAGCATGCCCTTCTCCGGCAGTGAGAGGGTTAAAGTGGGCGGGGAGCAATGTATATCACACACACAGCATTTCCATCCCAGCATGCCCTTCTCCAGCAGTGAGAGGGTTAAAGTGGGCGGGGAGCAATGTATATCACACACACAGCATTTCCATCCCAGCATGCCCTTCTCCGGCAGTGAGAGGGTTAAAGTGGGCGGGGAGCAATGTATATCACACACACAGCATTTCCATCCCAGCATGCCCTTCTCCGGCAGTGAGAGGGTTAAAGTGGGCGGGGAGCACTGTATATCTCACACACAGCATTGCCATCCCAGCATGCCCTTCTCCGGCAGTGAGAGGGTTAAAGGGGCGGGGAGCACTGTATATCTCACACACAGCATTGCCATCCCAGCATGCCCTGCTCCGGCAGTGAGAGGGTTAAAGTGGGCGGGGAGCACTGTATATCACACACACAGCATTGCCATCCCAGCATGCCCTGCTCCGGCAGTGAGGGAGTTAAAGGGGCGGGGCCCGGGGTTATCGCTCACCGGTCTCTCCTGTATCCAGAAAGCTGCTGGGCGGGTTCTCGATCAGCTTCCTGAGCACCAGAGGGAACGACGAGCCGCCGAGAGTGGGTCCCGTGGGTGAAGGAGGCGATATCTCCGCCGGAGGCTGGGCGGCAGACATGGCGGAGCCCTGCACAGGAGACACACAGCACAAGTGCGCAATCCGGGGGCCGCCGCACGCGCTGCCCTCGATCCTCGAACGCTGATTGGTCGCGCGCGGGGCGACAATGTAAATAAACTCTGCCTCAGCGCGTGAGCTCTTGACACCCAGCCAATGGCCGAGCGCTTCCAAGCTGTGACGTGAGTGACGGCAGCGCGCGCTCGTAGAACGACCTGACAGGAAACTGCCAAGGACATAGCCAATCGTTAGCCGCGTCGCTCCACTTTACAGTAATAGAACGCATAAGACGTGGTTGATCATTGGCTGTCGAAGCTGAATGAATGTTAAGTCGGGTATTTCCGGAATCACGAGGTCTCCAGTCAGATTTGTTCGGAATCCACGCCCCCTTCAGTAGACCGCAAATGACGGTAAAGAATTAACTTGATTGACATGGGCGTAAATACGTATACCTACTTCTGATTGGATGGCTGCTACGGTATGCCCCGCCCCTTATTTACTAACTCAAGCTGTCACAAGGCCGTTGCACGTGCAGCAGGCAGGTCACGTGATTTTCCGTTTTATTTGGAATTTTGTCCAGGAATGCCCACCATTAACCCCTTAAGGGCCAAACTTCTGGAATAAACAGGAATCATGACCTGTCAACACATGTCATGTGTCCTTAAGGAGTTACAGGACCACTATAGGCACCCAGACCACTTCAGCTTAATGAGGTGGTCTGGGTGCCAGGTCCACCTAGGATTAACCCTGCTTGCTGTAAACATAGCAGTTTCAGAGAAACTCTCATTGACAGCCGCTAGAGGGCTTCTGCACTTCTCACTGTGATTTTCACAGTGAGAAGACGCCAGCAATGCTTTCCTATGGACTGGCTGAATGTGTGCTTGGCTCTTGCCGCGCATGTGCATTCAGCTGAAGAGGAGGAGGAGAGCTCCCCTCCCGGCACTGGAGAAAAAGGTAAGTTTAACTCCTTCCTCTCAATCCAGCCCGGCGGGAAGGGGACCCTGAGGGTGGGGGCACCCTCAGGGCACTATAGTGACAGGAAAACAAGTGTTTTCCTGGCACTATAGTGGTCCTTTAATATATTGGTATGGAACTATTTTAAAATGACACAAACCACATAGCTTACATGCATGTTAAAACTTATGGTTAGGACAAAACTACATGCTCCAAAAATGTGCTAGCCCCACACACACACAAACAAGCAGGTCATAACTTAGTGACACTGTCTGAGGACTTTTGATATCATCCACCATAGGTAAAGTCCATTCCCTACAGCCATCACTAATGATGGATGACACACATCTAGATGGCAGTAGCTCTGTCCAGTATCTTAGGAAACTTAAAGACAAAAAGTAATCCCTACCTTGTCTCAGTATATCTCTTTACTTGGATTAAATCCCAATACAGTCAATGAGTATTTCATAAAGATTATCAAAGTTTTTTTTAAAATGCTTCAATAAATACTCGTCATAACCGTTTCATCGCCAGTTTACCTTTTAGGAGTTAAACTGTTAATGAATGGTCTAATGCCAAAGTCTTCAATCCAGTGCCGTGTTGCTCTGCCCCACTTTTCTGCTTTTCCCTGAGTTGATTCGGAAAGGGTTGGACCATGGATTCAAGACTTTGGGGATTAACCTTTCATTAACCGTTTAATCCCCAAAGGTATGCTGGCGCCAGGGATTTCCTGGCACCATAACTAGTTCATTCCCATCTTATCAAAAACTGAACAACATTCAGCATGTTAAGCAAGGTAACATGACAACCTCAGCTTTAATATGCATATAAAGTAATCCATGGCCTGTCCCTTTAAATTATTCCTTAGTCCCTTGAGCACCAATGATGTAATAATGTCTTAGCAAACAGCCTTAAGAACCTGTATCAAAATGGTATTTGACATTCATTTAACTAAGGCAAAGCTTTATATAGCTGCAACTGCAAAATAAGCTGGACACTGGTGTTATCAGTAGTGTAGGTAGGCGTTCCAAAGCAAGATTCCAAATTCCAGTTGGTGATCTATATTGCAGCTGCTCAGGATACAGCCCTGTTACAGCTTAGTTTGGTAAACAGAGAGATGCTGCACAGCCATGCAATCAGATGTACAGTAAAGGGAAAAAGTGTATTTGATCCCCTGCTGATTTTGAACCTTTGCTCACTGACAAAGAAATAACCAGTCTATAATTTTAATGGTAGGTGTATTTTAACTGTGAGAGACAGAATACCATCAACAAAAAATCCAGAAAAAAAGCATTTCAAAAAAGTTATACATTTGATTTGCATGTCAATGAGTGAAACGTTAGACGGGTCTGTACATGTACTTTCTTGAGCAAAGGGACCTTGTGGGCGCTGCAGGATTTCAGTCCTTCACGGCGTAGTGTGTTGCCAATTGTTTTCTTGGTGACTATGGTCCAAGCTGCCTTGAGATCATTAACAAGATCCTCCTGTGTAGTTCTGGGCAGATTCCTCACCATTCTCATGATCATTTAAACTCCATGAGGTGAGATCTTGCGTGGAGCACCAGCCGAGGGAGACTGACAGTTATTTTGTGTTTCTTCCATTTGCCAATAATCGCACCAACTGTTGTCACCTTCTCACCAAGCTGTTGGCGATGGTTTTGTAGCCCATTCCAGCCTTGTGTAGGTCCACAATCTTGTCCCTGACATCCTTGCACAGCTCTTTGGTCTTGGCCAGGGTGGAGAGTTTGGAATCTGATTGCTTCTATGTACAGGTAATTTTTATTTAATTTTTTTTATACAGGTAACAAGCTGAGATTAGGAGCACTCCCTTTTTTAGAGTGCTCCTAATCTTAGCTCGTTACTTATATAAAAGACGCCTGGGAGACAGAAATCTTGCTGACTGATAGGGGATCAAATACTTATTTCACTCATTGGCATGCAAATCAATTTTATTACTTTTTTGACATGCGTTTTTCTGGATTTTATTTTATTTTTTTATTGTCTCTCACTGCTAAAATACACCTACCATTAAAATTATAGACTGATCATTTCTTTGTCAGTGGCCAAACATTCAAAATCAGCCGGGGATCAAATACGTTTTTCCCTCACTGTATGTGTGAGTACACCCATGTCAATCAAATTCCTGAGAATACATATGTATGGTAGTGCAGGGTAAACTTGCATTAACCTCTGTACAAACGCTTCCTTACAACAATGCATGCCCAGTGCTTGCCATTGGAAAACACTGAACTCTACAGTGTATGCACTCAATTATGATAATTAGAGTCTTCATATATGTATGAGGTCATATCTGCATTACTTTAGCATGCAATTCCCACAGCACTGATCCTTCTACCACCTGAGTAGACAACAATAGAATATAATATAAATATTTTATTAGTAAAAAAAATATATATTTTTATGTCTGTAAACAATAGTCTAACACCCCCTAGTACTCTGTCTATAACAGGATGGATGGAATTGCGCTCAATAATGCAAGTGTGGTGTTCCCATATTATTGATATGGATGAAGTGGGTGATGGTGCCAGAGAAAAAGTCAAAAATGGTTTGCAAAATTTTATTTTTAAATTATGTTCATAGACTTAATGTATTTAAAAACAAATCTGAGTTACTTCTCGCAAGGAGTGTCACTATAATGTGGTTCTTAAACAGTTTCTAAAAGTTAAACACCCTCTGGGCACTATAACAACTTTATTAAAAATCTACCAATGTTGCATCTCCCTGTCCCTCTGTCATTCCACTTGGTGAAATATTGGAAACCAGAAGCGTAAGGCTGCCGCGGGGAGGGGTGCCGCCGACTGGCTGAGAGTGGTCCGATGATGCTCTCAGCCAATCAGTGGCTCCCCATTCATAAAAATAGCTTAAGAAATTTACATTTTTCTTGGTGCTTGTGTCCCTACAATTTTATTTACCAGTATTTCAGCAAGCTGAAGGACAAAGGGGCAGAGTGATCCTGCACTGCAACACAGACTTTGGGATTAAACCATCTGAGAATCATTTAACCCTTAAAATTCTGCCAGTGACCTTACAGTGCCCAGATTGTTCCTTTAAGGATTTTAACAGCTCAATCACTGTTACATTGCACTTTTTATTATTAGCTATTTTAATAAACATTTGGTTCTTTGAATAATTAGATGTCAAAATTACTGTAAATTTAGGAATGTTTGCATATTTAGCTATTTTAACCATGCATGTCACCACCCCACATCTGTAAGCAATAAGCCTTTCATACAGTAAAATCACATGCATTGATCACAATTGCACACCCATCAAAAGTGGAACAAAAGTCAAGAGAGTTCTTTCACTACTCCAATTCCTCTCTTGAAGTAGGACAGGAGACATTTAATATGCACATTAATATTTTGTTTCCGGTGGTATGACTGTAGTATACTGGCACAAATTCACATCAGTAATGAGTATTGAAAGGATACCACATGATATGCGAATTCCACATGACCCGTAACACTCTCTCTCTCCTCTTCTCAAGTCTTTAAAAAGACTTACCAATCATACCACTATTCCCAGTGCTCAGAACTCCACAATACAGCCAAAACATAACTTTCACTATTACAGTAGTCTGCTACATCTTCTGCATGTACATTGTGTGTCACCAGTCTTTCCTCTATGGATTTGAGCCAATACAATGCCAACCATGTAACTTTCACACAGTTGGCAAACTGGGCTTTGAAAGGCCTATTGCATGTCTAAAACTACCCTTGTGTATAGGAAAGAATTTGCTGTATATCATAGAATTACCTGCCTCTAAAAACACCCACCACATAATCTCTTCTTTTGACTGTGTAGAAAATATGTGGCAGATGGACATTTATTTTTTTACTGAAAAAGAGATATTGTGTTCAAGCTGTAGCAACAAGTAAATCTAGGATGCAAGTGCTCTCATTGAAGGTGGACCACCAGCATCACTCTGGATTCCAACACCTCCCATCTCCGTCAGATTTGTCTCTACTGCTGCATGGAACCAACTTAGGGACACAAATATGATTCTCACAGGGGGCAATCAGTGCGTCCAGGTTCTGCAAAACCATCAATAAGATTGACAACGGAGCATACAGAATAACATCCTGATTTACCACTCTCACTGTTTGTACCCATTTGCAGAATGGTTGCGCCTCTTATCTCCAACATCTCTCCAACTATTCAGCAATACACCTAGCAAAGCACTATCAATTTACCTGTGTGGCAGGCCTTTGGTAGCAAAAAAGCCTGTTTTTGGTCATTCCGCTTGACAATGGTTTAGTAAAAAATAGGGAGTCAGCACTCAGCCTATTTGCACCATAAACACTGTCCTAGTGCATAATGTGGTGCAACCAGTTTCCCCTGTCATTATGTTCCTACTTGTGTCTAACATTGTAGACATGTGCGAGCAGTGGCTAGTGGAGGAGATCTTACTGACATCATGTGATCTGTCAAGTGAAAGGTCTATTCTGCATTCTTGGGACGTCAGCAGTAACACAACTCAACTTGGATTACATGTTCACTCATGTTTTCTTAAGAATGGCTCTGCTGTCTAGTGCTGAACAATGTATCCCATAAATCCTTGCTCAGCAACAAATTATGGGATATACTCAGTACTCACATTGAAAATAATGAGAGGGGTATCAACAGTTACCAGCCATTATAACAGTTAGAAGCTGGTTCGTAGTCTGAACAGAGCTCTCAGCTGGAACTGCAATGTTTTTTTTCTTTTTTAATGCTTTATTTTTGCAGTGCGTTGCATGAACCATACATAAAACAGTATTTTGCGTAATAGAGGTTTCGATATATAACATTGCATGGGTAGATAACATTGTGTAACTGCACCATTTTAACATTTTTTACATGCTGTAAACGTGGACCTAGGTCCTGCTATACGTGTTACTTGTTTGGTTATTGGTGTGGGTCGCTTAGTCAGTCCTTGCATCGTAGTCCCGTGTGCTGGGGGGCTAAATAGGAGGTGGTTATTGCACACTTGGGTGTAAATATATGTAAAGTGAGAGTGTTTGTGAGCATAGAGGTGAGTGGACACATTTGTGTGACCTCTGAGGTGTGTAGATAATCGGTTGTAGCTTCTCCTTCTTGTGGCAATGTAAGTTGATGATTGTATTCTATGCCTTGGGTGAAAGGTACTCTTAACCAAGGGAGTTGCGCGGGGGGAGAGGGGGTGTTCTTGTTGCCCTTCTATATGTTTGGTGGACTATCTTGGGTTTGCTTACTTTATATACATTATTAGTGGAATTATGAATACATAATCCATTAAAATGGAGCCCAGCCCAAGCCTGGAATGTACCTTAATACTAAAACCTATTGAATAGTATTTTTTCCACAATCTCCAGATTTGTTCTTTTTTATGCTTAAACGGATACTACAGGGAGTGCAGAATTATTAGGCAAGTTGTATTTTTGAGGATTCATTTTATTATTGAACAACAACCATGTTCTCAATGAACCCAAAAAACTCATTAATATCAAAGCTGAATATTTTTGGAAGTAGTTTTTAGTTATAGCTATGTTAGGGGGATATCTGTGTGTGCAGGTGACTATTACTGTGCATAATTATTAGGCAACTTAACAAAAAACAAATATATACCCATTTCAATTATTTATTATTACCAGTGAAACCAATATAACATCTCAACATTCACAAATATACATTTCTGACATTCAAAAACAAAACAAAAACAAATCAGTGACCAATATAGCCACCTTTCTTTGCAAGGACACTCAAAAGCCTGCCATCCATGGATTCTGTCAGTGTTTTGATCTGTTCACCATCAACATTGCGTGCAGCAGCAACCACAGCCTCCCAGACACTGTTCAGAGAGGTGTACTGTTTTCCCTCCTTGTAAATCTCACATTTGATGATGGACCACAGGTTCTCAATGGGGTTCAGATCAGG
Organism: Pelobates cultripes; assembly: GCA_933207985.1. NCBI lineage: Eukaryota > Metazoa > Chordata > Amphibia > Anura > Pelobatidae > Pelobates > Pelobates cultripes. The sequence goes on along the minus strand of OW240919.1, from coordinate 93,973,806 downwards.
TGAACAAGGAGGCCATGTCATTAGATTTTGTACTTTTATACCCTTTCTTGCCAGCCACGCTGTGGAGTACTTGGACGCGTGTGATGGAGCATTGTCCTGCATGAAAATCATGTTTTTCTTGAAGGATGCAGACTTCTTCCTGTACCACTGCTTGAAGAAGGTGTCTTCCAGAACTGGCAGTAGGACTGGGAGTTGAGCTTGACTCCATCCTCAACCCGAAAAGGCCCCACAAGCTCATCTTTGATGATACCAGCCCAAACCAGTACTCCACCTCCACCTTGCTGGCGTCTGAGTCGGACTGGAGCTCTCTGCCCTTTACCAATCCAGCCACGGGCCCATCCATCTGGCCCATCAAGACTCACTCTCATTTCATCAGTCCATAAAACCTTAGAAAAATCAGTCTTGAGATATTTCTTGGCCCAGTCTTGACGTTTCAGCTTGTGTGTCTTGTTCAGTGGTGGTCGTCTTTCAGCCTTTCTTACCTTGGCCATGTCTCTGAGTATTGCACACCTTGTGCTTTTGGGCACTCCAGTGATGTTGCAGCTCTGAAATATGGCCAAACTGGTGGCATGTGGCATCGTGGCAGCTGCACGCTTGACTTTTCTCAGTTCATGGGCAGTTATTTTGCGCCTTGGTTTTTCCACACGCTTCTTGTGACCCTGTTGACTATTTTGAATGAAACGCTTGATTGTTCGATGATCACGCTTCAGAAGCTTTGCAATTTTAAGAGTGCTGCATCCCTCTGCAAGATATCTCACTATTTTTGACTTTTCTGAGCCTGTCAAGTCCTTCTTTTGACCCATTTTGCCAAAGGAAAGGAAGTTGCCTAATAATTATGCACACCTGATATAGGGTGTTGATGTCATTAGACCACACCCCTTCTCATTACAGAGATGCACATCACCTAATATGCTTAATTGGTAGTAGGCTTTCGAGCCTATACAGCTTGGAGTAAGACAACATGCATAAAGAGGATGATGTGGTCAAAATACTCATTTGCCTAATAATTCTGCACTCGCTGTATTCCTAGCACAGTTGCTCCCCCTGCATCTCCCCTCCCTCGCGCCCCCTCTCCCTGGTAAATAAAGGGTTAACAACTCTTTATTTACTTACCTTGTCGACGCTCCGCCCCATCCAACATCCTGCGACGAGTAGGCGCAAAATGCATGTGCATTAGACCTCCCTATATGGGGGGAAATATCTGACGGGTGTCCTCATGCTCAGCGTCAGATACCAGACCAAAGGTCAGTTTAAATTCAGGAAGCCCACTAGTGGCTGTCTGGGAGACAGCCACTGGAGGCATATTTAGTGCTGCAGATTTAGTACATTGCAGATTTAGTGCTGCAATGCAAACATTGTAGTTTCTTTGGAACTAAGCGCTAAGTGCCATAGAGACACTGAACTCAGACCTCTTCAATTAGCTGAAGTGGTCTGGGTGCCTACAGTGTCCCTTTAAAAAGGCACTGCAGAGTAAAGACAAAGGAATTGGGGGCACAGCCAGAACATGCACGATGCTGCCTTAGAGACCAAAATATATACATAATACAGATTAAGGAACAGCACACACATAAAACACATTTGTAAATTTAATAAGGCTACTTTAAATCCCCTGTCTCAAATACACTTTTGCTTATTTAGCACTATTTAATTTAGCTCCGACGTTGGAATTAGTGTAGGACCCACTGATATTGGGGTACTGTGGTGTAGTGGTGGGCTTAATACAATATGGCCATAAGGTGGAACCAAATCCCCATATTTGTTTGCTGAGAGGTGATTTTAATCTGCATTATAAAATGTAAAACGGTATTTTTATGTGTGTGTTGTTAATCTGTATTATGTAAAATGGGACTCTAGGCAGGAGGCACCTGAACAATAATTCCTGGTAATATAACTGACCTAGTTTTACATACATGCTAAAAGTTGGCAAAGTCAGGATAATTATTTGCGTGACATTTTACCTGATGCATTTTTGTACATTTAGTGCCTCAAGCGTTTCATTAGGCAACTGGCACTGATTCCAAAGCAATTTCCACCCCCGTACTGTACCCTCCCTGTTCTTCAATATCACACCTGGAACAGACTTAAATTAGTTTAATTAGATGGAAGTAGATTAACTAGAAACTTGCCCCACAACTTATGATGTACCACTGAGCTGAATAAGCTGCTACACCCAATCATTGTGTTTATAAACTACATTCCAAACATAGGGTTGCCATTTAAATTTTTTTCCCAAATGACACTTCAAGGACTATTATTATTGTTATTATGTTTATATAGCGCCATCAAATTCCGCAGCGCTTTACAATGGGTGGACGAACAGACATGTAGTTGTAACCAGACAAGTTGGACACACAGGAACAGAGGGGTTGAGGGCCCTGCTCAATGAGCTTACATGCTAGAGGGAGTGGGGTAAAATGACACAAAAAGGTAAGGATAGTATTAGACTAGTGACAGTTGCAGAACAGGAATCAGTCGGGAGCTATTAACAGTTTAATTGATACGCTTTTAAGAAGAAGTGGGTTTTTAATGATTTTTTTGAAGCAGTGGAGACTGGGTGAGCATTTAATAATATAATACCGTTTGCTGCTTGCTTAGGTTATGGTGTAAGGATACCCTGCTTACAGTTACCTATAACTGCATCCATATGCAAGAGAACAAATAAAAGTATCCCTGTAGTCGGTTCCTTGTGTACCTGACATCTGAGTAGGAAAATATACCTCTCCCTCTGCCTGCTCAAATAAATCCCTTTCTCTAATAATAGTCTACTTCTTGTCTAACCACGAACAACGAAAAGGTGCAAACAAACAATTATACCTTATGGCTTGACTCCAAAAAAAAATGTGGACGCAGTAGTCAGCAGTGCAACCACAGTCACACAGCTATAACTTTATGCATAAGTTCCTTCTTACGTGATAAATAAAATTGCTGTATACTGCAGAACCACATGACGTTGAGACTCCACAAACAGAATGTTGTGTTGAGATTCCAGTGCAGTCAGTATGAGTACTTCAGCCTGGAGTGTTTCTCATCCAAATATATTGGAGCAACGCTAAGCATGCAAGCCTGTATCGCCAGGAGCATGCACGCAACTAATATGGCACCATATAAATGTGCATGTACTGATCACATTCACGCAGTGGCAATCTTAACACTTTCCTAATGAATGCCTTGTAGAATGTACAATACTGTAGGGAACCCTCACTGTGGTTGCAAGTGCAAGCATTCATGGTTCTACCAAGCATGGTAACACCTGCCTTCAGCAGACTGCTTTTTTCTTTGTTGTTGCTGGAAGCAAAAGCCAGTGGTAGTACCCAATTCCAAAGATTTTTCTGAAAATGTGCACAATTACAGAATGCACACTAAGCAAGGTAAGTTATTTTACCTTAAGCTTTAACGGGAACGCAAGTTTTTCAGGTAGTTGGAACGTCCCTTTAAGTCTCATGGAGGTTTGAACATTATGTATAAATGCTATTCAATAAACATTAAATAGGTCTCCTGAAGAATACCCGATGTAGTGAAAGACAAATAAGACCTAAAGCCCCATAGCAAGTAAAAACCTTTAACTTACAGAACAATAAAGGCCTCCTCGTAGCGAAGAGGTCAATGAGTGCATCTGCGAAACAGGTTCATTATTATCATATTTCACAGAACTTAAGGGTGCAGCAAATGCTTTTGGTTGCACTCTCAGCCCAGCATTCCAACATGTATGTATACACAAAACATGAACAGTTTTTTTACCCTTGTTATGGGGCACCCAGACTTTGTAAAGCAACATGGTGATAACGCAAAAATACACTTAACTTTTAAGGGCTTTAGTTTGCAGTAAATCTCTGGCCTCTGATTTCTGCAATGGACCAGGAAATGGCGGAGACCTGTCAGCAAGTCCACTGGTTTTTTTTAGTAAAAAATTTTTTAGAAAGCGCCAACAAATTCTGTAGCGCTGTACAATAGGTGGACTTACAGACATGTTACTAAAATAGTGTGTATTGTTTTACTGCTACATTATGTGGATGTCTTGCTTCTTTTCCCACATATATTGATTTGGAAAAAAGAAGGTTCCTTTGATGTGCCTACTATAAATTTTAATTTTGTGAGTGCAATATATTCTCACTCCATTTTTATGGTATCATACAATATTATGCTATTGCAGTTCCTTTGGGTAGATTGTATATGTGTTTGCTTAGAAGACCCAGACGAATATTTTTACTACTGCAGTTATTTTATAAGTTTTGTATTTGACTTCTTTCTATCCACTTAGTGGTGTACAACCATGGTTCAAGTTTGTTCTCGGTGTTAGATAATATGGACTGCAGGAGTCTATAGCTGGAATGCAACCATTCATAGCTGCCTTCTAACCCCTGTTTCTACAAATAGAATATTTAGCACATAAAAAATAACATGGACTGAGACTGCCATCACTCCTAGTCTGATAAGTAAGACATTATAAAGCCTAGTGCAAACATGAGGCATGCAAAAACAGTGAACCTTTTGCACTTCAGACACTGTGGATGTGGTCCTGGTGTAGCAGAATGTAATTATCTGGCCGAGAATAATGGTGGTTAGAGTTCACAGCCATGCAGATTGCAAACAAGGAACAAAGAGGTAGTGATCCTTTAGTACTGCAGACACTATGGACTGCCCTGCCAGGGTCTGCAGACTGAAGAATAACTATGGGGTTAGTTCACTAAACACAGTGAGTTCTAAAATGTCTAATTTAGTCACATTTTCCAATTCTGCTATAGTCACAGTCTGGCGATATTAGCCTACGTTTTGCAATCTGTTTTTACAATTCACTACAATTGGCTATAAAATTAATGATGGATTTCACAAAATAAACTGCCTTGATCAGTTAACCAATTTTCCTCCTGTTGCATATAAATATAACAGATAGCACTTTTCCAGCGGGTCTGCATGGCCAAACTGTTTATAATGTTCACAACTAAGCATGATACCCAATTACTGTTCAGAACCCAAAACAATAAAATCGCATGCATTGATTGGGGTTTACCTGTCCCTTGCCGAGGGAGGGGGTAGTCCAGGAGTGATTTGAGCATTTCTGGGATATCCAAGTATCCCTTGACGCTGTCTTCTTTGGACATTGTTGCCAGTGAGTGAGCAGAGTGTACACAGATCCTGAGACTGATAGCTGACTGTAACTGTGTTACCAGCCCATAGTCTAGGAGGGGACAGGATCCCTGCTGGGAGATGGCAGGCTGACCTAGTTTTGTTACACTGCACTATGAGCCAATGAGGACACAGAAAAAAACAGACATGTTATATAATGCAAGGGTTGTGTAAGAGAAACACGAGCATTGACTGAGTGACTGCATGTGTGTGTGTGTGTGTATTAAACCATTTCAGTGATAGCTGAAGTTACACTTTAACAATAATCACTGTACAGGGTCATTCCCAGGGTGTCCACAGCCCTTATGAGTTCTTGGATAGAAAGAGAAAAATATGTTAGCTGCACATGAAGTTGTAAGTAGAAGCACATTCCTGGAGATAGGAAATCAAACCTTGGAAATGCAAATAAAGAAATAATAGACAACATAAACAAACACAACAACATAAATACAGCTTTAAAATTCCTGCAGATGCTGCAAATCTCCAGCAAGCAGCTGTGAGTTGTGCACAGACGGGGGTGGCTCAGCCAATCTGTGTAGTCAGAATATAGTCCATAAACCCTATCCACCAGCACTATATGCAGTGGTGTATCCTGGTTTTGTGCTGCCCTAGGCAGGACAAAACTCAGGTGCCCCCCTCCCCCCGCGCCACCCCCACCCAACCCTTCCCACCGCCCCACCTTCTAAATACACACACACACACAGACACACACACACAGTCAGACACATACACAGACACAAACACAGTCAGACACACACACACACAGTCAGAGACACAGTCAGACACAAACACACACACAGTCAGACACAAACACACACACACACACACAGTCAGACACACACACACACACACATACACAGTCAGACACACACTCACAAACACAGTCAGACACAAACACAACACACAGTCAGACACACACGTCAGACACATACACAGACACAAACACAGTCAGACACAACACACACAGTCAGAGACACAGTCAGACACACACACACACACAGTCAGACACACACACACTCCACAAACACACAGACCCACAACACACAGTCAGACACACACACACACACACACACACACACAGACACACACACACAGTCAGACACATACACACACACAGTCAGACACACACACACACACAGTCAGACACAAACACACAGCACACACACACACAGTCAGACACAAGCACACACATACACAAACACAGTCAGACACAAACACACACCTCACAAACACAGTCAGACACACACACACACCACAAACACAGTCAGGCACACACACACACACACACACACACACACACAGTCAGACACAAACACACACACACACACACAGACAAACACACAGTCAGACACATACACACACACAGTCAGACACATACACAGACAAAAACAGTCAGACACAAACACACACACAGTCACACACACACACAGTCAGACACAAACACACACACACACACATACATACACAAACACAGTCAGACACAAACACACACACTCACAAACACAGTCAGACACAAACACACACAGTCAGACACACACACACATTAACTTTTTTTTAAATTTAAATCCCCCCCCCAACCTCCTTACCTTTGGGAGTGCTGGGGGGGTCTCTCTCCCTGGTGGTCCGGTGGTCCAGTGGCTGCAGGTCGGGCAGGTGGCGCTGGCAGGCGGGCGGCTGGCGAGGGAGCACTTCCTATGAGCTGACTGCTCAGCTCCCTCGCGCGCCGGCTGCAGAGCTCCCAGCCTCACTTTGCGGCGCGCGAGGGAGCTGAGCAGTCAGCTCATAGGAAGTGCTCCCTCGCCAGCCGCCCGCCCGCTCGGGATGTCAGTTAGCCGCAAGGCTAACTAGACATTTGCCCTGGGCATTTGGGGGGCGGCGTTTTTTGCCGCCCCCTGAAAAATGCCGCCCAAGGCAAATGCCTTGTTTGCCTCGCGGCTAATACGCCCCTGACTATATGGGATATATTTCAGTCCCCAGTGGCAGTTACATTCATTAGATGAGATAAGTAGTTGATTGCTGAATATGCTCATAGATACAGTTTGTACCTCAACTCAATTACAGGGCTATTTACTAAAGTGAGAATTCAAAGTGAACTTCTAACGGCGTTGCTACATCAGGCCGATCCCCCATGTGCACCCCTAATTCAAAGGTTGTACTGACCTGTTGGGCCCACGGTCGGTGACACCTAGAGGGGTCCAGCAGCTTGCATTGTGTGCTGCCGGTTGCGGGACCCTCTGCTCCGTCTGCCGAGGGGGGGACGCAGTACGCTTTGGTCTGCAGCTCTGCCAGGTGTAGAGCCTCAGACCATGTGTCTCGTGATTTCTGGCCACTTAGAGTGTTGCCGTGGGTTACTGTGGCAACGCTCTGACACTGGTTGAGATCGCAAGACACATGGTATGCAGCTCTGCACCCGGTGGAGCTGCAGATCAGATGTCATGGCCACCGGACTACCAGGGAATGGAATTTGCTTAAAAAAGGTATCTTCTTGTGGAGAGGCCGCTTACTAAAACAGCGTCCCCACACAATGTAGTGTCACCCTCCTTTCACCTGTCACTCCCTCCCACCTGTCATTGCACACAGTATCATCCCCCCACAAACTTACCTCCCACACACACTTACACATTGTCACCTCACTACACTGGCACCAAACCAAACACTGTCAACCCACACACACACTGTCACCCCCCAGACAAACACACTGTCAATCACCAACACTGTCACCCCACGCACACTGTCACTCCCTAAACACAGATTGTGCCCTCCTTACACACACACAAGCGCGCGCGCACACACACACTGGCACGCCCTACACACAGTGGCACGCCCTACACACTGTCAGCCCCCTTCATCCAGCTACACACATATTAACCCATTTTAATCCTGTCACTCTCATCCAGTCCAACTATACTAAACACACCTGCCCTCGCTCTGACACACTCATCCTATCACATTAATCCCACCTAATCCTGTCCCACTCAACTTCCCTCGCATTGTCATTGCCACAATCACCTTCTCACTCACTGTCACACTCACCCCCTTTACACTACCACAATCACCATTAACATGCATGAGGATGTCCAGAGTCAGATATAGGACCAAAGACGTATAGCTGCAGTGATTTCTGCAATTTGCTGCAGTTATAAATAAATATGTACAGGAACCCAACTCCCGTCATAACCTATCCATTTATTTTAGTTTGTGGTACATGAAGTGGCCCGTTAATTAAAATAGGAATCATGCTATATAATGAATGATGCATAATGCGGGGCAACACATTCTTAAATGTTCTACAGGGTGGGCCAAAATTCAGAGTAGGGTTCGAGGAGCCAAAAACTATTTTATTAATGAACCCATTTCAATATATCATACAATGAATACTGAACATAATGAAATTTGTTTAACGAAGTACAGAATATGACATCTTTTAAATGAGCTCAATTTGCCGCCTCGCAATTTCGGGGTCTTTCGATTGCATTGTTCAAATGAATAGTTAATGTTTAAGGTTCTAGTGCTGAAATTGATGCAGGGGTATTCTCCTTGAGCTGCTCAAGTGTATGCGGTTGTTGTTTTTTTTTCTTCAGATATCCCCACAGGAAGTACTCGGGAGATGACAGGCCTGACGAACATGGTGGACCATTAATTTGGGATTTGTTTTTAACCCCTTCAGGACGGGGTCAATAGTACACGTTCTGATCAAAACAAAATGTAAACAAAAAATGGAATTTGCGCTATATGTATGTTCAACCGTAATTCACCTCTTTCATATTATATGCACCCACACTTATTATATATAATTTTATTCAGGAGAAACAGGGCTTTCAGTTCATATCAAATATTTATATATGAAAAATAATTTATTATGAATAAAATCAAAAAAACTGTGAGAAATTTAAATTTTTAACAGAATTTGTAGTTCCGTCTCACATTTTAGCTGTAAATGTCATAATACTGTTAGCTTTTACTGCAAAAAAAGGGCACATATTTGGATTCAGCAAAGTCTCACAAGTACAACAGTAACAGTTTTTACGGTGTTTTGGAAAGTTAAAGGGTCAAATATAGCACATTCAATTTTTCAGTTTTTTCACATTGAAATTTGCCAGATTAGTAACGTTACCTTTGAGACCGTGTGGTAGCCCAGGAATGAGATTTACCCCCATGATGGCATACCATTTGCAAAAGTAGACTACCCAAGGTATTGCAAGTGGGGTATGTCCAGTCTTTTGTAGTAGCCACTTAGTCACAAACACTGGCCAAAGTTAGCATTCATATTGTTTTTGTGTGAAAAAAGGAAAAAAACAAATATTTGGCCAGTGTTTGTGACTAAGTGGCTACTAAAAATGACTAGACATACCCCATTTGCAATACCTTGGGTTGTCTACTTTTGCAAATGGTATGCCATCATGGGGGTAATTCGTATTCCTGGCCTACCATACGGTCTCAAAGGCAACATAACCAGTCTGGCAAATTTAAATGTGAAAAAAAAAATGAAATTCAAGCCTTATATTTGACTCTCTAACTTTCCAAAAACCATAAAGCCCGTACCCCTGGGGGGTACTGTTATACTTTGGAGACTTCACTGAACACAAACATAAGTGTTTCAAAACAGTAAAACATATTACAACAATAATATCGTCAGGAAAAGTGCCGTTCATGTGGGAAAAAATGCAAAAAACGTCACTTTTACTAAAAATATTATTGTTGTAATACATGTTACCATTTTGAAACACTAATATTTGAGTTCAGCAAAGTCTCCCGAGTAAAACAGTACCCCCCATGTACAGATTTTATGGTGTCTTGGAAAATTACAGGGTTAAATACAGTGCTTGCAATTCAAATTCTCTGCACTTTCTGCCTGGGTTGTCAGGCATGTCAATCAAATTTTAATTAATTAAATCATATAATTATGTTAAAATATTACTTAAATATACACGTAGAACTTTAATATATATACATATATATGTATTTAAAGTCTACGTGTACACTTATGTAGTTATTTATGTAATTATATATATTTATCTGTGTATATATATTTTTTAATTTTTTTTTTAAATTTGCGGTTATTTGTATTTTATATATAGATAGATATAGAATGTCATTCTAAGTGTATTTTGTTACCAATATATATATATATTAACAACAAAATACAGTTAGAATGAAATTACATATGTATATATAATTTTTTTAAATTTTTTAAAATTATTTATTTTATTTTATTTATTAATGTAATTATACGTGTATAAATAAATATAAAATATATATATAGATATATTATATATATATAATATATATATCTTATATATGTGATGTCATTCTAAGTGTATTTTAATACTAATATATGTACTTATATTAATATTAAAATACACTACGTATGGCGTTACTTATATATAAGATGTATGTATATATATTATATATATATATATATATATATATATATATATATACACACATTTAATTTATTTTAACATGTTTATTTATATATTTTTTTACTACTTCCCACCAGCAGGCAGATCCACAGCCAACTATAGGGGGCCATGTGATCGCTCTTTGAGAGCAATCACATGTCCCCCGGGGGCCTAATTTGCCGGGGAAGGGCTGCCTGGGCTGTCAGGCAGTCCTCCCGAAGAGGATCATGGCGGAGGTAAGTACCTCCGATCTCCTGGGGCTGAAAGCCGTTGCGGTGTTCTATGGCGCCTTAATGGCTTTAAAGCCCATTTAATGTGGGACGGCATAGAACGCCGTAACGGCGTTAAGGGGTTAATTATCCGCTAGCTGAAGAGTTGTCTCAGGAGGTCCATTGTAGCCCCGGATTTATGGGCAGTAGTCCCAACCTCTTGAAACAACATTTCTGGATGATTTTCTGTTTGCGTCAAAATACCTGCCATTTTGGAAATAAAATTCCATTACTTTTTTAAACTGTATGTTCCTTCATGAAATTACCCATAATTAATCTCCTAAGACTCCGTTATAATATGTTCGTGCAATATAAAAACTGAACTACTAACAACTAAGTTCTTCACCTATCACATCCTACTATGAATTTTGTCCAACCCTGTATAATGACAATGGCAGTTGTTCACTTAATCACTTATTAGATTTTAAAAAAACAAAAAACCACACACACACACACACACATATTTCCTGTTACTTACCATATAGGCAGAACTATATATAATAACTCTTTATTTTATAACAACTAGAGCTGCTATATTTCACAAACCTCTCCTGGATATTTGGGACCTGCAGTGATATCTGAGCGAACAGAGCATCTGAAAACACCAGGCATGGCCAGGGAAATTCAGGCTTTTACCAGTGTCTGCTGAAGGTACAGATTAACAACAAAACCTGATAATTGAGAGCTGAATATGTTTTATATATTTTTATGCATTATATCATTACAGCGTGAAGAAAATATGAAGGGGTCAGTTTCTGCTGGAATGTTCCTTTAACTAATGTATATATGCAATAATGGCTGATTACACAGAAAGCACAAATAAACCTTTGCTCCCTACATGGCATTCTTAAAACTTGCATGTCATCCTCACATATACATTACTAAACTGCGCCTGCTTTGTCCTTTGCTTCAACTAAATACACTATTGTACTGTATAGGTGAGCCTGCGTGGCTGTTTCCAATTATCTTCTTCTTTGAATGAGATATGAGAGTCTTCTTTATATATGAGGTTGTAATCAAAATTATTCAACCCCGGGGGCGGGGCCTGATCTCCAACATGGCTGGACGTGTTTGCCTGTAGCTCCTCACGATATGAGCCACAAAAACAGCACAAATCCTGCAAAAACAAAAAGCAAAACAAGTTTTCAACTCTAAAGCTAACATCCCACAGGCAAGCAAGCCGTGGGGAGCCCGGGTCGGACGGACCGCGGGACAGCACGTCTGAGGCCTACTGCAGCTGGTGGACCACCGGTGGTGAGATGCGGCCGAGCTCCTACCGGGAGGCGCATAACACACCGCTCACAGCCCCGCTATCCCCCCCTTTGGACTGGTGGGGGTTATCCCAGTCCCCACAGGGCCAGCTAAGCCTGCTCCGTAAAGCCTCAAAGAAAGAATCCTGTGAGCCACGCGGCTCAACTAAGATGGCCGCCACTTTGAAATCCCAACGCCACCAAACAAGTCTGACGGGACAGAGCTGGAGAGAGGCCTTCGATGCAAGGTTCGAGGCGATCTGCCAGGCCTTCTGGGACTGCCTCGCCAAGCGGAGACCCACTCACACCCCTCCCGAAATGGCAACTGTAAGTAAAGCAGCCACCGCTACCTGTCTCTCTTCCAGGCCGGGGGCCCAACCGGAGACTCCTCCATGCCACAGTCCACTGACCCAAGGGGTAAACCGTTACCCAGAAGCCCCGGGGGTTCACGATCCCGCCGCTGGGAGAAGGGGAATCCACGGACTAAGGGCACTGGCTCCCCTTACAGCCCGGAGCCGTAGAGACAGGGACCTGCCACGTGGCGATCAGCCAACCACATGCTTACCACACACGCAGCATTGCCCGACCTACCTAAAGCTGGAGAGGGGGACTGAAGAGAGCATACAGCACTCACCTGGAAATCGACCCACAAGGGAGCTGTATCCCAGACAAGATCATCACAAGTGGCAGCCACACACCCAGCGCGGGAATCTGCAGCCTCATGATGGCTACCGCGATTACAAGTGGGTCAGTACCTGTTACCAGAATGAACTCATACCACCCAAGGACAATAACCTGCCGCAGATAGGCATCGGCTAAACTGCCTCTCACAGGTCCCATGTGGTCAAGCTTCCGCTCAGGGCTTGGGGATCACAGACTATTGCTCCACTATAAGCAATAATTTTACCAGCCTAGCTCCCCAGTGGCTATATTATATTATTTTGTTTTATTCCCTCCTGCATTCTGTCTAGCAGTATAACACATTAATGTCTTGCATATTATTTTACTCAGCATCCTGGGAAATAACACCCATGGCGTACAAAATTAATGTTTTCATGTTATATGTTCCATCATAGCATCACCCTGTTTCTACCTACAAAAAGTTACGCCTGTTACTCTTGTAATATCATTTTTTATTTCATAAAAATGTGCAGACTTATCAAATGCCATACGAATGTCTATGTTTTGAAAAGCTTGCACTAGCTGTTGTGGCATGGCAAGACTGTTTGTAAAATCTATGCACAGCCAAAATAAAGAATAAAAAAAAGAGTCCAGAAGCTCTTAAATAGAATAATGTTAGTTGCAAGTAGAACCCTGGCAGCTGCCTGACTGAGAATTACAGTTCCATCTATAAGTGAAGTGAGAGTTCAAATTTAAGAAGCCCACTTAATAGACCACTTGGCTTCATTGTTATAAGATCCCTTCTTTCGGAAAAAAGTATGGACACAATGGCAAGAATACATCATGTCTTGAGGATAGAGCACATTCTTCCTTCTTTGATCCTGTATCACAAAGGGTAACCCCTTCCATTAACCTTCCCCTTTCACCCATATTTTGTTTTATATTTTGATTCTTTAATCAGTTAAAAACATGTGAGCGATAGGGGACATCAGATCGTTGAATAAGATTATAGAATATTGTATACTCTTTCAGGTTTTTTGTCTTGTTTAGTTTGGACTATGAAAAACCTACAATGTGTTAATTGTCTTACAATATTGTTTAGCTGTAATTAAGAGTATGTATTGTTCGCTATAGCTCATAACAAAAATAAAGAATTTAAAATAAAAAAATAAAAAAAATTATTCAACCCCCATTGAAAATCAGATTTAGCGTCAAACTTTACAGACTTTCAGCTGAATGCAATGAACAAATCAAACAAAAGCAATTGAACTAGCACAACACAACAAATTCTTCAAGTTGTTTCCCATAAATTCAACTGAAAATGCAACGTATAATGACTTCTCCAGTCTCAAAATTTTTCAACCCCCTGAATAGAATCCCTCACAACAGCACACATATGCAAAACAGGTGTTGTCTCAAGCAAACCTGATAAAACTAATCAAGGACTTTATTAGTTGCACCTGGTGTGCTTGAGCCAGAACACTTGAAATACCTGAACTGGCCAGGGGTCTGTTGAGTGTTACGTTTGACTGCATGCTAGAAATATGTCTAAGTCAAAAGAATGGTCTTCATCGCTCTTCATAAACAAGGAACAGGTTACAAAAAGATAGCAAAGTCACCGAATGTTCCTAGAGACATCATTGTAAGCAGAGTTTGTAAGTTCAAAGTTGGAGGAACAATGATTACACTGGCTGCTACAAGATTTCTGAGAAGGCAGGTTGTGAAAAACCCTTGAGTGACTGCAAAATACCAGCACTAAGACTTGGTACTGGCACAGTTTTAAGTCAGTACAGTAAGGCTCGTACTAAATGCAGAAGGTTTCCATGCCAGATCTCCAAGACATACACCACTACTGACTTAACAGCACAAGAAAAGCCTGCTCCAATATGCTCAAAATCATATAAATAAGCTACAGAGGTTTTGGGATTTGGTTCTGTGAAGCAAAACTGTAACTTTTGGGCCACTGAATCAGTGGTATGTCTGGAGGAAGAAGAATTAAGCATATTCTGAAAAGAACACTGCCTACAGTTAATCATGGTGGTGGCTCGGTGATGCTCTGGGGCTGCTTTGTATCCTCTGGCACGGAAAACCTGCACTGTGTGGAAGGCAAGACTGATTAATTGAAGTATCAGGAAATCCTAGGAGAAAGACTGTGATCTCAAGCATACCTCAAATTCCACCAAGGCTTGGTTGTAGAAGAAGTCTTGGAAAATGTCTACAGTGGCCATCGCAGTCACCTGACTTGAACCCCATAGAAAATCTCAGGTGGTATTTGAAGAAGGCAGTTGCAGAATGCAAACCCAAGAATATCACTGAACTGGAGGCCATTGCTCATAAGCAATGGGCTAAGATTCCCAAGGAACACTGCCAGAAGCTGGTGTCTGGCTATGCTTCTCATTTGCAGTAAGTCATAACAGCAAATGGGGGCTCTACTAAGTACTAAACATGCTTGCCATGAAGGGGTTGAATAATTTTGAGACTTGAGAAGTCATTATATTTTTTTTTTCACATTTTAGACGTGTACCAGCCTGGTGTTATTTTTTTCTGGTGCATCTGTGATTCAGGCCTTGGTACTCTTGTCATCATGAACATGTCCTGAAATGTATTAAGTGTTTCTTTGTATTTTTTGTTTCTATTAAACTCCCCGTGTCCCTCCCAATCCCCCCCACCTTGTCAATTAAGTCTTATTGAGTATTTTTGTCCATCAGTCTTGGTTCCCCTACTTATTTTGGAAAGAGAGAGCTCATCTTGTATCAATTACTATCATTTTTTAAATTATGTTTATCTGGGGAATTTTAGACATTCAACCTGTTATGAGAAGTCATTATAAGTTGCATTTTCAGTTGAATTTGGGGAAACCAATAGAGCCATTCATTGTGCTGAGCTATTTCAATTGCTTTTGTTTGATGAGTTCATTGCAAACAGCTGAAAGTCTGTAAAATTTTTACAATAAACCTGATTTTCAATGGGGGTTGAATAATTTCAATAACAACTATAGATTTTGGGGTCTAAAATATATGTAGTATCCCAACCCAGAGATACAATAAGTGACAGTATAAAACCACGACAGGATTTTGCACTAAACTGTTAACTATTGGAAACTGATAAGGTAAATAAAAGTTCTGTAGTCTGTCACTTCAGTGCTTCTCTATGAGAAGTATTGAATCCAATTCACCTCTTACCCAGGACCACTGAATGCACACAGTTCCAGCATCAATATAATTTACACCCTGACAATGGATTTAAAATATAAATGAATCATTTTTAAATATGAAGTCTCTTGTGGCTGTATGAATGAAGGCAATTAGAGGGGTGGGAAATGTAACTAGAACTGTCTTTTCGGTAACAGAACTGTTTTAAACTGTGACAGAGAATGGGCAACACCTATAACCAGATTTACTTTATTAGAATTGTTACTTTGAACCTTAGAGTGTCCCTTTAAGGCAAGGAAGGCACCCAGCCTCCCCGTACAGACTACAAGCAACCCCATGCCTCCTTATTGGGTCCAAAATCTTCCTCAAGCTCCCTCCTCAAGTGTACACAGTACATCACCAAGTGGAAAAATCTAAAGGAGCGTATAAAATTGAAAATGCTGTAGAGAAAGAGAATTCACTGTTGCAGTTATGAGGAAAAATGAATGAAGAAGGTGAAAGAAAAAAACAAACCAGTAAAGAGTTATGAAAAGCTAGAGCAGTTAGTTATCGGTGAAAGAGGATCTGGAGAAAATGAAAGATTTAGACCGGGAGAAAGAAGTCCGAGCTACTGGCGAGAGGAGAATCTAGATGGACACGTCTTTTTTCAGCCTATACAATTATGTAACTAGAGAGCCAAATGAGATGGAGACAAAATGGAGACACATGAGATGGCTGGATTTTTATTGACATTCTATCTTTTCAAACCATTTCATTTCACTCTGCCACATTTGAATCATGCCTATTGCCCAGCGCACTCTATAGACCAACAGCCAGAATAAAGTAGACTGCATGAGGTTCTGTAAGTCTATTCAGAAGATGGCAGAAAAGGTTTAGTTAGCAGTACACAAGGTTTGGCCAAGGTACACACAGCTTGCAAAGAAAAACAACTCAAATGACCAAACAGGTCAGAACCAGTACTCCTTTATAATCGAGTCTCTCTATCCACTGTGAAACATGCCAGGATTTGGGGTCAGATTGCAAAAAACCCTGCAGTGTATTGAGCGGAATAATCACAGATGATATTATGAATGATGGAAGACAAAACTGCAAAATTTAGGCAGTTTTCTAACTTTATTGTATAACCATTAGATTGTTCCTTTAACCCCTTAAGGACCAAACTTCTGGAATAAAAGAGAATCATGACATGTCACACGTCATGTGTCCTTAAGGGGTTAAGCCTAAATGGGGGTGGGGTACAGCATCGATCAGGATGACCAGAAAAGCCATAACCACTGCACTCAGCCATTCACTACCATCACCACTGAGGTTGGGCGGCTTTGGACAGGTAATGCTAAAGTAAAACTTCAGCATTATCACAGGACAGGTGTGGGACTTTGGGTGATGGTGAGTGCCCTGGTTTTTGGCTAATTCACTCTAAAACAGTATAACAGAAAACCAGGGGTTCGGCACCCAAACTCATAGCACTGTAGCCTCTAATATAATCTGTAGTTGGTATTTGCAAATCACTGTTCCAATCTCCACATATACCAGTTGAGCAAATGAACTCAGTGTAGATAAACATTATTATCGCTAACCACATTTTCTATCTGAACTTTAGAGGCTAACCACACTCTGCAGATTCTGTTCAATTACCTGCGATAAATAGATCAGGATATTGAAAATCACATATCCCACAGACTGCAATGGAAAATTGTAAGAGAAAAATGTTTTTGATTTTTTTTACATAGGTAATTTAATTCAAACCCATATTCTCAATTAAAGAGAGCACCATGTGTGACATGTTAAACTTGCAATTACACTAAGAGCTAAGGAAGGTCAGCATCATTGCATTTATACTATCAGGAACACAGCTGGTGATCAAAATGGCTTGGTGTTAAACACAAACAGAAAACTGAAAATTAACAGAAAGATTAAACACAATTTAAAGAGTCACTCTAGTCATCAAAGCAGCTACAGTCTGGCTGGCACTGTCCCCTGGTAAGTAGTCAATCTGTTTTATTCAGTGTGACATTTACTTGGGTCCACCGGGCATCTACAATCTGGCCTCCTTTTCTGATATATCCAAAGCGAAAGTCTCAAGGTTTAATTTTATTCGGGCCGCACAATAAACAAACTTAAATTTTCATAGAAACGTAGGTCTATTTTGAAAAATACAGTATAAACCCCCGCCCCCCAAAAACCAGCATCCTCCTCTACTAAACCCCAGTCTCCCCTCTATTCTAAATCCCAGTCCCCCCTCTACTAAATTCCAGCACCCCCTCTACTAAATCCCAGCACCCCCCTCTACTAAACCCTGGCCCCTGTTTAAACAAAACACAAAACATTAGCCAACAAGCAGACTCCACTCAGATTGCCGCTGCCAGTATGCAACTCCGGAGTCCAGCCTCTGGTACACACCCAATGGCGCCGTCCGCACCCTGTGCCAAAGCGGATCCTCCCGCTACTCCTTGAAACCCTGTGAAGGTGGAGCACGATGTCTCGTCGGAATGTGACGTGGTATTGCGTGCCTCTGTGCACCTCCAGGTCCTCCACTGTCCAGCCACGGCCTTCGCAACACTGACCAACACACACTCACTGACAGACCCACACTGACAGACTTACACATTCTTGCACACACTCACAAATAATTTTATTTATTGCTCCCTACCTTTTGGGAGCTGGTGTGGGGCCTCTCCCTGTGGTCCAGTAGGGATCTTCTCTCTGGAGATCCCCCGTCCTGCACCTCACTGCTCCCTTACGCACGTAGTTTAGTGATGCCGCTCCGGTATGACATAATATTCCGGCACCGGTCATCACTACTGAGGGCATGCGCGAGGGAGCAGGAAGAACAGACTGAGCTACCAGCCTCCTCTCCCCCAGGCCAGGTGCATTTTAGCAGAGTAGGCACCTGCAATGTGGGGAGAGCAGGTGCCTACTCTGCCTTATCTGTAAGCATGTCAAACATGCGGCTCGCTGGGCCACAAAGATATTCATTGTGGGCCGCGAGTTTGACATGCTTGCGCTAAATCATAATGAATTGAAATGTAAATGGTGTATCTGAAAATAAAATAGCTGACTTGAAACATTCTCTACCACGTAGGCCCCACCGATGGATTGGTAACTGTTACCTTTCTTTCATACTGTGGTCTTATGGAGCCCTTACTATGATAACTACAAGTAAGTATGCTTCCTCAAACAAAATGTGAAATATGAATTAGGTCTTGCCTGGCCTTCCAACAAGCCTTGTAATATATTTTAGAATTTTAAATTGCTGTCTATGGTTTTACCTCATTCCGGTTTGAAACCTCTACAACAATTTCTCTTTGAGGTTTCCTGCATCCAGATGCTGCTAAACCGGTGCTCTGGAGACACGCCGTAGCCATATGTTAGCCTAATGGAAAGATATAAACGGCTGGTGCTGGAGGTTTGGCTTGAAGCAATTATATGTTTTGAAGGTACACTTCTGCATTCACAAAGTTTCAGAGGTGCATTTAAAGTCTCAGTGACTTTAGAAGTAGCTTTCTAATTGGAACACTGCTCTACATAATTCTCAAGGGGGGAATATTTCAAACACAAGGCACACATACACACATCTATTAGCAGACATTTTATATTGTGTAATGGGACTCAGGTTGCTAAAAATATTTGTGACGGACCATCAGGTCACTATAAACTGGTGCAGGACACTCGGGCAGACCTTCCCTGAAGATAGCTATTTTCACTGTGCAAACCCCTTCCCTCCAGTGCCTCCCAGTTAGAGAGCTAATACAGGTACAGCAGGCTTGACCGCAAGCTACCCAGGAACTTCATGGAACTATGGATTGGACTGCAGTAGTGCTGTGATCTTCATCGATGAAGCTCTTGGCCCCAGGACCTCCAAATAGGTCGCTAACCCAACAATACCAAAGACTTAAAGGAGCTCCATGCAGTGGAGTGATTAGAAGCTATCTTTTGTTACTGGGACTTTCCACCCAGCCATCTGTAACTGTACAGTGTATTAGAAGATAGTTGCAGTCCAGCTAAAACTTTCTCTTCAAATTACTAAATCTGTAGTATATCTGATTGGAGTGCTTTTGTGGCTGTTTATAGCCCTCTGGAGGAAAGCTTCACAGGGATATTTGGGAATACTATGAGAGGAAGCTATGTTTTCAAGTAACAGTGTGTTAGGTGCCCCAGTGTCTCCCCACCAATTAAATAATTTTACTGTGAGTAAATTATGTCCCAGACATGCATTGTGTAGATGATGACCCCCTGTTGGGGACAGTTGTATAATAAGCTGCTTACCACCAATAAAGTGTGTCTGTTTTACCCTGCATCAAGTCTTGATGATTAGGGGGGAGAGCTAGAAGCACTCTGGGGCTTTCCAGAGGGGAAAGGAAATCCCTGGTGGCGATATTCCGGCTGACTAGGAGAGGTCCGCCACAAGGTGCTATCCAGTACCTTTATGAAATACCCCATTATGTGTGAGAGTTTCATTGGATGTAATAAGGTATAACATTTAATTAAGGTTGTCTTTGGCACCCTTACATGTGAAATATTCCTGTATAAGTCTGTCTTCTCCTCTAGGGACGGAGCTATCTCAAACATATTTCCACTAACAGGTTTTTTTTTTTCATAGAAGTGCTGAGAATACAATATAAAATGAAGACTTATACAATAGACTTTATTAGATAATATAGGATTTTAATGAAGAGGTCCATCCATCCACACACAAAACTAGTTATTAATAAGCCAAATTTACATTCAACCATCAGTGCTTTGGTGCAATGATTATGAGGAAGTGATTAAAGATTCATCTAGTATGGCTTTGTTGCCAGGTGGCTGTAAAATGGCAATTGTGTGTTTATCACTGTGGTATCATATTGTTAGTGTGGCACAGTAATGACAAGCCAAGGGAAGAAACAATTACACCAAAGGTGGCATATAAAACCCTACTAATTGCAAGTGGCTGTCAGAGGACCTACTTATAGTTTGCTCGTGAGGATTTGCCACTGATCTCTCAGGACAGTTGCTTCTCGTGGCAATAAAAAGGACATTCAACTGTAACTGGTAAAACCCTATCTGCTTGACGCTGGTCAGGTTAATTGACGTGACATCTATGATTTTGGACTCATGGGTTACGCTCCATAGTTGAGGGGTTGTTGACCACATGGCAGTTCTAATCAGCAATCTATATTTTATTTTCCCTAAAATTTAGTGAGAGATTGGTTTCCCTCGTTAAGAAACTAAGGCTAGACCAGGGCTAAACTACCTTGGGCACTCGATATGTTGTGGACTGCTGGAAACTATCTCCCATCATCCTATCCTTTTAATAAAAATAAGAAAGAAGCACAACAAAATAAAGCTCCACCAGACTCCTAGAGCTTATCTTCTCTTAGGCAAAACATTTATTGCTTAATTTATTTTGACTCTCAGTACTGATGGAGTAATGAGAGGAGCTTAACCGTATAAGTAATTGATTCCATGGCCATGAAATGTAGATGCCTGCACCTACTATTCAGGCTCTTTAATAGATAATGATGAGGGACCCAATGCAAGTTATCTAGAATTGGCATGGGGTACGCCTGACATACAAACTTTTGCAGATAGAGGGAAGCTAGTAGCAACTGGGCCAAACCTGTACCGCTATAATGAATTGAATGTAGACAGTACAGGATCTCTTCCACCTTGATTCATCTAAAGTCATAGCACGAGAATAAAGAAAACACAGGTTTGTCTTCCGACATCTGGTGAAGAGTCTCCAGAACTGCACATAGATGTATACCTGCACCAACCTGGTTAACAATGTAATTAGCAGGCAATCACTCTGTATCCCATTGTAAGACCTGCCCAGCGGTTAAAATATCCTAAATGAACTGTATCATTTGTAATAATATTCCTGTTCTAACCAATTTGTTCCAGATTAACCCTTTGCCTCTAACTGTGAGAAAAACTCCGACTCTCCATAGCATAGATATGTGTGATATAGGAGAAAGTCCTAAAGTTCCATTTGGACATGTTACGGAGCTCTGATTAACCTGCTGCAATCTTGAAGAATTTGACTCCTTATCATAAAAAGGGTTAAACATTAGCAATTCCTGATATGGAATATGGGTTTTGTTGACACTGTGCTATTAGTTCTGACCTTTTGCCTTCCTATTGTTGATATTAGTCTAGTTGATTACTATAATATGATGGTTACTGGAAAAGTCTCAATGGCTGCTAGAACCCAAGGATTAAAGCTTAAGATACGGTACTGTGGCCGAAAAGAGAACAATATTACAAGCCCTTTGACATGTAGATTCATACCCGTTTTTGTTTCCCCTGGCTTTGTCATGTCTGAAATATATATATTAATGTTATTTATTAAATCTTTAATAGAGTTCTTCAAATGGAGCATCTCATAAAAAAAAGAAAAAAAAAAAAAAGATGTATTTTTCAATGGTATAAATATCAGAATAAAGAGTTCCCCTTTAAACATTGCGATGTCTGAGTCTGTTCTATATGCAGTGTCATAGCTCAGGCATATCCGGCACAGACAATAACCAGAGTTAAACCACAAGCAGACAGCAATGTAGAATATGGCTTCTTGCTCTCCCTCTGTCTGCAAACAATATTCCAAAAAGGCAATCAGGGCACATTTAATGTAATATTAGGGTATTGTTCATAAACTGGACTTTTCTTAATATTTTATTTAGTGCAGTTTTGCTTTAATAATTTAAAATACATAATTCTCCACAAATCCTGGTTTAGAAAAAAAAAAAATCATAGTTTATTACCAAGGGATGGGCTTGCTCCAAATACACATTTGATTTTAACGCTTTAGTCACAAGATAAGTGATATGCTGAAAAGGAATTTAAAGGCTCACTTTACAGATATCACCCGTTTGTTGTAGTAATCTGTAATCACTGAAGAAAGAAAATAATTTTTTTATTTTTTTTTTAAATCAAACATTGTTTATGCTTCCTTTTCCCTCTATTTGTATAAATATTCTAATTATTTGATATGTTTATTTGTTAGGGCGGTACTACAGAGATGGGCATTTAGTACAGTAGTTTAAATGAAAATTTGGTTACCAATTTTTAAACTAAACAATAACGTTATCAGCGTGCTTGTGCAGAGGCCCGAGAAGAAAAGAGAATAGACAAGAAAACTGAATATATCACACTCAAAAGACACTCAAGCAAGGTGATACCACTCCCCTCCAAAGTATATATACATATATAAAAAAAAAAAAGAATAAATTACAAATTGATCATTGGAACAAATAACAGTAACATGTCTTAAGAATAGGTTAGATTTTAACAGACTTTGTCCAGTCTGTCCTATGTCTGCCTCAGGGTGTTTGTCATGACCGTTACACTTTAAATGTACTATAGGATATATTCTAAAATAAATTCTGCAAAATACCTTCATTAGACCCTCCCAGACACAAAGCAGTCTAATTGGAGAACACAGTGTCTGTATAGCAGGGCTTGACAAACCAGAAGTCTTGTCTTGGCGCCTCGGCATTTGTCAGCCCGGTCAGCGGAGGCGTACAGCCCAGGGAGCATGGAGGCGGAAAGGAAGCAGTAAGCTTCCTGCAGTTTTAGCTCTGTTCCCTCATGAGCTGTTTAGGGATGCAGGGAGTTGGGATATGACATCATTATGGCCCCAGCATTACTAAACAGCGTTCGAGGGAGCAGAGCAAGAAGGGCTTGATGATTACAGCTGCCACACTAGACCCCAGGGAAAGGATCCACTCCAGCTCTCCCAAAGGTAGGGAGGCTGGGTGGCCTTAAATTAAATTAAAAATAATAATTTGTGAGTGTATGAGAAAATGTGTGAGTATGTTTGTCTGTTTGGGTTACTGGCCCCCTCCGATCGCAAGGCAAAGGTTTTTTTTAAAATTAATTTTACTTACCTTTTTTCCTCCACGCTGTAACAGTCATGCCTCGGCTGGCCCCTCCCCATGGCTGATATTATCAATCTTGATTATCTCAGCCAAGTCTATGCTTTGCCCTAGGAAAACATTGGGAGGATATTGAACATGCACGGCAAAATGCTGCACTGCACCAATCAGGATCTCCTCATAGAGATGCGTCAAATCAATATATCTCTATGGGGAACACTCAGTGGCACCATGCAGAGCATGGAGACGCTGAATGTAGGAGCTGTACCCTGGACTAGGAACAAATCTAGTGGTTGTACATTAAGCTGTAGTGGTTCTGGTTACTATAGTGTCCCTTCAAGAATTTTATTTTTGTTGTTGAAAATGAAACTTACTTAGTTTTAAAAAAATAAATAAAAAAATAACTTACCTCCTAACTTTTTTTTTGCTGGCTCCTAGATTCCAAACAAATTTGGAAAGTCCTGCCATATAGTACGATATTTAATGTAATACTGCTGCCAGAACAATATGCCGTGCCTCGTTCAACCAGTGGGAATTGACAAACAGCAAGCGTACCACATTTTGGCTCCCAACCAACAGGTTAACAACCATTGTTCAAGACCATTATTTTACTTAAACACAGTTAAGCATTTCACATAGTTTGTAAAAATAATCCACCTTGTGGGTAATATCACATCTGTTTGGAAATCACTGACTATTCTAGCACGGACAAAGCAGAGGAAATACACATTATACATAATAGTGGTCAAATCAGAATGCAGATTTTTTTATTTCATGGTAAAAAAAAACAAAAAACAGCCCCCTACTTTTTAAAAGAAACTATTTAATGACTTTTCAAGCTGATGTTAATGCAACACACTTTTGAGCCAACACCAAGAATTTGTCTTCTTGATTATTTATTCACACGGATCTGTAAAACAGGCAACACTGTGACCAGTCCCACTTCTGAATTCAGCTTGTACATTTTAGTGAAACATGAAAACAAAATGCTAAAAAAAAGGTCATATTTAGTCCAGGGGTAGTAGTTGTGAAACAAAAATAATAAAAAGGGAACTATGGGGTCATTCTTTAATGGATTTGAATTAGCATGAGATCTCTACAATTACCTTATTACATTTCATACACATGAATTGGCTCTATAGTTGTTCAGTGCAATAGGTATTTCTGTGGACAACCTGGTTCCTCTGAGAAAACGGATTTAGTCTTTTTTTTTTTTTTTCAAAACACAAAAAGCCAATCCAGTAGAGTGCTTCCAAGCCGTACATGCAAAGGCCAACAAGAAAATAGCAGGCATTCAGATTAAACCATGGTTTTTATAAGGAAGGGGCATTGAGCGCTAGCCCTCAAAGGCCACAAGCACACCAGATCTTCATAATACTTAAAATATAATTTGCTAATGCACAAATGATTTGGCATGCAAAGGATTCATTGGCTTTCATTTCAGCTACTTTGGCCTTAAATTTCCAATTCACTCTGAATTCCTGGTGACTGGTCCACTTGATTTAGGAAATGTGATATTATTCACCAGGTGACAGTCAATCGCAATTCATGACTGGCACAACACATTATATTATTGCAATAAGAGCATGTGCAGCCCAGTCAATGACTCTACTTCATATATGTATGTTAACACCAGACAGACAATAGCAGGCCATTGTAGATAAAGATATATATGCTAGTAATTTAAGCTAGCACTCTTACGTAATTACACCGTGGTGTCAAGGGTTTTGACAGGTTACAAAGTGCATATATAAGCCCACATAAAATGAATACTTGTGATTAACCAAACATCTACAGAATTACAAATTGCACTGTTCAAGTCTAAGAGAACACTGATGTGAATTTTCATAAAAATTATTTAATTGCTGGCTTGCAGCCCAGAGATGGAAGAATACCTTTTTGTTGAAAAGCATTAAGTTGCTTTACACCAGGGAAGCTTATAGAAAATGCACACTGCAGAAATGTGTGTTATACTGTGTTAAATTCATGGATTCTCTGCAGGGTGACATTTTTATAAGCAATACATTTAAAAAGTTGACATCAGGTCACACGAATGAAGTTTGCTGTAAAGATCTGTGATGGGACATTAAGACATGAAACTCAACAGGAAGGAAGGAGAGCATCTTAAGAGATGGTGTTCTGGAGGGAGTATGCATATTTCTTTTTGTCTTGACTCCATACATAATCCCTTACCCCATGTCCCCTACTCCTCAGGCCACATCCTTCAGCAAGAAAGTGTATTTGCCAAAGTCAGAGTCACTTTGCTCCAGCAGCATGTCCTTGCGTGCTTTGGTAACCTTCTGTTGCAAGAATTCTCTTCTCTCCAGCCATTCTTTCAGTTCTTCCTGGCCGTGAGCAAATGGACAATTGGCCTCATTTGGACAACTCTTGGTCTCTTCGTACCTAAAACATGAAGTCAGTAAAGAATGGTCATTCTTCACGAATGAAAACACACAGTGTCATATAAAACCAATGGCTTATGGGCATGATACAAAATACAGTCCTACAATATAAACAGCACCTATTCTAGACATCATACAACATATGAGGACATGAAAGCCAGATTAAGAACACTTTAGGAAACTAAAGTGTGTGCATGATTTTTTTTTTTGTCTATCATTAATTTGCTTTAAAGGGACACTATACACTTCCTGTAGAGCAGGGGTAGTCAACCTTTTAATACCTACTGCCCCCTTTTGTATATTTGCTGATGGTAACATTTCCTTACCGCTCACCAGTGCCGCAGTAACTAATTTTATAGCGCAAGTGCGATTATTATTATTTTAAATACATACTTAAATGTACGTATTTTTTTCGATTTTTCTATTCTACTTTTTTCGATGTGTGTTTGTGAGGTGGTGTGTGTTGCAGTGTGTGTTTGTGTGTGAAGGGTGCATAGGGTCTATGCTGTGTGTAGGTTTGTGAGATGTGAAAAATCTATCTTAATGCCTCCCCCTCCCAGACCTGGTGGTTCCGTGGTGGCATGTTCACTTTAGCCTGCAGCTCCTCCAGCTGCAGGCTTATTCGCCTGTCCTACTGTGAGCACAGGGCTGTATCTGAGTGTTGCCATGGTAACACGCGGCAACGCTCTGACCAGCCTGCTCGCGGGAGGAATACAGAGCCTCCCAGGCCCTTCCCTCCCTCTGCTGAAACTAAGTGATTACAGCAAGACTGGCTCTGCATGGGCCGGCAAGGGAGATGAAATGATCTCCCCTGCCGGCCTTGGTCCACGGCCATCAAGGTCCACTGGGCGTTTTCTGCAGAACCCACCACCGCCCACCTGAAATCCCAAACCAGGCGGTAGGGACCAGGTTGACTACCCCTGCTGCAGATGGTCATCTAAAGTTTACACTTCCTTTTGCTAAGTATGTTTAATTTCAAATTTATTTTCTCCTGCTCTGATAATAGCTTGCTAGACCTTGCAGGAGCCTCCTGTATGCAATTAACACTCAATTTACTGAGCAGGAGATAAAAACATTTAAAGTAACATCTGACTAAAAATGACACCATTTTGTTTTAATGCAGGCTTTGTCAGTCACAGCCAGGAGAGGTGTGGCTATGGCTGTATAAACAGAAAAAAAAAGTTATTTAACTCCTAATTTGGCAGTGTAATTTCAGAGGAATGATCTATACACAAAATCTGCTTCATTAAGCTGAAGTTGTTTTGATGAATATAGTGTCCCTTTAAATTGCTCAAAACCAATACATCATTTGTTTTTGGTCTGAAAGGTAGCTGGTAAAATAAATCACTAACTGAATATCAAGCATTGCCAGGGTGAATTGATCTTTATACTTTGAGGGCAGAAGAGAAGATGTGATTGATCAATTAATTGTAGGTAATTCCATGTGGCTCTCTGGCATCAAGCAGCTCTCTCTCAGTGAACAGACTTTATTATTAGTAAAATTATTTATTACAAGTAAAATAATAGGTCTACTTGCCAGCACAAAACATGATAAACAATAAATGCTTTGGTGACCCAGTAACCAAGACTATGACTGGTTATGTAGTTCCCACGAGTTACAAGCTGTCTCCTTTGTAAATTAAGCAGATCAGGAGGATCAATGGATAAACTGGTCCCCTGAGCAGGAAACGTACACACACTACATCTTAACCCTTTCATTCCCAAGCACCTTTTGATTTAAATAATACTAGCATAATAAGTAATCTAAGCATGGGATGCATAGCTGGCATGTTTAATACAGATATATTTGGTGTATAGATTGTTTTGCAGACAAACTTGAAAATCCAGATTGCTTTCATCATACTGGACATTCAAAATCAACAACCACTACTAACAACCGGTTCTACTCTGGACAAAGAGATAATGGGAATTACTGAACTCAGTTACATATATTTAATGTTCTAATCAGAAATGGTTACGGAGCATGTAAAAGCAAGCAATGCAATGTCAAAGAAAAAAAAAACATTCTGATCTTTAGCATTACAGCTAAATTTACTAT
The DNA here is from genome assembly GCA_933207985.1 of Pelobates cultripes. Taxonomy (NCBI): domain Eukaryota; kingdom Metazoa; phylum Chordata; class Amphibia; order Anura; family Pelobatidae; genus Pelobates; species Pelobates cultripes. The sequence continues at coordinate 93,945,674 of OW240919.1, read as the reverse complement.
AGCTTGCCAATATGATGATAATTTGAAACGGTTTGGGAAGCTGTGTTAAAGTCCTTTATGAAAGGAAAGATTGCGTAGGAGTGCATAGGCTCACCGTTCACACAGCTTGAACTCTCCGGCAGGGAAACGGAACTTCCAGGTACTTTCCTCTTTCTCCAGTGTGAAAACCCTGTCCTTATGCTTTTCAGACTGGATGTGCTTCTGCCATTGCCTTTCACTGTTGCTGTTTTTGCCACACAGATAGCAGTGAAATCCAGCCTTTAACGGAAGAGATGAAAGAGAAAGAAAATATTAGACTCTGCTGGATGAATTGTTCAGGTTCATTAGAATGGGCAACAGTGTGTATTAAATATAGTAACATACTATTGGAACTCACATTACAAGCAACAAAACTACTTTTTCTAGAGAGCACAATGTATACATATCTGACTATCTAAACTATCCCTTAATTTGGTTTGTGCATAAGATTTAAATCCAGGTTGTAAATACTACATTTGCTCCACTCTCAAATTTTATTTTTCCGATCAAGGTATGGTCGTGTATTTAGAAAGTTCAGTTTGCCACAGCACACATCAATACAGTATGGCTGTCTTTAGGACTATAAATGCATCCAGGCCATTCCTTTTGCTGAAACATATGAACTAAAAGCTAATCAAAGTATGTATTCTCCTCTGTCCTCATAATGCTTTCTATTGCCCTGATTCAAGAGTCCCTGGGGGTATATGCACCATGGGCACAGTGTACGTGAGTTGGGGTTACTCTGCAGCACCATAATAGGCACCACCTCACTATAGTAAGGGAGCATGTGGTCTGCACCTCCCAAAGAGGAATAGGTTGCGGTAAGCTCCCTCACGTCACTTGCACTCAGTGAATAACTCCGATCGCAGTTGCCGGTTGCCATGTAAATTGAAATAATAAAATATAATAAAAAACAACAAAAAAACAAGCAATAGTTATGTTCTAATTAGTAATTAATCTGTGCTAAAGTTAAGGAAGTAACAATTACTCTCTAAGAAACATCAGCCCATCATTTTGCATTTCCCAATTCTGTTCCAGGGAGGATACTGAGAAAAACTAGATCTTTGGTGTGCTTCGAGTAGTCGGAATCCACTACCCTAGAATCTAGAATTCTTCAGATTATTTTAACTTCTGTCGCAAATATACTTAAGCGATATATGCATAAATCTTAAATAAACCTTGCTTATATTTAAGCAGTCTGCCCGTGTTCCTGGTTTAAAGGTTGCATGTCCTGCCTTACAGTATATACAGGTGAGCTGGACCATCAGGAAAATTACCATAAGATCTGCGTAATCGGTGGGCATCAAGATCTGCTTCTCTGTTTCCTTCTGAGGTGCTGATGCCCCCTTTGCAGCTTTGTCTGCTGAGCAATTGTTCTTCATAGTCAAGTCAAAAATCAGTTGGAGATCCAGGACTTTAAAGAGAGAGACAAGGTTGACTCAGCATGATAACACATTACAATGATAAAAAACAAAACCAAAAAAAGATGGAGTACATTCTCTAAATAACCATTAAAAAAAATCTAAAATCTTCAACACATGGTTATGACACAAAATGCAAAAATAAAAAAAAAGGGAGTAAAGAAAAAAACAAAACAAGAATTAGATACATTTGAGGAATCACATATGGCCCCAGGATGTGTGCATCCCAACTCCCAAGTGTCTCATATTAGGTATCACCAACAAATGTTTCCATGGATGCACATAACATGCAGAAAGCTTTCAGAAAGATAACTGGCAAAAGCGGATACATATTTTGGCTTCGGTTCCCCCGCTCTTTGGAGTGGGATACACCACATAACATCAGATCATAAGATGATTTTTAAAGGGATTTTGCTAAAAAGTTCTCATTTTATTGAGAACATATTTATGTATTGTAATAAATTAACCACTCCAGAATAAGTTTTTTTATTTCTTGCTTAATCCCACTTGTGGGCAGAAGGCAATGAAATGCAATCTGTAAGTTTCACATTGTCGATTTATAACAATGGAGTGTTTAGGTGTCTTCTGAACCTTCTTCCTCTCTATATCTATAAATTAAGGGTTCCCTGACCTCTACTCCAGTGGTGAGATTGTCCCACAATGCAGCTCTGTTCAACCTCCCGGGAGATCTTCAGCCCGATAATTCTCACACAGCATTATCGCGTGGCAGGACTCATGCATGGTATCTGCAATACCTCGCAAGGAGAAGCATATGCTTCAAGTTTGTGCTATGGCACAATGCAATCAGGAAGAGCACACTCCCAGCTGTCTGGCAGAAGGTAGGGTGCAAATTTGCAAGTTTAAAAAAAGTGCTGCTTTCTCTTGAAATCAACACTTTTTTTTTTTTGACATTCTTTATTTAGTTTTGTGGTTTGACAATATGTAACAGTACAAACATTTGTTTCTATAACAGTGTTTCGCTAATGACCCCTTTTGGCATACCCCTTCTCATATCTCCCCCCCTGCTGAGGTACGAGCCTGCTATTAGGGCTCAGTTGGTGGCTGGGTCCTCACTGGACGGCAGGGACAGCCCCCCGGGCGACAAGGAGGTGACACTCTGTTTGGAGTGTTCCTTAGGCCTACAGTATCACCTAAAGGCTCTATATCATAGAAGTATGAGAGATATACTTTGCACTCTCTATTGTCATGATAATTATACAGTATCTTTAGAAATAAGGAAGTACATGCGGAGAGAGTGCCTACGTTTATTTATTTCAGTGTTATCATGGGGATGAATCATACAAATTTACTGCTGAACTTCACAATTTTTCCATCACTTTGAAATGTAAGTGCCCTTAATAGATTCTCATACGTATACAATCATGGGAAATGTTTTATATTTCTCAAAAATAAACCCACTAAATATATGCTGAAACATTGTAAGAAGACACTTTTTTTTTTTTTTTTTTTAAAGTGGCTATTACGTTAGAAATTACCTAGAGTAATAAAAGGCATATGGTAAATAAATAAATCCCTGAGTTGTACCTTTTTGAGACTTCACAGCACACTTAGAGACACGTTATGTGAATATATAGACACAGACACACACAAACACACATTAGGAAGCCTCTTGGCTGTCAGCTTGACTGCCATGGGGGGCAGTTCCCAAATTGTCACAAATCATCAATAAAAGTGCTGAATTCTGCAGATTAAAAATGGTCACTTTTATGAACCTGGGACATACAATTAGCTTAAGTGCTCTAGGGCTTATCAGCATCCCTTTAAAGGGTTAAACACTGCAGTGACACACAGCACATTTACACAATCTTTTCATGATTAAAATATAGCAGTGCAAGTCACTCTGCTCGATAGCCCTATATTATAATGTATTCATAAAACAGTGGAGAGCACGGAAATATGCTACTGTTTGAGAGGCAGTGGTAAATGTTACTGAAGCTTATAAAAGCAACACCAATCACGCTGAACCCAATATTCATTAAGTCTACACAATTAAGTTAAATTGGTTAGATCATTTTTAACAGATTTATAATCCTCCTACCCCTTTTCATCTGTTCAACGTTTACAAAGACTTTGCTAGAAGTATGCAGGGCACTGTGAAGATGGACTCTTGAGTTTATGCACTAAACAATGGGATGTTTGGAGTGGAACCAACTACTCACAGCAAGTTATGAAAAAAGGGTGCATGCATAACACCGAGCAATGTATTATGGGAAGATCATTTCATTCGGAGACATGTCATAACAGGTAAAAATTAACAATTCACACCACAGTTGACTTTTTTTTTTTTTTTTTAAAGGTTGAATTCCCTTAATGATTGTCCATTATTTTTGGTCTATACAAATCAACCACTTTAACTGGCTCTACAACACAGGGATGATGTGAGCATACAAGGAATACACAGTGAGGGAAAAAAAGTATTTTATCCCCTGCCGATTCTGAACGTTTGTCCACTGACAAAGAATTAATAAGTCTATAATTTTAATGGTAGGTGTATTTTAACAGTTTTTTCTCATTGACTTATGGTGGCAGAACGCGTTCGGTTAGAGCTCCTCGCCTAGTCAAGGAATCCTTTGATTCCATCGCTTCTCAGGGCAATTATTCTGTCTAAGTTCAATCCTGCTAGTCACCTGCTGAGCGGAGGTTACTTGTAGTGCCCTGACATCTTGCTGGTGATCCGGGGGGGGCTTTCTGCAGCCTAGTGCTGAAGGCGGTTGGGAGAGGTGGACGCTCTCCCAAACAGCAAGTTGCTGGACACACGTTGACCCCCACCTTCAGCCCTGTTCCTGGCGTTTATCCCAGTCCTCACCCCAATAGTTGCCCTACTATATCAGTGCTCCGTGGCTGTTCCTCAGTTACAGACGGCTCCAGTGTAAATCTTCCAAGATGGCGGAAGCCGCGTGTACCACGGATCCCCTGGGAGAGGTGCCCAACATCCTACAGAGGCTAGATGCACTGTTTGCCGCCTTCTGGAGGAAGCTGAGTGACAGGAAAACCCAAGGCTCCTGCACCACCTTAAAGATCGCTCCACAGTTCCCGACGCCATAAAACCAGTCCGAGACGGTGAATGCCTTCCTGACCTACCTCAAGGAAGGTGAAGAGCAGATCAGCATCAGCTACATCTACCCTCAAGGCAAGCATGTGGCCGCACAGAAGGAAGTAGGCCGGAAATGGCAGCAGCTAGGCACAGGGAACTCACAGCTTATATTGACACTGGGCAAGCTGAATGTCGTGTGGCACTGCACCATTCCTATAACGGGAAAGTGGAGACCCCTTTTACATGTCTACACACAGCCTGTGGATGTAATTTGCTAGCTGGGGTGTTTTAATATGTGGTGCTCACATATTCTGCTTGTTATACAACACACCGGGGGCATATTTTCTTAATGTTACATTCCATTGAATCACGACGGATTATTTATCTTTGTTTCCTTTAAGTTTTTTGGCCTGTTCATCTCATAGAAGTGTACTCTTGCAAACCTAACCTGAATGCCTTACTAAAAAATGTGCTGGTTTTCTCTCGTAGTCTGTTACTGCTGTTGTGGCATATTATTATAATTATTATGTTTATATAACGCTGTCAAATTCCGTAGCGCTTTACAATGGGTGGACGAACAGACACGTAGTTGTAACCAGACAAGTTGGACACACAGGAACAGAGGGGTTGAGGGCCCTGCTCAATAAGCTTACATGCTAGAGGGCATGGGGTAAAATGACACAAAAAGGTAAAGATAGTATAAGACTAGTGACAGTTGCAGAAGAGGAATCAGTCAGGAGCTATTAACAGTTTAATTGATACACTTTTATGAAGAAGTGGGTTTGTAATGATTTTTTGAAGGAGTGGAGACTGGGTGAGCATCTAACAGAGGAGGGAAGCGAGTTCCACAGGAACGGTGCAGCCCTTGAGAAATCTTGAAGGCGAGCATCAGAGGTGTGAGTACGGACAGAAGATAGACGTAAGTCTTCAGCAGATCGTAAGGGCCTAGACGGGACAAACTTGTCTATAAGGGAGGATAGATAGGTGGGAGCAGCATTATGTAGAGATTTGAAAGCATGAACCAGAATTTTAAATTGAGCTCTATATTTTATAGGAAGAGACTGACAGAAGGGTGAGGCATGGGAGGTGCGGGCGGACAGGAAGATGAGCCTCGCCACCGCATTCATTATGGACTGTAACGGCGCAAGTTGGGAGCACATAAGACCACTGAGAAGCGGATTACAGTAGTCAAGGCGAGAAAGGACAGTGGAATGGACCAACACCTTAGTCGCATCTGGCGTTAAGTAGGGGCAGATGCGCAATGTTTTTGAGATGGAAATGACAGGATTTCGCAATAGATTGAACATAAGGCTTGAAGGAGAAGTCAAAGAGAACACCTAGGCAGCGAGCCTGCGTGGTGGAGCTGATGGTAGCACCGTTGACTTGGAAGGAGACAGACACAGGAGTAAAAACATTTGAGGGAGGAAAGACCAGAAGTTTTGGTCAAGTTTAGTTTAAGGAAGTGGGCAGCCATCCAGTTAGAAATAGCAGAGAGGCAGTCAGAGAAGACTGTTACTTGCCTTCTCGTGCACAATAAAAATAAAGAAATGAAAAAAAAAAAAAGAAAAAAAAAAAAAAGAAAATGGGGTCAAATACTTTTTTTTCCTCACTGTAAGGTAGGGAGTTCTGAAATGCTCACAATGTAATAAATGCTAGAATTACGAGTTTCTCGCTTAAATGTTTACATTCACAAGATGTCTAACCTTTGTTCTCCTTCATAAATGTCCAGATATCCTTCTCCTCTGTGTTGTGTGCAAACGAGCAATTGCCAATATACTGACACTTCTTCCCATTCTGTACATGAACACAGATCTATTTGAGTGAAAGAGAAAAAAATGCAGATGTGGAGTTAATAGTGATGTATTGTTGTAACACATGTTCTCAGATTCTAATTTAATTCTGCACATCCTTATCATTGGAGAAACAACTTAATGCCAGCAAAAAAGGCTCAAGAATGAAGTGTGGAGTTGTAGTAACATTTGAAATACAGAGCAGAAGAAGAAAAAACAAAACAAACAAAAACTCCCAGCAGAAATTGCAAAAATATCACAGCTAAATACAAAAAAAACCCCAATCTGTTTCATCATGAACATACAATTAAATTGAATCTTCAAAAACTTAAACATGTACATGCATAGGGGTTTCTCCATCTAGATTTCTATTTCTGGCCTACAGCCACAATTAACAAACCAACCACCAAAATATCTGCAGGCATAAGCCCACCTCCTTGTCCAAATACATCACAAGAGAAACCCATTCTTTGTATTGGCTGTACAAGTATTGTATTATTTACGAAACACAGGGGGTCAAGAACACAAACATGTATTCCTGACCCTTTTTCTTACAGTGTTTACATCAAAAAGCCTACAGGAACTTCCTATACTCACCAGAACAACTACATTAAGCTTTAGCTGTTCTGGTGACTGTAGTGTCCCTTTAAATGAACATTCTCAGCTACAATGTTCTAAAACATTGACAAATTACACTGGGAAGGCAGCCAAAGCACTTCTATCACTATAAACATTACAGTGAGCTATAGTGGTTATGGTACTTGGCATGTTCCTTTAAGCATTGCTCTAACCACTATTGCAAAGTGCAGTATTATTTTAATATAACACCTTAGATCTGCTACCAACCACACATTTACCTCATATTGCTGTGGAAACAATCGAATTGATGGCAGGGGTCTGATGGGAACCCATTTTTTCTTGGACTTTGACATCACAAGCAGGACTCGCTTGTCTTTTGTCCAGCTGTCAAACAATGGAAGATCAATCAGTAAGACTTTTTATTTTATTTTTATACACACAAGTCATTCCATAGTAGTTCATGAGTAAAGGTGCTGAAAAAGATCTGTTAAATAACCATGCTTAGCCACCAAAACACTATTGAAACAGAAGAACAGTATCTACAGCAACCATAAAGCAAATTAAATTAAAAATAAACAAAAGAATTTATTTTCATTCATTACAATGTGGGAAAAAAAACAGAAAACAAAACCCTGATTATTTTTTATTGGGCCCAATGCCTGTAATCCAAGTGATAACAAAAAGACGCACGCCTTATGCCACCTATTTACACTGTGGCAAACAAAGAAGCGCATTATACCTGTGCCTAGCTTTTGCATTGCAGTACTTTCCATCCCGATCTGCCTCAATCTCACGCCCACTGCGCAGGCATAGGCTGCAGACAAACTTCATCTTCATGTCAAGTGATTTGGAAGGTACCTGCCGATGGTAAAGAAAAAGTAAACTGCATTTTTCAGAGTTTTTGTGTGAAACGTTCCAATCTACTGTGCCTGAAGTGTGATCATTTATGCCTTTCAGAAGAAGGAAAGGTCACACAATATTAGATTTTGTGTGGTCAACCCACTGTGTGTAGGGTAATCTTTTAATAAAGAGTGTAAACTACCGTGTTTCTCCGAAAATAAGATCGGGTCTTATATTAATTTTAGTCACAAAAAACACACTAGGGCTTATTTTCAGGGTAGGGCTTAGAGCCAGTCTGTCAGCCGGTGTCCGCGCTGTGTAACCCCCCAGAGACCCTCACCTCCCCCTCCCTGTAATATTCTCCCCTCCCTCCCTGTAATATTATCCCCCCTCCCTCCCTCCCTGTAATATTATCTCCCCCCTCCCTGTAATATTATCTCCCCCCTCCCTCCCTGTAATATTATCTCCCCCCTCCCTCCCTGTAATATTATCTCCCCCTCCCTCCCTGTAATATTCTCCACTCCCTCCCTGTAATACTCTCCCCCTCCCTCCCAGTTACCCCCCCCCTCCTGTAATATTATCCCCTCCTCCTGTAATATTATCCCCCTCCCTCCCTCCCCTCCCCTCCTCCCCCTGTAATACTCCCCCCCTCCCTCCCAGTAATATTATCCCCCCTCCCTCCAATCTTCTCCTCACCTCCCCTGTAGCGTGGCCGAGCTCCTCTCCGGTCCGCGACCCGGCCGGACTGACAGGAAGTGCACACCCATTTAAAGGGCCGGCAGCCGCCGGCCCTGCCTAGGTCTTATTTTCGGGGTAGGGTTTATATTGCAGCCCACCCCGATAATCCAGCTAGGGCTTATTTTCGGGGTAGGTCTTATTTTCGGGGAAACACGGTAGTAGCCAATTCAGTTAATATAAACATCACCAATTGCAACAGAGAAACCATCAACTTAAACTTCAAACTAAAATGCAACCATCCTCAAATTTGAATAAAATAATTGTGGTCGATTAATCTGGCCTAACAGCAGTTACTGGCAAGAATAATCATGGTAAGAGGAACAAGGCTCAATTCTCTTTTCTTGCGTAGTCAAAGTGTATGTGAGCACCTCTTCTGTAGAAGGCATATTGGTGTGTATTAGCCCATGTATGTCTTGAATGTCAATGTGTTTTTTGCTGTGTCTGATTTTGCATCATTACACAAGCTTCTTAATGTTATTATTTTTATAAATATTGCATAACTGAACACTAAGAAAAAGAAAAAGAAAAAAAAAAAAAAATCACCAAAAGACTACTCAAGGCTCTGCAGACAAACAAACTATATTTGGTATTATGGTTTATGAGTTTTCCAGAAACAAATAGACCGCATTATTTCCCATAATACACTTGTCACCATTTTATGTCTTTCTCCCTTTTTATCTGTCCATACAAACCTAACCCGCTTAAAGCTAAGGGGTTAATACTTTCTGTTTGCCAAATATTGTCCTGTCCTCGTTACGGTCTATTCTCCAATGTGAAATAGAATACAATGGGTGTGGAGCAAGACACTCCCTGCCCTGCAGAGTGCAACAGGCTGTGAACACCTTACAACATGTAATTTCACACATCGCATGCCTGCAGGACAAAACCAGCGTACATTTAAGATGATAAACTCTACACCTGTCAAAAATGTGAGAAACACTCTAAAGTAAAAAATAAATCCATAAAGATGGTATGTGTGCACTCCATCAATCAAATACTTCTCACCATGATTTACATGATGACACCAAACATCAAGACCATCAATTTTTGAACAAGATGAAATTGTTTAGGAGTTTAAAGCTAATTTAAATCACAGGCAATAATGCCGGACAAATCATACAACGCTGAGCATCAGAAACAATAATGCTGTTTAGTGCAGACAATACATATGAATCCATGAAAAATTATTGTATGTAGGTGTGCTTGCGAGAAGTATAGTTTGAGTGGACTCCTATGGCCCCAGAACAAAAGGTGGGGATTAGCTGATAAGTAGAAGCTAATCAGAAAAGATGTGGTGGGGCTTATGGACACTTTACTAAATCTTTGCTTTAGAAACAGGATTGTTTTGTTTTTTTTCCAGGTAACAGTGTAAAATAATCCGTCTGTATAAGAGACATAAGGTACATGTAGATTTACAAGAATTCAATACAAACAAGAAAAACTGTTAAGATGGAAGAGAGGAGAAAAGGGGATGCATGCTTTTGTTCTAGAGATTTTTAATTGCACCCCACAGGCATTTAGAAAGGTGATCTGGTGAAACAGGAATGTCTGGTTTGAAAAGAAGAAAAGAAAAAAAAAAAGTGCAATTGTTGCAAGTGTCGGAGTATACTCAATATGGGCAATGCTGTGATACGAGCACTGTAAAACGAGACAGTAGCTTGAGCATGCTCATGAACCAATCTCACTTATTATGCCGTGTGGGTAGAACAATTCTTTGCGAAAGCTCCCCGAACCTACCTTCACTGCATTATTCACTACAGCAAATCCTTCAAGAGTGTTTATTGGGGTGACGGAAAGAAGAACAGTGGCTTCTAGAGAAGGAACAGAAAGCTGAGAGAAGCCCTAGTAGGTGACTGAGAGCAAGGCGCAGTCTGTGGTTTGGACTGGTGGTCAAGTGGTGATGCAACATGAGACTGGAGTGTGGTTTTATGGTGCACAGACAAAACAGACTGTACAGGTGGCTGTGTCAGGTGACACTCTGCAAGAGTGTAATCTCCGTTAGTGTATTTACCTTGGCTTTTGGTTCAGATCCTTTCCACATTCGTTCAGATTCTTGAACAATTGTTTCCTGTGAAATGCCTGAAAGAAGCAGACAGCACAGTTCAGCTTATTCAATGCAAAGCAAACAGGACTCCCTACAAAATAAATATTTACTGCTTGCAGTACCAGAGTCTGGACATTTGCATTAAGTCCATGTTGCCTTTCAAAAAAAAGAAAAAAGGAAAAAGGAAAAATCAGCAGTGAAGCAATTTAAGGCTATTTAAAAATATGGTGCAATCTAGATTTTTGTTTATGGGTTATTATAATGCAGTTATCGCCATATGGTCCCTTGCTCTGCCCCTTCCTATGACACATAAGCACTAATTGACCTATCAGTGTTCAGGAAATAGAGGTGCCTCCATTCAATCTTGAACCCAGACATCATAATGATTGCTTTGGAATCATGTTTACATGTCTTTAATGGCCCAATTTGCTCAGAATTTTAGATATCTAAGGATGGAGACAAATGATAATGAGTTCCATGCAAAATAGAAAGACTGACATTTAGATCAGAGTTTATAACTATGCCCTTGTCAGCAGGGGTGTACCTGGAGCATTTGGCAGCCGGGGCGGATCCTATATTTGGCACCCTCCCCCTTAAAAATGTAAAAAAAAAAAAAAAAAAGCACAATTTTTTTTAATTCCTTTAGCACTGAGCAGTGTTTTTATTTTTATGTATTTAGCACCAAGCACTGTTTGTGTGTTTGAATGTAAGCATGTTTTTGTATGGAGTATGTGTGAGTGAATGTATGGGTGTGTTTGCACGTATTGGCATTTGAATGCAGGAGTGCATTTTTCTGTAGTGTGATTTTTGAATATGGTGGTGGTTGTTTTTTTTTTGTAGTGTTGACATTTGGATGCAGGGTTGTATTTGTGTGTAGTGTAGGCGAAATGCTGAGATGTATGCATATACACACATATACTCACATACACAGACACAGAGGGAGAGGGAGGGGAGGTGATTGTGAGAGGGAGGGGGGGTGATTGTGAGAGGGAGGGGAGGTGATTGAGGGAGGGGGGGTGATTGTGAGAGGGAGGGGGGGTGATTGTGAGAGGGGTGATGTGAGAGGGAGCTGTGGTGATTGAGAGGGGTGATGATTGTGAGAGGAGGGGTGATTGTGGGGGTTGAAGTGAGAGTGATGAGGAGAGGGGGTGTGATGAGGACAGGGGTGAGGGGGAGGAGAGGGGGGGCGAGGAGGAGAGGGGGGGGCGAGGAGGAGAGGGGGGTGAGGAGAGGGAGGAGGAGAGGGGGTGAGGAGGAGGAGAGGGGGGGTGAGGAGGAGGAGAGGGGGTGATGAGGAGGAGAGGGGGGGTGATGAGGGAGGAGAGGGGGGTGATGAGAGGGAGGGGGGTGATGAGGGAGGGAGGGGTGATGAGGAGGAGGGGGTGATGAGGAGGGAGGATGGGAGAGGGGGGGTGATGAGGAGGAGAGGGGGGGAGGAGGAGAGGGGGGTGATGAGGAGGAGAGGGGGTGATGAGGAGGGAGAGGGGGTGATGAGGAGGAGAGGGGGGTGATGAGGAGGAAGGGGTGGTGATGAGGAGGGGGGTGTGGTGATGAGGAGGGGTGTGGTGATGAGGAGGGGTGGTGATGAGGAGGAGGGGTGGTGATGAGGAGGAGGGGTGGTGATGAGGAGGAGGGGTGGTGATGAGGAGGAGGGGTGGTGATGAGGAGGAGGGGTGGTGATGAGGAGAGGGGGGCTGGTGATGCAGGGGGGGGTGACTACAAAATTACCTTAAATCCCTTGTGGTCCAGTGGGGGCTCCCTGGTGGTCCGGTGGCCATAATTTCTGGTCTGCAGTTCCGCAGAGCTGCAGACCATGGTTTTCGCGAGACCCAATCAGAGCGTTGCCGTGGTAACCTGTGGCAACACTCTGATTGCGCAGTGCTCGCGAGACACATGGTCTGCAGCTCTGCACACTGCAGAGCTGCAGAATGGTCTCATCGATGGGTGCAGGAGGGGCAATGCAGTCTGCCCCAGGCACCCCCCTAGTGAGTGGGGTGGACGCCCGGGATCTGACAAGTGTTTTAGTTTTTATGTTTTTAAAAAAAAACAAAAAAAAACAGAGGGGTTTTAATGAAGGAATAGATAACATGTGTTAAACGAACATTCTATGCACCATCACCACTACAGCCCACTGTAGTGGTTATGGCACCAGAAGTGACTTGGCACTGTTCCAGTGTAATTTATCCAACTGGTTGAGAATAGTTTCAGGGAGCCAGGTACTTTGAATAACCAAAGCCTGCAGGAGAAGACTGGAAGCAGTGGTTGCAGCCATGGGAGCCTGGGGGTTCCAGGTAAGTTGCCAAAACTTATTAAAAGGGTTTGACATATTATACTGGGATGGCACCAGGGTACTCTGGTGACAACGTTTAGCTTCTGCAGAGTTGTGGCATTTGTAATTCATTGTTTAAGAGCATCAGCTGACTGAAAGTTGCACAGAATTGATATTTGCAAGCCTAGAGCTCTAGTTCCAGACAGGCAGAAGGCATTGGCAAAGATGGAGTTATGCCACTGGCAGCAGAGGGGTTAAACTCAGTATATGCAGTATTTCATAGCAAAACGCTGCACATACAGACTTCAGGCACAATGATCACTTCAAGTCACTGAAGTGGTTATGGTTCCTGGGTTAACCCTTTATTTTCCAAACTTTTGTATAAAGAGAGTATAATACTAGTATAGTGTGAACTTCACATGGGGGACACAATGGCAGACAGACAGATAGTTTGTGACAATGAAGAGGGCATTCTTCAAACCAATTCTTAACATGTCTCTATTTACCCTAAAGTTTTAGCGCTTTTTTATTTTTTCTTCTTTTTGTCTTATAGGTGACATATGTGTGGAAGGAATGGGTCTGATCCAAAGTCCTGCACACGGAACATAAGATAACCTGATGCTTTGCATAAGTAAAAAGAGGAAAAATATATCAAATGTAAGGGATTTATAACACCCCCTATTTATATTGCAAGATTTAGTCACCAGTAGAATATGGGATTGGTGGTAAATACCAGATTGTCGCTGAAGCAGCCAGACACACAGTTCTACGTGGCTATGTGCAAAATTGCAGGTGTCTTCCTGGATGCAGCCGTAACGAAGCTCGTGTCTACACATGTCCAGCTGGAAGCGCGGATGTAGCTGGCGGATCTTGGAGTATCGGACAGTGCTAGAGTTAAGCACATGAACAAGACACCTGCAGGTGGGAAGAGCAGATTGGTGAAAATACAGTAATAAACAGTCAGTAAACCCGTCCATTGCACCACAAAACTATATAATAAATCCCCCCAAACCAGCTTTAACAAACAGAGGAGAACAAAGTAATTGCCAGTGACTTGCAGACCTAACTCTATGAAGGTTATTATATAATTTTGTGCTTTCAGAGGGATTACGCTGCAAACCAAGTATACTGTGTACGTACTTGTGATCAGACAACCTGTGTTGGTTTGCAGCGTTTGTGCAGTAATCTGGTTTCTCAGAACTTCTCTGATTGATGATCCGGGGTTTGCTGTCAAAGCAAGTCTGGAAAGAAAAAAGGGATATTCAAATGAATTCAACAAGTAGAACATTCTAACGTATACTGTATGGGCAGAAACCTATCCCTATACATGTTTTGTGGCAGAAATATAAACTTTAAACTAGTGCTTATGGAGTCAAAAGAGCTTTCTTTATTCTTTTTACATATACCCTGCTAGGAAGCTTATGCAATAACAAAAGCAAGAAATAGATCTCCTAAAAATTTGTAATTATGTATTCCAGATAAGACGTGCACTTGCCAAACACTGATTGTTTGTATGCTATTACTTAAAGTGAACCTGTCAAACATGGATCCCCCTTAAATATCAAAAAAGAAAAGATACATGCATTAGTCAACGTAAATTATATTAATATAAAAACTCACCTCACCTCCGATCCGGTGCGGCCATGCCCTCAACTTCACGGTTGTTAATATTTGGTAGCACCCACCTCAGTTCCACCCGTGCTCTGTCTGCTCTTGTTAGATTTGCGCTGCAAACCTCCTTTGTCTGTGATGCAGACACTCTGCACTCATTGCCAAAATGTTGGAATCTGAGCACAAGTTTAATGTACCATGACAGGTACACAATAAAGGACATTTGGAATACCGAAGAGTACACTTTTTTGTTTTGTTTTGATACATTGAATATGCCACTAGTAGTGATGTCCCGAACGGTTCGCCGTGGACTCATCATTGAGTAAACTTTTACCCAGTACCTCACAGTCAACAGACACATTCCAGCCAATCAGCAGCAGACCCTCCCTCCTCCTGGACAGCTCACTAAGAATGCAGCTTCACAATGAATGTAAAATGGATGCTGTCCAGGAGGTGGGAGGGAGGGTCTGCTGCTGATTGGCTGGAATGTGTCATGGTACATTAAACTTAAACGCGGCGAACCGTTCGTCGAACCCTTCAGGACATCACTAGCCACTAGTATTATTTATTCCTATCGTATATAAAACAAAGAAAAAGATCTGCACTTTGGATCTAGACTAAAACCAAATCATTATTATTGTTTGTTTGTTTGTTATTCCACTTCCCATTCCAGTGGTGTACCTAACCAGCATTCTGCTCTTTCAGCCGATCAGTGCTGCCCAACGGTGGACAGGCTAGTGCACAAGTTTACTTCCTCATGAGCCAAGTACAGCAGAAGGTTTCGGTCTCCAAGAAGATCCAACTACTCAAAACGTTTTCACTTCAACCAGACGTGGGGGGGAAGGGAGGGGATAAAAAGTATATTTTTTATGAAAAAAAACCCAAAACCTTTGACATTCACTTATGAGTTTTTAACACTTAAGTTCTCCATTTTAAACAGTAGCCACTGCTAAAGTCTTTCCTTTATCTTATTACCTGGCACAAGAAGATAAAGATCCCTTTATGCTCCTGAAGTAGCCAGCCCACACTGGTTGGCTTAGCCCCTCCAGAGGCATGGAAAAGTTGGTCACGGTGTAGATTTCCCTTTCTCTCCTCATTCCACACATCTATTTCTTCTTGATAATACGCAAATGTGCAATTTTCACCATATTTGCAGTCCTGTCGAGTCAAGATATCTAAGAAGAAATGTATACAATATTCAGAAGAACACCTTTATGTGCACGTGGGCAGGACTTATACCAATTTTAAGGTGAACTTTAAGCTACGTTTTCATAAAAGGGTATCATTTGTTTAAAACTGTAATTAAACGCAGAAGCATAATTCATAGTATTATAATTCATGTCATTGTATTTTTTTAAAGGGTTGCTCTAAGAACTTCATTTACTGATCTTTGCAGCCTCTCTCTTTAAATGTTTCATTTCAGAATTTTTTATTTTGATTTTTAAACTTTTTTTTTTTCTTCTGTGTGTAAGGCTGTCAGTCAGCCAACTGGAATACGTGGCAATATCTGTGCAATGTCTGTGTCTGGCATCAGCACACACAGAATTCTAATCTCAAACACAGTGAGCAGGCTTCACAGTTTCTCCTTGTGGCTGTCACATAGCCAGCAGTAGCTCAGTGACAATGTAGAACAAGAGAGGATGACCGTTACAAAGTCTTACAGATTTGGCAATCACGTGTTATTTTCTTTGCAAAAACATGTTAGTTTTTTTATTCTGCATGATGTCTGAGTTAATAAAATCCTTCAGTCCTGCAATGACACTGGGTGTGAAAGGATGAAACAGAATCTTGTAAATATGAATTTTAATGATTCGGCCACACTAACCAACAAGCTTCAGCTGCATTTTTCCTTTGATGTATATTTTAAACTGGATTATGCCATACTATTTTTGTTACCTTTGCACAGAATATAAGGCCCACTAAAATTGACTTTTGTTGGTCTTGGACGTATCTTTAGCCAAGTCTTGTTTTCAGAGGACTTCCCTCGTGCCAGCAACATATCCTTTTTACACTTGTGTTCCAGTTTCTCCCTGTGAACGAAATCTAAAGCTTTGGGACCTGGGAGGAAAAGACAGATGACAGATAGTTTCAACAATTTTACATTAATAAGAACTGTAACACAAATTGGAGTCTGATTTCTTGCAGCTAAAATGCTTTGTAATTTAAATATAAAAGCAAAAACAAAATGGCATACAGCATCTAAAATAGTATTATTACACAAGCTCATGTTGGAAGGTTGTCCTTTATAATTATGCACTATGTACTATTAATCCAAAATCCTCTATCGTAACTCGGAGAGGAAAACACTTTTTTCGTACAGATACATTCCTTTTTTTGCATGTGAGAATTCCATCCCTTCTGGAGATAAAGACTAAAAGAACGAAAGTGGGAACAAAGAAGGGCAGTTTAAGGCAGCAACATTAATGAATGAAACAAGAAAGAAAAAGAAAAAAGTGTGGAGCTCTGCAGCAAAAGTAATGGAAAAAAGGTGGGGTTTTTTTGCCTTAAACAGGTAGAACAGGGGGAAGACTTCAGTGTGATTCCCTTACACATCCATCAAATATATTTTAAATCAGTTTAAAAGTTTATGAAAATTATTAAATTGAGGCATTAGTCAGGCAAAGAAAGAGTTGGCAACAAAGTAAGTGGTTTGAAAGGAAATGGCATAGTTAACAAAAGGACACAGACCTTGATGCCGATAGCACATACTGAGAGGCTATACCATGCCAATAAAAATGATCAACATTGATTACTGGCATTATCAGAGCCATGATCTGTGGAAGTAATATTATAGGAGGGCATAGTAAATGGAAAGTCATTCCTATCAATATCCTGCCTAACCGATCTTGAAGCTGAGCAAAAACCTCTGGGTGAAGTGCCATACATAGAGATTCTACTACCAGCGGCTTCACCGTGTAGTTGTTCATGCCCCTAATGTACATAACAGGGAGTATCACCTGGAAGGATAACAAAAATATTGGGCCACACACTGGCCTGAACTTAAACTCATGTTTTTACAGGCATACCCAGTGGTGTATTTTGGTTTTGTGCTGCCCTAAGCATGACTAAACTTGGGCACTCCTAACCTAATTTGCACCACCCCTGCCTGTCAAGGCAGTACCATTTGTTGTTTAAGACCTACCTCTTCCTCTTTAGGCCACACTCTTTCCTCTTAGAACTCCACTTCTGCATACCTCATTATTTTAAGCACACACACTGACTCATACACACACACGGTTTAACCAACACACACTTTCACGGACTAACTACTCACCTTTACTGATACACATCCACTGACACACACACACACAGTCATTGGTTTACACACGGTTTAACCGACACACACTTTCACGGACTGACAACTCACCGTCACTGATACACAAACTGACAAACACTCGCTGACAGAAACAGTCATTGGTGCACACACTATTTAACCAATCAACACTTTCCCTGACAGACACACTGTGACACAACCACACTCTCAGATACATATTCACTCACTGAAAGACACAATCTCTCACTGATTTGACACACAGTGACAGACACACACATTTTCTCACACCTCCCCGCAAATGATTTCTTTATTTGTTTTTGAATGCATGTCCACCCAGCCTCACTACATTTGGGAGAGCTGGAGTGAATCCTGTCCCTGGGGTCCAGTGTGGATCCTGTGACTGCCGGGCAGGTGGGTGTTTGTGCAATGGAGTCAGCGAGGGAGCTGTAATCTTCTTCTTGCTTTGCTCCCTCGCACACTGTTTAGTGATGCTGTGGCGTTTAGTGATGTTATATTCCGTTTCCTGGCATCACAGGACGGCGCGTAGGGGAGCAGACCAAGAAGATTACAGCTCTATCATCGCCTCCATTGCGCACATTAGGTAGATAGCAGACCAGACCAGATATGTAAAATTAAAAGGAACTAGATAATAAACAGAGGGAAACCCCATGGGATGTTTTTTATTAAACATTATTGTAATTATCATAATGGTACTTTAGAGCAAATCTTTGCAGTATGAATTTATGGCATTGTTTTTTGTTTTTCAAAATAAATGTTGTTTGATTGGTAGATTCAACCAAACCGATATGCAAGACAAATCAACAGATTCATCACAGAAATAAATGTAATCCAATTTTAACAAGTGATGTGAAGTGCAGTATTAGTAGGGATCGGACCGAACCTAATGTTATTGCCATATGGTCACTCCAATCTTAAGGGAACACTAAAGTGTTAGGAATACAAACATTTATTCCCAACACTAATGTTCCCTTACCAATTTTGGGATCAATTATCAAGACTGATTATCTCAGCCAATCCAATGCTTCCTGCAATTAGGACATGTTCAAAACTCCCACAGCATAGTATGTACCAATAGCTAAAAAGGATCACTCAATACAAACATGCACTAAAAAAAACATACAGTATAAAAATAGGCATATTCAGCACAGGCTGGTTATTTGTATGATACCAATTGACCTTCTTTTATGGCACTATGTAGAGGTTTCCTGGATCCCTATGTTTGCGACTACCACAAATCTCTCTCTGATAACCTCTATCTTCAAACACTCTTCACTCGTTTAGATGAATATGGGCTCTTGAGTAATATTGTCAATGTAGCCTGAACAAGTGAAAGGAGTGTAAACTCTCGGAGGAGTAAGTTAAGGACAACAAACAGGACAAGCCCTCATTCATAGACTGCAAACTAACAAACCCGTTCAGAAGATAGGATGTGCATGGGACAACCGTAGAAGAACTCCACTTGTGACACTGGAACTTGATTGGCACACAAGTCTTATAATAAAGGATAAATAATATAGTGCAGGCATATCCCAATATAATTAGGAAGTAGAAGAACAAAAGACATGCTCACATCATTGCTTACAAGACAACAGTTGACTGAAAACACACACAGTAGTTAACCCCAGAATTACTTTACGGAGTATTCTCAGACTCCATAAAGTACCTGCCCCAGTAACGGAACCAAGAGTGTAATGAACAATGCCCATCTCAACACAAACAATAAAAAGACGGTCACCACCGCTAAAGAGAAGACAGGGCCAGCACAAAATAGTGAATAGAGCCGGGTTGCCAACAGCTGAACTAAAACGTGAAACAAGGAAAATGTTACACAGCACAGTCCCCTTCAAGTACTGTACTTATTTATGATCTTTTCAGAGATAGGCCACAATCATATTTACAAAGAAAATGATGGAAGCACAAGCTTGATGTTGTGTTATTTGCTGCAGTGATTTGCTGCAGTGATTTATGCCAGTTGCTGCAAACAGACAGTTCATGCAGGTATGCAATGACAGGAGACATCCTTGTACTATAGCATACACAAATAGAACAAGTAGTTATGGTGCCAGGACTTTCCACTCAATCTCTAAACCTTTTTATGCTTCTGGTCTTGCAGAAACTTTATAGAAATACAAAGATAAAGTGGGATACACCTGATGTAGCTAATAAAATATAAATAAATACAACATAGTGTGATATTGTAAAATATAAAATAATCACGCCGTATAAAGTTGAAGTTACAAATGTATGTGAATTCACACGTTCTCAAGGTGCCTCCCCTAAAGTTAATGGGGGGCTGTACTCTCCTAGAGGTCACACTTCGAATCAGGAACCCGACGGGGATCCGGACATAGATTCTTGCAGTAAAAATTCAAGAAACGTACTGCATACAATTTTCAGACTTTACTATCCTGCCTGTAATCTGTACACCTAACCTGAAATGCAGGCACATAATATTTCAGGATTTGCCCATGAAATTATAGAAAGGAAAAGATAACAACATGTACCTGTCTTCACATAACACTGCATACACGCTTGTTTAAAGTCATACGTCTGGGCCAGTGGGTTTGGCACGGCAAATTGAGAAGCTCCTCTGTGCATCACGATGTCCATCTTTAGAGGCATCAAATGGTTTGAGGTGGTTGCACTGAGCTGTAGGATAGAAAACAACATTGATTGAGATCTTGAAATCGGATTGCTTGCACTCAAATCCATGTATAGAAGTATTATTTTATTTGTGGTGAACCTCTTCATTTTGATCTCGCTTGTATTTAACACAAAGCCAAAGATTTTGTTTTATGAAGACCTATGGAAATGATGTGACGGGCTGCAGACCCAGAATAGAAATCACTTGGTAACCAAATATGTCCAGCAAAAAGCAGTGTCCCTCAACTGAAATGTAAATTGTATTTTTCGTCACAGCTAATTAAAAAAATATACAAATAAATAAATAAAATTATTTTTTTTTAACCTCTTAAGGACACATGACATGTGTGACATGTCATGATTCCCTTTTATTCCAGAAGTTTGGTCCTTAAAGGGGTTAAAGAAAGCCAAAAAAGTGATGCCTAGCAATGCACACAGGGACAACAGCTGGGTCCAACATCAAAGTGTGCCTTAGACAACTGGCACACAGCTATGGTTGGAATGTTTTACCTGATAATTGTGCATTTTCATGAATATAGCTATACAGGTACACATCGGGATTAGACTTTGCACGCCAAACCGGATCAACGTAACATATATCATTGAAAAGAGTTTTTAAAAAAAATATTTCAAAATATGCACAAGACCTATAAGGAGAGAAGGCTATCCAAAAAAAACAAAAGAAAACAAAAATAATGCATTTTGTGCATTATATTATAAAACTTTATTTATAAAGCACCAACACATTCCACAGCACTGTGCATAGCTACAATTGGAACAAGTAAAAAAGACCATGTGCACGTACACATTCTATAGTGTGCATTTACTCTCTCTCTTTGTAGGCATTGTGCATATTTTGTATAGTTTTTAACTTTTTAAAATAAAGGCTATGTTTTTTAATGAATCCACCTTGGCATTTAACTCTTATGAAGTTTAAACCCGATCTGTAAATGAATTTGGATAGCTATTTGGATTGGTGATCGCGCACTTTCTAGGGTGCCACAGAGGATGCTCTGTAGAGGAGCCCTGTGATAAGCCTTGCAGTAAAGGTTTTCCTTTGTTTAGAAGATGGTTTTCAGGAATATAGTCTGAAAGGTTTAACACTAGGATGCCCCCTTGTGCCTGCTTGGTGTATTATCAGCACATTGTTACAGGCTGCATCTTTAAGAGGGTAATATAATGCTTTCAAAAAGGTCAAAGCCTGGGTGTTATCATGTTAGGCTGATGAGCAAATGCAATGTCTGACAGCATTAAGCATAGAAGAATAACCTTCGATTGTATAGCCACTTACTTTAATAACTTTTTGAAATAGCTAAACCCTGCGCCATTTTACATATTTGTCCTGCATTTTCAGCCACCTTAAATTGCTAGTACCTGGTAAACAACCAACCAAATAACATTAACACCTTAAAAACAGGTTCTCCATAATAAAGATAGGGACCTGAGAAAATAATTAATTCCAATGAAAAGCATCTGATTGGTTATTTACCTGTGGGAAAAAAGGGAGTACTTGCTAAGGCTACAGTTCATAAGATCGGCAGCCACTGCAAGCTCTTAAGATCTCACTCCAATGAATTCATGCATGTATTCATGGGTTCTAAATCTATTAAACAGTGATTTTCTCTTCTTTTTTGTCCATTTGAGAAGTGGAGTGTTCCTTTAACTGCAGTCCTTGTAGCATGTTCACTTACATATGTATACCTCTAAGAGTCTAATGGGGGAATACCCTTAACCGATCAGGAGAATATTCCAATTTCTCAAGCAAACAGACATAGCTTGGGTACGATTATAGGAGATTCTCCTAATTGATCACAAGTAAGAACTTTGGTAGGTTGGAAGCTAACTGCATCTCCAAGTGACTTGCCTCACACATATAACACTGGCAGCAAAGACTATCACCAAAAAGCATCTGGGAAAAGAAGCCAACCAAGGGAAATGCAATCAAAGCATTGGGGACAAGTAACAAGTTCTGGGCACAACATAGCAAGGGGCCATGGAAAAAGGACACAGTGAGAACACTTTTACAGAATGGATTTGAATCTGACAGAGTCCAAAATCTGACATTTACAAAGCCCTATCGAATCTAGGCAATAGTCACTTACCTGCAATATTTCACTCCATATAAAGTGGCTGAAAATGCAGCAAAAAAGTAATTATGGATTTCACAAGGTAGGTAGAAATAAAAACTAAATATGTCTATCCAACTTTTGATTTAGGAAAAAGAAATGATATACAGTGCACTCAGTAAGTATTGAGACCCTTCATTTCTTCACGTCTTGCCAATTTAAAAAAATAAAATGAAATATCACATGGACATAAGTATTCAGGCCCTTTGATATAGCATTTAAAGGGACACTATAGTCACCAGAACAACTACAGCTTATTGAATTTGTTCTGGTGAGTAGAATCATTAGCTTCAAGGGACACTATAGTCACCTGAACAACTTCAGCTTAATGAGGTTGTTCAGGTGAGAACTATAGTTCCCTGCAGCCTCTCCCATCTAAACACTGTATTTTCTGAGAAAACACAGTGTTTACATTGAAAGCTCGGGACACCTCCAGTTGCAGTCACTCAGACTGCCACCAGAGGGACTTTGGAGTCACTGTAGGCATAATCTGCCTATTTGTCAGTCTCAGCCAATCCTATGGGGAAGCACTGTGATTGTATCAGGCTACCACATGTCAGCAGACTGCTTGTTTTCTGAGTCTAACGGCATGGATATTTACAGCTTCAGGGTTGATTACAGTAAGATTTTTACTATATTTATGGAGGCATGAGGGGCCCAGGGGGGCTAGATGGTGGTGTTAACACTATAGGGTCAGGAATACATGTTTGTGTTCCTGACCCTATAGTGATCCTTTAAAATTTAACTCGGATGCATCTAATTTCTCTGGACTTTGATTCTAGTCCACGTGTGGCAAATTCAATTGATTCAACATGATTTTTTTTTGAAGGTACACACCAGTCTATACAAATGCATATCATGGCAGGCTAAGAAACTGCCTGCAGGGCTCAGAAACAGCACTGTGTCGAGGTACAGGTCTGGGGAAGAATACAAAAGGCTACAAATATTTTGACTGCATTGCAGGTCCCCAAGAGCACAGTGGCATCCATAATTCTTAAATGGAAAACTTTTTGAACAACCAGAACTCTTCCAAGAGCTGGCAACCTGGCCAAACTGAGCAATCGGGAGACAGGCCTTGATAACACAAATGAGCAAGAACCCAATGGTTGCTCTGGGTGTGCTGCAGAGATACAGGTGTTGATATGTGAAAAACTTGCAGAAGGACAACCATCACTGCAATGCTTTTTTGATCTGGACTACTGGTCATACTGAAGCTCATCATTACAGCAAGACACAAATCTGAAATCTGAAAAAAAAGCATCTCAAGGACTCAAGATTCTATAGTCTCATGAACTGAGGAATGTACTGTATGGTCTCAATTCAAAGCGTCCTTTCTGGAAGAAACCAGGCGCTGCTCATCACCTGCGCAATACCATCCCAGCCATGAATCATGGTGATGGCAGCCTCACGCTTTGGGTGTGTTTTTCACTGCTGGGGCTGGAAAACAGTTGAGTGATAATGGAAAGATGAACACAGCTAAATACATAAATATCCTCAAGGAAAACCTGGTCCAGAGTGCTCAAAGCCACAGAATGGACTGAAGGATCACCTTCCAACAGGACAATGACCTAAAGCACACAGCCAAGAAAACGTTAATGTGGGATTAGGGACAACTCTGTGAATGTTCTTGAGTGGCCTAACGAAAGCCCAAGCCCAGACTTAAACTTTATCAAATATCTATGGAGAGGCCTGAAAACGGTTATCCATGAACAGTCCCCATCCAACCGGACAGAGCTTGAGAGGATCTGTAGAGATGGCAGAAACTACCTAAATCCAGGTAAACAAAGCTTGTTGCAACATACCCAAAAAGGCTTGAGGCTGTAATCGCTAAGTACTGAGTTAAGGGTCCGAATACCTAGGTCAATGTGATATTTCAGTTATTTTCTTTTTCATATATTTGCAGTTATGTAATAAAATCAGTTTTGTCATTATGGGGTACTGAGTGTAGTTTGATGTGAAAAAAAAAAATGAAACAACTGTAGCATAAGGCTGGAATAGAAAAATAAATAAAAAAACACAATTATGTGAACACACACGTACTGCCATACTGGCAGATACACACACACACACACGTACTGCCACACAGGCAGATGCAGATATACACACACACACTACACTTTCCTAATGCTGCAGATGTATCTCGAAATGCTTAATGCACCCACGCACTTTAGAAACAAAGGGGTGTAGCATACAGATAATTGTAGTTGCAGCTCTAATTCCACTGCTGAACCATCTAGGAGGCAGGAAAAGCAAGCATCAGGAAAGAATACTTTCATCTATTCATTGGCAAGCAATTTAGCAAGCACTATGTATAGCTCAGGGCTCAAAATCTCATGTACTACAGTACAGTCCTGGCCTAAAAAAACCCAAACATCTCTTGATACTACGCAACAGCTCAGAATGGACAGTTTAGCATAAGATGCAGCAAACCTCCCTAAAAATGACTTGCACATGTGGGTGCATGCTAAGGCATTGCAGGATGCTTTTTGAGCTGTCTGTCTCTGCACTTTATGTTTATAGTACCAAATTGAATGATTTGAAAATAGAATTGCCAACTTTAGGCCAAACTTAATAGTTTAGAAAAAAATTCCAACTACAGTCACAGCTTGGATATTCTAGCCTAAATTGAGTTTCAATTCACTATTTATGGATTGCGTTTGGTAGCCATTTCTTGGACACGCAGAAACATTTTTTTGTGAAATGGGAGAATAAATTGTACTCACGTTGTGATTCTGGCTTCCTTTCAATACTGAAGAATCTAACGGTTTAGGATCTGCACAAACAAAACAAACAGAAAATAATCAGTGCAAGCATAAAGTTAACATTACTGTGACATTAATATGATTTCCTCCTAATAAAAACGTTAACATAGATTGGTGCATTGGATAAGATTTGATTTAGTTTTAGACAACTTGGCCATTTCAGGTTCTAAACAAAACAATGAAAACTTAAAGAGGCATTCTAAGCTCTATAATCAATACAGTGCTAATTAGAGATACCAAACAGAGTTGGCGCACGCCACACACAGCCTGCAGGCATGCACACAGTCACCACACACACACACACACATTATAGGGGCAGAGTGCAAATATCTCCTAGTTTATAACTAAATTCTGAATTTTCACAAATTAAATCTGATTGAATAAAATTGAGGCAAAAGGTTTTGAGTAGCTCAATTAAGGAGTTTTTACAGATCAGCATTTTTTTTCAATTTGATTTAATTCAGAAAAATTTTTGGTGAATAACTCTGTCAATGTCTGTGACAGCTCTCATACATATTGCACATTAACCCCCATCAGTGGCTCCCAATCCCATCTAAAATATTTACAAAACGATTTACTTACCATGTATCTTTACAAAGCTGATCTGCCAGCAATCTTTTTACAGACACATAGCATTATCAGAATATGCTACATCAATATGGATTTAATTGCTACCTGTGAAGGTGTCCAAACAATCTAAAGTCTTCTGGCTCCCCTCAAAGCTGTCCAAAGTGTCTAGATGTGGTTCTGGAGGCAGGAGGATATTCATACTGAAGGGAGATTTGAAATTTGTGGCGGTTGCTTTTCTAGAGTCCAACAAACCGAAGGAGGCTGGAGGCAACGGTGAAGGTGCTGGTAGCCTATTGGCACCCATGCTGGAGAGCAAGGGGGTTATAGTAGGAAACACTGGTATTAACTGAGTCATCTGGCTTGACAAGATGGATGCTTGTTGCTGCTGCATCTGCAAGATGGAATATTACATTTACAAAGGTTCCGATTAAAGCCTATGTTAATGAGGACAAAATATGGGAATGACGAGTTTTGCTTTGGGTATAAAATAGGGCACAAGACATCACGGGAGCAAGAAAACATTTTAGGTGGGCACAGACCAAGGCCTAGCCTAGCTGTAGGAAGCAGACATCTAGATAGAATTTTGAATATTTCAAACATGTTTGACAGGGACTTGTGCATTCATGCATGCTTTCCAACATTTCATGTTCTTTAAAAAGTACCTTCCTTTTCTATACCTTAATTCCCTGTATGCATTCATTGGACTCATCCTTAAAAACAAAAATGAAATCCACATCCAAATTTAAAAATTGGTACCTCACCAAACAGACTACTAGCAATTCCCCTCTTCTCTCTAAAATATTTCACAGGGTTGCCTCATATCTTATCATTTAAACATGGCTAGGGTACTATTATTTAATGCTTATACAACAATTCTAGATTCGAGTAGAGAGGTGATGACAGTTGAATTGCAATGTTTTGATTTTTGTTACTTTAGATAAAACGTATAAACTCTATGTACCTTACTCTCTGAGGTAAATTCACATGGATCACCCATTGTTTAGAAATTATGATTTGCTACTACCCTGATGTACATTCATTAAAAAGGTTGAAACTAAAAAAAGAGACACCTGTCATGCATTAAAACAGAATAACACAATTTGAACTTCTTGACATGTATCAGCAAATGTTTAGTTTGGAAGACATACATAAACATTTACTAAAACAAGAATTCAAAGTAAATTTGGGGTGCATTCCCAAGCAGGGCAAATCTCATCAGCAATTTCGGCATGGCTTGAAGCTCCTGCTAGGGAGTTTACATTGAAACCACAGCTGGGTGAAGAGTGGAAGACTTATCTGTTCTCCCTTGTCAGTCAATGCCTCGGCACGCGGAGCCATTGACTGACAACTGGCAGAAAAACCTATTTAAAAAAATAAATAAATAATAATCCTAATTTCTCGCAAATGTATAGCTAGCAAAACTGCTAGCACAATGTATAGATAAAATGTTATGCATAATCTAATGAGCATAATTTGTTTTGGGCATGACAGGTGCCCTTTAAAAAAAATGCAGGTATTTAGAGATCTTTAAAAGTAAAATATAATGTGAAGTAAACTGATCTGATAATATATGCACGGATTCTGATTAATGCACAGAAGTAAAGCCACCTAGTTAAAAGTCATTTATACACTTTTCCTTTTCATTACAGGGGATAATTAGCTTTGCACCATACATCTTAACAAGGTCATTGTATCATAACTTTTGCTCTTAAATTATGTTGCAAGGAGGTCCCCTGTTCCCACAGGAGTTTATGGGACCTCCCTCCGGACTGCACAGAGCCGATATCAAATGCAGTATGTGTACAAGTACCTTATTAAAATAAATATCATGCATTATAAAAAGTTTGCTTTGTTTGGACTTTGTCTAAATGAAGAAAACATCAATCCTGGGAAAGATATGTCAAAAGATAGGCCCAAACAAACCATAAGAGAACAGAAATTATATAACATATCCAGATATATGATTCAATCACTGACAGACGACGTGTGTCTGACATCTATACTGATCTACGTAATATTTTGCAATCACTTAGGTTCTGCTTAAAGGAACACTATAGTCACCTAAATTACTTTAGCTAAATAAAGCAGTTTTAGTGTATAGATCATTCCCCTGCAATTTCACTGCTCAATTCACAGTCATTTAGGAATTAAATCACTTTGTTTCTGTTTATGCAGCCCTAGCCACAACTCCCCTGGCTATGATTGACAGAGCCTGCATGAAAAAAAAAAAAAAACTGGTTTCACTTTTAAACAGATGTAATTTACCTTAAATAATTGTATCTCAATCTCTAAATTGAAATATAAATCACATACAGGAGGCTCTTGCAGGGTCTAGCAAGCTATTAACATAGCAGGGATAAGAAAATCTTAATTAAACAGAACTTGCAATAAAGAAAGCCTAAATAGGGCTCTCTTTACAGGAAGTGTTTATGGAAGGCTGTGCAAGTCACATGCAGGGAGGTGTGACTAGGGTTCATCAACAAAGGGATTTAACTCCTAAATAGCAGAGGATTGAGAAGTGAGGCTGCAGGGGCATGATCTATACACCAAAACTGCTTCATTAAGCTAAAGTTGTTCAGGTGACTATAGTGCCCCTTTAAGCTAAAGAGAAAGGCACAAACGTAAATGCTATTAATAATTTAATGGAATTAAATGCAAACTTTATAGTTTCTGCTCGCAATTTCCTCAAAATGAACAACAAATTCTCACCATCTCAGAGTCCAATAGAGAGTCCACATCATCTCCAATGATATCACAGTCATTAAGAATTGCAGCAGGTTGAGTATAATTTGTGGATGAGGATTGAGAAACAGCCAATTGCAAGCCATCACTGAGGACATCACTCTCAAGTGAAGATTTTAAAAAGTTTGTATCCAGTGACAAATTATCTGCAGGAAAGGAAATTACATGACAGAAACACAAAATGGATTATGCACGTGGAAACAGCTTAAACATTCAGTGCTGTATAAATGATAATAATGGAGAGCAGGGGGCGGAGCTTACCTGCCGAGCGAGCCAGACGTCTATGGCATCTGAAGCCCTGATTCGTGGCATTACGCCCGACCACCGACTTCGGACAACTATCCTCAAGCTCAGAAGGGGATGCAGAATCCGGGGATACCCGACACGAGGCTCCCCGCCTCTAAAATGTCCAAATTGCAATCTGCGGCCTACACAGGTGGGAGCCGTGGAGAGACGGCCGCTCTCCCACTTCTCAGGCTGAAGAGGGGACAATCGCACATCGCTTCCCCCCCCCATGGACCGGAGGGGGTTATCCCGGTTCCCGCCAGCCAGGGAGGCCACAAACTCAGACAGCACAGCAGATGCTGGTAAACACTCTCGCGGCATAGAAGCAACGAGGCCCAAAATGGTGGACATGCCTGGCTTCACTACATGTGGCCCAAATCAACTGCAACATAGCGTAGAAGGCCCCACAGCAAAATCGACGACTATGGCGACACAGGCACAACCTGTAACAAACAGCACCCATCCCACCCCACCCAGGCATACCCAAGAGTTCTTTAACCAGCCCTTCAGGCTGGCAGGGCAAGCGGCAGCAACATGGATCCATCCGGCTACTCTATGCCAACTATGTGTGTACACACCGTGAGCCCCCAAAGCGACCTCCCGAAGGAGACAACACCAAAGATTTAATTGGCGGGCAACAGTGACATGCCTTGCGGGCACTAACACTCACACACATCAGAGCAAGACCGCTGAGCACACACGACCTACCCATCACCCAGCAGCATCAGAGACCACCGACCAGCAAGGCACAACCCGGCAAACAAGAACTCACGCTGGGGGCCATGAGGCAAGCCGAGATGCAGCAAGGCTTCCTGCACACAGGAGACACACACAGAGAGCCTCCTCAGAGCTCAGCGGAGATGATATCTCAGCGAGACACCAACCCTGCCACTATCCATGGCCCACCTATCAGGCATCCAGAGCCGGCATCGGCTGATCAAAGCGGACTAAACCCAAGAAGGGCTATTCTCCTGCAACCACAAATGCGGAGATAAGGCTTGTTTTTACCAGGCAGTCTATAACCAAGGTGCTATTTTTCCTAGCTATTATACCTTCCTACTCGGCTATTACTTAAAAGTTTCATATACTATACACCCCTAGCATGTTTAAACATTAAGCGCTCAGGCGCAGCACTCCGTTTAAATCTATTCTCACATCTCGTATATAGACATCCACTGAAACGACTGAATAACAGCATACAAAGCAATGTTGTCTAAGCTTGTCCCATACCTTGATAAATTAATCACTGTGCCTTTAAAGTAAGGGTGTTAAGCGGATGCCATCTCCATCATTAATCTTAGGACTACGCACTGGCACAAGAGTGACATGTAGGCTAGACCTCAGATAAAATCACAGTGAACCCAGCAAATGTTTAGTTGGCATAACAATGCCATTATATGTTATAGAAGAGATTAAGCTAAAATATACTCCGTTTATATCTCGACTTACCCGTATTTATAAAATATGTGCTAGATTCATCACGTACTTCTATGCTCAACTGTTTAAAATGCGCTTGAGAAATGCCTTTGGGGTACCTCACAAGCGACTGTTATATGCTTATGCATAACAAAAATAAAGAATAAAAAAATAAATAAAAAATAAAATAAAATAAAATAATGGAGAGCAAAAACCCGGGGCACAAGAGTATTCTGAGAACGGCAGCAGCTGAAATAGCCTGCTCTTCGGTGGGTCCCCGCTCAGATCGCAAGCTGGTTTTAGCTCATCTTGTGCCATTACAGAGAGAACATCTCTGAAACATATCAGACTGGTCCCACCCATACGGGCAGTCCAGATCCGAAATGCCAGCAAGTTCCCGCTGCACGAGAGACACAGCAACCCCAGACGATCGTTTCAGCCTTGTTAGGTATCATCAGTGAGGCATAGCTGATATCTCTCTAGGCACCGTGAGCAAGGGGTCCACGTCTGGATTACCCTTTAAACTAATGGAGAGCAAAAAAACCGGGGCACACGTTTATTTTTTATTATTTATTGAGAGCAAAAAAACGGGGCACAAGAGATACCGAGAACGGGCAGAAGCTGAAATAGCCTGCTATTTCACTTTATGTATACATAGCTCAGATCTCAAGCTGGTTTTAGCTCATCTTGTGCCATTACAGAGAGAACATCTCTGAAACATAGATTGGTACCACCCATACGGGCAGTCCAGATTTGAAATGCCAGCAAGTTGCACCTTGTTTTTTTTTTTGCTCTCCATAAGTTTAAAGGGTAATCCAGACGTGGACCCCTTCCTCACAGTGTCTAGAGAGATATCAGCTATGCCTCACTGATGATGCCTAACAAGGCTAAAACGATCATCTAAATAAATTGAATAAAAAATGTTGCTGTAATAAAAACTACTACATCTTTGAACATTGAACGAAAGATGGAAAATACCATAGTGATGGCATATATTCAAAGTCACTTTCTTCAAACAATGTCCTAAATTTCATCATTTTGGATAATCTTTTCAAATAATTAATTTTTGGGGGGTAAAATTTGAAAAAAATATATATATTTCTTAAATATATAAAATAAAAAAAAAGTCAAAAAAAAAAACTAGATCAATAAATATCAAAATATTTTTCACAATATTCAATTATAAAAGAGTATCCAAAAATGTCAAATTCAGGCGAATATTGGAAACTCACCTGAATAAATATCGTCTACAGATTCTAGGTTATTTGAGGAAGCCTGTCGAAAATAAAGTAAGAAAGAAAGAAGAAATAATATAGCTTGCCATCCTATTAACACATTCTCAGTTAGCAAAATCTAAATAACAGTACAGAGAGCAGAGTTGTCAAACTCCTTTGGAGTTCTGCCATTGATGTATTGGACTAAAACTACAATAAAAGTCTCTGATTTTTATTCACGCATTCTGATTGACACAGAGGGTTGTGTATGCCAATCCATTCCTTAACAAAGCAGTTCAGGATTTAAAACTGCGCACATATCCGGATTTGCACTTTGTTGTAAATTTTAATTGTACCTTTTTATTGACTTTAATTTTTAAATGCATCATATTATAAATAAAATACTGATAATACAAGGTGATCACTGGAATCATTACTTTAATGGTGGACACACAAGCGGACAGGTCTCAACCACTATGGGATTTTGTACTAACCCCACTCTCAATAAACACATGGGTTTTAGAACTTCCACTATGAATGTGTGGCACTAATCAGAAATTGAACTGTGTTCAAAACCTTAGCAGATGCAAAATGTGGAAAAATACATGAGACATTACCTGGTTTGCCACTGAGGTACCATTGCTGACTATGCCAAGCGTCTCTAATTCTTGCTGTAGGAGACATAAAATATGTATTTTTAATAAATATATTGATTTTGAGGAAGAACACCATCTTTCCATCCCAACACCCCAAGAAGAATGTCAGTAAACAAATAAATGATAGTATTAACGGGAGAGGTGCAGTCATTAAACCCCTTAACACCCACATGAGCTACATGCTGCACTCAAAGCACTATGGCTGAGCAATCAAGCTGAGCTGCAGCAATTCTGAGCCTCCAAAAGATTAGGGCCAGGTCTCCTCTGCTGAGTGATCGATGTGCTTTGCCAGATCTCCCTCTCTGCTGCAATCGTGCATTACAGAGTGCTCTGTATTGTATAAGCTGGAAAATCATTCTGCTGATGCCAGGGGGAATCCTTATGAGTTAGATCATAGGGAAATGTATACATTCATTTGTATACAAGTGGGTTATCATTATACTCGAGAAGAATACAAATATGGGGTGTTTACATTAGTGGGACATGTGTGGTATTAAGACACGTGTGTGAAAAACACAAAATCTATATATTTGACCAAAGTTCATGATAAAATGGTTAAATGGAAAGTGTCAAAATGTTTAGTTAAATAGCGTGGAGGATGTACTTTCTAGAAATATATACTTATGTAGCAGTTTTGGATTCTGTTACCACTATTAAAGTTGCAATCTCAACATGCCAAATTTAGCAAAAACAGTAATTCTTTCCTTGCAATAATTGTTTTATAACTTAACATTAATTGAAATCCTAGACATATGGGTAATTTTTAATAATCAGGACAGTGAGTTTGTTTTCTTTAGTTGCACTTGTATAGAAATTATTAAATGTAAAACGGGGAGGGGGGAATATTTTTTTTTATATTTTATTCATATTTAATATTGTGCTATGTATACATATAGTGAGTCAAATTGAACGGACATGTTTTTCTCTAGCTCCTGGATGATCAGGATACAAACAAGCTTTTCAAGTGAAAATGTTTGTAGTCCGTGCATCAGCATTACCTGCTGACAAAGCTGCAGCCTAGCACACCTTCCTGATCCCAGTTTGGGGGGCTCTGCAGTATAGACATCATGTCCGTGCTTGAGGCCATCTGCGACAGAGGCGTCTGTGGTTGGGAAAAGCGTCAGATTCCTCGACTTTGGGCGCAGACATTGATGCTGACCAGCAACAGCCCCGTTATACCCCACCTTGTCCCCCCTTTGGACCGGTGGGTGATATTCCAGTCTACACTGAGTTACCTGGACTCTTTTACTGATGGCTAAGGCCTTAACACATCGAGGGACGTGTGGCGAGACCAAGATGGCCGCTACGCTGGAATCGCAGGGCTGCATAGGTTCAGAGGGTCACGATTGCAGGGCCCAATATGGAGCCAAGTCACTCTGCCAGAAATTCTGGGAACACATTAACAGTAGAGTTACTTGCATCATCACTCCTGTTGTCTGTTTGCCGCGTAATGCATACTTAGTCACTGGATCTCACTCTGGGGTGGGGGCTGCCTGGAGACACCATCCATACACCCGTGAGGAAATTCCGACCTCTGAGAGCTTGCGGGCCCATGGAGTGGGAAAGGGGGGTGGGGTTGGGAAAAAAAAAAATCAGTGGACACGTGGTTCTGGTCCCCGTTACGGCACTGAGCCGAGACTGGAGGTTTCTGCAGCATTACTACGGATTCAATTTACTGGGAAACAACATGGCCTCAAAGCAGATAGGCCTACGTGGAACTGGCCCTTCACCCAGTGGCCCAGCAGTGGCATTGGATGAACACGGTGGGTGACTTTTCCTGAGTCTTTCACAATATCTGGACACTCAATGCATATACATGTGTTCCTGTTCTAAATTTCTTATTTTATACTTTATGTTCTTAGGTCTCAGATTCCCAATTAATACCAAATACTCAGTAACACTACAGATGCTACTCATCCTATCTGCTAGCCCAGACTTCTATAATTTATGCCTTATACCACTCGACAACCTAACAGAGGTAAAAAGGTAAGCTGTGTTGGTATAAAGTTAGTTGGTCTGCTTGAAATAAATTAGATTTGTCAAGGTTATTCAATAAACTGTGAATGGTAAT
This sequence comes from Pelobates cultripes, assembly GCA_933207985.1. Taxonomy (NCBI): domain Eukaryota; kingdom Metazoa; phylum Chordata; class Amphibia; order Anura; family Pelobatidae; genus Pelobates; species Pelobates cultripes. The sequence goes on along the minus strand of OW240919.1, from coordinate 93,911,529 downwards.
TTTAGAGCGGAACTGGAAAAACAGAAAGAGTCTCAATCAGACCTACACCCATCATCTAACCCAGTGATAGCTAGCCTTAACACTATAAATTGTTTCTGGGCTACATTTCCCATGATGCTCAGCTAGCTTTTAGACTCTTAAAGCTAGCTGAGCATCAAGGGAAATGTAGTCCAGAAACAATTAATGGTGTCAAGGTTAGCCATCACTGCTCTAACCTCTAGTTTGGACATTTATGGAAACAGAAACTTTATAGAATTTGCAGTAAAAAATATAAATAAAAAAATAAAAATGCAAATTAAAATACTGCAGCACTAACATTTTCCTCCACTCTGTTCTCACTGGGGTAAAACTAACTACACAAACGAGGACTCTGTAGGTAGTTACTGCAGCAGACTGCGCCAAAAATCATACTTACAATATTCCAGCATTCTGGTCACGGTTTAAAGTTGAGACATACTGTGCTTCTGTTTTCAGAAACGTTAATAGGACCCTAAGCCGCTGCTCGATAAATCAAGCTCCAGGGCCTCCATGGACAAGGCAGGCCATAGCAACTAATAAATGAGATCTGACACAGCGATTATTCTTTCCTAGAGGCTCTTTGTATCCCTGGACAACTGAAAGTTGGGGGAAAAAACTCACACCATTGCTATTAGACTTTATGTAGTGACCGGCTTATGTAATGGGCTGGATACTCAGTGGATCATACAGCCCCACATGCTGAAGCTTTGATTAACCCTTTCACTGCCCACCACTGGCTACATGTGTTGATTTAACTAAAGTATCAAGGGTTTAAATAAAAATGAGAAATAAAGTAAATTGCGGCAGCATCTGGTTTTCAACACAGTCCAATGTTTTCTTTTTGTTCAATCTTGGGTGCTTTTGATGTATGTTTCAGGTCATTATTTTGCTGGAGGATCCATGACTAAGTCACAGCTTTCTGACTCCGGGCAATACGTTTTGCTCCAGAATGCCTTGTTAGTATTCTGATTTCATCCTATCCTGCACAGATTCTGGGAACCTAGTGCCACAGGCAGCAAAGCAAACCAAAAACATCACCAAGAACCTCCTCTATGTTTCACGGTTGGGGCACATTCTTTTATTTGAAAGTTTCTTTTTTTAATTCTGCAAAAATTTTGTGATTTGCCAAAAGGCATAATTTTTGTTTCAGCTGTCCAAAGGACATTCTTCAAGTACGACTGTGGCTTGTTAAAGAGACACTATACAGCTTCATGTAGTGGTTCTGGTGAGTATATCCAGTCCCTGCAGGCTTTTTAATGTAAGCACTGTCTTTTACAAGAAAAGGCAGTATTCACATTGCTCCCTAGTAACACCTCTAGTAGCCATTCCTCAAACCACCAGTATAGGTGCTTCCTGGGTCAGAACTGCACAATGTGCAGCACCAACGTTCAGCGTCTCCATTCTCTGCATGGAGACACTGAACAATCCTCATAGGGATGCACTGATTCAAAGCATCTATATGAGTAGATACCGACTGGCCAGGGTGGGGTTTGGCTCTGCCCCTGGCTGTGATCATCAGAGTTGACAACCTCAGCCAATCCAATGATTTCAAGCTTGACAAAAGCCTCTGTGCAGGTTGAAACACTACTCCTTTGTTCTAATAAATCTGATTTTTGCAATATCCTGAGTGCCTGGACAAGACTTTCTTCATTTCTGCTAAATTGGGATTTGCTAACACTGGATCTGGAGCACCTGGATTGTACGTGAGAGGCAGACTGGGGCCGGGGCTGGGCTAGCGCCGGTGGACCCATGTGGCTCTGGAATAAAGGTGAATTAACTTATTTAAGAGGGCTAAATAGTGTTTTTAAAGGGACACTCCATTGTCCAAATACAAAATAATTAAAAATCACTGTTTAGTAGATAGATCCCCAAATGAAAACTTGCATGCCATTAATTACGCATTTTTTTCATTGGAATTAGATCTAAAACACCTTGCAAAAATGGCAGATATCTTGTCTGCAGCCTTTGCAAGCTTTCCTCTTCTAACCTCGCCTAAACTTTCTGTGATTGTTCAATCACAGACTTCCCAATGCAGCTCAATGAGAGGTCTTTGCAAGGCATGTGCAGGAGGCAACTGATGTCTCTTGAGTTCAATTCTAACCAAACCAGGAAGTAACAGGGCCTGATATCTGCTTGAAAAGCCAGGGGGGTGTAACCAGTATATTTATATTTAAAAAAAAAAAAAAAAAGTGTCAATTTCTATTAAAGGAGTGGTCTGGGTGCCAGGTCCCCCAGGTTTTAACCCTTCACATGTAAACACACCAGTTTCAGAGAAACTGCTATGTTTACATTTGAGGTTAATCCAGCCATCGCGCAGAGAGTCCATAGGAAAGCATTGAGAAAAATGCCAGGGTACCATATTTTTGGCTATATCTGTATATTAATAATTGGTGCAATCAATTCCCGGTAGTGAAAGGGTTAGGCTATATATAATATGCAACTCTGACCCCTTCAGTCAGTGACTGCATGGCGCAGATTGCCTTCCCGACACACAAACCGGATTATTCACTAAACACATTTTAGCAAAATGAAATCCAAACTGTAAAATCAAGGGTAAAATAGTCAAACTGTGACTGTAGCAGAGTTAGAGAATTTTTCCAAGTCAGCTATTTTAGCCTGAATTTTACAATTCAGATTTAATTAGCTAAAAGCCATAGTTTCCCTGCAAAGATTAAGGTGGTCCACTAGTTAAAGTGGACACACTGAAATATGAACTTCATAGCCTGCAACGTAAGCAGCCAGGACTGTGCACACAGTACCATCAAGCTGATAAGATTATAAGAGGGGTAGACCTGCTGATTGCTCTCGCCTAGTACATGCAGCTACACACATTTAGAGATAAACAGAGATGTACAGGGACACTTAAAGATAAGCAGTGTGCATGTTTCCAACCATAAAATAAGTGTTAGTCATTGACGTTACAGCACAAAGAAGAAAAAAAAAAAAAAATCCTGCTGTTCCTAGATTATAAGGGTATTTATTAAGTCCTGCACTATGCACCATAACGACTACAGCTCATTTACGGGTGCTATCGTTCTTTCAATGTCGTATGCCTGGTTTGTGTCAAACTGGGTTTTTTTTTTTATAAGTCTTTATTATTCGTGCATGGGTTAGTTTAACAAACAGTCACGCCATGCCCCAACAGCATCAACGTGTTTCGAAGTAGACAATGCATAACAGTTGCGGCAAAATGAACAAATGCGCATTTCTGTGTAAAGGTGAGTAAGAGAGAGTAAAACGATAGTCAGTGGTGTGAGAGCACATCGGGTGGTAGACATTCAGGCTATACTGGCTGACTATGTGAGTGAGGTTATCTATTCTGTAGCATTCCGTAGCGTGGTACTTATATAGATACGTTGTTTGTGTATAGTGTGCGTAACAGGTTATACATCCTTAGTTAGTTGTGCTAGAGATTCCAGACTACATATGCCATCTATAATTCTGAGTATGCTGAGAAGATATACGACATCTAAACATTCAACATCGCGTTCTCGATTAACAGTACTAGTTGAGCCTCTGTGAGCAAGCCAAAACTTGCGGTCATGTTTTATGTATGAGAGGTAGTCATAAATGGCTGGGCATGCTAGTTGAACGTATATGTCAAGCGTGAGGTGGCAGACATAGACCAGAGAATGCATATGAGTAGGCAAAATAGAGAATAAAGCAAAAACAAAACAATACATAGCACCCCAAGCCTGCCCGTCCCCAGTGCTCGATTAGTTAAGGGGCAGTTTGGTAATTACATGGCATAGTCACCCCTGCTGATGTATTAATAGTAATTTCAGTTGATCTGGACGTAAAATGAAAGTCACAAGTAACAAAACAAGTACTCAGCAGGTGTTGGAGTCAGATGTGATAGTCAGGCACCATTCCAGAGACAAAGTCCTGTTCTCCCTTCATCTGACGCCATGCATGGCTAGAGCAAGGTTCCCGGGTCGGTGGACTCTTTGTTAGGCTGGGAGGATACCAGGGATCCGTGAACCTGCCCGGACCAGCCCTCCGCGGTTGTTGTGAGGCACAACTGAGCTGCGATGTAGCTACGTGAACGGCATGCGATGTTTACATGCTTTATCCGGCAGGTCTCGCTGGACTTGCTTTGCGGTCGTTCGTCGCGGTGGGTGGTGTGATTGCACATAGCTTGATGTTGCCGCCATCTTGTAAGGTAGGCCTTGGGGGTCTCATGCTGCCTATTCTCCACTTATCTCAAGCTTTCCGCGGTGGGGACAGGGTTGACCCCCCGGCCCACAGAGGGGAGGGAGGAGAAACAGGACCGGTAAGCCTCTCAGAAAGCGGTGTGTGGCAGTTGGGAAGGGAGGCAGGGCAGTGGCCGTCCACCCCGCAGCTCCCGAAGCTTCGTGCTTCCCTCAGGGGACCCAAAACTCCCGATCTCGGTGTCCACCGCCTCTTCCACCACTGAGTGAGTGTCTTGTGGACTCATGTCGAGTACCAGGACTGTAAATTTTAGCTTAACAGGCCAGATTTCTCCGGAGCCTGTCCTGCATGCGACCGGTCAGCATGGCGGTCCGGTCCCGCCCCCGTGTCAAACTGTTATGAAGCATTTGACATAAATTAAAGGGCACTATGCACCAAAACAACTTTAACAGATTATGGTGGCTTTGATGCATAGATCATCCCACCTCAGTTCTCAACTCGCTGTCATTCAAGAGTTAAGTCTCTTTTAAGCAGCCCTAGCTACACCTCCATACACACTTTATGAAAAAGAAATCAAAATTTTTAAACGTCACTTATTGCCCAGGGTGTATTTGGCAATCAGAGTTTATTGAGGGTTTTCAAAAGATGATGACAAGGTAGATAGGTACAGCAATCACAGAACAAGTATTACAAAGGTACATAGAAGACATGGAGTTCAGAACAAATGGAGAATGGAGAGAAAATAAAAAATAACATCCCCCAACCAGGTGTGTGGTCATTAAACAAACTCCACTCACAACTGCACAGTGTGTTTAATGTAGAAATTCCCAATGTCATACTTTGTAGATTGTCTGCTAGAGCATTAAATAGTCTTATGTTTGTGATTTGAATTCAATTACCATAGCATTAGATAATATCTTCTTACACACTGTGCTGTAAGATCAGATTGAAAATTATGCCTTCTTCATGGAGGCTGTGTGAGTAACTAGTGTGACTACGGCTGCATAAAAAAAGTAACTTAGCTCATTAAGGGCAGGAAACTGAGCAGAGACTCTGTAGGAGCATCATCTATACAACAAGACTGCTTCATTAAACTAAAGCATCCCTTTATGGATGCATCATGAATTATTATTATTATTATTATGATATTTATAGAGCGCCGTCAAATTCTGCAGCGCTTTACAATGGGTGGACGAACAGACATGTAGTTGTAACCAGACAAGTTGGACACACAGGAACAGAGGGGTTGAGGGCCCTGCTCAATGAGCTTACATGCTAGAGGGAGTGGGGTAAAAAAAAGACACAAAAAGGTAAGGATAGTATTAGTCTAGTGAAAGTTGCAGAAGAGGAATCAGTCAGGAGCTATTAACAGTTTAATTTATACGCTTTTATGAAAAAGCGGGTTTTTAAAAAATTTTTGAAGGAGTAGAGACAGGGTGAGCATCTAACGGAGGAGGGAAGAGAGTTCCACAGGAACGGTGCAGCCCTTGAGAAATATTGAAGGCGAGCATCAGAGGTGGGAGTACGGACAGAAGATAGACGTAAGTCTTCAGCAGATCGTAAGGGCCTAGACGGGACATACTTGTGTATAAGGGAGGAAAGATAGGTGGGAGCAGCATTATGTAGAGATTTGAAAGCAAGAACCAGAATTTTTAATTGAGCTCTATATTTTATAGGAAGCCAATGTAGGGACTGACAGAAGGGTGAGACATGGGAGGTGCGGGCGGACAGGAAGATGAGCTTCGCCGCATTCATTATGGACTGTAACAGCGCAAGTTGGGAGCACTTAAGACCACTGAGAAGCGGATTACAGTAGTCAAGGCGAGAAAGGACAGTGGAATGGACCAACACCTTAGTTACATAGAAACATAGAATGTGACGGCAGATAAGAACCATTCGGCCCATCTAGTCTGCCCAATTTTCTAAATAATTTCATTAGTCCCTAGCCTTATCTTATAGTTAGGATAGCCTTATGCCTATCCCACGCATGCTTAAACTCCTTTACTGTGTTAACCTCTACCACTTCAGCTGGAAGGCTATTCCATGCATCCACTACCCTCTCAGTAAAGTAATACTTCCTGATATTATTTTTAAACCTTTTTCCCTCTAATTTAAGACTATGTCCTCTTGTTGTGGTAGTTTTTCTTCTTTTAAATATAGTCTCCTCCTTTACTGTGCTGATTCCCTTTATATATTTAAATGTTTCTATCATATCCCCCCTGTCTCTTCTTTCCTCCAAGCTATACATGTTAAGATCCTTTAACCTTTCCTGGTAAGTTTTATCCCGCAATCCATGAACCCGTTTAGTAGCCCTTCTCTGAACCCTCTCTAAGGTATCAATATCCTTGTGAAGATACGGTCTCCAGTACTGTGTACAATACTCCAAGTGAGGTCTCACCAGTGTTCTGTACAATGGCATGAGCACTTCCCTCTTTCTACTGCTAATACCTCTCCCTATACAACCAAGCATTCTGCTAGCATTTCCCGCTGCTCTATTACATTGTCTGCCTACCTTTAAGTCATCAGAAATAATCACCCCTAAATCCCTTTCCTCAGATGTTGAGGTTAGGACTCTATCAAATATTCTGTACTCTGCCCTTGGGTTTTTACATCCAAGATGCATTATCTTGCACTTATCCACATTAAATGTCAGTTGCCACAATTCTGACCATTTTTCTAGTTTACCTAAATCATTTGTCATTTGGCTTATCCCTCCTGGAACATCAACCCTGTTACATATCTTAGTTGCATCTGGCGTTAAGTAGGGGCGGATGCACGCAATGTTTTTGAGATGGAAATGACCGGATTTGGCGATAGATTTAACATTAGGCTTGAAGGAGAGGTAGGAGTCAAAGAGAACACCTAGGCAGCGAGCTGATGGTAGCACCGTTGACTTGGAGGGAGACAGACACAGGAGTAACAACACTTGAGGGAGGAAAGACCAGAATTTCAGTTTTGGTCAAGTTTAGTTTAAGGAAGTGGGCAGCCATCCAGTTAGAAACAACAGAGAGGCAGTCAGAGACACTAGTCAAAAGGGACAGGGAGAAATCAGGGGAGGACAGGTAGATCTGCGTGTCATCTGCATAGAAATGATATTGGAAGCCAAATGAGCTAATGAGTTTACCAAGGGAGGCAGTATAGATGGAGAACAGTAGGGGAATCTGTAGAACGCCATAATGATAATTTTAAAAAAAATCTGATTTTGCCAGAATCTACTGCAAATCTATCCAACATCGATAACAGAGCTGAACTAACACAGACTCTTAGCACCATCCATAACAAAGAGTGTGGTTATGTATCTTAGAGTGCCTCTTTAAAACTAATTGTACAGCTTGGTATGGTTATAGTATGTAAATGATGATAGGTGAACTTTCTGGTACAATTAGTAGACAATCACTGAAGTGTATGCATATCTAACATAACATACAGCATTAGCAAAATGAAATGACTGTAAATCCACTCCACTGTAATTAATGGAGGGTGGTCCATCTCAACTCTGATTTGTACAAGTAAAAAGCTTACTGAACACATTGTATCCAATATTTTATAAAGGCTGTCTGTTACCACACATTAAACCTATGGGACTGTAAGAGATGGAAAATCCATGATTCATACCTGTGGTCTCTTGTATGCTTTCCGCTGTTTTAAACCCAATTTCAGCACAAGCTCTTGAGCCAGTTCCGTCACGCTTTCATCCTAGAGAACAAATTGGAGCAGGTGTTATTTTTCCCTTCTAGAAGACAGACAAAAGACAATTATCTGGTGCCGTTGGTATACCTGCACTAGCACTAGCAACCTGTGGCTAATGCAACTATAAGCCTCCTGATGCTTGTCAAGCTTGTACAGTGCTTTGGCCTTGCGATATAATGCTCGCATGTTCTCCTTGTCCAAACTCAGAGCATGTTCACTATCATCCAACGACTTCTCGAACAGACCCTGCACAACGACATGTATAATCTTAATCAGTGGAGAAAACATTTCAGAGTGAAATCAGGACCGAATGTTTTTGTTCTTTTATAAATAGAACTCAAATATTACTCTGAATATATACACGTAAAAAAGTAACTTGCATAACAGTGGGGATACATGCAACAGACTGGATGCAGAGTTGGCAGAAGTCAGATGTATGTACCACCAATAAGTTAGCTACGTGCTGTGCCATTTTACAGGTTATATTTATTTACAGAGCATATTATGTAAAAGTATTACTACAACAGAGCCAAGCTCTAGTTCACTGGCAATATATATTACATACATACAGTTGCAAGAAAAAGTATGTTAACCCTTTGGAATGATATGGATTTCTGTACAAATTGGTCATAAAATGTGATCTGATCATCATCTAAGTCACAACAATAGACACTCACAGTCTGCTTAAACTAATAACGCACAAAGAATGAAATGTTGCCATGTTTTTATTGAACACACCATCTAAACATTCACAGTACAGGTGGAAAAAGTATGTGAACACTTGGATTTAATAACTGGTTGAATCTCCTTTGGCACCAATAACTTCAACCAAACGTTTCCTGTAGTTGCAGATCAGACGTGCACAACGGTCAGGAGTAATTCTTGACCATTCCTCTTTACAGAACTGTTTCAGTTCAGCAATATTCTTGGGATGTCTGGTGGGAATCGCTTTCCTGAGGTCATGCCGCACCATCTCAATCGGGTTGAGGTCAGGACTCTGACTGGGCCACTTCAGAAGGCACATTTTCTTCTGTTTAAGCCATTCTGTTGTTGATTTACTTCTATGCTTTGGGTCATTGTCCTGTTGCAACACCCATCTTCTGTTGAGCTTCAGCTGGTAGACAGATGTCCTTGAGTTCTCCTGCAAAATGTCTTGATAAACTTGGGAATTCATTTTTCCTTCGATGATAGCCATCCGTCCAGGCCCTGATGCAGCAAAGCAGCCCCAAACCATGATGCCCCCACCACCATAAATCACAGTTGGGATGATGTTTTGATGTTGGAGTGCTGTGCCTTTTTTTCGCCACACATAGTGTTGTGTTTCTTCTAAACAACTCAACTTTGGTTTCATCTGTCCACAGAATATTTTGCCAGTACTGCTGTGGAACATCCAGGTGCACTTGTGCAAACTGTAAACGTGCAGCAATGTTTTGTTTGGACAGCAGTGGCTTCCTCTGTGGTATCCTCCCATGAAATCCATTCTTGTTTAGTGTTTTACGTATTGTAGATTCGCTAACAGGGATGTTAGCATTTGCCAGTGACTTTTGTAAGTCTTTAGCTGACACTCTAGGATTCTTCTTCACCTCACTGAGCAGTCTGCGCTGTGCTCTTCCAGTCATCTTTACAGGACGGCCACTCCTAGGGAGAGTAGCAGCAGTGCTGAACTTTCTCCATTTATAGACAATTTGTCTTACCGTGGACTGATGAACAGCATGGCTTTTGGAGATACTTTTATAACCTTTTCCAGCTTCATGCAAGTCAACAATTCTTCATCGTAGGTCTTCTGAGAGCTCTTTTGTGCAAGGCATCATTCACATCAGGCAATGCTTCTTGTGAAAAGCAAACCCAGAACTGGTGTGTGTTTTTTTATAGGGCAGGGCAGCTGTAACCAACACCTCCAATCTCATCTCATTGATTGGACTCCAGTTGGCTGACATCTCACTCCAATTAGCTCTTGGAAATGTCATTAGTCTAGAGGTTCACATACTTTTTCCACCTGCACTGTGAATGTTTACATGGTGTGTTCAATAAAAACATGGCAACATTTCATTCTTTGTGTGTTATTGTTTAAGCAGACTGTGATTGTCTATTGTGGTGACTTAGATGATGATCAGATCACATTTTATGACCAATTTGTGCAAAAATCCATATCATTCCAAAGGGTTCACATACTTTTTCTTGCAACTGTGTGTGTATATATATATATATAATATTCCAAGTAGAGTTAATAATAATAATAATATCAAACTGTTGCAAATACATTGGTACACGTAAATAAGTCGACGATTCAGTCTATTCAGACTTTTTTTAAGACAATGATTGTCTTGATTCAGACTTTTATCAAGAATAGACTGAAACATCGACTTATTTACATGTACCACTGTATTTGCTTAATTAAGCAACAGTTTGATATTATTATTAAGACTCCAGAGTGCTCTCTACTTGGATTATATATTTGGTTGGAGATTGCACCGGAGCGAGTAAAAGGCTGAGAGCTCGAGTGCTGAGAACGAACACACACACACACAAAATCTTCCAGCAATTGTAAAATATATAAAAATGTACTCTAATGTAGGAATTAAGCTATTTATATAAAGAAAGAAAAACAATAGAATAGTATAACACCATTTAGTAGATAAACCACCTACAGGGATGGTGTCGGAGGGTTTCATGTTGCATTTTGTATATACTTCTTTACTTTTATTTGATTACTTTCATGGTCCCTAAGGAAGTCGAAACGCATCACAGATTGCGAGCGAGACACATAGGACCTTCAATTGCTATCTGTATTTTATTTTTTATGCTGGAATAAATTTGCTTTGAACAAGAACAAAGTGCATTGAAGCCTTCCTGAAACAGCACCTCTGTACAGCAAGGAAGGAGCTGTTCCTTGGCCCCTTAACATCACCAGGGGAGGATCCCTTTAACGCATGCCAATTCCTACATCTTGTGAGTGAATTTGGTTACTTAAGTTGTTTATCTACTAAATGGTACACTATAATATTTTTTTATTTTATATCTAGAGCCGTACTCCCATATTTGTGTTGTACACAAACATTTGTAGTGCCTGGATGATATAGTTACACAATAAGCATTATTTAATTATGTTTGTAGTTACAGAGAATATATAAACACACACAAATAGTAAAACTGGTAAAATTAGACCATGGCAAACATGATTAAACGCTATATACTAATAAAGAACAAGGTAGAGACAAAAAAGCAATAAAGAGACGAACTTTCACAAGTTAATGGACTCTCCAGTCAGCTCTCATTGAAGTTTCCTTTTTTTGTGTTTATTTTTTGTTTTTTAAATGCACACAGCAATTAATTTGGTGCAAAAACTGCTGTATGGATCAATATTCCTCACAACCATTGCTTTACATCTACCATAAACCACTCTACAAATACACAGCATGGCATTTAAGAATGAATACGGAAGTGATTGGGATGAGACCACGTCATTTGGTGACAAGGTAGCACTCTTAAATACAGTCTTTACTACTATCCTAACAGCAGTCCAGCAGCGGTGTTTTAGTAAACCACTCACTATTCTCACGTTGTCAGGTGTGACCAAGTGCTGTTGTCCCTACGGCACTGATCACAGATTTGCTGTAAATAAAAACTCAAAAATAAAGCCCAAGAAACAAAGATTAAATTAAAGGAACGCAGCAAGCACCATAACCATGGTTGATAACTTACCGGGGGTCTGCCAGGTGTCAGTCCCTTTCTCCACTGAGAGCTGGAAGCTCCTGCTAGGGGCTTCCATTAGCTCTCCTGAGCTAATCCCTGCATCACCATTAGCAAACATTTTGACTATGTTCATTGGTGGAGGTGCTGAAGTGGTTATGATGCTTGGGGTGTTCCTTTAATGTAAAGAAACTTTCAAAAACTAGATATTCTAAAAAAAAAATATATATATATATATATATATAAAAACGCAGATTTACATGATGATCGGTTTAAATTTATATACAAAGACAAGTACACATGCAAAAAGAAGTGTAGAAAATAGTCTGAGGCTATAGCAAAATAGAAATTTTTGTCACATGCACATTTATAAAAGTGGACATTTTTATTTTAATGAATAGCACATTATGAGATAATCTAAAGGCATAAATGATGACCTTGTGACTTAAGAAAAAAAAAAAAAGAAAATACAGAGAAAATCTAATGAATTTACAAATCTTAACACTTCTAGGAATCAATGTATAAATACAAACCTTTTTTCCTTTCATTCCATTCTCTTTGTGTTTAGAAGTGTAAACCTAATTTCTGAGGTAGGCCATACATGCCTGAAGAAATGTCACATCCTCAATTTTATCACAAGCTAGCTAACTAAAATGTATTATTGGTTATACCAATTCTTTATGTTTTCATATACTTTCAATTACATACTTTACAGGACAAAGTCTGTTAATTATGTAAATTAGCTAACAGTTGCATGCACCCATATGGCACTGTGGGAGAAAATGCAAAGCTTGTGCATGTGTGTACAGCATTTCTATGTTCGATTCCTGAGTATGCAGGCCCACGCCCAAGGCATCATGGGATGGAGAGGTTTCCGTAAGACAGAAATGTAGCATTTCTATGTTTCATTAAAAAGGTATGCAGGCACCTGCACAAGGTGTGTATATGTAATATATATATATATCACAAGATCCAGCGCACTCACCTATCCACTAAACAGCAACTTCAATGTTGAAAGATTTTGTTTTTTTAAAAACACCTAATCTAGGCAAAAATAATGGGGGTTTAGTTACATTATATGATCATACAGTGCATAAGCCTGCCACAACGTCAATGTACCCCATCTTTGGCAGGTCCTACACTAACAGCCTAATGTCTGCTCTTATGAGATTAACCTACTTGGGGAAAGAAATTCCATCTGGGGCTCTCTGCAGTACAAGGCTAAATAGGGCCCTAGGATGAGGCACCTGTGACAGGGAGGGGTGCAAAACCAAGGAGTTGGCTAGACTCCCAAATATATATAAAAAAATGCACTGTAGATCATATAATGTAACTAAACCCCCATTATTTTTGCCTAGATTAGGTGTTTTTAAAAAAACAAAATCTTTCAACATTGAAGTTGCTGTTTAGTGGATAGGTGAGTGCGCTGGATCTTGTGTATTGTATTCTTTGGCCCCCAGCAGCACCCCCATTTATGCATGTTAAGGTGAGTGCAACCAACCCCCTCTTTGTATATATATATATATATATATATATATATATATATATATTATTTATATATATATATATTATATATATATATATATATATATATATATATATATATATATATATATATATTTATTTATTTATTTATATTTTTTTTTTATTTTATTTTTTATTTACCTGTTTAGCGGGGTGAAGAAATAAGGAACTGTGCTTCCCGCCTATATTTAACAACATATGAATTTGTTGGGTCTAGAAAAATAATTAAAATGTAGTAATCCACACAACTGTATATAGCTCTGTAAAGGAACTGGTTGCCTTTATCTTGGCTGTGAATCTCACTTATAAGACCAGTATGAAGAGCAATTCTGGGACAAAGTTCTAGCGCAGTACTAGCCATTGAAACCATTGTGCATTTGTTAATTCTTCCACTTTTAGAATTCCCCCCCCCCAGATTTTTTATTCATAAATAAACTTCCACGTTCCTTCTCCTCCAATAAAATGTGCCCATAAATCACTTTTAAAACATATAGAAAAATATTAAAGGAACACTATAGGGTCAGGAACACAAACATGTATTCCTGACCCTATAGTGTTAAAACCCCCATCTAGCCCCCCTGGGCCCCTCATGCCTCCATAAATATAGCAACATCTTACTGTATTCAAGCCTGAAGCTGTAACTCTGCATGCTGTTTGCCTCAGGAAAAAAAAAAAAAAAAGCTGTATGCTGACATCATCATAAGTGGCAGCCTGATCCAATCACAGTGCTTCCCCATAGGATTGGCTGAGACTGACAAGGAGGCAGATCAAGGGCAGAGCCAGCATGATTCAAACACAGCCCTGGCCAATCAGCATCTCCTCATAGAGATTAATTGAATCAATGAATTTCTATGAGGAAAGTTCAGTGTCTGCATGCAGAGGGAGGAGACACTAAATGTTCGGATGCATTTTAGGCAGCCATGACCCAGGAAGGATCTCTAGCAGCCATCTGAGGAGTGGCCAGTAAAGTTATTACTAGGCTGTAATGTAAACACTGCATTTTCTCTGCAAAGACAGTGTTTACAGCAAAAAGCCTGAAGGTAATGATTCTATTCACCAGAACAAATTCAATAACCTGTAATTGTTCTGGTGACTATAGTGTCCCTTTAAATTGAGACCTATATTATATATTTTGAGACACTGTGAATGCATAGATATCCTGATTATGGTGATTAGCACTCTGGCAGAATACTTGGAAAGCATCATTGGAAGCTCTTAAAAAAATTTAGAGAAATTAAGCTGTTTATACAAAGAAAACACACTGGCTACTTAACTCAATTTTCTAAATACTATATGTGTTTTTGTCCCCCTTCAACTTAAAGACTATTCTGATTTTGTACGAAAGAGGACAGTCGAGAGAGAAGGAGATGCAGGGGTTACATAAAAAAAAATATAAAAGGTCTATGACCGATACATCATATTAAATGTTTTTAATAAACCAGTGTTTAAAATATAACATACAATACAGAGGTAACAAACCTAAAACATGCACACAAACAACATAATTGATAGAAAATTGCTGTGTAATCATGGTTTTATCTGTAGCCATAAACTTACCATTGAGAAATAGCAGCAGGATCGATTCACATACAACTTGCACAACAATTCTTGCGGAATGCTAAGACCATCAGATTCTGCATACTCTGCTACAGTCAGTCCTTCTGTGTAGTGGCCCAATGCAATCTTAAGGTTAGTCTCCTGAAAGGTGTCATTGCCCTCAGCATACAAGTTAAGGACCAGCTGCCGTAGAAACATCTACAAAATAGAGAAAAAGCAATGTGAATGGTTATAAACTGAACAGGAAAAGGTAGTGCAGGATGGGGCAAAATGTGATTTGGAACCTTGCTGTATCTTCTGTTGACACTTTTCCCCATGACAAGAAAAAGTCTCACCAGGAAGAGACTTCACCATCAACAGCTTCGCATTCAGGTTTGTGGCTTTTGTTTTGTTTTTTTATGAATGACTCAGCCACAGATCCACTAACCACATAGGCTAAGTGCAACAGTTCAAAAAGGTCATAGCAATCATACTGTGGCTGCCATCAGGCTATTCACTGTCTGCTTTGATTTTGTGCACAGAAATCAACTGTTCAGTGATCTGCCGTGAACCCAAGCCCCGACGGAAGAGTGGAATCCCTTCAACTTGTGTACGCAGAAAAAAAATTCTTCATCAACATCTGAGAGCCAGGGGGACAGGCTTAGAACCTCTGCGATTTTTGCTTCCATTATAACCCATCTTGAGCAGCTAGACTAGGTGCAGGGAAAATATTGCACATGAGCAGAAAGACGAGCAGAAAGACATACAGAGGAATATGGAATGTTTTTCATACAGTATGGAGTCATATTGAAAGCTTATTAAAATCGAGGTCTTCATTTATAAAACCTCACTGCAACATCTCCCTGGCTGTGAGACAGCTGGGGAGGATTTCTTCCTCTTCCGTTAGTTCCACTGAGCTACCAAAGAGAACATGCACACAAAAAAAATTAAAAAACTGTATGTTTTCTTTGCGGGTATATCTACTAAATAGTGAAGAAAAACGTTTAATGTAGTATGGCATTAACGAACAGATGGGCAAATTATTTTGCAAACTGTAATTGTAAACTTCATTAAACACAAAGAATACCTCAGCCTATGGTGAGCAAGATAGCATTACACTTTAGATCTGAGAGCTTCTTGAGTTAAAAAATTAAATTAAAAAAAAATAAGTTGATTCTACCCTTTCTGTTCTAAATGCAGACTAGGGAACAGTGCACACAAACACAAAAGATTTTGCAAGGCTACTTAAAATTGCGGGATAACAAATATGGGGATACAGTTACACCATTTCTGTTCTAGACACTTTTATGAGAAGAATACACATGTATCAAATTTACAATGAATATAAAATTATAATCAGTTTGTTGCAACTACCTATTTAAAGGAACACTTCAAGCACCATAACTAGTACAGTGCTTTGTAGTGGTTATGGTGCCATGAGTGCCCTTGAACCACAAAGCTGGTTGCTGCTTCTAACCAGAAGCTCCTGCAAGAAGATTCTATGAGCTAATCTGAGCCAAGCACTGCAATACCATGCTTAGATCACATCTGTAGTTGTTATGGTGCTTGGAATGTTGTTATTTTTTTATTTATAAAGCGCCAACAAATTCTGTAGCGCTGTACAATGCGTGTTCATTTAAGGCTTCAGTACTAGACATAATGTGAGAACATGAATTACTAATGCTTACTTTATGGGGTTCTTCACTTAGTACACATAACTACATTCTGAATATTTAGGATTAATATGCATCATAAAGGTGGCCAGACTTAATGTATACACAGTAAAAGAAGAGTCAACGAAGTCAAGGTCAAAAATGCACTAGTGCTATTAACAGAGGCTGGGTGAAGAGATTACAGAGAACAGAATAGTCATCGATAGCTGGGTCAACAAAGCCAAGATACACACAACAGTAAGACCGCACTATTATTAAACAATAGGATCCAAACCAGGGCACTGAACACCATTAAACCGAGTTTTCTATAGGTTTGAAGGGTTGTGAGGTCAATAGGGTCACAACCACACCTACAGATGCCTAGGGGCATAGTATATGACGTAATTGTACATCACGTACGTCGTGACGTTGACATTTGGCCCAGCTGTACAAATGGAGGCAGGACTGCAGCGTACAGAAGTCTGCCTATACTGCCAGAAGGAGATCCCAAGGAGAAGCTGTTACAACATTTCTGCTTTTAGTTTTATATAAAAGTTTACATTACCAATAATTACTCCATTTTTTCTGCATGTCAGAGAAGGGTTACAATTCGAAGAAAATAAAAATAATTGTTCAAACACCACTATCTGTATACATACATACATACATACCTGGTATTCATCTCGACTTCCACCGTATGGTATTGTTGATCTGTTAAATGAGAGGGTAAAAAAAACAAAAAAACAAAAAAACAAGTTACACAGTCAAATGTTCACCATATTCTATTAATTAAGCAAGACAATGATTTTTTTTTTTTAACCTTGTGCCACTAATATAAAAGGACCACTAAATTAAGTAGCCTGGGTGCAGTGGCCCTGTCATTATAACCACGCAATGTTTACATTACATTATAGGGTTAAATCCACCTGCTCCTAACTCTATGAGAATTGAATGACTGACATTGTGAGGTTGGATGCAGACGTCAGAGGAAGAGGAGCTGAAGGCTGCAGAAGAGGGGCAAAGTGGAATGGAGAGGGATCAAATCGCAATAAGGGAACCTATAGACCCAAAATAATATTGTTACAAGAAGAAAAAAAACAAAAAAAAAACAGCAAAATATAGAGATATAAAAAAATCTCAAATTCTTGCCAAAATTGGTCAAGTAGGGCATAACCCAGAGAAGAACAAATTAAAGGACCAGTCTAGGCACCCAGACCACTTCAGCTTAATGAAAATCACAGTGAGAAGACGCAAGCGTCCATAGGAAAGCATTGTAAATGCTTTCCTATGAGACTGGCTGAATGCGCGCGCAGCTCCTGCCGCGCATGCGCATTCAGCCGAAGAGGAGGAGGAGGAGGAGAGCTCCCCGCCCGGCGCTGGAGAAAGTTAAGATTTAACCCCTTCCTCTGTCCAGAGCCCGGCGGGAGGGGGACCCTGATGGTGGGGGCACCCTCAGAGCACTATAGTGGTCCTTTAAGGCAGTCCCAAGTTCTTATATTTAAGAAAAAATTCCACTTCAAATACATCTTACGGTCTAAATTCGCTACATGTATCTTTCCCAGATTACAAATAGAGCTTTGATATACTGTTGCAACATAGTAACCTAGATAGAATAGATATAGAAGGTCTGAGTGCTTTTGGTCTTTATCCCTCCCTCTTGTGCTACAACTGTTTATCCCTGCTTATCTTTTTAATTTGCATTTCAGTGATCACACATTGTAAGTTCTAATACAGAGCTAAGTATTTTAGTAATATTAATAAAACATTTTTTTCTGTTTACAGTTACCTTTAAGAATGACTTTAAAAGGACCACTATAGGCACCCAGACCACTTCAGCTCAATGAAGTGGTCTGGGTGCCAGGTCCATCTAGGGTTAACCCTGCCTGCTGTAAACATTGTAGTTTCAGAGACACTGCTATGTTTACATATGGTTTAACCAAGCCTCTAGCGGCTGTCTCACTGACAGCCGCTAGAGGTGCTTCCCACTGTGATTTTCACAGTGAGAAGACGCCAGCGTCCATGGGAAAGCATTGAGAATGCTTTCCTATGGACTGGCTGAATGCGCGCACGGCCCTTTCCTGTTTGAGAAAACTGCCTTCATTCATTCTTCTCCTAATATTGTTATAATATACAGATAATAACGCTTGTTATACCATACTATATGGACAATAAGAGCTGTGGGGCAGTCACGTTAGTCACTCAGCTTCCACTAATCACTCACTGGCTAAGCAACATCTTTTAAATGAGGGGAAATGCTTAAATGGCAATAAGAAGGTGTAGGAGTGAAATTCTACTGTAAAAAAAATGTATTTGCCAAAAAACAAACAAACCAAAAAAAAAAAAACCAAAACATGTGGTCAAAACCAAATCAAATGCAATAAAAGGGTTACTTCAACCACCATGACCACTTCAGTAATTTCAAGTGTTGATGGTGGTAGGAGTATGTATGTGCAAGGTTTTAGCTTTAAATACTGCAAATACGAAGTTATCTGTTACTCTGTTCCGGGCTGCCTAATGTCAATTCTGTGCATATTTTGCGTCTGACATCAGCGCGCACAGTAGGCTGCCAACAGATGTAATTATCTCCTTCTTTGGAGGCAGAGCGCCTGCAAGGGGAAAATTGCTCTCTCCCACCCACTACTGTGCACTTCCTCCCACAGATGAAAAAAATGGGAAAAATCCTCCCACCCTCCCTCAAAGGCTCAGATTGCACACATGCACTCTGAGCCATCAAAATAGTCCAAACAGACTTAATTACGAAAAGCCAGTGACTGTACTTCACGCAGCAACCCTAATGTCATTACAAGCTGTGGAAAGCTTCCCCCGGTGCTGGATTCCAGGTAAGTAAAAACCTATTTTTGACAATGGTTATGGTGCCCAACAGGGCATTATGAACTTAAAGGGACACTATAGTCACCTGAACAACTTTAGCTTAATGAAGCAGTTTTGGTGTATAGAACATGCCCCTGCAGCCTCACTGCTGCTTAATCCTCTGCCATTTAGGAGTTAAAGTCCCTTTGTTTATGAACCCTAGTCACACCTCCCTGCATGTGACTTGCACAGCCTTCCATAAACACTTCCTGTAAAGAGAGCCCTATTTAGGGTTTCTTTGTTGCAAGTTCTGTTTAATTAATATTTTCTTATCCACTGCTATGTTAATAGCTTGCTAGACCCTGCAAGAGCCTCCTGTATGTGATTAAAGTTCAATTTAGAGATTGAGAGATTGAGATACAATTATTTAAGGTAAATTACATCTGTTTGAAAGTGAAACCAGTTTTTTTTCCCATGTAGGCTCTGTCAATCATAGCCAGGGGAGGTGTAGCTAGTGCTGCATAAACAGAAACAAAGTAATTTAACTCCTAAATGACAGTGAACTGAGCAGTGAAATTGCAGGGGAATGATCTATACACTAAAACTGCTTTGTTAGTAAAAGTAATTAGGCTAAAGTAATTTAGGTGACTATAGTGTTCCTTTAAAAATACTTTGTTAAACAAACAGTTATAGTAACCCTTTAAGGGGAAACACCAACATTAGAAATATAAACTTGTATTTCTAACAATAGGGTTTCTTCTACCCAATTTAGATTTAGCACCTCACCCAGAGAAGCATTGTGGGAGAAATACTGCGCATGCACAGAAATCACCTCCCTAATCAGCCGCTCCTTATAGAGATGCTGATCATATACACACACACACACACATCACCAAGAAATTCATAAATAAAACTGTATTTGAGGGGGAAGGGGAGGTGGGGGGGAACGCAAAAAGAAAAACACACAAAACAAAAACACTTGAAAGTTACTACTACTAGTAATAAACCACCTAAACCATTTTTAGTAAAGGCACTTTGTATCTGTTTATTAGCCTTCTACTTCTCAATTCCATCCACCTACTACTTTTCCTCCCTCCCCCTCCTGTTAGCTCTAATTGTTCAATTTCTACCGATAAATTACACTTCTTTCACTGGAAAAAATGATGCTGTCACATAACCAAATGCTATTGTATAACACATTGAATCTACTACTGTTTATTGCAGGTCATCTGCACTGAATTTGCTTCTTTGAAATAAAATTTAAAAAAAATACTCACTGAATAAACTGCAGGCCTTTCTCGATTTCTTCGCTCCGTTTTTGCCTTTCCATAAGAACACCTGTGGAAAAAAAAAAATTATATATATACACATACACTTCAACAAAAGAAAGGTTCCTATCAAAATTAGGGACTTTAAAAATCCTTTTAAGGCCAATATTAAATCCCTGGGTTACTATTGCCATTGAGATGAGATGATTGCAGATGTGTAGTCCTACATCTAAAATGATCGAGGTTGTGAAGGTATAAATTTAGTAAGACTGGCAAAGGTACAGCATATCAAATGGTCAAGATGTTATACCAGTGTCCCAGGACATTACAATATTTTTATTGCTAGAATGCAAAGTATAACACTTTAGAGTTTAGAAGACAAAATGTGGAGAATGCAAAAAGGACTTACAAAATAGGAATTTAGAACTAAAAATAAAATCACCATAAGGAGCAATAATGAACTTGACTACCATCAATGAAAACGGCCCAATGCTCACTGGTTAAAGGACCACTATAGTGCCAGGAAAACATACGCATTTTCCTGGCACTATAGTGCCCTGAGGGTGCCCCCACCCGCCGAGCTGGATGGAGAGGAAGGGGTTAAACTTACCTCTTTCTCCAGCGCCGGGTGGGGAGCTCTCCTCCTCTTCGGCTGAATGCGCATGCACGGCAAGAGCTACGCGCGCGTTCAGCCAGTCCATAGGAAAGCATTCACAATGCTTTCCTATGGACGCTGGCGTCTTCTCACTGTGATTTTCACAGTGAGAAGCGCAGAAGCGCCTCTAGCGGCTGTCAATGAGCCAATGAGCCACTAGAGGCTGGATTAACCCTACTATAAACATAACAGTTTCTCAGAACAGTTTCTCTGAAACTGCTATGTTTATAGAAGAAAGGGTTAACTCTAGCTGGACCAGGCATCCAGACCACCTCATTAAGCTGAAGTGGTCTGGGTGCCTATAATGGTCCTTTAATGCTTTAAACATATGAAGAAAAAAAAAGGTAAATGAAATACAGAGGCTGTTCTATAATTAAGCCAGTTAGGCGACTGCCCAAGGCCTCATACTTCTTGGGGCCTTGCCTCATGTCCCTCTTAGAGCAGGGGTAATCAACCTTTTAAGAGTACAGTGCCGAAACAAGCTCTTAAAGTCCCTTGCTGTGTCGGTCCTGTTTTTAAAATTGAGGTGTGTATGTTGCTGTATTTTGCTTGTGTTATTGAAGACTTCTGTAGTTGATTTGTAGGGTTGTACATTTTGTAGGCTGTTATATTGTATATGTTCTTGAGTAGTTTGAGATATTGTGTATGATACCTATGAATGTGGGCTTTGTATGGGGGCTGCTTGTGGAATTGCGTGTCTGGGTGATTTGTCACATATGTGTTTGATGGTGGGTATGAGTGGGGCTGCTTTTGGTATTGCATGTGTGGGCTGTTCGTATAATTTGTATGAGGTGGAGGCTTATTCAGCAATTTTGTGTATATCTAGCAGTGTGGGTGGCTTCCCTGGCTTCCTGTGGGGACTGGGCTAGCCAGGTAGAGGTCTAGGGCAGGAGCTGCGATAGCTGCCCCGGTCTGCTCTACTCCTGTGCACATTGCAGTTGACAAGTGCTGGGAGGAAGTGATCTGAGCTTCCTAGCAGATATCCGTTTTTCTATGGCAACCTTAAGTGCTGTGCAGATGCAGCCCGAGTGCCATTCATGGCACAAGTGCCGTAGGTTGCTGAACCCTGTCAGAGAGCCTTGCTGTCACTGTGAGAACATCAACCAGAGCTTCTTATTCGAGTTTTGCCTAAGGCCTTGCAAAACTCTAGAGCCTCCTCTAATGAAAATGATAAATATAACCTGAAGTTTTTAATCATGAACTGAAATGTTGACAAATAACAGTTGTTTTATTTTTTGAAGAATCAGGTGTGCGGACCGTTCCTTTGGTGAATTCTATTCTAGAATTCTAAAACCTCCTGGTTTAATCTAAAATGTTATTTGGACGAATCACAAAACAAAAGATGTGGACAATGGACTAAACGTTAAATCTGTTTAGTGAGTTCCGCCTATGGAGCCAAAAAACAAAGATAGTAGGGGACAGCTATTAAATGGTGACTTGATTCACAGATTAAGTGAGACTTGACCAATAGAGGGAAAAAGTACAATACAGACATTGGCTTCCTGCAGATGAAGGTGCAAGGAGCTGAAGAGGACTGGCATGAAAATCATGGCGGTGGCCGCAAGGGACAGGTTCAGGTAAGTAAAACTCACATGACGGTGACAATGCCTTTTTAATAAACAAACAAATGTAGATTATTCTGCATTTCCTCCCTCCCCCCCAATCTATTGGTTACCTCTTCTCACTTGATCGTTGAACCAAATGGCATTTAATCAATACACTGTTAAATATATAAATAATGTATATTGCAGATTGGCGCAATTTTGGTTAGTATAAATATCATGGACAAAATGCTTTTTTTCCCCCCAGAATTATCAATTCAACTGAAACAAGATGTTTCTCTGTGCAAAAGTCTACTAGATACTCACACAGTATAAAACGATCCACATATTGTGAAGCTGGAAACGTAGAACCATTCTTGTGAGTAAATAGTGAAATAAAACCAAGTGAGGCACCAGGTAGGCACCAGGTGTAGGCACCAGGTGTCCAACAATAAACAAACCCAACAAAGTCTGGTGTAAGGAAGCAAATGTAATAACCTGCTGCACTCTGGTATGTTCCCACTGGTATCTGTTCACTCATGTGATTTAAAGTTCTGGAATAATGTGATGACTTAGGAAAGCCCACTATTAAAGGGACTCTATAGTCACCAGAACCATTAGAGATTAATGTAGTTGTTCTGGTGTCTATAGCATACCCTGCAAGTTCAGCAATGCAACATTTACTTTGCTGCCTAGGAACACCTCTAATGGCAGTGACTCAGATGGCCATTAGAGTGTCTTCCTGGGTTAGGTCCTGCAATCCTTGCTGGACCTACATTCAGCATCTCTATAGTCTGCATGGAATCTCTGAATGCTATTAACGCTATTCTGAGGGGGGGCAGGCACCTAAACATTTAACCCAGCACTATAGTGTTCCTTGAAACTCCAATAGGCTGTACAGTAGACAGTGCTTTCCAAAGCAGGACACAGCTCCACCAGTGAATCAGCTTACTGCCAGTGAATTAGTGTTTGAAGCCTGTCACTTTGTTTCTGTATTCTTCAAGCATGCCCAACATGCTTGTTGTCTCGAACTAGATCATTTTTACAGCATCTGTATTGTATTGCTTCACAAGACGTGTAGTTGCTGTGAAGTTTTTGCTTCTACGTGTAGGGCTCTGCTGTTCCTTGGCAATCAGTCCTTCACATACTATTTTAGTATGGCGCTGTATGAAAAAAATAGTAGATTGACAGATGTGGTGTGGACTTTCATGTACACTACTATACATTTTTAAGTATTATGCATAGTAGTAATTTTATGCTCCTTAATTTGAGCATAGTTTCACTTCAAATTTAGTTACATCTTCTAAAGCACTAATTATCTAATTTAGGATACATGGATGATTGGTGCTGCTTGTGGACTTCCACAAATGGGGCAAGCTTCTAATGATCACAACATGCTGGCTTCATTGCGAGCACATTGGTGTCAAAGTGTCCTCTTATCCCCCCAGCATTTCCTCCCATGCCAACATCATTGTGACACCTATAGCAGGTTTATCCAGTGTTCCCTGTCACTCAATCCTTGCCATAGACCTCTGATTGACAGGTGGAGGAGAGGGACACATGTTTACTGAATATTAGATGGCTAGTAGAGGTGCTTCCTGGGTTAGTGCTGCACAGTGTGTGACACTGATCGTTTCCCATAGAGATACACTGATTCAAAAGAGCTCTATGAGGAGATGCTGATTGGTGCAGCGTTTTGCCACGCATGCGCAATAGCCTCCCAATGCATTCTGATGGCAAAGCAATGGGTTAGCTGAGATCATCAAGCGTGATTATCTCAACCATGGAGGCGGTGCTAGCCATGCGATTGGAGGGCCACCTAAACATACAGACACTCATACATACACTGACAGATTCTCACAAACTGATGCACACACAGACACAAATTATTTGTTTTAATTGAATTTAAGTCCACCTAGCCTCCCTACCTTTGAGAGAACTGGAGTGGATAGGCATTCCCTGTGGCAGAGTGGGGCTGCTGTCATCTTGACGCTCTTCTTGCTATGCTCCCTCGCGCTACTTTGTGATGCCGGGATGGAGTGATGTCATATTCCATCTCCCGACGGCACGCAAGGGAGCAGAGTAAGAAAATTACAACTCCCTCACTGCCTCCATTCCCAACAGCATGCCAACCGCTCATGGTCCCCGCCCTACCCCCAACCTTCACTCTCTTTGGCCTGGCCGCACTCCTCAGAGGGTACGGGCTAACACACACCCAGGCACCAGAACAAAATTCCTAGTCGCCACGGCGACCTGGGATATTATTGAGCCCTGGACAAGTAGATCATACTTATCATTACGGATTGCACCATTATTTATACATAACCCACTACTTCTCAAAATACATGTATCCAGACGAATCGCATGCTTCTTAGTGCTTCACATTACACACTGCTGCCCAGGGTGGGGTAGTCAGTTATAAACAAAACTTTATTTGGGCACTCCCATTTCACTCCAAGATATTCATCCAGTCTATTTGCTGTGGTTTTAAAAGTAAACAGAACATTTTGAACAGAATATTCTCAAGCCTGCTTGGCCTGTACATCTCCAGCATCATACAAACACAACAACCAAATCACATTCCAAGTTTTGACACTGCCATGACAAAGGTTCAAAGGGGACACATTTACAGCATTGTTTACTACAGTTTGAATTGTCAGGAATAGTAATAATAAGAATTTCTCATTTCAGGAAAAAAACAAAAAACACTCAAACTTGAAAAATGTTACATTCTTGCTGGTTCATATTTTAGTAAATAATTCTGGTTGTCTTTGACTTTTCAGTAAATACAGCTGATCGCCTGCACAATTTGTAGCAGCAGCAGCAGCAGCAACTACTAAAATAAATAATGCAAATTCACTAGGAAATAAATAAGATGAATTAAAACTCAAAAGCAAATCATTTAATGCATTCCAAACTAAATGGAAGATATTTTAAAATAAACACTGCCCAGGCAGTAAATTAGTCATTGTGGGTCTAGTCTTGTCTGTATAGGAATGCAAGGATTTTATACAAATACACATCTATTGCATTATTCTAATTGTGCTTCTCTGTATATGTACATTTATGTTTTAACTCTATGCGTTGAAACGGTTTAAGTTCTGTTTTATTATCTTAACACTCTGTATAGTAACAATCTCACAGTGGATGAATTGTTATACACAGTTATGGCACTGAAGAGGTTAAGTGCCAACAAAACCTAATTAAAGGTGCAATGTATGTGCCATATGTTCCCATTTAACCCCCCTCCGTGCCAGCCAGAGGCAAAAGGCTACCCATTCCTGACTCCGGATATAGAATGCTTTGTATAGTTATTATTTAGCATGTTTATGCTTATATATGTAGCTTAATCTACAAGTTCCTGGACATGATACTCACCCTGCTGGTTTTTGAGCCCTGAACAAAGTAAGACACATAGAATATTCTAACAGGATTCTAGCAGGATTTAGACGATATTTGTCGTAAAAACCTCTTTACTGTCGTTTGGTTGCAGTTTCCTCCCATGTGTCTATTTTTTTTCCTCTTTACTTTCATTTCCAGGTCTCAGACAAGGAAGGGCATTGAAGCTGAATAGAGGCTCCTCCTTCTTACTGGCATTAGTGGATGGGTCCTAGAGAGAGAAAGCTGGACATGTCTTCCTGTTTCAGCATGTATTTTACAGGCCTAGTAGATATCTGTGCTGAGCTGCTCATTTGCTCAGAAGAGGCAGCATTGTATTGATAATGGGCCACATGTTTCTTTGGCAGTATTAGAAAATACAACCAGTATGTTAACAATCAGAGGGTTAATTACTAACGTGAGCAGTCAAAGGAAAATTCAAATTTTAGGTCAAAATAGAACAAGGAAAATTCCACATCTCATCCATATCTGGCCTTAAATTTGAAATATTCACTTTCAGTTCTCACATTAGTAAATAGCCCTATTTGTAGTAGGAGTTGTTAGTAAAATTCAGCAGCCAAACTAAAAACTGGGAACGTTTTCTGACTGGGAAAATATTTTCAGATTTGGTGATTGTGCCCTGAAATTTGAATTTCGCTTTAAATTCTCAAAAACTCCCTAGAATGTGAACTGTTGGGAGTTAAAACTGTCTTTGTCATTTTATAGCCATTGTCGTTTTAATTATGTTTATTGATCACGTAGTGCAGGGTCCCTAATCGAACATGCATGTATTGGTTGCCAGAGACTGATTGACACTGCAGAACTGTGGCTGCTGTCATTAACTCTTTTCCTGTGTTATTTCCCTATTCTTCACTCCTTCAAATGACCTCTGTAGGCACCATAACTACTTAAACTGCTTGAAGTGGTTAAGGTGCCTGGAGTCTGTGGGCATTTGGGAAAGATGTCCCAGCAGTCTGCCCTATTACAATATGGCAGAGATGATGCTGTGCTCCTACTCATACCAGTGATAGGGGCAATGATTGGTTGAGAGTGCACAGCTGATGCCCTCACTGTCTACTACACTGGTATGGTGTAAAGCGGCGCATCGCTCCACCTCCAATATTTTGTAATGGGCGCCAGGCTGCTGGGGCCCAAACATCTCTGCTAAACACGAGCTGGCACATAATTTGACCAGAGCTGGCCAACCACCAGAAAATAAGTGACATTTTTACAAATACAATAAGTTGCATCCACCTTGTGGTCAGTCAGACAGTCAGGAGGAGGCTCCTCCTTACTCGAATTGGATATTCAGTGCTTTTCTGAGAACTATGGCAAAGAGTGGCGATTGTCACAAATGGCTTAGTGGAGCTGTGATGAGGAGATCTTCTTGAGGCTGGATTAGAGGAAAGTAAAATGTTTTCTTTACAGGAATGGGGACAGGTGGGAAGCAAAATCCAAAAAGACTGACACATTAAAAATAAATGTACGCCTAAGTGTTCCCTTAAAAGTCATTCACACTAACTATTGAAATCTACAAAAAGGGGGCGGGTCCGGACCGCCGAGCTGGACGGTCGCAAGTAAGACCAGCTCCTGCAACCTAAGACCAAATAAGCCATAAACTATGAATTAAGACAAAAAACGTCCGCAACGGTGGCCCTCATCGGGCAGAGAACACTGGATCCAGTGTGAGGCTGGCCCAACGGGTTTCAGTCCATTGGAGAAGGCTTCCTCACTGGCACAATCGAGGCCTACTACAGCGGTGAGTGGAGCAGACGACCGCTGCCCCGCTATCCTGCCCATCAGTGCTCAACCAAGAGCCAGACCCGCGAGGAACTGACCCCGTTTCCCCCCCCCCTTTGGACCGGGCGTGATCCCGGCCCTCAACTTCAAGCCCCGACCATCGCAAAGCATCTAGGCGCAGCAGCAAGGCCCCCCAACCTGCAGCCCAGGCACTACAACCAAGATGGCGGAGGCCATGTGTGATGGCGCTGAGACCAGAGCCACCACAGGCTACTCACCCGCATCGGCAGTAAAAGGCGGATTGTAGGCACCAGTGGCACAAACTCCTACTGCAGCCACCCACCCGCATGCACCCTCCAACCCGGACAAGCCACTCACCTCCTGAGACATAGCCAAGGCTGTATGTTGAGAGACAGGTCCGCAGCAGGCAGCGGAGAGGAAGGCACAGAAGGCCAGCGCAAGCCAAATGGAAAAGACCACAAGATCATAAACCGTGACACGTCATTCTCCCGACACACCGAGATCCAGATGTATCTTGCCGGAAGCTGCACACCTCTCCGAGTCTACCGTACAGAGCCTACCAATCGACCACGACGACGTCGCACTACACACACGCAGCGGACCTGCAGCGAGAACACACTGAGCCCGCAGAAGGCAGAGACTAACCAGAGACATATGAGGACACATGGATAATGTGTCATGCAGCTAGCGATCTGCATCCCAGACACAAAAGCAAGTCGCTCTGTCACACTGAACTAGCCTTAAAAATCTTGATTGAATGTGTTGTGGGGAGATGGGGGGTGAAATCTAGCATCCATCATCTGAAGCTCATACCCAGCTAAATGTATATGTATGTTGCCTACCTATGGGATATAAATTGTGAGACTAACATTACCTTAGTGAGATCCACTGGTAGAACCAATGTATGCATGTTGCCATTAACCAGCTGTGAATAACAGGTACTACGTAACAATAGTACGCACTAAACATGTATACCAATTTCAATGTTTATCAAAGTTACTAGCTCATTCCAGGTTACCTGTAGAAAATATGCAGTTTACTACTATTGAGCCATAACACACTAACTACTTGACCAAGCTGAATGTTGTTATATGTTTGTTCAACATTTCAATATATATAAAATGTGCACGCTAATCTCTTACCCTATTGTAACTCATGAAACCAAGTCGGAGGAATGCCGTTGGGGTACCTCAGGCATGTTTGTACAAATCTTTGCATGCCAAAAATCCCCCCCCCCAAAAAAAGGATATTAGATCCCATTGTACAGCGCTACGGAATTTTGCTGGCGCTATATAAATAATAAAATAATATTAATAATAGAAACCCTAGAATAGAGACCTTTGGGCATTGTCAGATGGGAAAGTTTAAAGAGGCCAGGAATCTCAATTCTGCCGCCTGACTTGTTGGAATCCATATAACCCTGTGAACGCAATCAACAACCCATTGGGATAACTTGTTCTGTTCAACACTAAAAGCTATAGGACAATATAAATACAGTGTATATATATTAGCAGACTTCTCTATTAGGACATCCAACACATTACTGCCTTATTGAAAGCCAATAGCTAATGACAGAAATACATTTAGGACATATTAAGCAAGCATGATGAGTCTATAACCAACAAATGAGTTTTTGAAAAGTGCCCCGAATTCTTATTAGATGACCAGCCTCTCTGCAACATCTTACCCTGCAACAATGTTACCCTTTGGATTCAATTCCACTACTACTCAACATTTAGCGAATAACCAACCCTGTGTAAATGTATTTGGAATTTTTGGCCAAAATAGTCAATATATAAAAAGTATCCAAGCAGGTCAACTCTATTCTCAAGTTATTTTTGATTTAGGTAAGATTAGGTAATTCGCTTTATATTTACTTGGGGATTTATGAGTTAATCTTCAAACTAGCGAATTGAAATCCGAATAGTATAAATTTGCCTAAAATAGCCAAGCTGTGACTATAGCTAAACTGAAGTTTTTTTTCTGGTTACCTTTATTTTTCAATAAAGGGAAGGAAATTGCAGAACTAATCGTTATATACACAACACTTCCCATTGGTCCTTACTATAATAATAGATTTTATTTATTTATGTTTGCAACAAAACCTGTTGGTGGTTCACCCCACCTGCCCATATGGACCAGCCTTCCACTATGCTGGGGAATGTAATCACTAAACTTCTAAATAGAATACATTGACATTCAATGGGAAGGTTTGGGCTAAAGTAGCTGACCTAGAAAGACTCAGCAATAATCACAGCTTGGCTATTTTAGCCCAAATTCTACAATTCTGATTTCAAATCATTATTTCTGGGAGTCTGGTGAACACCACCACCCACGGGCTTTGCTGTAACAGTGTCAATGACCACGTCCTTGCGTAATGCTATGACGTCATTAACTTCCTAGAACGCCGCCTCGCATGGCAGTCACCAAGATGGCGGACCGCTAGAAAATTCAAAGTTCGCAACTACCCACAGAGCGCGGACCTGTCTCCGGCGCGCAAGGCCTCACGGGAACTGTAGTCCGCGTCTTCGGCACACCACAGCGCTTCTTGGCAGTCTATCCAGCACTTCGAACTACAACACCCGTGAGGCATTGCGGGGCGCGGTCGTTGTGAGGAAATCTGCCGGTTCGTGGGGAAAAAAAAGAAGACGTTTCGCCCACAACAGCGTGTGCGCTGACAGGCTCCACTTCAACGGCCGGTATTCAAAGAGCGGTTTAACGGTAGGTACGGCTTTAAAACGGTATCTCGGGTCGGCTCTATCCTGCTGTGTCTACAATGTGTTGTCCTTATTTACTAAGAATAAAATCATCATCATAGTAATAATAATAATGTAATGTAATGGGAGAAAAGAACAAACCGCTTTCAGACCTTAATAACGGAGTAAAGAAACCTAACCCTCAAACCAGTTACTGTCCAAGATGGGTTTAGACTAAAAATATCGATTTCGATATTTAGTGAATAGCCCCATCGCTGGTGCCTTTGGCGGGATGTTCTCTCAGGCTGTCAATTTAAATGGGCTCTGCTGGGCTGCATTGCTCTCAGACTGACTGTAATACGGGATTATTATTATACACATCATATAATATCACAGGCTGGATTATTATACACATCATATAAAATTACAGACTGGGTTATTATACACATCATATAATATCACAGGCTGGATTATTATACACATCATATAAAATTACAGACTGGGTTATTATACACATCATATAAAATTACAGACTGGGTTATTATACACATCATATAATATCACAGGCTGGATTATTATACACATCATATAAAATTACAGACTGGGTTATTATACACATCATATAATATTACAGGCTGGATTATTATACACATCATATAATATTACAGGCTGGATTATTATACACATCATATAATATTACAGGCTGGATTATTATACACATCATATAATATTACAGGCTGGATTATTATACACATCATATAATATTACAGGCTGGGTTATTATACACATCATATAATATTACAGGCTGGGTTATTATACACATCATATAATATTACAGGCTGGGTTATTATACTGATCATATAATATTACAGGCTGGGTTATTATACTGATCATATAATATTACAGGCTGGGTTATTATACACATCATATAATATTACAGGCTGGGTTATTATACACATCATATAATATTACAGGCTGGGTTATTATACACATCATATAATATTACAGGCTGGGTTATTATACACATCATATAATATTACAGGCAGGGTTATTATACTGACCATATAATATTACAGGCAGGGTTATTATACTGACCATATAATATTACAGGCTGGGTTATTATACACATCATATAATATTACAGGCTGGGTTATTATACACATCATATAATATTACAGGCTGGGTTATTATACACATCATATAATATTACAGGCTGGGTTATTATACTGATCATATAATATTACAGGCTGGGTTATTATACTGATCATATAATATTACAGGCTGGGTTATTATACACATCATATAATATTACAGGCTGGGTTATTATACACATCATATAATATTACAGGCTGGGTTATTATACACATCATATAATATCACAGGCTGGGTTATTATACACATCATATAATATCACAGGCTGGGTTATTATACACATCATATAATATCACAGGCTGGGTTATTATACACATCATATAATATCACAGGCTGGGTTATTATACTGATCATATAATATTACAGGCTGGGTTATTATACTGATCATATAATATTACAGGCTGGGTTATTATACTGATCATATAATATTACAGGCTGGGTTATTATACTGATCATATAATATTACAGGCTGGATGATTATACTGATCATATAATATTACAGACTGGATGATTATACTGATCATATATTATTACAGGCTGGATGATTATTCACCAAAGCGTGAACTGTAGGAAAATATAATAAATTCAGACATGCCGAGTTATTCACTAAAGTGAGAATTCAAAGTGGATTTAAAATTGAATACCGAAATGGTAAAATAAGTCGGCTATTTGTTCAGTTCCATTATTCTAAAATGTGAAATTCTCCTAGAATTCACAGTGAATTCTCACTTTAGTGAATTGCCCACTATCTTGGCAAAAATAGTAAATTTGGAAAGAGTATCCATGCAGGTAATCTTTTTTTTTTTTTTTTTAGGTTTGGGGCTATGCTTAACTTTATATTTATTGGGGGATTTATTCATTAAAATCCAGTTAAAAGTAGAGAACTGAGATCCGATCCGAATAACATAATGCAGCCTAAAATAGACACGCTGTGACTGTAGCTGAGCTGAAGATTTCATTTTCCATCCAGATTTCTATTCACTACAGTTCAGTAAATATGCCCAAGCAAGTAACTAGAGGACAGGGTTGGCACAAGGCAGATTTTCAGTAAGCTAGTCATGGGCATCTGGGGTTCACTCAGATGGTGGAAGCAGGGAGCAGCGATGGAGGACCCCATATTTGTTACTATACTTTATTATTATTCAGGTGCTGTGCGAGGTAAGACGTAAAACTGTTCAATAATCCTTTGACTACTTATAATGAGGCGGTGTGACGACACCTCACTGTAGTGGTTATGGTCCTTGGAGTTTTCCTTTAATTATTTGTCTGATTTTTTCCAAAAGATAGATCCACAAATTTTAAACAAAATCTGTCTTAAAGGGACACTGTAGACTTATTGAAGTGATCTGGGTGCAATGTCCCATGTGACCCTGCAATAGTAATTATTGCAGTTTCTTAGAAACTGCAATAATTACCCTGCAGGTTAACTCCTCCTCCTGGTGTCTGTCTAACTTGACTGTACCTTTGCCCAAGTAAAGGACATATTGCACAAGACTACAAGCACTCTGAGTGCATTTCTCTGGGACGTTATGTATATTGTGCTGTTTTGGGCACTCTGTGATAAGTCACCCCCCTTTTATGCGAAGGAAAATGCTTAAAAAATAGTCTAAAACTTTACCAGCACTAGTCAAGGATCTACCGTGTCCTGACATCACACCGTGTTACTTCATCTCCTTGGTCCAATCAAATGCTTCTCCTATAGAAGCATTTGATGGAACTGTTTGATTGTTTTACCTCTGAGCCGGTCAGGGGAGAGAGTAGAGGAGTCTTTAAAAAAATAAAATAAAAGGATCCTTACAGGTATCTATACAAAACAAAACAAAAAATCAAATTACTTGCATTTTCTCCAGTGCTGCGACCCCTTCTCCAGTTTCGTAATTCTGGATTCATGCCAATCCAGTGCTCCTTATAAAGGAGGATTGGGGAATGTAGGCACCTGCGTGGCACTCGCCTCAATGCGCTTCCTATGATTCCTCCATAGAGAATCATTGAATACAATGATAATCTATGGTCAAGTGTTAAGACACTGCGCATGCGCAAGTGACGACACAGCATGTTACGGTATGAGTCGAGAAGAGGGAGAGAATGTCTCTCATATTGAGAGACCTTGGATGTGTGACTTGAAGATACACTTCCAAGCCTTCTAACTAGTTTAGTATTAGGTTTTAAGAGGGGTAGCAGGTTCGGCAGTACTGCAGGTACTATAACAACTTCAATAAGATGTCTCCAGTGTCCCATTAAATTAAAGCAGGAGTGGAGGGGTGATGGACGCTTTTCCTTGCATGCACTGCCTGTAGGGAGAAGCTAATTATGTCCGTTGCCAGAATGCAGTGCACATTGACGTCTGATGTATTTTTTTTCATACTACTGACATTTGGCAGTCCGGAACAGAGATCCTGGCTGCCAAAGTTAAGTGTGCTGGGAGTGCAACTGGCACCCGGCATACAGGTGCAAATATCTCTTGATGTGCAACGTTTCATGAAGAATCTTACCATCATGACCACTTCTAAAACCAGAAGTAGTCATATTAGTAGAACTAACCTTTTAAGGGGGCAGTCAGTTGCTTAAGGAAACCTATCTGTCTTGGAAAGACTTCTCACTGAACTGTAATACAGTTAACTGAGAAGACTGTGATTGGACAGCTGCAGTTGAGGAAGAAGAGTGCTTGCAGTAGCTTTACTAGATCAAGGGTCTGCAACCTTTTAGCAGCACTGTGCCAATATAGGATTGTGATGTCCCGTGCTGATCCTATTTTTCTAAATTGAGGTGTGTATGCTACCGTATTCTGCTTGTTATTTTTACTGTAATTGTTTTGTATCATTGTATTTGTGCGTATATGAGCTAGTATATTGTATACACATGAATGTGGGCTGTGTATGAGGGTTGCTTGTGGAATTGTGTGTGGATGGATATGTCACATTGTGTGTTTGGTAGTGTGTGTGGGTTGTTTGGGGTATTGCATGTGGGATTGTGTGCATGTATGTGGATTGTAAATGGTGTTGCGTTTGTGGGGATTATGTGTATGTTTGTGTGTGGGCTGTTTGTATTATTTGTATGAGGGGAAGCTTATTCTGCAGGTCTGTGTATATCTAGCAGTATGGGTGGCTTCCCTGGGTGCCAGTGGGGACCAGGCTGGCCAGGTACAGGTCAAGGACTGGAGCTGCAACAGCAGCTGCAGGCTGCTCTACTACAGTGTGGATTCCCATTCACAAGTGCTGGGAGGAACCGATCTTAGATCACTTCCTCTACGTTCTGCAATGCATAAATTGAGGATTTTCCTTCACCATCTTTTCGTATTAGCAGATATCTGAAGTTTCACTGAGACTCCTGATAGGCCAGAGCCTGTTTGGCTCTAGCAGCCTTGAATGCCGTGGAAAGACACCTCTAGTGCCGTAGGTTGCCTACACCTGTACTAGATACTCTTCTTATCCACTATACAATGTCTTATATCCCCAAAGAAAACATGCAAAACAAATTAGACATATTTTCATTGGGGAATATCGATTGATTTAATATTTAAAACAAATAATTATATGGATCGTTTCTTTAAACATGTACGGTAGAGTTATGCTGAGCATTATAGGAAATTACATTTAGAAACGTCTAGGATGTTAACTGTCACTAGTTTAAGATACTTCTTCTGTTAGTTTGGGAGTTTGTCTGCACTCAAGATGCAGTGGATTGCCTCCACATGATACCTTTACATACAACACCATTTTCCAAGTACCTGTTTCTCCATCAACAAGCTGTCATGAGTACAGGGACATTATAGTGTTGCTGTGTTAAAGCTTTATATTTTGATCTTAACCATTTTTACAGTTGTATTTAGGATTTGCGGAGTGGATATTGAGCTGCAATGGTTAAAGTGGCTACAAGCCACTGATGCTTAAGCCTTTCACATATAACCTGCACTTCTTGGATCCTTACCCTACTTGCCTTACACAAGTGCAGCTTTTTTCTATAATGTTTTGGTTTTTTAAAGGGACACTCCAGCTAAGCTTAAAGGGAAACTATAAGTGTCAGGAATACAAAGCTGTATGTTTTCCTGGCACTATAATGGTCCTTTAAAGGAATTGTATAGGTAAAAAAACAAAAAAACAAACATATTTCCCCCCCCCCACACCAACAGTAAACCTACTGTCACTAAATGCTAATAGTGTAAATATGAGCTTTAGAAGTACATGCTTTAATCTTTACTTTGATCAGATGTTCTGCTCCTACTCTGATTTTATGTAATTGTCCCATTTGCTTTCTCCCTGCTTCCTGTATTTTAGCCAGATGGTCCACCAATGGCCATGATCCAGTAAATCTCCATGAGGATCAGTAATGGCATGTCCACAATGTATGTCCACCAATGGCCATGACCCAGTAATTCTCTATGAGGATCAGTAATGACATGCCTTACTGGTCGAGCCTGAGTTTCACTTAGCTCAACACATGCCCACAATGTCTTCCATAGCCTCCTCAGAGTCCTTAGCATTCAGACACTAGAACTTACAAACCACATCTCAGACACACACACACACACACAAATATGTTCTCATCACATTAGGTATCATATAGTGTCAAATGTTTATTATAAATATAAAGAGGCTGACAGGAAAAAGGTTAACAGTGGGTAGGGAACTTGGCTGACATGGACAGGGGGGAATATTTTAGTGCCCCCACCCTCAGGGTCCCCCTCCCGCCCGGCTATGGGGAGAGGAAAGGGGTAAAACTTACCTTTTTTCCAGCGCCGGGCGGGGAGCTCTCCTCCTCCGATCCTCCCATTCGGCTGAATGCGCACGCGCGCATTTAGGCGGTCTCATAGGAAAGGATTCATAATGCTTTCCTATGGATTTTCACAGTGAGAATCACGCAAGCACCTCTAGCGGCTGTCAATGAGACAGCCGCTAGAGGATTTGGAGGAT
Organism: Pelobates cultripes; assembly: GCA_933207985.1. Lineage (NCBI taxonomy): Eukaryota > Metazoa > Chordata > Amphibia > Anura > Pelobatidae > Pelobates > Pelobates cultripes. Next base: position 93,875,095 of record OW240919.1, on the reverse strand, counting down.
GGATTAACCCTATTATAAACATAGCAGTTTCTCTGAAACTGCTATGTTTATAAAAAAAAATGGGTTAATCCTAGAGGCACCTGGCACCCAGACCACTTCCATTGCCACAACAAATTACCCCAGGTATCGAAATTGAGTTAAGCTGTCCTGAAGGGGAAAGGAGCACACTGCTTTCCTGAACCAGCAGAGTGCATAAGACTCCACGATCACTGGGAACCCCTTGCAGCCTCTAAAGACATTGTATGAAGCTGCTGGGCAGAGGTTAAAAGGACACTTTAGACACCGCAACCACTACAGGCTGAACAGTAGAAATTCTAACTTTTTTTCTGAGAAAAGGTAGCGTTTACACTGCTGTCAAACGCCGCCTCTAGTGGTTGTCAAAGGACTTCCTGGACAAGGTCCTGTAAAGATTACAGCAGGGCTCGACAAATCCCAGGTCGCCATGGCCACTACAGATTTTGCCCTGGCATCTGGAATTGTCAGCTTTTTACCTAAAGTGGCCGGCTGAGCAAACAATGAAGCTGGCCGGCTGCCCGCCCGCGGGTGCATGGAAGCGGCTGGCTATAAAGTTTCCTAAGCCTAGAAAAACAACTTGAAAAAGTTACAGACCTGCTGTTTGCAGCTGTTGCAACCCCCCTCCCCTTTTCCACAGCACTGTCTTTCAGTCTGTGCCTGGGAATACTCCAATCTCTCAATAAGAAGCCTATGTGCTGGTGCTGGAAACGTACATGCTATTGCAGCTTTCCTATCATTGAGCTCTAATTTATGAATTGGGAGATACTGAGTGGCTTAGAGTGTCAACTAACCTCTCTAGCCAATTGGAGAAGCCGTATGCCGCTTGGGAAAGGGAGATCCGATGCTGGAGAGGAATCCTTGAAGTTAAGCTGTTCAAGAACGGTTTAATCCCATTCAGCTAAGAAAGCGCCAGGTACTTTCGATTAAGTTATATTATGGTGGCTGGAGTGTTCCTTTAAGGACTATGTTTATAACTCCTTAAAGGACCACTAGAGGCACCCAGAACACTTCAGCTCAATGAAGTGGTCTGGGTGCCAGGTCCCTCTAGTTTTAACCCTGCAGCTGAAAACATAGCAGTTTCAGAGAAACTGCTATGTTTCACTGAGGGTTAATACAGCCTCTAATGGCTGTCTCACTGAAAATCACAGTGAGAAGACACTGGCCGTCCATAGGAAAGCATTGAGTAATGCTTTCCTATGGGCGGTTTGAATTCACACACCATGCGCATTCGGATCTGATGTCGGCAGGGGGCGGAGAGTTACCCAGCACAGAGGGAGCCCGGCGCTGAAGAAAGGTAAGTGGCTGAAGGGGTTTTAACCCCTTCAGCTATGAGGGTGGGGGGGACCTAATGACCTTATAGTGACATGAAAACCAGTTTGTTTTCCTGGCACTATAGTGCTCCTTTAAGGATCAAAATCCTGCTTATTTGGCAATGGCAGTCCTGCAAATGAGTTGGACATTCAGTTTTGATAAAGGATCATTCAAGATTAGGTTGTTCCTTAAAAGTCAAGGGTTTTAAAATATTGTTTCCTTTGCTATTACTTTATTATCATTATGTACATCAGTGCTCGCTGGCACTGACATCGACATCTCTAAGCAACACGCACTGCAAAACGCTGTGCCAATCAGTATCTCCTCATAGAGATGCATTGAATCAATGCATCTGTATGGCGAACGTTCAGCGCCTCCAGTCAGAGCATGGAGATGATGAATGTATGTGCTGCATACTGTGCAGCACTGATATAGAAAGCACTTTAGTGGCCGTCTGAGTGAGCGTTACTCGGCAGCAACCTTAACCCTGCCTTTTCATTGAAAAGTCTGCAGGAACAGGCAGTAAACACCAGAACCACATTAAGCTGTAGTGGTTCTGGTTTCTATAGTGTCCCTTTACGAATTGCATTTTTGTCATTGAAAATAAAGCTTTGTTTGATTAAAAAAGAAAAAAGCCTATATACTGTGTCCCCATAACCCCTTAATAACATATCTTGGATGTCCTGGCACATCATCATGTCATTGTTTTGGTTAAATTGTGAGGCGTGATATTGTTGAATTATAAATCCAAGCAACATTTGTAAACATTGATCACATCTGAATACTTATAATTATCACTCTTTTTCATAGGTAGGACTACTGGTAGCTTATTTTTAGAAGATGACTATATAGCATTTACCTGTAAATTTAAGGGTGTTAACACCTGTTGAACAGGTTATGTTGTTGTGGTTTTTTTTGGTTTTTATTTAATTCTGACTTTTGCTTTATCACAGTAATCAGAGATCATGGCATCTGACGACATCGCAAAGTTAGCTGATTCTCTTGCAAAAACCCAGGTTGGTGGGGGAGAGCTGAGCTTTAAAGGCAAAACCTTGAAACTTAACACTGCCGAGGATGGTAAGCATATTCTGTTATGCTTTGTTGTGAGAGTGCTTTATCTGTTCTAGAGCTGACAATCGGACAACAACATTGTTACTTTGTCACACCAAGTTATGCACTGTATTATATTTTTCCCTCTTCCCTAGCTTGTTGTATGTTTCTGCTCTCTGACATGCTAAGGGAATTTGTTTGCCTTTTGAAATTAACAATTTCATTAAATTTATTTGTAAAGAGTTGCAATGGTGTGAGGGTAATCCTTGTAAAATGAAAGGCTCAAACTTAAGTATTGGTAGTTCAGTTCTTTTGGAAAGCATTTAAATTGTACCTGTCATGCTACACACAACTTAGACTTTTTTTTTTTTATTAAAAGAGCATACCATTCTACATATACATTGTGCTTGCAGTTTTTTTAGCAAAATAGATTGGGAGAGAAAAACTATTTAAAACAAGGTCTTTCTCCCACCTGTCATTTTGAACAATTCACTTGACAGCTTTACTTTAAGAAACATTTACCTAATTCCATACCAACCCATTCTGTTGTAAGTTGATGTGTAGTGGAGCTGCGGTACCCTCGACGAGTACCTCTGCTAAGGACCTCTCCCTGATTCTGCAAAGTAGTTGGGAGATTATAGCCCTCACCCAAACATCAGCCAAGACTTGATGAAGGGAGAAAATAGTGAATACTTTATTGAACAAAACACTGGCTTATATACACACACACCCAGCATGGGGTCTCCAGCAAAAAAAATAGGTAAGCCCGCCTAGGTGCCTCTGTCTGGGAAATAATTGCAACATACACCGCTTAATTCAGTGAACGCCTTAATGCTGTCACGCTGTTACATGCCGAACACTGTGTGTGTGTGTGTGTGTGTATATGTATGTATGTATATATATATATATATATATATACAAAATACAGAACCCAGCGCACTCGCGTATTCACTAAACAATGATTTCAAATCTCACAGATTGTTATAATTTTATTTAAAAACACCTCACCTAGGCAAAAAATAATGGGGGTTTAGTTACATTCTATGTAAGGAATAATTGACGACAGGCCGTTGAATTATTAGAAAAATAATGCTCACCTGAGGTGATGATGCGGTCACAACATGAAGCGCAGTGGCCATTACACCTCGGGTGTGCATTATTATTTTTTTCCCTAATAATTCAACTGCCTAGAGTCAATTATTCCGCGTATACTACAGTTACCACACCTCGAAACATTGTTCAGATTATGTATTGCAAGAAGTTTGTCAAGTTTTTGTCATTAAAACGCTCTTGTATGTAGAACTAATTTCTTACGCAACTGTAATGCGGTCAAGACCTGTCTGGAACTACTTTAGCCGTGCGTCTCCCTGAAAATTTTGCACACCTTACGACGTTCGTCAACCAATCAGATTGAAGCATTCAATGGCCCTGTAGTATAAGATCATATTTTGCATAAGCTTGCCACAACGTCACTGTACCCCATTCTTGGCAGGTCCTACTCTAGCAGCCTAATGCCTGCCCTTATAAAATCAATTCACTTACTTGGGATCTACTTCCTCCTGGGACTCTCTGCAAGTAAATAGGATCCTGGAATGAGGCACCTGTGACAGGGAGGGGTGCAAAACCAAGGAGTTGGCCTGGACTCCCAAATATATAAATGAAACCAAGAGGGCTGCACTCACCTGAACATGCATACATTATAGGGTGCTCTATATTTAACCCTGTAACTTTCTAAATCCTGTACATGGTAGGTACTGTTATACTCAGGAGACTTTCCTCAACACAAATATTTGTGTTTCTGAATTGTAAAATGCATCACAACTATGATCTGCTCAGTAAAAGTGCTGTTTTCTGGTTTCCTGGGCTACCATACGGTTTCAAAGGCAACATAACCAATCTGTCAAATTTCAGTGTGCAAAAATGGAAATAGACCAGCTTTATAGTTGACCCTGCAACTTTCCAAAACAGCATGAAACCTGGACACAAATATAAGTGTTTTAGAGATATAAAACATAAAATACTGATAAGATCAGTAAAAGAAACCCTGACAGGCAGTCCCCCAGCTTTAAAAAAAAAAAAAGTTAACATAAAATAAAGGTACCCCAGCTTTAAAAAAAAAAAAAGTTAACATAAAATAAAGGTAATACATAAAGTGTATGTGTGTGTATATACATGATATAGATTATTTATATATATATATATATATATATATATATACATACATATATACATACACACACAGGGAGTGCAGAATTATTAGGCAAGTTGTATTTTTGAGGATTAATTTTATTATTGAACAACAACCATGTTCTCAATGAAGCCAAAAAACTCATTAATATCAAAGCTGAATATTTTTGGAAGTATGTTTTTAGTTTGTTTTTAGTTTTAGCTATGTTAGGGGGATATCTGTGTGTGCAGGTGACTATTACTGTGCATAATTATTAGGCAACTTAACAAAAAACAAATATATACCCATTTCAATTATTTATTATTACCAGTGAAACCAATATAACATCTCAACATTCACAAATATACATTTCTGACATTCAAAAAACAAAACAAAAACAAATCAGTGACCAATATAGCCACCTTTCTTTGCAAGGACTCTCAAAAGCCTGCCATCCATGGATTCTGTCAGTGTTTTGATCTGTTCACCATCAACATTGCGTGCAGCAGCAACCACAGCCTCCCAGACACTGTTCAGAGAGGTGTACTGTTTTCCCTCCCTGTAAATCTCACATTTGATGATGGACCACAGGTTCTCAATGGGGTTCAGATCAGGTGAACAAGGAGGCCATGTCATTAGATTTCCTTCTTTTATACCCTTTCTTGCCAGCCACGCTGTGGAGT
>OW240919.1:93717328-93869448 GCA_933207985.1 Pelobates cultripes | reverse complement strand
GCTCTCACCGTGAAAATCACAGTGAGAAGCACGCAAGCGCCTCTAGTGGCTGTCAATGAGACAGCCACTAGAGGATTAGGGGGAAGGCTTAACCCATTCATAAACATAGCAGTTTCTCTGAAACTGCTATGTTTAAAAAAAAAAAAAAATGGGTTAACCCTAGAAGGACCTGGCACCCAGACCACTTCATTAAGCTGAAGTGGTCTGGGTGCCTAGAGTGGTCCTTTAAGGGCTGGTTTTACGGCTGTCGTTTTCTTACAAAGCCGGGTTATGCTCCCTAAACAACAGCTTCTATCCGGTCTGATGAAAGCAGACGTGTTTTACTGTTCACTCTCTGCCTGCCTCTTTCCGTCAGGCGGGCAGAGAGTCAAGCACATCAAGAGGAGTGCCAGTCTCTTTACTCTCAGCCAGTTCATGGCCACTCAAGTACTACCAAACAAGCAACTTATAGAGGCTAGTTCTATGCCTGATACCATGTCATGTAAATGTATACATTAAGTTGTTACTAATTTTCGGAATACGTTCAAAGCAGCGTTGAATAATTGTGAGGAGTATTTCCCTCTGGTGCCAGGTATATGTCCTGTATTAACATACCCTCTCATTTTGGCGGGTTAAGATGGCGACACCTGGTTACCCAGGTTACAGAACAGCATATCGCCACCAGATGGCCTTGTTTCAAATGTTTTCAAATTGCTATTACTGTATTCTTTGCATGTTATATACATAGTGTCATGTATTAACTCTTAATGTTTCCCTGAAGGAAGGTAATGCCTTCTTTTAGTATGAGGGCTAGCATTTTCCCTGGTTGCATTAGGTTGTCTTTTTAACTCCATATTTGTCGGTTTGATCTCCAGGTCTGCTTTTCGTGATTCATAGAACTAATCAGAGCCCACAAGTGTTTTGTTCCTACTAGCTGGTACGTGCATTAGGTAACAGTTGCGCATTTCTCAAATCATGTGTCTTTCGGCAACCTCAGTTATCGGGCGCATACGTGTACACAACTGGTTACCAGGTTACAGAGCAGTATATTGCCACCAGGTGGCATTGTTACGTACTTCTTCAAATAAGCAATTGCTGTATCCTTAGTATGCTATATAATTATTTTGGCTTCTTGAAATCTTAAAGGTCCCCTGAAGGAGGTTAGTGCCGTCTTTCAGTATGAGGGGCTAGCATTTTCCCTGGTTATATTCGGTTGTCTATTTAACTCACTGTTTGTCAGTTTGTTCTCTAGGTCTGCTTTTCGTGTTTTTATAGACCTGATCAGAGGTCATGAGTGTTTGGTTCCAATTGATACGTGCATTTGTAACAGTTACGCGTTCTTAAACCATGTGTATTACTGCAACCTCAGTTATCTGGAACTTAAGGGTACGCTAGTTTCGGAAACTTTACTGAGCAGACTGTTACTACACCATACAATAACACCATTTAACGTGTGTTACAGATTCAAGGCTCCAAGCTTAGACAAATTTGGCTCGTAAAAATCATAGATTTTGCTATTCCAAGCTAAGACAGCCTGACACGTCACCTAAAAGTCATAGGTGGGTAGGCCGTAATTTCATAAGATTGCGGATGGTGAGGGCTTTCAGCAGGACGGGGTATGTCACACATATTTAACCCCATATTTAACTTCCTTCTATTCCATTGTTCACCTTTTTGGCTTGGGCCTCCCTCCCTAGCAGGAAACTACCGCGGGGCAGATCTAAGCATACACTTGACCAACAGGTACGTTGCTTCCGCTCCATTACTCTGGTTTACCACCACACGCAAGGGCAACACCGGTAGCCCATCATCCATAAGTTCATGGACTATTCCCCGCATCACAGCCAAACTACGTAGGCGCAGCATCCCTTTCCCAGCTACGGCCAGGAAAGCAGAGCTGTTCAGGCTGATGCAAACCAATACCGAGAATATAGATGCTGGGGAAGGCACAAGTGGCACAAACAACGCCAACCTTCATACAATGATTGCTTCGCCAGTGTCCTCCATGGGACAGATTAATGATTAATTAAGGTTAGAGAGACTGGAAGCTTGTAGCTTTCCCGCTGTAACTCCAGAGCCCCTCACGACCGAACTTGCAGGCTCCTTTCCGTCTCAACTTGGTAATATTACACCCACCAGCTTGGGGTCACAAGTCATTAACCCGGCACACATGGTACCGGCAAATCTTAAAAAGGATATCCTGGGGGGCAAAGACGTTAATCTCTTCTGATTGCCTCCCAGGATGTCAGAGAGAATTGCTCTTACTCATACAGGGACATCTCGGTGGTCCTGGAGGCTAGAGACCTGAGACTCAGCAAAAAACTATCATTACCTGACTTTGTGATTGCTTTCTGGATTTACAGGGATTGTGCTTTGTTCGGTATACCCACATAGAAGAAAGGAGCTAGACCTTTAAATGCACAAGCTGGTGGATCTGGGCAACAAATACGGTGGTACGTCTTTTTGATGACGTTCATTTGCAACAAAGGCGTCAGCAGGATAAGGATGGATTGGAGCCAACTGGACACAGAGCTGTTCCTTAGACAGCGGCATTCAGCAAATCTCTGCCCGGATACACTTGACACTACCCCAGCCACTGCCATCCCAGGCACTTCAAGGGTAGAAAAGCAAGACAGGGATAAACTTGGTCACCTGATTGTTTGCCTAGGCAAGTCCCAAATTTGTAATAACTTTAATGTGGGGGCTAGTGCATATCGTGCATGTCGTCTATTACATGAATGCTCTCATGCGAAAGCCATGTGCCCGAATAAAATGCATCTGAAACGTTATCTGACATCAGTTAATATTGACGTTCTAGCAGAGCTACTGTCCACTCACCCGTCTAAACATCTGGTTGTGTATCTAATAACAGGTTTTTCCCAAGGTTTCCACACAGGTCTTATATACATGCCAGAGGGGACTTGGGAATTTAACAATCTACAGTCAGCCATGGTCGACAAAGAGGCAGTAGAGGCGTTAATACTGATTGAACAAGAGCAAGGGTTGTCATAGGGCCAATCAAAGAACCCCCCTTTTCTAGCTGGAGGACTAACCCTATTGGTTGGGTCACGGGAATAAACACAAACAAGCACAGATTGATTATAGATCTCTCTGCACAACATTCTTCTGTAGTCCCTAGCTTTAATTCTCTGATCCCCTCTGAATAATTCTCACTGCAGTACCATCGACGATGCAGAGACCACTATCATATCTACGGGCATAGTGGCCTGGCTTAGCAAGACAGATGTTGTAAATGCATTTAAGTTACTGCCCATTCATCCATCGTTATGGCACCTACATGACATTAAATGGAGAGGTCTATACTATTTTTTTTTTTACGAGGCTCACTTTTGGCTTTTGCGGAGACCTTGTGTTGGCTGCTCCTAAATACAAGCCGGTGCCATAATGTCATCCATTATCTAGACGATTTTCTGTTCATAGAAAATAACGCATCTCACCATGCAGTCTAAACAAGGCGGTACAATTATTTCATTCACTAGGGGTACCAGTGTCACCTAAAAAGACAGAAGGACCAGTCACCATAATAAATTTTCTTGGGATACAACTTGCCTCGGTAGCCATGGAAGCCAGCCTACAGCAGGACAAAATATACAGTATTCGACTCAACATAGACTACTGCTTACAAACTGGGTCGGGTAACAGGAAGGTACTGCAGTTACTGATTGGCTCACTAAATTTCGCCATGCGTATTATTATTACCATTTAGACGGATGCAGCAGCAGCCTCTGGTTTTGCGGCCATTTTCGGGAACAAAGGGCTTTGGGGTAGTTGGCCACAGGATGTGCAACACAGAGGGGTTCTACAAGAACTCAGCACTGTTTGAGGTGTATCCCATAGTAGCGACAGCAGTGACGTGGGGCCATTCATAGGCAGGGAAACCGGTACAATGCTTTTCAGATAACTTGGCAATCTGCCACATCATAAATCAAGGCCACTCATCCTCATTAATGATTGAAATTTATCAGGAAACTGATGTGGTTGTCAGCCTGTCACCAGTTTTATCTGGTATGCTACCATGTCCCAGGCATTTTTAACAAAGCTGCTGACCAGTTATCTTGTTTCCAATTTTAGGCATTCAGAAGGTCCCTCACTACTGGCCACGACCGCCCCCTGCTCCAAGATCTAATTATGGATTAGAAGAGTTACTACACCATAGCAAAGGGTTGACAAAATTTGCCTTATCCAAAAACACACAGTGCATATGACAGGGCGTTTTTCCTGTAAAAGATTCATGACAGGGCACCACCTGGCCTACTGGTTCGACATCACATCCTTGGTGGCTTTCACCTCTTTTTGCCACTTGAATTGAAGCTATCACATAACACCATTAAGTTATACCTAACTGGCATCCAACACCACATGTTCTCAACTTTTCCCAACAACCCAAGCTTCGTCACATCCTACCCTATCAAGACTATTCTGAAGGGCATATACAAGGCCAAAGGTCCTCCCCCACTACGTAGATTACCAATTGACATACAGTTATTCAATTTTATGTCAGACTTACTGGATACTGCACCATTCCAACCTCTTACTAATTCAGTCATCAAAACAGCCATATACTTATCTTTCCTACGGCTTTCTCAGACCACCAGAATTCACTATTAGGGGACTACATAATGGTCACAAATTGCCTTCGCACCTCATTTCTCAACAAACTACAAGTCCGTTACGCTTTGAGCCTACCCAAGACTAATACTAGTCAGATGGGTCAGCCGTTCTTATCCCTTACTACCCCACCGAAAATATATGGTGCCTAGTGAAAGTTTTCGATGCATACCTACCTTCTGTACCCACGCATCACTCCCTCTCCTGTCACTTCACAGGGCTGTCCTCACCACTTCTAAATTTATGGTGTATGTACAACTATTGTATGAATATTCTGGACACTCATTTAGGATAGGGGCAGCCTCTACTGCCTCAAGCTTAGACATTCCAGTACATGTTATCAAAACCTTAGGTCACTGGAAGTTGTCAGCTTATGCAGTTCATATACCTCAACCGGTACAAGAAATACGAAGGGCATTTGTTAAGATATTCTCATAAATAGGTATGTACTATAACATGTGGTTTCGTAATAAATATCCTTTGAGCAAGTATTCCTTTTGCCCACTTTATGTACAGGCCTACCACCTACGTTGGTATCGGCACACCTCAACCGACTTTGCTTATTAAAGGTAGATGACTTTATCTCAAATTCATTCCATTACTATAATGGCCCCGAACACCAAAAAAATATATATATTTGGTATGCAACTGCCTGGGTGCAATCCCCTTGCGTCCAAAATTATATATATATCCGAAATCCAGGATGCACAAAAAAGTACATTATGATTTATTGAGAATAAGTGAACATACAGAAAAAAAGACCCGACATGGTCGAAACGTTGATTTTCAGATATATATAAATATTAGTGTTTCAAAACAGAAATAATTATCACATCGATGATATTGTCAGTGAAAGTTTTGTGCATTTTTTTATTATTTATTTTTTTTACACACAAACGGCACTTGATATCATTGTTGTAATACGTTTTTCTGTTTTGAAACACTAATATTTGTGTTCCGCGAAGTCTTCCAAGTATAACAGTACCCCCCATGTACAGGTTTTTTAGTGTTTTTTTCACATTGAAATTTGCCAGATTGGTTATGTGGCCTTTGAGAGCGTATGGTAGTCCAGGAATGAGAATTACCCCCATGATGGCATACCATTTGCAAAAGAAGACAACCCAAGGTATTGCAAATGGGGTATGTTCAGTCTTTTTTAGTAGCCATTAATTCACAATAGTTCATAATTGTTAATTGCATTTTCAACACACAAACAAATATAAATGCTAACTTTGGTGTTTGTGTTTGTGTTTGTCAGTGTTTGTGACTAAGTTGCTACTAAAACGGACCAGACATATCCCAAGTTGTCTACTTTTCAAAAATATGTGGTTTGATGGGGGTAAATTACATTGGCCGGCTCCATGTGTGCATGTCTGGAATGCGCACCCTCCAAATAAGGTATTTTAGTCCCCTGAGAACCCGACATTTATACATGGGTGGTATCACTGTACTGAGGAGATGTTGCTGAACACATATTGGGGTGTTCTTTGGCAATAACCCTTAAAGTTCTCAGTACATATATTCTTAAACTATGTGTGTCAAAAAAATTACCAATTATTTTTATTTTTTTTAAATTTGGCATAGATTGGTGGTAAAATGGTTGCATGAAAAGAGTTTAAAAAACAAAAACAAAAAAACAACCAATTTTAATACCTTAGGCTGTTTTCTTTTAAAATATATATATACATGTGAAGGGTTATTCAGGGATTCCTGACAGATATTAGTGTTACAATGTAACTTCATTTAAAAAAAATAGTTTGGAAATAGCAAAATGCTGCTTGTACCTATAGCTCTATAACTTTCCAAAAAGAGCATGTTAACATTGGGTATTTCTAAACTCAGGACAAAATTTAGAAATTATTTAGCATGGGAGTTTTTTTGGCGGTTGTAGATGCGTTACAGATTGTGGGGGTCAAAGTTCGAAAAAGTGTTTTGTTTTTTTTCCCCACATTTTTTCATGAAATTTTATAATTTTTTTATATAGTAAATTATGTGATGTGATGAAAATAAATGGTCTCTTTAGAAAGATCATTTCTAGTTGGTGCTTGTACCAGTTGTGACATAAAGGTGTCATTTAACACATTCAAAAACCTGATTCCCCTTTGCTGGAGTACTAGTCACGCTATCCCAATTTATGTCCAGGTAATAAAAATCTCCAATAATTAACATGTTACCCCGATTTGCAGCTTTCCCAGTTTGCTCTAACAGCTGTTCTTCCTCATTAATATTTACATTAGGTGGTTTATAACATCCCAACCAACAATTGAATTCACTTTGTTTGCCCCAAGCAGATATCTACCCATAAAGCTTCCACATTTTCCTCATCACACTCCACATGCCTAAGATTTGACTTTAACTCATGGTTGACATACAAACATACCCCACCATCCTTCTTGTTTTTCCTATCTTTCCTAAATAATGTGTACCCATTTAAGTTAACTGCCCAGTCATGTGTCTCATCCCACCATGTTTCTGTTATTCCTATTATATCATGTATTTAATATTAATTTCTATTCCTCTTGCAGCCCAAGATGTCATCCAAGAAATTGAAGAATTCGAGGGACTACAGGCTCTTCGTCTGGAAGGCAACACTTTCGGTGTGGAGGCAGCTAAAGCAATAGCCAAGGCACTGGAAAAGAAACCAGACATGAAGGTGAATAGTGACCACATATGACTTATAGCATTCAGATTTGGGGCCTGTATTAAAAAAATGAAAGTGTCAAATTTCTAAGTGATTTACAAATTGAGGGTAGAAGACTTCTCAGGACTTCACTTATAGATATTCAGTTAAATGATCAACCACTTTTGATTTAACGCTGAGTGCTTTCTTTGGAGATTGATACAAAGATTATATAATTTACGGCGTAACCTAAGGCTTGACAAATTTGCTTGGAATCTGACACGCGCACCCGCAGGCATGCAGATACGCGCACTCTCTTCTTTCTTTTCTCTACTTAGAACGAGACTTAAACAAATCCTATTTGCTTTCCTGTTCCCTATAACAATTGTTTGAGATATATATATATATATATATATATATCTATATATATATATATAGATATATATATATATATATATATATATATATATATATATATATATATATATATATATATATATATATCTATCTATCTATCTATCTATCCATCCATTACTATAATGGATGGTACCGAACACCCAAAAATATATATATTTGGTATCCAACTGCCTGGGTGCAATCCCCTTGCGTCCAAAATTTATATATATCCGAAATCCAGGATGCACACTCAGGGCTTTCAAAAAAGTACATTGTGATTTATTGAGAATAAGTGAATATACAGAGAAAAAAAAAAAATATATATATATATATATATATATATATATATATATATATATATATATATATATAACAATTTAATTATTTAATAACTAGGAATAACTTTAAATCCTGCTTTGCTTTGGATCATGTTCATTTCGGAAACTTGATACCTGAATGCATGTTTCCCATTAAAGCGGTTCTGTCACCTTCGTGTCAAAAATGAGCATTTCATGAAGATTGAATCACTGAAATTCTAACTCCGTCAAAAGATATACTTAGAAGTAGGAACTTCTGAAAACTTATAGAGAGCATTGACCTGTGGGTGAATTATAGGAGGAGGGTTGAGGTCAAATAGAAAAGTCTGGCAGCAACTCTCCTTCTGATTTGTTATGTGATAGTCTGAGTGAGACAAGAAGTGCTTTGCAAAATATGAAGGTGAGATAAAAGTAGATGACTTTTTTTTTTTTTGCATCATGTGTTAGGAAAAAGCATACATGAGCTACATTTTAAAGATTTAAAGTAATTACTCTGCAAGTAAAAGAGCAGAAAGGCAGGCGCTCAATTTTCTTTTAAAGTGCTATGTAATGGGGTTAAACGTGTGATTGCTCGATTTCCTACTTCTTAAACTAATTTTATATTCTGTTAAAAAACAAAAAAGTAATTATTCTTATATTTGCTTTATTTTTCTTTTCTTTTTTTTAGCGTTGTCATTGGAGTGACATGTTTACAGGGAGATTGAGATCTGAAATCCCAGCTGCATTGGTAAACATTCTAATAACTTTGTTTTGTTTTTTTAATGGAAAATTTAGATTCGTGTTTAACATGTGCATAACTATGAATGATTCTAGACCTCTCTAGGTGATGCACTGATAACTGCTGGAGCACAACTCACAGAGTTGGATTTGAGTGACAATGCTTTTGGTCCCGATGGAGTACGTGGCTTTGAGACACTTCTGAAAAGTCCAGCCTGCTTTACCTTGCAGGAACTCAAACTGAACAACTGTGGCATGGGTATTGGTGGTGGAAAGGTAATATGCCTTAATTTAGTTTTTCTCTTTTGACTAGGTCAGTAGGTGCAACATAAAGTAGCTGGGCTGGTGCACACAGTGCAAATGTTTACCTATCCTGCTCCCAGAGAGAGCTTAAGTCACAGCTGTGCTCTTGTGCAGGCAGAGGTTTCTGCATGCATCACCCTATTCACACAACTATGAATAGGACTGTCCACTGATCAGCCACAACATTAAGACCACGTGCAGACGCCCCTCGTGCTGCTATAAAACCGCACTGATGCATTTACTCCACAAGGCTACTGAAAGTGTCCCGTGGTATATTACACCAAGACTTTAGCAGCACATCCTTTAAAGGAACATTATAGTATTAAAATCATCATCTACCCCCCCTAAATATAGCAAAATCTTACTTTTATTTCAGTCTGCTGCTGCTGGCTCTGTCCCTGATTTGCCTGCTTGGCTGACATAATCAGAAGTGATGATCTGAGCCAATTACAATGCTTTCCCATAGGCAAGCACTGGATTGGCTGAGCTTGTCAATGAGGCTAATCAGGGGCAGAGTCAGCACAAGCCAAACACAGCCTTGGCCAATCAGCATCTCCTCATAGAAATCCATGGAGTGGGTGGAGACACTGAATGGCAGTACTGCACACTGCAGCACTGACCCAAGAAGCACCTCTAGTAGTCATCTGAGGAGTGGTTAGTGGAGTTATTACTAGGCTGTAATGTAAACACTGCATTTTCTCTGAAAAGACAGTGTTGACTGCAAAAAGCTTGAAGGGGATGATTTTACTCACCAGAACTAATACAACCAGCTGTAGTTGTTCTGGTGACTATAGTGTCCCTTTAAGTTCTGCAAGTTACGACATGTGGCCTCCATGGATCGGATTTGTTGTTCCAGCACATCTCACAGATGCTCTATCAGATTGAGATTTGGGGAATTTAAAGGCCAAGGCAACACCTTGTACTCTGTCATGTCCCTCGAACTATTCCTTAACAATTATTGCAGTGTGGCAGGTTGCATTAGCCTGCTGAAAGAGACCCTTGCCATCAGGGACACCATTGCTATGAAGAGGTATATGTGGTCTGAAACAATCTCAAGGTAAGTGGTATTTGTCAAAGTAACATCCATATGAATGCCAGGATCCAAAGTTTCCCAGCAGCACATTGCTCAGAGGATATCACTACCTCCCATTCATTTCTTCTTTCCTTAGTGAATCCTACTGCCATCTCTTCTAAAGTTAAACCACACACACAAACCTCTGATCTAATAGAAAATGTGATTCATTAGACCAGGCAACCTTCTTCCATTGCTCCATGGTCTAGTTTTGACACTTATGTCCTCATTGAATGTGCTTATGGCAGTGGATAGGAGTCCTCTTGGGAACCGTTGCTGTGTATGGAGCTGCGTAACCGCAAACCAGTCAATTGCAATGCACTGTGCATTCTGACACATTTTTGCCATGGCGGCCATTTGAGCTACAGCAGCTCTTATGTGTGTTCAGACCAGACAGGCTAGCCTT
This sequence comes from Pelobates cultripes, assembly GCA_933207985.1. Lineage (NCBI taxonomy): Eukaryota > Metazoa > Chordata > Amphibia > Anura > Pelobatidae > Pelobates > Pelobates cultripes. Next base: position 93,859,009 of record OW240919.1, on the reverse strand, counting down.
TGCTCCTTCTGTGCCATCAATGAGCCTTGGGCGCCCCTGACCAAGTCACTGGTTCACCGGTTGTTCTTCCTTGCACCAGTTTTGGTAGGTACTAACCACTGCATACTAGGAACACCTCACAAGACTTGTGGTTTTGTAGATGCTCTGACCCAGTTGTCTAGCCGTCACTATTAGGCACTTGTCAAAGTTACTCAGATCTTTTTATTTGCCCATTTTCCTGCTTCCAACACATGAAATTCAAAAACTGGCTGTTCACTTGTTTCTTAATACCGTATATACTCGAGTATAAGCCGACCCGAATATAAGCCGAGGCCCCTAATTTTACCCCAAAAAACTGGGAAAACGTATTGACTCGAGTATAAGACTAGGGTGGGAAATGCAGCAGCTACTGGTAAATTTCTAAATAAAATTAGATCCTTAAAAAATTATATTAATTGAATATTTATTTACAGTGTGTGTATATGATGAATGCAGTGTGTGTGTATGAATGCAGTGTGTGTATGAGTGCAGTGTGTGTGTATGAGTGCAGTGTGTGTGTGTGATGCAGTGTGTGTGCATTAATGCAGTGTGTGTATGAGTGCGCAGTGTGTGTGTATGAATGCAGGGTGTGTGTATGAATGCAGGGTGTGTGTATGAATGCAGTGTGTGTGTATGAATGCAGTGTGTGTGCATAAATGCAGTGTGTGTATGAGTGCAGTGTGTGTGTATGAGTGCAGTGTGTGTATATGAGTGCAGTGTGTGTGTGTGTGATGCAGTGTGTGTTTGTGTGGCAGAGTCTTGGTGGGGGGGTGGGCATTTTTATAAAAAAAAAAATTAATATTATTTTTTTTTTGTTATATTATTATTATTTTTTTTATTATTATTATTATTATTTATATATTATTAATTAATATTTAAATTTTTTTGTTATTTTTTTTATTATTATTATTTATATATTATTAATTAATATTATTTAAAATTTTTTGTTATATTATTTTTTTTTTTATTATTATTATTATTATTTATATATTATCAATTTATTTATTTTGTTGTCCCCCCTCCCTTCTTGATACATGGCAGGGAGGGGGGCTCTCCTTCCCTGGTGGTCCAGTGGCATTGGCAGTTCAGTGGGGGGAGGAGGGGGGCTGGCAGAGCTGTTACTTACCTTCCTGCAGCTCCTGTCAGCTCTCTCCTCCTCCGCGCCGGTCCGTGCAGCTCTTCTGGCAGCTCACACTGTAAGTCTCGCGAGAGCCACACTATGACCCCGCGGCTCTCGCGAGACTTACACTGGGAGCTGACCGAGATGCTGACCGGACCGGCGCGGAGGAGCAGGGAGCTGGCAGGAGCTGCAGGAGAGGTAAGTAACAGCTCTGCCAGCCCCCAGTCTGTATTATGGCAATGTAAATTGCCATAATACAGACACTGACTCGAATATAAGCCGAGTTGGGGTTTTTCAGCACAAAAAATGTGCTGAAAAACTCGGCTTATACTCGAGTATATACGGTAGATCCCATCCCTATAAAGGTGCAATTGTAATGATATAATGTTGTTCACTTCACCTGTTGTGGCTGATCAGTGTAAATGTATTTTAAGTCATAAATTATGAGCAGATAATGTGAAAAGGGTGTAATATTCATCTTTATTTTTAGATAAAACTACTACAAATATTTAGTAAACATTACATACTTACATGTTGACGCTTATTCACTAAAGTACGAATTATGGAGAAATGACAAATGACTTTCAAATTGTAGGCCAAAATTTCCTATCTGTAAACCTAACATATTTAAAGAATTTTTAATGTTAGTTATTTAAAAAAACAAAAACAAACCCAAAACATAATTGTAAAAGTTTCCTGTATTCTTAGTTTACTTCATAAATATCTCCGTGACTGGATTCATTTTAATATGTAGTTTATTAGTTTGACATGAAGCAAATTACTAAACTGCAGTCTAACATATGTCACCAATCAAAAAACAAGTAGGTAGTATTCCTAACCTAATAGTGTTAAAAACACTATTTAGGTGGCTGGCACCCCTTAAAAAGCATTGGCTGAGATTGTTAATTCTAATGATCTCTGCATGGAGGGTGGAGGGGGGGGAGGGCAGAGCCAAACATCCCACTGCCCAATCAGCATCTCCTCATAGGGATGCATTGAATCAATGCAAGAAATAAGGAAAGTTCAGCTTCTTCAAGCATAGTGTGGAGACAGTGAAAGTCATATGACCCAGGAAGCACCTCCAATGGCCGTCTGAGTGACTGCCACTGGAGGTGTCCCTAGGGAGCACTGTAAAGACTGCCATTTCTCTTTTCTTTGAAAAGGTAGTCTTTACAGGAAAAAGCCTGCAGGGACTGACTATACTCACCAGAACAACTACATTAAGCTGTAGTTGTTCTGGTAAATAAAGTGTCCCTTTAATTATACTTGAGACCATAAGAACAAAACCACTTACCCATTCTCAACACCAGGATAGAATATTGAGGTGTTTGCACTCAACGTTAACACGTCAATCTTTAATATCTATATTTTTTCCCAGATCCTTGCAGCTGCCCTTACAGAATGTCATAAAAGGTCCAGTGCTGTTGGCAAGCCATTGAGTTTGAAAATATTTGTGGCTGGCAGAAACCGCTTGGAGAATGACGGTGCCACAGCATTAGCTGAAGCATTTCGGGTATTTACGAGACATGTATTGTAAATATTGTCATTTATTATGAATGCATTTTAGTAACAGTTTTTGTTTCTTCTTAAAAAGGTGATTGGTACCTTGGAAGAGGTACATATGCCCCAGAATGGCATTAACCACCCTGGCATCACAGCCTTGGCTGAATCCTTCAAGGCCAACCCATTATTGAAGGTTATCAACTTAAATGATAATACATTCACAGATAAAGGAGGCATTGCAATGGCCGAGGTATATATATATATAAAACGTTCCCTTGTTCTAATGTCATTAAAGCAGAGTGCTAGTAGTTTCGGTGGCAATATTGAAGTTAGTAAAGTATCTATGTAGTGCATCCATGAAGAAGAGTAATTTTTTTTGTACGTTAGAGGGATTTGCTTTTAGCAGCTTAATTACAGATACCACTAGTGGAAGATTCCTTAGGTGCTTACACTTCAGCAATCAGAATATGTTGGCTTCTCATTGCCTTGAGTTAGTTCCTGGTCATATTATAGATTGAGAATATATTCTACATGCTAGTGGGAAACAGATGTTATGCATACTTTAAAATGTTAACTCCCTGTTCTTTACAGTCAACAATCTAAATTGTCGAACAGTGTTTTACTTTGGATGTGCATACAATACGTATTGACCAGTAAGCAGCTATATGTTATAATTTTCAGTTTATTGACATTTTGGAAGGTTAATCCTCTTTTCAATTAATTTAAAGACACTGAAGACACTTCGTCAAGTGGAACTGATCAATTTTGGAGACTGTTTGGTACGTTCCAAAGGAGCGTTGGCTATTGCTACTGCCTTGAAAGAGGGGTTACATAAATTGAAGGTAATTAACATTTTAATTATATAAGCGCGTTATTCACTAAAGTGAGAATTCACATAAAGAAACTGGAACCAGATAACACCAAAACAGAAAGTATTGTTGTAGACTTTAATAGGGGCCCACTGGTCCAAAATTAAAGAAATACTCTGGACACCTATTGTGAAAAATTTATATAAAAGTATCATTGAAAAAAAGAAATTCTACATTTTGCACTATAATTGTTTTATTATTTATATAGCGCCAGCAAATTCAATAGTGCTGTGCAGTGGGTGGACTAACAGACATACAGTAACAGAGGGGTTAAAGGCCCTGCTCAATGAGCTTACATGCTAGAGGATAGCATATGTCTCCTGATGCTCTTATATATTTGTTTCCAGAAAAATATAAAAAATTGTAGGTGTCCCCTTTTATTGCTTTCCAACAGAAATTGGTGATGAACCGGATCGCCTGCACATTGTTACTCCACTGGTTTAGAAATCACTCACAGCAAAGCCTCTAGTAGCTAACATCCATTTATATGGGCAGTTTATATTAGGCTTTTTGTTAGGCAAAAAAAACATTTTCTATAGATTTCCTATACAGGGAAATTTGATATTGGCTAGAACACATTTTGTGGACAAAACGTAGAATGTTGTTTCTTAAATGACAAGCTTGCTTATCCTTACTGTTTATTACAGGAACTTAACCTCTCCTTCTGCGAAATAAAACAAGACGCAGCTCTGACTTTGGTAGAATCGGTAGAAGACAAATCTGAACTGGAGAAACTAGATTTAAATGGTAAAAACAACAGTTTAACCAAGTAAAAAAACAACCGCAATATAAACTGTGCTTGTCTCTATTACATGAATAAAATGATGTCGTGTTACAGGAAATTGCCTTGGTGAAGAGGGCTGTAAGCAAATACAGGAAATTCTCGGTGGCTTCAATATGGATAGTGTGCTGGGATCACTAAGGTAAATATAATTTTCTTATATTAGCTTTTTTTTCCACTCATGGCTTCTAATTCTATTTTAAGGATCTCTTTTAACCTGACAGGTGGGAGGATTGGCCATTTCATTAAATGGCTTTTTCAGAAACTCTATGAGTTTGCTAGCAATATTGCTGTGACTATTTATAAAAAATGTTTTTGTCATCTTTCAATTTAAATACAGTTGTGAGTACTTTGACAGGTACATATTAAAGAAGCATTGCACTGCACTTCCTGTACAGGTGGTTCTAAATTGGGCCACGTTTTTTGTTTTGTTTTTTAGAAGTTTAACAGATTATTTGGCTCTATACCACATTTTCACGGTTCATGGTAATGGCATCGGTTATGTTTTCTACTATAAATGATCTCCATTTCTTTCTCTCAGTGATGATGAAGGTGGTGATGATGATGACGACGAGGAGGACGAAGAAGACGATGATGATGATGACGACGAGGAGGATGAAGATGAGGAGGAGGAGGAGGAGGAGGAAGGTCAAGATTTAGATGATGACAAGACAGAGTGGTCACCCGAAAAAATTCCAACACATGTTGTAAGCACACAAGAATTTACTACTAAAGTGCTGGATGGTAGTACAGAGATTCTAATTGGCTTTGTTTAGAATTGTCATTTGTTATTGGTGTGATTAAAGGAACACTCAAAACACCAGAACATCTTCAGCTTAATGTAGTGGTTCTGATACAAAGAGACTGTCCCTACAGTCTTTCAATTGTTAACATTACCTTTTCTAGTTGTTGTCACTCACACTCAGGCCAAATGGTTGGAGGTGTTTTGTAATGTGGGCACAGTGATTGGTAGTTACTGAAATAATGACTCTTGACAAAGATAAATAAAATATTGTGCTTATCAGCACTCTAGAAGCACTGGACAATGTTTGCCTCTACAAAGGTAATTTCTATAAAGTTGCTGGTAGCAACAATAAATTTGAAGTATATGTGGGTTACTTTGTCAGGGATTTGATTTTAACGGCATATGGGTGACTTTCATATAATTTTTTTTCCTTTCAAGGAATCCACACCAATTTCACCTCCTCAGCCCCCCGTTGATGTGTCTACATTCCTTGGCTTCCCCTCTCCAGAAAAACTCTTGCGAATGGGTCCTAAGCGTTCTATCCTTGTAGCACAGCAGGTGAGTTATTTGCACATAGTGGAAATTTGTAGAATCTTAAAATTGGAAAACCTTTATGTTCAGACGTACCCACGAGTAAAATGGTATAAAATTAAAAATAACTAATTTGTAGATATAGAATATTGTAGAGTTTGCATATTGAGATTGAATTACATAAGATTAAAATGATAAAGAAGTTATTATTTTAATCTAAAAGGTAATAATGCCTTTTTAAATTTGAGCTCTGTTAAGCATAGTTTCAAGTAGCATAGATTCAAGTAGCAGTTACCGTTTTGTAACATTCTGTGACTTTACCTCTGACGTGTGACGTTGGAAAATATATACATATTTTTTGACAGTCGTTATTGTTAAGACATTTTGGATAGACCGAGTAGGTAAAGGATTTTTTGTGATACACATCGATATTTCCAATCGGAATACGCATAGATTGCATAGTATTTTAAATGCAGTTTTCAATTAATATTTTGAGCGATATGAAATAGCAGTCAAAGAGAAAATCCTCCTCTTAAGGTCTCACAATTATTTGTGCCACCTATAATCCGATAAAATCTTATGGTATCAAACGGCAGATTTTGTGCCACTCTCACTTTAAGAACCCTGGAGGGATCACGTTCCTTGAGTTCGGTGGATCCACCAGGCATAAACCAGACCACAGACAGAGACTGTTGGTAGCCTTGAAGCCTTTATTAAGGCTTGTAAAAACATTTAAAAGAAAGTATTAAAATCCTTGGAAGGTTCTCTGTAATGCTTTAATCACTTAGCGTTTCTTCCCCTTTTGCATTCTTGACTCGCCTCACACATAACACATTTGTCTCCGTCCCCGGAGCTTTGTTAAAAGCTGAGCATTTGTTTTTTACTCTACTTGAGAAATAAAGGCTTCACAATTCTTATATTTTTGTCCTAAGGGTTCACCTGTTTTGCGCACCAACTTCTTGGGTTGATTTATGTATGGAGATATTCGCTTATATTCTTTGTTGGCTGCTGCCATTTTGTCACAATAAGCACACATTGATTGCTATTTACTATTGAATTGCACTTTAAATTGATAGGTTACACTGTTATTCTTGCACTTTGCTCATATATACAAAAAAAGTCTTCTGTTGTGCACAAAATATTTTGCACATTCAAGAGACATCCAAATATTTTGCACTTTAAAGGGATATACACCTAATTTTTATTTCACTGCTTTTTTTTTTAATATTGTTTATTTGTAAGCCCATGTTTTATCCACCTATTGTTTTTGGTTGTTATCTGACGTGGGATACATGTTCATATTGATATTATTGTTGGTTTTGTTTTTGTGTTAATTATTGGCAGTGTACTAGCACTAGCTCGCTGAGTCTTATGTTAGTCATTCTGGTTATGTCAGACTTTTTCTGAATTGGAATGTGATGGAAACATGTGAAAGCAGGGTTGATAGATGGCTTCTTTAGATACGGATATCCTGTAATTGAATTATGGTTCTTATCTGATCTCCTATTACTGGTTGAGAATTTGTAGTTAAATATGAAGTTGTACTTATTACAGAGAAACACATACACTAATCCTTGCTATTATGCTCTAAGACACTACAGCAGCGTGCCTACTTTATATTTTGCCCTCCTGGGGTGGAAAATGTGAGGAATTGGTTTTTCCATTTTCTTTTCTTTTTCTGTACATGCTTGAACTCTGCACCTTAAAAGAAAATCCAAGCCTGTGAGCTGGGATATAGGCAGTTTTTGAACTGCTCTCAAATCAATCCTTCTTCTTGGAGGTTGTTTTCTGCTCCTTTCAAAATAAGGTAGAGGCAACATTTGTGTATACCAAGTAATCTACCTCTGAGTCTGAATGTTGGTGCACTCTGTGTAGGTACAAGCTCCCATAGACTTTTTTTTTTTTTTTTTTAATAGTCTAATTTATAGGCAACGCTATTTTGCCTAGGCTTTTTGCCACCTGGTAACTGGAATGGAAATGGTTTTGCATGGTTTGCTCTACAGGCCCCCAAGTTCCTTCTGTGCCTCATTCAAACATCTGCTTCATGTCCTCCTGCCTTCTCACCCATGTTTCCTTTGATGCCCTGTTAAACATTCTCTGAGGTTTTTATTCTTTCTTCTCTATATAAACTATTGGGTTTTTTTTTATAAGGAAGTTTAGAAGTTTTCCAGACAAGTGTTTGAGACAAAGGTTTACACAAAATGAATTGATCAGAAACATAAGCGTGGAAGATGTCCAAAATAATACTGTTTACTTTCTGCCCTTCTTTTTAGACTGATGTTTCAAATGTTGAAAAGGTAGTACAGGCTTTTATCCAAATTTCTTCAGTGTACAGAGATGACCATGCAGTGAAGTCTGCCGTTGAAGAAACTGTTGGTATGTGTCTTATTTATTTTATTTATTTTTTCCTAATTTTCCCTAAAGTGTGTGTTTATGCATTTGTTCAATTCTCTTTTCTAGATGGATTGATGAAGAAGGCTTTTGGGAGCTCTATTTTCCAGCCTGATGTATTCATCACAAGCTTACTTGTGCAGATGGGTCTTCTTAAGGTAAAGTACAATTAATTATGGTTAAATATGGTCCACTTGACTTAGTGCTCAGAACATTTCCACCTAATTGAAATATTATTAGAATTCATATATTATCTACAACTAAAATGATTTGTGTCACTGAGGCTTTAGGTATGCAATACCCAAGAGCAAATATATTGTTTTGTTCATTTGGAACGACCGAATACGGATTTAAATGTATTATTTTTTTTATTTTTTTTAAATCAATAAGCCAAAATATAGAATGGGTCTTGCAGTTTATCATTTGACTCTGTAGCTCTCAAGTTTATTTGGATTAAACAACTGTATTCCTTGGTCAGTGGACCCTGAGGGGGTCATCCTTTTGTCACAGAGTTCTCTTCAGTGTTACTTATATCTAAGTCTGGAAATGTAAATTATTTGATTAATGCCTAAACATCAATTTCCCCTGTATCTTATTTTTCGTGATAGGTTGTTATAGACTTTTTTTTTTTTTTAATTGTGGTCTTCTATGCTGCTTAAATGTAAGAAACCCCGGATTGCTGAGCACTATATCTAGATTTCCAAATTTTAGGCTAGCTATGTCTACAGCAAAGCTGAGAATGTTTTACCAAATATGCTATTTTGTCCAACATTTTACAATTAGGTTTCCAATTTATTGCAAATCACACAGTGTAGCGAAGCTTCAACATTTGAAATTTACATTTTCATTTCACCTGTTTGTTTTTTAATTAATTTGAAATATATGCATTAGTGTTGGCCCTTCTATCAATAAATCTGAAACTATCTTAAACATATTTTCTGTTCTGTGCAGAGTGAAGACAAGATTAAAACTATCCCACAGTTGAATGGTCCATTACTGACCTTGAACCATGTAGTACAGCAGGATTATTTCCCAAAGCCCCTAGCTCCTATCCTTCTGGCTTTCATCTCAAAGTAAGTAACACCTTCCTAAAGGATGTTAAAGGAACACTCCAAGCACCTAAACCACTGCAGCAAACATAGCTTGTTGACAGAGTTTAACCCCTTAAGGACCAAACTTCTGGTATAAAAGGGAATCATGACATGTCACACGTCATGTGTCCTTAAGGAGTTAAGCTGATGGTTCTCAGCCACCAAGCTAAACCCTGCACCTCACATGTCTTTGTTACCTCATTCAAAAATGGTTTGCCTACTTAAAATGGGGAGTATCAGGGCTCTCCTCGTGGTTTTTCTTAGACTGTTCCTTTTTTTTATTTTTTTAATTCGGACTGTTCCTTTTAAATCATAAAAAATGGTTGTATTGTCCAGGTTGATTTTAAATTAATTTTAGTAGGAACCTATAACATAACCAGATTATCTCTTTGTTTATGTATTGTGTAACAAACCTTGTATATTAATGACCATTTATTTATTTTGTGTTTTTATGAAATACTTTTAAGTAATTTTACTTTCTTTGCAGGCCTAACCGTGCCCTGGAATCCAACCCCCTATCTCGACACGCACTCCTTCAAACCCTCCATAACTTATAATTTGTTCCTACGTGCCCTGGACCATCCAACACACGATCTTAATCCCACTGGTGAGAAGGGGATTTAATACAAGAACCTATGTAGGGAACTCCAGAACATTTATCTGGAGGGCATTTCCTTCTTCTCCCTAACCGTTTGCCAGTCTTTTTGTTTACATCCATTGAAGAACAGCACTTCCCTCTCTATCCTATTTGCTGACGTGGCTAACTTCATTTAAACCTCAGGAAAAGCGGAAAAGGAAATCAGAACTCATAGGGGATCCCTTGTGGATGTGTTTTGTGCCCACATATGACTCTGTTGTGTGATGCACTACCATAACAAGAATGTTGTCCCTGCCAATAGACTCATTAAGATAAAGTAGCGGAGCAAGAATATTATGAGTGCAGAACAATAGGTTCCAAAATGCAGGATGCATGGGAAATTTTATATACATATATATTATACCTTAAACATTGTATCCTTCCCAGTCAAGATACTTGATAGAACTTTGTATATATTAAAAATAAGAGGGAAGGTGAAGAGTCCACATTGCGTTAGAAATTGTATCCTAACAGAATGTAAGTTTAATATTTCTATTCTACTGAAATGGATAACATTGGTTTAAAGTAGTTTGAGTTGTTCATATTGACCTCCTCTTGTAAAACGAGTGGTTACTTTGACAGTTTCATTCTAATCTGCACAGTAATGCTTTTTGTATTTGTACATTAAAAATGTATGGTGCATAATTATATTCTAAAAAAAACAAATCTGGGTTTGGTCCATTCCAAATATGGTACATTTCTAGTTGAATGCAATGTCCCTAGGTCAAAAATAAAATTTGGTTTTACATGAACAAGCTAACTGCAGAGGTGTTATGTCTTAGAGTTGTAGTGCTAGCTGTAATTATTTAATTCTGAAAATATGCCCATGCTATTAGTTTTGAACTTTCCATAACTAAAGAAACACTATAGTCACCAGGACAACTACAGCTTATTGTATTTGTTCTGGTGAGTAGAATCATTCCCGTTAGTCTTTTTGCAGTAAACACTATCTTTTCAGAGAAAATGCAGTGTTTACATTACAGCCTAGTGATAACTCCACTAACCACTCTGCAGATGACTACTAGAGGTGCTTCTTGGGTCAGTGCTGCAGTGTGCCCTCTGTATGCAGACACTGAACTTTACTCATAGAGATGCATTGATTCAATGGATCTGCGGAGATGCTGATTGGCCCGGGCTGTGTTTGGCTTGTGCTGACTCTGCCCTTTACCTGCCTGTTTGACAGTCTCAGCCAATCCTATGGGGAAGCATTGTGATTTGGCTCACAGGATTACTTCTGATGATGTTGGATATGTAGCAAAGTCAGGTGCCGAGCCAGCAGCTGCAGACTTGAATACAAGTAAGATTTTACTATATTTAGGGACGCAAGGGTCGAAGGGAATACATCTTTGTGTACCTGACCCTATAGTGTTCTAGAGTTTGGCTCTTAAAACCTGTAATGTTGCAGTTTGCTATATCATGGAGATTTTTTTTTTCTTTTTTATATTCAACTCAAGAGTGTGAGAAAACCTATCCAAACAGTACATAGTGGGACATGAAAATGCAGACATTAATACATAGTGTCCAGAAAAATTAACCTGTGAGTTGAGGTTTTATAGAGACTATAACCATCTTATTGAATTCGTTGTAGTGCGTGAAGTCCCCATTTTTGAGCAGTTTAACATTGAATGATAGTCACTGGCCACACACAACCAAGCTACCATTGGATGTATGGCTAAGGCAGATATTACACTCATACATTTTCATTTCAATTCGTACTAGCACACGGTGGCAGTGATAGCCAGGAATTATGCGCGCTTTCGTCCGGTCACATTATCTGAAATTTATGATTTCAAATTTGTGTGTATTGACTGGGATATTGGTTAGACATCTTTTAGGAGGATAGTTAGAAAATGTGTTAAAGGGATTTCTTCAAAAATTTCTATATAAATGAGGGGTAAGAAAAGGTTGTATATTTATAAAGTTATTTATTTTTTTAAATTACGTGTACATTTATCTATATGGAGTGCCTCAAAATGTCCACTCAATTACCATTTTTGAATTCAAATAATCCCTTGTGAGTGTGCCATGGACCAACCTTTAGGCCTCTTTAGTAATGTATTGCTTGAGCCCTGTATATGGTATTCTCATGTGACAACTCTCCCCAAGCCTTAGATAATACATTTTAATTTATATAACGTATTTGCTGTTTCAACACTTTATTAAAACTTTCAGGGATTTCCATTACTTTTTTTTCACCCAAGGTAAGCATTGTAAAATAGACCATTTGTTCATAAATCTGCCAGTGTAAAATACTACAATCTCATAATACGCTGGGATCAGTAGTAAAAAATATTCGTACATTTGGTAGAAATTTAAAATACCCCATACTTTGGAACAGATGAGGGCATTGGTTCGGCCAAGGTACAGTCCATCTTTTCATTATTGATTTCCCATACACTTGATGCAGTGACATAAACTTGTCTATCCTCATCTGTGTTCTCGTTCACAGTGGATAATTTATATGGGTCAGATTCTTGCCTTTCTCTGGCCTCATCTTCATTGTAGTAACGTTGGAAACTGATGGTGCTTGGCCGTAGGGTGTATATAATGACTATGGCAACTACAACTAGCACTGCCACACCTATGGACATCCCTACGATCACAAGTGGAGATGTTGTAGTGTGGTGTGGAGAATGGACTTGATGTGCCTGCTCAGGAACTCCACCTGTTTTACCAAGGCCGCACTGCTGGTCTTTTGGGCTAACACATTTCAAGTTGTAATTGTTTGGGGGCACAATGCAGACTTTATACGTAGTACCTGGATCTAAACTGAAGAGTTGAGCTTGCTTGATATCCCCAATAATAAGCAGTGAAAGTTCACCCTCTGAAGCATTGTAACGCAAGTCAACCTGTTCAATGTCCCCAGTGACTGACCATGACACTGCAAGAGTTTCGTCCCCCAAAGCTCTAACCAACACATTAGAAATCTGATGAGAGAGACATGGATCAGGTAAATCAAATTCCACATTACTCCAAGCTGTAGAATGAGAGACATGTTTACTAGAGGATGTTTTGAATGCCATTGTGGTGACTGCCACGGCTGAGATAGATGGCTCTGTCATTCTGCTTTCAAAAAGGGTAACGGGAACTGTAGTCTTAATGGTTTCTCCGAAAGCTGGACAGGTAAGCATAGATAACTGGATTTAAAAAAAATAAAAAAATTTAATTGAAGTCTCCACACATTTGGTTCAATAGCACAAAAACCAATTCTAAGTACATGCAATAACATCAGTGTGAAGTGAAACATCAATGCATTTTTACTTTGAAACAATTTGGATTCCACACTCCACAAATTAAATGTGGATATGTCACGAGGAAACCTGTATTAGGAGTGTATTGATAATAACTGCAAAGTAAGAGGATAACGGTCACCAAAAACTAACTACAGGAAATTGAGGTTTAAAATCTACTATGAAAATACTGCTCCAAATCTCTTTCAGATTCATAACTTGTGGAGTTACATTGTAGGAGGGAGGCAGAGTTCAGATGCTGAGGGGGCAAAACGGTTATGGGTGGCGCATGGTTTCAGTGTGACAAATCTCATGATGGTTAGTTAGATGTGGAATCTGACCAAAGGAGCTGCAAGTTGGGTGCCAATTAAGAGTCCGGGGAAGATCTGGAGCAGTATTTCACAAAATTTCAATATACATGTTGTAGACGTTTTCATACTATATTTCAAAATTCAGAATTAATTTTCTGAAAGTCAGTTTTTGGTGACACTTGACCTTTAAGAGAGAAAATACCAATCTGTACACTGCAGTAACACACTAAGAGTGATGTGTTAACATTAAATCGCCATCCAGTGAGAGCAAGTTTCATATTGGTAATGCGGACATTCAAATTCCACATTATGAATGTAGCTGGCGAGAGTGAAGGCATGTATATCGTGGTTGTTTATGGTGAAATGTAAGGAGAGATTTATAGATATGAGTGTCTAGAGAGTCTTATATGAGACTGCTTCTTCAAAAGCCAGCAAATTGCTATTAACTATAAAAATAATATTGTTGCTTTATAACTAGATTGCATTATTTTTCACCAATGAAGCAGTTTTAGTGTATACATCATGCCCCTGTAGTCTCACAGCCCAGTTCTCTGCTATTTAGGAGTTAAATCAATTTGTTTATGTGACCTGCACAGCCTTCCTAAACACTTTCTATAAAGAGACCTAATATTTAAACTTTTAACTTAGATTTATTGCACAGTCTGTTTAATTTAGAATTTCTAATCTCCACTGTTAATCACCTATTAGACTTCCCAGGAGTCAAGGAAGTTAATCTCTGCTTAAAAATTAAAGGAACTCTCCAGTGCCAGGAAAACATATCAGTTTTCCTGGCGCTGCAGGTTCCTGCAGTGCCCCTCTACCTCCCACAACCCTTCCCATGTTGCTGAAGGAGTTAAAACCCCTTCAGTGACCTATCTGAATCCAGCGCCGATGTCCCTTGGCGCTGGGTCAGGCTTCACCCACACTCCTCCCCTGCTGGCATCAGGGGAGACTTGCCGCGCGCATGAGACCACTCCATAGGAAAGCATTATTCAGTGCTTTCCTATGGGGATTCCTGCGATGCTGGAGGTACTCATGCATAGCGTGAGAACGTCCATCGTCGATTAAAACACTTTTCGTGTTTTAAGAAAATGGAAGTCCCTCTAGTGTCTGAGAGACAGCCACTAGAGGAGGACTTCACCCTGCAAGGTAATTATTGCAGTTTATAAAAACTGCAATAATTACACTTGCAGGGTTAAGTTAAGGGTGAAAGGAGTTGGCTCCCAGACCACTTCAATGGGCAGAATTTGTCTGGGTGCCTTCAGTGTCCCTTTAAACCATTGATCAATGTAGGCTGGGACAGTTACAGCCAGAGGAGGTGGGGCTAGGGCTGCATAAACAGAAACAAACGTGATTTAACTCCTAAATGGCAGTTAATTGAGCAGTGAGGCTGTAGGTGCCATATCTATATACCAAGCCTGCTTTTTAAAGCAGTTTTGATGCCCGTAGTGTCCCTTTAATGTGGCACTCCAGACAGCATAAACACTACAGCATTTTGCAATGGTTATGTTGCAAGCAGTCTGTAGGTAGTAACCCCCATTTCTCTGAAATACCCGTGTTCACCCAGAATCCAAAGAAAAACTCTTTACCCATAAAAATCTGTCAAACCTCGAATGACAGGCTTTGAATTTTGGATAAGTATGTCAACACCATTTATAAAAAGAGTGCTTTAAAGGGACAATGTATTCAGCAGAACCACTATAGCTTAATATAGTGGTTCTGGTGTCAATAACATGTCCCTGCAGGCTTAGTACTGTAAATACTGCCTTTTCTCAGACCGCCACTATAGACGTTTCCGGTCAGTGGCAGAACTACCATGGTCATAGGGGTTACAGTTGCGACCGGTCCTATAACTCCAGGGGATCCAGCTGCCCTGTTAACCCCTGCTGGTGCATCTTCTGTCTGTGTCAGTGGCGAAACGGTCGATATTGTGGCCCAGCCCTGGACTTCCTAATTTTTAAGTTACTGACAGTGGGGGGTTGGCGTTTGTACTGCTCAGTCCACCCCAGCCCTTTTCCTGTCGGTCCCCACAGTCCAGTCTTCGGGAGCAGAAGGTGCACACTAACGAAAGAAAACTCAGTGTGCAGCTTCAGCTGTCAGACGAGAGTCAATGCGGAGACTGGGCAGTGGAGGTAGACAGCAGCGGTGGAGGTATGATTTGGTGTCAGCAATTGCTTTTTGTCTATTCTCCCTTATGTGAAAGAGGGAGAGGTTGTAGCCACAGGTCCAGCTTTCAAGTAAGGGAATTTTTTTATTTTTTTTAATAGTGTGCCTGTTCGTGTGTATGTACCTGCGTGTGCCTGTTACTATGTGTGTCTACCTGGTTGCTTGTGCACCTGTTTCTGTTTTGTAAATATTTATTATTGTAAAGCGCTGCAGAATAAACTGGCGCTATATAAATACCAATAATAATTACACACTCAGCTAACTGCAACATACTTATATTCGGCAAGTCCCACATATATACACAATTCCAAGCCCCTCTTTGAATCTTGCACAGGGATCTAGATCATCCTAGTTACGCCACTGCTTCCTGTCCCTGTAGGCTCAGCATTGCAAATACCTTTCTGTGAAAAGGCTGTGTATACACTGCTGCCTAACTAGTGACTCACTCAGGCAGCCTCTAGTGGGGACTTCCTGGATGAGATCCTGCAAAGCTTTATTTACCGTATATACTCGCGTATAAGTCGACCTGAATATATGTCGGGACCCCTAATTTTACCCCCAAAAACTTGGAAAACTTATTGACTCGAGTATAAGACTAGGGTGGGAAATGCAGCAGCTACTGGTAAATTTCTAAATAAAATTATATCCCCCCAAAAATATATTAATTGAATATTTATTTACAGAGTGTGTGTACGAATGCAGTGTGTGTGTGTATATGAGTGCAGTGTGAGTGTGCTTGTGTATGTGATGCAAAGCCTCGGTGGGGGGTGGGCATTTTTATAAAATTTTTTTAATTCTTTTATTTTTTTTGTTATATTATTAATATATATATATATATATATATTTATTTAAAATATTAATATTTTATTATTATTTAAATTTGTATTCATTTTTATTCGTCCCCCCTCCCTGCTTGTTAGCTGGCCAAGGAGGGGGGCTCTCATTCCCTGGTGGTCCAGTGGATGGGCGCTGGCAGAGAGCTGTAACTTACCTTTCCTGCAGCTCTGTCAGCTCCCTTCTCTCTCCTCTGGTCCGGTCAGCTCCATTGTAAGTCTCGCTGTGTGAGTGCCGCGCGGAGCATTGCCACGGTAACCCGCGGCTCTCGCGAGGCTGACGGGGAGCTGACCGGACCGGAGGAGAGAGAAGGGAGCTGCAGGAAAGGTAAGTAACAGCTCGCTGCCAGCCCCCAACAGGACCGCCGGGCTTGTAATGAGCCTGGCGGTCCTGGTCTGTATTATGGCAATGCAAGTTGCCATAATACAGACATTGACTCGAGTATAAGTCGAGTGGGGGGTTTTCAGCACAAAAAATGTGCTGAAAAACTCGACTTATACGCGAGTATATACAGTACTTACTTCTGGGGTTGGCAATAATCCAAATAGTTATACCAACACATTGCTTTATTCCTAACACTAGAATGTTCCTTTGAAGGAAACCTCTAGTCCAGAAAATAAAATATTTTTTGGGTCCTATAGATTCCCTTCTATCACAGTGACCACTGTCCACTGCTGATAAAACGTAAAGATTACTCCTTTCTTTCCAGTGCCAAAACTCTTCGGCTGCAACTGCTAACTCCCCCTCCGAAGTCATCAGCAAGACATCTTCCGTCCAATCCATTAGTGGATAAGATGCACTTGCATGGCCAAATGCCACACTCCCTCACTTAATCCTGCCAAGCACCGATTTTGACAGCCAATAGAGGTGTATTTAAGTCTGGTTGACGTTAGTGGTACTTTAAGCTTGGATTAAAAAAAAATAATTGGAGTCTTTTCAACCTAATATACACCACACATATTTATAGATAGAAGAATTCTGCTATATTCTTTACATCTATAGAATAGTTTGCCTAGAACATGACCATCAAACACAACTGAGCCTGTTTTGTGAGAAAGTCTGATTCAAATTGAATGCATCACTCTACTGTTTCTTTGATAATTCCTTAAAGGAGCATTATATGGTCAGGAACACAAACATGTATTCCTGACCCTATAGGGTTAAAACCACCATCTAGCCATACTGGTCCCATCATTCCTCCCTAAATATAGTAAAATCTTACTTGTATTCAAGTCTGCAGCTGCATGCCTTGTCCCTGTTTCCTTTAGACCTGCCCACTGCCTGCTGACATCAGCGGAAGTGGTAGCCTGATCCAATCACAGTGCTTCCCCATAGGATTGGCTGAGACTGACAAAAAGGCAGATCAGGGGCAGAGCCAGCACAATTCAAACACAGTCCTGGCCAATCAGCATCTCCTTATAGAGATAAACTGAATCAATGAATCTCTGAGGATAGTTCAGTGTCTGCATGCAGAGGGAGGAGATACTGAATGTTTGGATGCATTTTAGGCAGCCATGACCAAGGAAGGATCTCTAACAGCCATCTGAGGAGTGGCCAGTGAAGTTATCACTAGGCTGTTATGTAAACACTGAATTTTCTCTGAAAGGACAGTGTTTACAACAAAAAGCCTGAAGGTAATGATTCTACTCACCAGAACAAATAAGCTGTAGTTGTTCTGGTGACTATAGTGTCCCTTTAAATACAGCTAGAACATATGCAACTTTCAATTTTGTAAAATAAGTTATCGTATAACTTACTGCCAGAGTGATGAGGCTCTTACCCTCCAGTTCCTTAGGGTTCAGACATGTTGCTTGCTGTTCTGGATCCTGCTCGTTTACCAGTTTAAGTCTGGTGTGAAGTGGAATGATGGAGCAATCACATTTCCAAGGATTGCCTGTGAGATAGATTTTTGTGAAGGTCTTAAGTTGACTAGTAGAAAGAGACTGCAAGCTATTGTTCCTCAGGTCAAGAAACTCCAGTCTGTTCAGTCTGTTAAGAGACCTGACAGTCACGGTTTTCAGACCTGTGTTGTCCAAGTAGAGCTCGGTGAGAGACTTAAGCTTTCTTGAAAAGGAAGTGGTGGACAACCTTGAGATGTTATTACCACTTACTCGCAGCATCTGAAGAGCACGTAATGATCGGACAGAGGAAGGAATTTCTGTAATACTGTTCCACTCTAGGTTCAGTCTCCGAAGCCTTTTCGTGTCCGAAAAAGAATTAGAAGATATGTTGGAGATCATATTGAAACCCAGATCTAGCCGGCGCAATTGGGTTAAACCAGATAAGGATTGATCAGATAATTCACACAGCAAGTTGTAACGTAAGGACAGAGAATTGAGTTTTTTCAGGGTTGCAAATATACCTGCAGAAAGAGGACACAATGTAGTATCATTTATGAACTCTAGACATTTTTGTAGTGCCTAAGAAACTGTAATACCAAATTATGTCTGAAAAAGGAAGAAGCATTGATCCAACCTAAGCCAAAAAAAAACACTAATACCAAAAGCAATAAAAATGAGCTTACAAAACTAAAGTGCCATTCAAAAACAAAAAATTAAAATAAAAAAAACTTATAAAAGGGTGTGCAAAGTACAGACCACCAGTTAAGAATGTTCTCACTGTGAGCGATACTTTAAGTTACTGTGCACTGTCCCATAAGAGATCTCCTAGTTGTTCTTCCTTTCTATACGTTCTCACTCTGTAAAATACTACTTTGTTTACTGTTAAAATAAAACAAAAACCTGGCAGGAGGCGGAACATGGCACTGGTACAACCTGCCATTGCTAAATACTATATATGTAAGCCAGCTCTGCCAAGATTGTACCATGTCACCTACTACTACACTTGTAAAGATGACGTGTAATGTTATCTATGTAATATAATGTATTTATGCTAAAATATATTACTCTGATGAATGTAATGTCTCTATGCTAAGATGTATTAACTGATGAATGTATGATGTATCTCATCAGGACTATTGCTATAGCCATGGACCTGCAGAAATGCCAATTCTTAAATTAAGGATTTTTTTTTAATTTTCTATTTATTTATTTTTAAAGGGTGTGCAAAGACAAAGAGCATACGTGGTTGAATAATCCACTGTATTGTCCTGTATAAAAATTATATATACATATTACGGAGTGATATACAAATTACGAAAATACATTTTATATATAAAACTTGCCTATGTCATAAATGTGCAGCCTATGTTCTCTTAGTTTGCTCTTGGGCCATAATTCTAAATACAGTTCAGCTTATGTACCTGGATGCAGGTAGGTGATCTTGTTTTTGTCCAGGTACAGGTATAGCAGGTTGCTCAGATTGTAGAATGAGCCCTCCTCAAAGTAACTTAGCTCATTACTGTCCAGATACAAGTACTCAAGGCTATTAATCTCTTGGAAGGCACCGGACTGAATGATGCGAATATTACTATTGCTGAGGTGGAGGCTCCTGATCTGAGGCATGTCCTGTACAAAACTGTTATTAAGGACTGGAATGTTGTTGTTTTGCATATGGAGTTCCATTGTATTGTTGTCAAACTGAGATGGTAGCTGTGTAAGGGTGATATTATGGCACTGGATGTATTGCTGGAGAGGAAGGCAGGTACAGTGGTCAGGGCACTCAGTGATGGGAAGTGCTACAACAGAAGCCACACAGCTGACAATCACCAGTACAATCAGGAGTGAGCGTTTCTTGGTGGACAACCTGCAGAAATAAAAGTCTGAATTAAGACATACATTCATAGTCGATGTGAACATGGGTAAATACATCCAAGAATCCATCATATGGTGTAATAGTAAGTACACTCTACTTTATAAACCTCTGCTTCAAGGTTCATATCTTGGGCATCAAGTAACAAAACGTGGCTTTTAGGATACAAAAAAAAAAAAACACAGTTAGTTTTTCTGCATGTCTACAATTACAAAGCTTCTTTTTGCTTCTACTTTGCATTTAACTTATTGCTAAAGAAAATTGTTTAGTGGATACTATCATTGTTTTTGGTTTTGTGCTGTATGGCACACATCTACACTTTATTAGAAGGACCACTCATCACATAAAGCATTGCAGCTTGCTTAAGTGCTTAAAGGGACACTATAGTAACCCAGACCACTTCAGCTCAATGAAGTGGTCTGGGTGCCAGGTCCCTCAGGTTTTAACCCTTCAGATGCAAACATAGCAGTTTCAGAGAATGTTATGTTTACATTTGGGGTTAATCCAGCCTCTAGTGGCTGTCTTCCAGACAGCTACTAGAGGCGCATCTGCAATGCTGGAGGCATATTATGCCTCCATCGCGCAGAGTGTCCATAGGAAAGCATTGAGAAATGCTTTCCTATGGACACTTTGAATGCGCGCGTGGCACTTGCCGCGCATGCGCATTCGGCTCCAGTGATGCCGGACTGGGAGGAGAGGTCACCAGCGCAAGGGAGCCCGGTGCTGGATTAAGGTAAGTGGCTGAAGGGATTTTAACCCCTTCAGCGCCAGGTTTGTTTTCCTGACACTATAGTGATCCTTTAATGTTTGTATAGTATCCCTGTTTAAGTTGCATATTATAAAAGTGCCAATCTCCCTGAATCAGCTCTTTCACAATAAAGTTAGAAACACGTCCTCTGCTGTAAAACAGCCTTCTGTTGACTCCTCTGAGCTAATGGAAGTGGCAGGCGTGTTATGTTAGAGCATGGGTCCCTACCACCTATTAGTGAGCAGTTTGGGATTTCAGGTGGGCGTGGTGGTTTCTGCAGAAAATGCCCCCTCACACACTGCACCACTAACGCACACACTACATTCTTTGCACACACTGCATCACTAATGCACACACTACATTCTTTGCACACACTGCACCTCACAGACACACATAGAAAAACAATAGAATAGAAAAGAGAAACATTTTTTAATAAAATAGACAAATTTAAGTGCATACGTTTTTGTTTTTTTAAAACCCTCCTTTCAAAAAAAAAAAAAAACGCACTTGCACTATAAAATTAGTTACTGTGGCACTAGTGGGTGGTAAAGAAATTTTACCATCAACAAAGATTCGAAAGTGGGCGGTAGGTATTAAAAGGTGGACTACCCCTGTGTTAGAGTAACTATGCGTGGTCCTCCATGGCTCCTGCATCTTTGTGGCTCCTATATCCTCTCAAGCTACCCGTCTCGCTGCACACATGCACACTCATAGCTCAGAACCAGAAGACTCTGAATCATCAGTACACACTGAGACAGGGCTTGGAATAAATGGAAGGGCATATGGAGTTTGCAGACATAAGAACTGAAGCTTTTGCAAACTTTTGAAAATATGCAGCAGTAAATGCATGCTTGCTTGTTTTGGAAGTATATCGATTAAATATAGATTACATTTTTTGGTGTGGAGTTTTCCTTTAAGTAAGCAACTATCAAAATAAATAAATAAATAAATATAAAAATAAGTAGTCTTTTAGGTATTATGTTAATCAAATAAAAAATAAATAAAATAACTCATTGCACAGTGCAATACTCTGCATCTTGTATACTGGACTAGTACGACTAATCCAGTCTTTATATTATATATCACAAAAAAAAGGCAAGTGCAAACACTTTGGAACTCTCTCTCTCTCAACATTTGTGTACAAGCCCAGTTTGCTGACAGGGCAGGCAGATGAGCAACGTAATCTTAATTGCGGTCCAGAAGGTTAGACAAGGCATATCGATAAATGCTGAATGTTTTCCTGCTAAGGTCAAATGAGGTTACTCCCATTTCACAGTGAAATCATATAGAAATATATCTAGCCCCATTATCCATCTTCTATTAGATTCATGTTCATAGCCAAGCAGAACAACCTGAATTAATTGGCCAAAAAAGTTTCCAACATCAACTCTAAAACGTATATATAATGCAAGTCTGTTAAACTGGTAATACATATTCGGAGATCCAGGATTTAGATTTCACTAATGAGTCATTTAACCATTTACAAATGGTTACATCCCCAAAGTGGTCTTTGTTATACATGTTTCGCAATAAGAAGACTCTCAGCCTACCACTGGCACCCAGTCAAGGTGTCTGCATCGAAGTTTGGAAGGTGGCAGAGGGTCTTGGAGGATGGGTGCTGTGTGGAACATTTTGGGGTTATATGGTTTGTAAATGGTTTAACCCCGTAAGGTAAGACACCACCCAGGACCTACAGGGACCATAACAACTGCATTAAGATTAAAGTTCTTAAGGTGCCAAAAGTGTTCCTTTAAAAAAATAAAATAAAACAATACAGATTAAGTAACATCATACACACATAGTGGTTTTATATTTTACAAGGCTACTTAGAATCACCTATCACCCCAAACAAATATGGGGTATCAGTTTTTACCATGTTACCCTATTGTGTTAAGCTCACCACTACATGTAGAACGCACCAATATTGGGGTACTGTGACGAATTCCCCAGCTTCAGGTGCTCCTTTGGAGGTGACCACAGGAGAGTATAAATTTGAGGAGGATTTTGATAGTAATGCTACTTTAATTCTAATTTTCATTTGATATAGAGCAGATATATGATATGCATTGTTAGTATATACATCAAAGCACTTTCACCTTAATTGTTTAGTTTTGACAATGTTTTTTTTAATTGCGTTTATCACAATAATTTTGCATTATATATATTCACAATGTTGTTATAACAGATTATTAAAATGCACATTAGCTCTTTTAGCACTATTCCCATGTTAGAATTAACGTAGGATCTACCGATATTGGGGTACTGTGGCTTTGTGGTGGGCTTAACACGATACAGACATATGGTGTAACTGAATCCCCATTATGGTTTGTGGAAATAGGTCATTTTAGGTAGCTTTCTGAAATGTAAATCTATTTTTGTGTGTGCTGTTCCCTAATCTGTATTTTGTTTACATTTTGGTCTCTACAGCAGCACCATTGCAGAGAAATGCATGTTCCAGGTGTGCCCCCAATTCCCTTTTTTCAATGTTTTTTACCTTAAAAAAACTACAGCATATAAGAAAAATTATTCAGCACAGAGAAATATATAAAGTAAGAACATTTAAAATGTGTTAGTGGGCCACAAAAAATCCAACAAGACCCTAACACGAGTGGCATACATCCCTTTCGGACAAACCTTAAAATAAAAATACATATATATACTTTTTAAAGTCTACGATTTCTGAAAAACACGAATAAAATGTATTTTAAGCTTTGCAGTGTATACAGTCTTTACACAACTTCATAGTCATTTAGAATTCAGAAGAAAAATACTTACATTTTTGATGCCATGTGTCTTGTTATACTTGCATCTCTGGAAATGTTGTGAATGCATTTGCTGTAGTTCAGAAAGTGGACACAGTGGCTCGTGATCACATGACCTGATTTGAGCGATTTTGTTTTCCTGTAACATGCCTTTGTAAAAACAGAGCTGGGAGAGAGAGGATGTGTGAAAAGGATCCAATACATTTCCTGCTATTGTTGAATTTCACTTTAGTTTTAGGAAATGACACAAACTAAAGAGTTTGTGTTGGACATTTTTCCTGTTCAGCGATGTTATACTTTCTTCTGCATTATTGTTAAACGCCATGTCATTTGGAGGACATGTCATAGATTAAAGAAGCGGTTCTTAGCATTTTTGTTGTTTACATTTAATGAATTGTCTCTAAAATAGATTTAAAGATGTGTGTGGCAGCCGGCAGGTAATCTCCAAGCTAGAGGTTTTCATGAAAGAGTTATGCCACCTCTTTTTAATAAAATGTGTTTCATTTACAATGCCCTATCGCATATTAGCTATGTGGTCCTCCCTCCTTAATACCATATAAAAGAAAGAATACACTTACCTGGAATGCAGTGCCTGGCAAAGCTTCCTGCGCTAGTTTCAGCGCCCTGTCCGAAGTCACAGCCTCCCTCTCTGTGGACCTTTAAACTTGCTCATAGAGAGTTGGGAGGTAGGGGGAAAACAAAACAATGCACTAAAGGGGAGTGGGGTGTTCAAGAAGAGAGTGGATACCAAGGCTGTACCTGCAAAGAAAAAAGCTGGCACTGCACGTGCTCATGGCAGACATTTTTTTTTGCACAGAATTGACATTGGGACAAAATTCCGGTATCGATAAATCACGTGCGTTGGAAACACATACAGATTCCTACTACCGTGACCACTTCTAAAAGCAGGTACAAGTCATCATGGTGGCTGGTCATTATTAAAAAAACAGAACGATAAAAACAAAAGCTAATTTTCTTAAAATAAACTTGCATACAAAACTATATAAACTACAAATTTTAAAATTAGGATTATTCTTTTAATTTGTCAATATTGACAGGTATAACATGGAAGATTTTAGAAATTACATTTTAAAGTTCCTTTAACATCTTCTACCACATACACTGTAAATGTTAAATAGGACGATTTGAAGTTTACTCACTATATTAACTAGTACCATGATCATGACCAAGGACTACTTGTACATAAAGGGCTGTGAACTGCAGGAGGCTGGAGATATCAGTGGAGGTTTGTCAGTAGGAACAGATGGACAGCTCCCCACCAGATTATGCTGCAGTAAAAAAAACTTATTTTTTTGTTTTTTTTTCTGGTGAGCATTTTAACTTGCAAACTCACACCTTTGATTATGAATGTGTGTGGAGTAAAAATGTTAGTTTTCTCTTTAATGAGGGTCTGCTGTTTCTCTTCCCCCTTAATGATCTCTGCAGCTGTGAACAAACAAAAAATGTACAATTTTCTTATAGTACGAGCATAGGTCGCTTTGACTGGAAACCTGACCTGCCATAATGGCACCAAATTCTTCCCTTATGGTTGGAAAATGTTCCGCATCCTCAAAGTCCGTCCTGCATACTAGTCTGTCTTCTGCATTTAATGGCTGAGGACACCAGCAGTTGGAGTGCAGACAGACCTCCTCTTCTTGTACCCTGTAATGGCCATGATCTAGCACTGAAGGTACCCTGTGTATAGGAGGACTTGTAGTGCCTGTTGGACATACTCAATTGTGGCAATTTACTATGCCCAGCCAGCCTCCTCTGAGTGATGTTATTGTTCATTATGGTCCAATCCCGACAGCAGACACTTCTCCAATAATGGTGACAAGTCCTCCTGTTCCATCTCACTCGCTCCTGGCACCGTCAGTGGTAGGCATGGCACACATTATAAGACTGGTGACTATTTCAAGTGTTCCCTCCTTAAATTCAGCACAATGTGAATAAGGTATGGAGGCAGGCACTGTATCTGCCTTCATGTGTACCCTACTACTCCCATATACCATGGTGGCACACAAGATGTTTGATGGGCTAAAGTCTGTATTGGTTAGGAATATATTAATGATGGTAATGTGTCATAGTGGGTAACACATATATATTATTTTTATTATTTAAACTGTGTACTTGCCTTAAATTGATGCCCCTCCTGGCATTAGGCAGCCGGGCAATCTCCCTCATCCACCCTCTCTAAGACCGTATCACTCACTATGGTGGTAGTAAGGCACCACACTCCAACTCATTGTGTGCCTACTTCCTTCCACCTGCCCTCCTGGGCACTCTGGGGATCAGTGCATGTTAGGTATATTAAGAGGGCCATTGCTTGTCACACTGCTGTCTAGGAGCAGTCTCCCTGCCTTTATGGGTTTGCTGCTTCTAAAATAAATAAGAATAAAATAATAATTCAGTTTAGAAGTACAATATGGATTGCATGTTTAATAAAATTGCAATGTAATCCTTTAGCGACATCTAGTGGTTACTCTGTTGTACAGCTGAAATACAGCATTTAGCCTTTAAATGACCTGGCCGTTTCACTGATAAATAGCAATATCACTATTTAGTGAAAGGGAGGCATGGCTAATGGGTAGAATTAAGCTGCGGAAAGCAGAACTAATTATTTTTAAACAAAAGTAGAGAGATATTAAAGTGTGAAAATACAGAATTAATACTTAGATGTGTTGGTGTCTAGTATTCCTGCAGTGATGAGTACTGCTTTAGATATATTTGAAAGTGTTTTCGTCATAATTATTAGACATGTGCAATTCGCTCGGAATGTCAATTAGGACGAATTTCGGGCAATTCGGACATTCGCATACTTCCAAATGTCCAAATTGCCGAAGTTCCGAAAGTTCCAAAGTGTTGAAGTACACTTTACTTACTAAGTGGAAGAATGTTACACTGTATACAATTTTAAATAAAAAGTATACAAACTTGGCCAGGATTCAGCTGTAAGCAAACACTTACAACAATCAAGTAACATACATTCATATAAAATGTAAGTTACTTAGCCAGTCAATGTAATGACAGGAATGAATAAGTAGATAACTCCCTAATTCCCACGGTACTGGGAGCTATCTACTAAAAGGCTGAAAGACCTAAATTGGTCTTTCAGCCAAATTTACTAATAATAAGTAAAGATTACTTAGTATTAGTAAATTTTGCCCCTACTAGCTATACCTATTGTCCTCCCCCCTGACCCCACCCCTTAGCGGCAGGTGGGGGCCCTAAATAAAAATGTATCATTCCCCAGGTGACTAGTAATGTGTGCTACTTG
Organism: Pelobates cultripes; assembly: GCA_933207985.1. Lineage (NCBI taxonomy): Eukaryota > Metazoa > Chordata > Amphibia > Anura > Pelobatidae > Pelobates > Pelobates cultripes. Next base: position 93,832,284 of record OW240919.1, on the reverse strand, counting down.
ATTCTTTTTTTCTAAAATCTTTTTTTCATTCCTAAAAAAAGGCCAAATAAAAATCCATAACTGTCGCACTTAGAAGAAAAAAAAAACAATAGGTCCCCCCTTATTCTAATTTAGGGCCTCCACCCATTATTTTACTTTATGGCCCCCACCTGCCGCTCAGGGGTGGGGGCCGGACAATAGGTTCCCCCCCTTATTCTTCTTTAGGGTCCCCATCCACCACTTGGGGGTGGGGGTCGGACAATAGGTCCCCCCTTTTAAGTAATTTGGGGCCCCCACCCACCGCTCAGGGGTGGGGGCCAGGGGGGAGGACAATAGGTTCCCTCCCCCTATTTTACTATAGGGCCCCCACCCACCGCTCAGGGGTGGGGGCAATAGGTTCCCCCCTTTAGGTTAAAAGCCCCCACTCATACGTCACAGGTGGGGGCTCAGGAGAGGGGACACTTTTTTTTTAAACAATGAGCAGCCACAGGCTGAATTTACGGGGCAGAATTTACGAATACTGAGTAATTTTTACTTAGTATTAGTAACTTTGGCTGAAAGACCAATTTAGGTCTTTCAGCCTTTTGGTAGATAGCTCCCTAATACCGTGGGAATTAGGGAGTTATCTACTAAGCGGCTGCAAGAGAAGTCCCTAAGTCCCGAATTTCGGAATGCCGAACCGAAATTTTTCCCCATGCACATCCCTAATAATTATGTATTTTTTTTTAGAAAACTTTGAAAAATCTATTTTAAAATTATAAAATTTTTCTTTTTAATAGAAAAAGTTTGTCACCTTAAGCAACACCAATGTGTTTTACTTTGTTTCCACAGTTGAGCATGTATGAGGTTGAGCTGCAGCATGCTGTAGTAAGCGTAGCACTTTAAATCTGTGTTTTTTGTCTGCATTTTTAATATTACTTTGTCACCACTTTCCTATTAATTTTAGGCTAAGGTTATTCCTCAAATGAGCTCTTTAGTTACCCTGCAAAGTGTTTAAAATCTTAACAGTGTTCCCCAGCAAACTCTGGTGTTTCATTTTGTAGGCTGAGAACGTGCAATATAAAATTTGTCCAGGGAGGATAATCACTTTTTTGCCATAGCTAAAGTCTAGTGGAACTGCCAAATCCTGTATGTGACTGGTACTAATTATAGTATCGATCACAATAGGAAGTCACAGTCATAAATCTGAAAGGAAGAAAGATCAGACTTGGAATGTTGATCTATGTCCCATTCATACTTAAAACTGTTATTTTTGTTCATGATCAGTAAATAGTATCAACTGCACAGAGCAGATGACAGTGATAATTTGCTGGTCTAGGGCTCCCATTGTCCTGCCAGTAACCCCACCAGGAAATTATGCTGCTTCATGAGCACAGTGAGGAGGCAAGTAGCCAGCACTGATAGAGTTCACAGAACAATAACTGACACTACCATCCGTACACTGCCTCTGATGAAGTAATGATTCCCTATGAATCATTACTACATGCTGTCATGGTGAAATGCTGCAATACAGATTCCAAACACCATAATCACTTCAAATCACTGAAGTGATCATGGTGCTTGGAGTAACCCTTTAACCACCTTCTAAAAGCAGCTCTATGATTTTGTCAGAAATGACAGGGCTAGCAGCAAAGTATCTTCTGGTCAGAAGAATCTATGTTTAGAAAGGTTATTTAGCTTACAAATACATATTTAAAAGTGATTGATTTATTAACATTTTAGAACATATATAAAAGAACCATATGTGGGGCAGGGCCTGGACGCCATTCTGGAAAGTCGCAAATCATTTGAGCTCCAGCCTGAATCTGCCTTTAAAGCGACTGAGGGTGAGAAAACCTGAATCCTGTCATACTTGTACTGGCACCCTCCTCCAGAACGTCTCCTGTGGGAGCGTTACCACGTGGCAAATCTAAAATGGCTGACAGAGGCAAGCATGAAGCGCAAGTGCCGGCACTGAGCTGGAAAGAGGGCTTCTCTGAGGCGTTTGATGCCATCTGGATAAAAACAAGGGGGTAGGTGCAGCGCTTCAGTAATCCAGTAATCTGGTTCTCTTCACATTTACCTTGTCAAGGATTACTGAAGCGCTGCACCTACCCCCTGTTTCTATCCTGTTTTCATCCAGTTTTCTGATCAGAAAAGAGAGACTCCATATTGGTGTTCAAGCTGCTTTTGGACTATTATCACTTTGCTTCCGCCCTGAATTTATTTTTGTGTGATTTGATGCCATCTGCCAGCGGTTCTGGGACCAACTAGAGAGTTGAAAGCATCAATACACACTGCTGGTCTTCAAGGCTTAGCCGGCCTCTGGGGTCCCTGCTCAGAGGCTCGCCTCCGGCCGTAGAACCGAAGGGTTTGGCGGGCAGCGATCAAGCCAGAATAGAATAAAATGTTACACATATCCTGCCTGAAGTGACGTCCGGGCAGCTGCCCATACACCGGTGGAGACAGCAAATTCATGGAGACCCAGCTAGCTCCAGGAGAAGGCGGAACTACAGACCCGAGACACCTGCCTCCTAGAGGGCTCGGAGCAGTAACTGCGGGAAAACCCAGCTGGATGGCCTGCCTCATCTCATACCATCTAGGAGAGCAGACTCCATGGTTACTCAGCCAAGTGGACTACACAACCATGTGAAAGGTACATTGCATTGCATGGTTACTCAGCCAAGTGGACTACACAACCATGTGAAAGGTACACCCAGGATGGGTATTGGCTCACAGCCTTACTTACCTCCTCATAAACTGGCCTACAATGTGGACACTGACCCCTTTGTATCTTTGGCAAAGCAGCCCTCTTCAGTCTGACCCGAAGAGGAGCCCAGCGGTTGACCAGCAACACCTTAACCTCACGCTCACACTTATTAATTGTAACATGCTATATCGTAATCTCATGTTAGCCATTTTACACCTAGCCTATATCATGCAACTAAGCTGGTTTCTCTTCTCTTACTATTTTAAAGTAAGTGGTTTAGCCAGTTTCCTTTACCTCATGTATAATATACATAACGTCAGTTGTCATGCATAGCACAATCTTTCCAGCTCCTCTCCTGACTCACACTCATGCATACTATTGTACTTAAAATACAAAAGACTGTGCAGTTTCATAGAAGACCCACTAAAGTTCTCTATTATATCTTCCACTTGTACGTGCTAAAATTACTGTGGCAAGGAAAGCTTGTATTGTTATAAGCGCACAACAACAACAACAACAAAAAAACAAAGAAAAAAAACCAAAAACATATGCACACAAATCCAGGGTGGGGCATTGTTTAACTTTGATATCCCTTTAATGAACCCAAGGTTGAGGGGTAAGAATCCCAGTTGAATCATGTCTAGCAGTCCACCAACTTATTTACTATTATGGGTAGATTTAGTGACTGGTTAAGTGGTCCCTCCTCTTTTTTATTAAATTTTTTAAACACACAAGCTTTAAAAAAAAACAAAAAACAGTTATCTGCATGTGTATGAACATATGTGTCACCAGAAATGAATGCTAAAGCTAGGCACAGGGTAATGATTACCCCAACGTAGGGTGGTTCTAATGCTACTGATAATCTGACCTATTAATGACCAAATCTTTCTCTTACACACATATACATATTTGTATGTATTAGTATACATAACATAAATGGTCTCCTACCAACTAGGGAGGTCAGATGACATGACCATTCTCAAAGTACAAAAAATTGGGAGGTCTCCACACATACCTCCTCTTCTTAGTTACGCCCTCTTGCTCTTATCAAGTGGCTTGATTGGTCCAGATGTGGTTGAACATTTGTTTGCACTAGTGAAGCACATTCAGTGTGAGGTTTTTTTTTTTTTTTTATTTCCTCATGTTTGATGGGTTAACATCTGGGTTGGTTAGAAATATATAACTGGTGGTAATGAGTCATAGTGGGTAACAGTAAATAACAGGAATATAGAACGCAGGATTTTTACCCCATTAAATCCTTAAGCAATATTTTCCAATGATTTATATTTTTTTATTTTTGCTTTACGGTCAAATTTGCCTTACAGATTACCCCAGACATTTGAAATTATGTCCTTGAATGTCAGACTAAACATGATATAAAGCCTAGCATTGTTCTTGTATCCCCTTCCTTACATTCTGTGCTGGAGGATTAAAAAAAAAAAAAAATGCTAAGAAATACTGACTGATCCGACATTCAAAGACACCTTTATAGAAGTTACAAATCAAAGAGAAGATAATTCACAGCATTCTGGTCCTTATCGGTACATCTCATTTAGAGATACAGAGTAATGGGTCAATATGGCGCGGGCAATTCTCTAGTGTCAAGTCACACACCGATCGTCATAGATACATTTAACACATTTCATGAAGCACGGTCCCTGTGTAATTAAAAGAATAAAGAGGCCATGCATTTATAGAGTCTGAAAGGTGTTGGTTCATTGGTAAAAGAAAACAGGCGGAGGAGGTAGGAGGAGGTCTTAACAAAAGCAAACTCTTCACATCGGTCTCAAAATATACACTAATTTATATATATATATTTATATATACACACAGCTGTAGTGGATTCAACAAAACAGGATTATGGAACACCCAATCCATTTGCAAATAATAAAAAAAAATAAAAAAAAAATGGGACAGATGAACTTGTGGCTGAAGACAGCCTACACAAACCATTCAAGGTTTTAATCCAGGTGGAAAAAATTAATGTCTTTCTTCCCTGGAGCTCCATTCCATCTCAATATGGTCATGTTTGTCCAAATGTCTCCCATCAGAACTTCTTACATTCAGATTGGACTGTTAACCCAAAGCATGTACTAGTATGAACATGAGATATTTTGGAGTTCTTGGCAGTAGAACAGGATAGAAAAGTGCAGTTTGGAGAGGAGCGCCATAAGGCTCCAGGAGTCTGTTCTGCAACATGTGAAGAACAAAAGTTACATTCATCATCCATCAATGTCCCAGCTGAAAAGGTGATGTTTTACCAACATATCCTGTACCCCTTCCTTCAATGGCTTTTTCTCTTTTTCCTGAGTAAGCAAGGAAAATAAAAGTCAAATCCCATAAAATTTAATTTAACTTATTGAGAAGTTAAAAGTAAAAGTCTACCAAGCCTGGACATGTTAATCAATTGTCAAAATATATTAATATCAGAGATTGTGTCACTACTCCAGTACTTTCTGCTACACACATTTACTCTTCAATGTCTGCAAAGAGATGACAATAGCCTTTATTACCCACTAATATAAAGTGCTAAAACCACATGACTGTATCCACAGAAACATTTGCAAAGGTCTATGAGATATAATATAAGAGCCCCTAGCACAGTTAAAATGTCACAAAAAAAATGTCCTAAATTTTAGACAAAGTCTGCAATAGCTCACATTCTTCAATAGAACTATAAGGCGCCCAGTTTTTTTCTTTAAACCTACCTCTTTTTTAACAGGTAATTCCCAGTCTGGAGATAAACTGAAAGCAAACTTTGAGAGAACCCTGTAGAAACATAAAGACATTAGTTAGTTTAAAATCGCTTTTAATAAGGTTTTAGATTTGACATTTTTTTACATTTTGTAAGGCAAGGAATGAGGTACTAACAAACACTCCTAAAAGGGGGTAACCCTAAATGTAAAAGTAAGCAAAATAAAAGGAAATGGGAGTGTGTTGAAAATAGGATATTGGATGGTGAATGTATTGGAACTATATATAAAACAACTTTTATTACGTATAAACCTAAAAATAATCATGATAAATTTCCCTCTAAAATTAGAGGGAACAGGAAAAAAGGTCAACCCCCTCCCCCCCAGTTGCTAAACTAAATTTAAGAAACTAAGAAAAAGGAAAATCCCATCAACCAAAGTCTACGATCAGATACAAATTGCTGGTCTACTGTGTTGATGGGTGTCCTAGAGCCCCTGACGCGTGCCTTTCGCCAACAGGCTCATCAGAGGGGACACATTAGACCAGCATATACATATTTATATATTTGAAGTCTATGTGTATATTTATAAAATTATTTACTCAAGCTGCAGAGTGAGGCAACTGTCTCATTCGAAGTTAAAGTTTTTAAATGAGACAGTTGCCTCAAAGTGATGCATGTCCCCTTTTTTAGAGATTGTTTAGCGTTTTAATTGTTCTAGGTTTGTGAATGTTAGCTGCATTTACTATATCTGCTGATTAAACTATATAGAATGGAAGGACAAATGTGGCAAAATGAATTGTGACAGAACATACTGTGTTTTTCAAAAGATTATATGAGTAATACATGACATTTGGCAAAAGACGAACGTTAATGCGAAGGACATAAATGTCAAAGCGTGTGTCAAACTCGAGGTGTGTTTGACAAGATCTGCATCTTTCAGTAAGGTATAAAAAAGGGCAGCAAAAGGTACAGACGTTTATAATATGCTGCTGTTACACCAACACAAGCTCTTTACTAGACGAAAGCATACAGCACCCCACATTGCAGAAAAAGGGCTTGCATGCTACGCATTGTGATTCATTGCCATATTTGCAGTTCTTACTTTTTCTTTTGCCAGGTTTCGGGAAATGCATCAAAAATGTGTTTACATATCTGTATTTTAGCTGACAAATGCAATAAACTGAATACTCTGCGTTGTTTGTATTGAGGCATTCTATAACCATAATTATGCAGTGCTATAACACTGTTATAGAATGGATTTCATTATTGCACATGTATCATGAAGTATTGTTAGAAACATCACTCGTTTATGTATTTTTAAACTCTGTACATGTCAAATAATCTAACCAGTGCCCATGCCCAACTTACAGTTTGTATAAGCCACTAGTTGGTCAAAATTCTCAAGTTTCTACTTTTACTGGGATGGGGTCAGATGTTTCCAACACAGTAATTCAATAAACAGAGAATTGTCAGAAATTCTAAGTGAATTTCAAATTTAAGGCTAAAGTACCCAACCTGGAAAAATTCTCTAAAATACTTCCAGTTTGGCTATTTTGGCCTTGAAATTCCTTTTGATTTCCCAACAATTCTCACATTAGCGAGTAACCCTGCAAGTTTGTATTCTTAACACGTACCTTAGTTCACATTTTATCTGAACCCAACCTGGGCTCCTGAGGAATGACCACGGCTGGTACCACTTCTCTACGGTCTGCAAGCTAGAACACAGCACTTCAAGCCACAAGTGGATTACCTGCTCGCTGCAAGACAAGACATGTGCAGAGCAAAAATATGAGAATATCATAGTCACAAATCAGCATCAACCACATACAGGGAGTGCAGAATTATTAGGCAAATGAGTATTTTGACCACATCATCCTCTTTATGCATGTTGTCTTACTCCAAGCTGTATAGGCTCGAAAGCCTACTACCAATTAAGCATATTAGGTGATGTGCATCTCTGTAATGAGAAGGGGTGTGGTCTAATGACATCAACACCCTATATCAGGTGTGCATAATTATTAGGCAACTTCCTTTCCTTTGGCAAAATGGGTCAAAAGAAGGACTTGACAGGCTCAGAAAAGTCAAAAATAGTGAGATATCTTGCAGAGGGATGCAGCACTCTTAAAATTGCAAAGCTTCTGAAGCGTGATCATCGAACAATCAAGCGTTTCATTCAAAATAGTCAACAGGGTCGCAAGAAGCGTGTGGAAAAACCAAGGCGCAAAATAACTGCCCATGAACTGAGAAAAGTCAAGCGTGCAGCTGCCACGATGCCACTTGCCACCAGTTTGGCCATATTTCAGAGCTGCAACATCACTGGAGTGCCCAAAAGCACAAGGTGTGCAATACTCAGAGACATGGCCAAGGTAAGAAAGGCTGAAAGACGACCACCACTGAACAAGACACACAAGCTGAAACGTCAAGACTGGGCCAAGAAATATCTCAAGACTGATTTTTCTAAGGTTTTATGGACTGATGAAATGAGAGTGAGTCTTGATGGGCCAGATGGATGGGCCCGTGGCTGGATTGGTAAAGGGCAGAGAGCTCCAGTCCGACTCAGACGCCAGCAAGGTGGAGGTGGAGTACTGGTTTGGGCTGGTATCATCAAAGATGAGCTTGTGGGGCCTTTTCGGGTTGAGGATGGAGTCAAGCTCAACTCCCAGTCCTACTGCCAGTTCCTGGAAGACACCTTCTTCAAGCAGTGGTACAGGAAGAAGTCTGCATCCTTCAAGAAAAACATGATTTTCATGCAGGACAATGCTCCATCACACGCGTCCAAGTACTCCACAGCGTGGCTGGCAAGAAAGGGTATAAAAGAAGAAAATCTAATGACATGGCCTCCTTGTTCACCTGATCTGAACCCCATTGAGAACCTGTGGTCCATCATCAAATGTGAGATTTACAAGGAGGGAAAACAGTACACCTCTCTGAACAGTGTCTGGGAGGCTGTGGTTGCTGCTGCACGCAATGTTGATGGTGAACAGATCAAAACACTGACAGAATCCATGGATGGCAGGCTTTTGAGTGTCCTTGCAAAGAAAGGTGGCTATATTGGTCACTGATTTGTTTTTGTTTTGTTTTTGAATGTCAGAAATGTATATTTGTGAATGTTGAGATGTTATATTGGTTTCACTGGTAATAATAAATAATTGAAATGGGTATATATTTGTTTTTTGTTAAGTTGCCTAATAATTATGCACAGTAATAGTCACCTGCACACACAGATATCCCCCTAACATAGCTATAACTAAAAACAAACTAAAAACTACTTCCAAAAATATTCAGCTTTGATATTAATGAGTTTTTTGGGTTCACTGAGAACATGGTTGTTGTTCAATAATAAAATTAATCCTCAAAAATACAACTTGCCTAATAATTCTGCACTCCCTGTATTCATAGTTGAATAGAACTCTGGTTTAAAGCTGTGAAGTGCATCAGCAGTGGCAAGTCTAAGGAATCAGGGGAATGGGCATCTCACAATTATTGTGAAGGGTTCATCTAGACTCTAGAGCAGGGGTGCCCTAAAGGTAGATGCCCACATGATGTTTAGACCCTCGTGATGCTTTGCATGTCTTGGAATGACAAAGCACCATGGAAGCTGCAGTTTTAAAACATCTGGGGATCTACCTTTTGGGCAGCCCTGCTCTAGAGGATTGTTGAATAATAGAGACCACTTGCAGTCTCCCTTCTGAATTAAAGTGAACCATGAAAAAAAAAAAATTACTTCCCTTCCCTCCAACATATATTGAATACATGATATATCAAAAACATACATGATGTATTCAATGTAAAATATTGAGATATACTCCGCTGACCTCCATTCCAGCACAGCCACGTGGGTGTTACCTGAAGGTGGGTATTACTCGTCAAGTAACACCCACCTCTAGTCCGTCGTACACTTTGATTCTCCCTCCCCCCCCCAATTTGCCCTGCTTGGGAATGCTTCCACAATCATGTCAAACTTCCTCTTCTTCTGGAATGCTGACTTCGTTGCCAACATGTCTGTGTCTGACGTCACTCCGTTCTTATGCCCACTGATAGCAGGGTTGGCTTAAGTTTCCATAGCAACAGCAGCACATGCAATCACCTGTGTTTTTGTATTATTTTGCTCTCCCTTCCCAGTAAAATCGTCAGAACATAGTCTACCAAAGATTTGACTGAGAAGTGGGAGAATGAACTATTTTTTGTTTTATTTTTTCAATTTATATTTCATTGAGTTTATAACATTGTTTTCAAATGTTTTAAATTCGTTATGATAAATTAACAGCTTATAGTAAGCAACATATTAGGTGACTATAACATCACTATTTGTGGTATGACAGGAATGGGCTGACTCTTGGGATCAACAGGTATGGCAGTCTTTGAAAACTTGGTATTTGGAACCCAGTGGTTAAGCTATCGATGCAAGGTAAGTCCCAGCCTGTGAACAGGAGGTTGTTAGGTCTCCAGACCACGGCACCCACGGAACCTACTCGCGTCAAGTGAGGCATCTGATATGGTATGGACTGGTCAGTGTTCCCAAAGCTTTGGCGGTTGCGTAGTTGTTCCTAGTTTCACGGTCCCTGACAGTTTTTTGCCTCTGGAGAAGTTCCTCGTGGGTTGTTGGGACAATCCCAGTGCCTGCAGGAGCGGCTCTGGATCTTCCGCTGACATCAGCATAATGGTCTCTCCTCCATTCTCTACCAAGAGGGACCCCTCTATTCCCCAGCAGTATTTCATGGAGTGTTCTCTTAATCGACTAGCAATTGGAACCAGCTTCCTCTTCTCTACCAGGACTGAGAACGGGATGTCTGCATATAGAGACAGTGTGCCCCTTATATTGTATCATCCCCATCTCCCTCGAACGGGTCATAATCACTGATCTCGCTGCGATATCTCTAGTCACCGCGATTATATCCATGGGTGCGCCACTTGGCGCCGCTGCCTATTTCTTCACATCAGAGGTGGGGGTCGTAGCCCCAGAGCGGGGAGAGGTGAGAGGATCTTCCTTCTCCAATGAGGTCTCTGACGGCTCAGGCACATCTCCTGGTTCAGGCACCATTTTAGACTGCCGCGGTCTCTCAAACGAGAGCCGAATATCTGATTAACAGGGAGCCTCTGAATGACAGTTTTTCTTGTTTTTTTGCCCCATTGCTTGTATGGGGTGCTTTTTTGGTGCAAAATTTAATCTCTATGTGGCTCTACGTCTCAGGTTTCCCCTAGGCCCGGTTTGGAGCTCAGGGAAAAGATGTCTGTGTTGGAACTCTGTCAGCCACGCCCCCCGAGATTGAACTATTTTTACATCTTTTACATTTTTACTCCCAATTTATAAATTTGCTAGCAAATTTGCCAACACAATGTAAGGATGAAATGTCATGCTCTTTCCAAAGAGGATAAGTGGTTTAAGGCATAACAGATCTCCTTTAATGGGCACCCCATATGCTTATTTCAGTTCAGGTAGATGATGAACAGCATGTGGATAGAGAGTGACAGTGAGTATTTGTGTGTCTGTGAAGGTGACAAATGAAAATGCCGATTTCCAGTTGCTCTTAAAAATAGTTGATTATAGTAAAGACATTAAAGTAAGAATTGTTTTACTTCTGTCAATTATGTTATTTTTGTGTACTTGACACAAACATGAGAATGGGGGTAAAGCCAACGTATTTACAACAGGCATGTTAGCCTAAGGCAGACGACTGCTAGAATTACATCAGATTAATAAGGGAAAGAATAAGCCATAAAGAATACAGTTGCAAACAGGTGAAGTGTACTTGATCAAGCAGGTACAGCTCATTGTGTTATTAACATGATGAAATGTTAGCAGTCATTCCCTTTAGGCTAACATACCAGACAGACTCTGAATAATATATCACTACACAGAGTTATTTATAAGGAGCAGTTCTGGAGCAAAGTTCTAAATATGGAACAGTCAGCAGGAATTGTACACTGGTTTCTATGATGACAAATTTTTAGAATTTTGTCCCCAAATTTATCCCATTGAAAAACTACCATCGTTGTAAACATGTTTAGTAAAAATATTGAATCCAATGCTTTCATGTAATTAATAATGAACAATAATTTCCTTAAATGAGGTTACACAACAACTGGATCCTAGAACCAAGTGGTTATTGGAATGTTATGTTTGCACGTCAGCGTATTGTGATGCGAGCACGTTAATTTTGTAAATGTGCGCTATGGTAAGAGGGAGAAAACCCCCCCAGAAGTTTCCAATAGACAACACAATATGAGTATTGTTACACAGGAAAAAGACATTAAAAAAGAAAGATGCCTTTATTTAGAGAAAACAATATGTCCTTTGGAAACATCATGACTGTTAGATAGCCTTAATTAGAGATGATTATACATCATACATTTCTGTATTATTTAGCTTTAATTTGTCAAATCATAAGGCAGAAGTGTGACTGTCTATTGTAACCTGAGCTACAGCTCTTTCTGTACTTTTGAAACATTATGGGTAAGGTCCTGTGTCTGACAATAATACAGAAGTTCACTGTAACAATTAGATACACAATTAGCTTAAGGCAAAATTCAAACATATTGTTAATGACTCAGTTAACATTCCCTTTCGTGATAACATCAATTAGACTTTCAATGTAAGGTTCATCAGATACCAGGAATCTCTGGTAACAGTTGAAGAACCTACAGCAAAATTAAGCTTAAGAAAAATTAAGATCTGTATCTGAGGCTACTCTACAAGGCTGCACTGCACAAAGTAAAGAGCATGTAACAGTGATATTATCATGGCGTATACTTACTTGAGCCCAATACAGATGAGAGAACGAAGCTTTACATCCATCTGTGCGTGAGCAGAATCATGACTGACATTCACAGACTGCACCCCCTAGTAAATGCAAATGTAAAGACATCAAACAATATGCAAGCCAGAGACAAGGCCGCTGGCTTCTGCCTGCCGACCCACAACACAATGATCTCCAACTGCGGCACTCCTGTGGCCTTCAGGTCAGGATTGTGCTTTTGATCTCCAGAATGGGTATCGGCTAAAACCCGGGCTGCACCTTGCTGACATGTATCCTATGTGCTATTATACATTTGGCTTTGAAACTCTCAATTACCTACACAAGGCCATTTACGTTTACTATTACCTCTCTTACATTATACAAGCCTTTTTTAAATGACTATAACTTTTCTGCTGTGTTTCCTCACCAGCTTTGTATAGCTCACTCTTACTAAGCACCTCTTTCCATGTACCTCCTCATGCATTATTACCTACTCTGACACACATTAGTGTTTATATTTACCTATAACTTGCATGTCTAGTACTCATGTGCATAGTGCCCTGGAGCCAATTTAGTTTATGCAACCAGCTCAATATATCTCAAACTCTAGCCTGTTAACGCTCTATGATCCAGCACTAGCACGGTGTCTCTCTAATTTGAAGAAAATAAAATGTGCAGAATAGGCTCTACTGTTTAGTTTTCCCACTACACGTTCACAATTGTTTATGTTGCTTAACAGTATGCAATGCCATCATGTACCATCCATGCACAACCAAAATAAAGAATTAATAAATAAATAAAAACAATATGCAAGCACAAACGCATGCTTCATTTATCTCCACCTTGCTGGGAAATGGCCTATACACCATGGATAGATGTATAAAGGTATGCATGTATAAGATCATTTAATGGATACCAGTGGATAACTATAGAATATAGGGGAATACATTGACTAACCAGCTTATGATTGTTTTGTGTCTAGAAAATATATAATCAATGAATTGATAAAAACACTCACCCGATAAAGTAATTCTTCTGGGGTCAACACTTTCCCGTCTTCATCTAACCTGTAAAAGGTCAAATGCAAATTGACAAACTAAGATACGGATATAAACATCGGCAATATTATACAAAGCCTATCGTTTGTTCTCTAGGACTGTGTTGTAAATGAAATGGTGTATTTGATATTACTGAATGTGAATGCAGACTTTTATGTAGTTGTGTAAATGAACACACGCTATCCGCATGTAGTTGTGTATCTGAACACACAGAATCCGCATGTAGTTGTGTAGCTGAACACACGGAATCCGCATGTAGTTGTGTAGCTGAACACACGATCTCTGTACAACCAGCAGACAGGGGTGGCAGGCTTGGACTCTATACGGTTTGCTCTTGAGACAAGCAATTCTAAGATTTCGAACGTCTCACTATGAAATTCATTAAGTGTCAAATGTTCCTAGCTTATCTTATACTCGTAGTGGTTGTCTATTAATTAATCATATTCCTAAATTCTTTAACCGAATTCCATGATTTTTATTCAAATGTTTTTCTATGTCTTTTGTGCCTCTACGGACCTAGCTTGCTTGTATTTTAACACGCTTATAATCACTGGCATATGCCTCAGATCATTAAAATATCTATATTGACTGCATATATATTAATTTTTCTATTAACTACACATTTCCATGATTTGTACCAAGTTTATATCCATATTGAATCATTTGAAAAGCTTATTAAATCAAGACCCAAGTCCAACATTTCAGTGCTTTTATCAAACATAAGCAACATGGAAAATATTTTGTTACAATCTGCATTTCAGGAATATATGTGAGAGGAAGAATGAGAACCACCAGTAGAATGGTTCTCCTGCTCCTCACGTCACACAATCCTCAGCTTAGATCGAATGCCACCGGTACCAAAAGGTCTATACCCAAGATTAATTGACACAGGGAGGGGCAGAATTTTTAAAGAGTGTTTAATGATAATCTATACATTTGCTAGCATTTCAACTAGCACCACGTTTCATGCATTTAATTTAAACCAACTTGTGTGCTACATGACAGGTACACTTTAAACTATCCTATGTAACTGCACTTCCCTGAATAAAAGGGGATAACCCTACTACAATCAACACTCATATAATCAAAACAGGAAACACCTGAAGTGTACTAAGGCACTTCAGGAGGGGAAGGCAGTGAACATAAAAGCTACATTTTATTGTATAATATGATTTACAGATTACTTAAACCAGAACAATTAAATACATTTATTTTTGTGGTTTAAGTCATGTGTGACACATACTATACAGTATGTGCGTTCCCCTCCCGAGGTGCTTTAGTACACTTCAGGTTTTTCCCTTTTTGACTTTTATACTGGAGAACCTGTGGTTCATTTATCCTTGGATTATTGCACATTAGGTGAAAGCATGGAAAGCTTACTCCCAATGTAACAAATAGTTTTTAGCAAAACCTGGTTTAGAGTCCTCACACTTGCCAAAGCATAATCCATTGTTTTCATTAACAAGCAAATCCTGTCATCATACATGAGAAAGCTGTGTTGTGTGGACATGTTTTAGTTACCTGTAAGTCTTGCACAAGACAAGGCGTGAGTACACGGAATCAAAATCTCGCTCCACTTCTCGGCTGGCAGCCTAGGTAAAAGAAATGATCAGTCAGAAAAGCAGTGCTAGTGTACCAGGATTTATTAAAAGAAAAAATAATAAAGTTATATTGCTCATTAAAGAAAGACTTTGATAATTTCGTACATAAGATGTACTGTAATTTCATTAAATAAATGAACAGGGAAATAATGCTAAACTACTGACAAAAAGGATAAGGCGAGGCCCGATAGAAAGTATTCGTTGTTGGGGGATTCTATCATAACAGGTAAGGAGCAGGACAATAGTGGCCTTATAAGATGTCTTCCTGGAACTACTGCTCGAAGAGACAGGAGACATTTTTAATATGGTTACGCAAAGCAGGAAGGGGAATTGGATGTACTTGTCCATCTAGGGATAAATGACTTGGCTTGCAATGAGGTTTCAGAGGTAAAGGAAGTTTTTTGTGTTTTTGCCAATGATACACAGCAGGTTGCTTCCACACTGTCATTCTCTGAAGTTCTGCCTGTGCATAACACTTAGAATGACAGGCGGACGTGTATTAGGGACTTTAACTTCTGGCTTGGTGAATGGTGTCAGGAGCAAGGATTTGGCTTCATTTCTCATGGTAGCTCTGTTTGGAATGGAAATTAACTGTACAAAAAAAGATGGTTTGAATCTTTCTGAAAAGGGAACAAATGTTCTCAGTGAGCAGTTCAGATGTTTTGCTATGATGTAGTTAAACTAGAGGTAAGGGGGCAAAAGGGTGATAAAACATCAATCCAATTGCCCCCCAAAACATGAAAATGAAGGAAAGGGACCTCAGTTAAGAAAAAGGAAAATTGAGTCATTTGCTACATGTGAATTTACAGAGGAAGAGGTTCTATTTCAACTTTCAAAAGTAAAGACAAATAAGTATATGGGGCCTGATGGAATACACCCAAAGTTATTAAAAGAGCTTAGTGGTCTACCATACAATTAATAACCAGGTCCAAAATCTGGATGGCTTCTGAGATCTGACGAGATCAGGCACTTTCAGACTGGTATGGCCGTAGGCCAAAAAAATAAAAGAAGAGCTTAGTGGTGTACTAGCAAAACCATTAACAAATTTATTTAACCAATCATTGTTAACAGGAATAGTCCCAGAAGATTGGAAGTTAGCGAATGTTGTACCCATTCACAAGAAAGGTAGGGAGGAGTCGGGCAACTATAGCCCAATAAGCCTTACGTCAGTAGTGGGGAAAGTAATGGAAACCATGTTAAAGTATAGGATTGAGTATCTAAAATCAGAGACAACATGGGTTTAATTCAGGGATGTCATGCCAAACTAATCTTAGAGATTTTTTTGATTGGGTAACTCAAATAATAGATCATGGTGGTGCAGTAGACATTGCTTACCTAGATTTTCCATAAGGCTTTTGACACTGTTGCACATAGAAGGCTTATCAATAAACTGCAATCTTTAAATTTGGATTCTAATATTGTTAAATGGGCTAGGCAGTGGCTGAGTGACAGGCAACAGAGGGTTGAAGTCAATGGAGTATATTTGAAGCATGGGCTTGTCACTAGTGGGGTACCTCAGGGATCTGTACTTGGACCCATTCTCTTTAATATTTTTATTAGTGATATTGCAGAAAGTCTTGATGGTAAGGTATGTTTTTTATCTGATGATACTAAGAAATGTAACAGGGTTGATGTTCCTGGAGAGATAAGCCAAATGGCAAATGATTTAGGTAAACTAGAAAAATGGTCAGAGTTGTGGCAATTGACATTTAATGTGGATAAGTGCAAGATAATGCATGTTGGACGTAAAAACCCAAGGGCAGAGTAAAGGATATTTGATAGAGTCCTAACCTCAACATCTGAGGAAAGGGATGTAGGGGTAATTATTTCTGCTAACTTAAAAGTAGGCAGACAATGCATTAGAGCAACACGAAATTCTAGCAGAATGCTTGGTTGCATAGGGAGAAGTATTACCATCTTATTTATTTTCCCCTGAAAAAAGCACTAGGGCTTATTTTTGGGGGATGTCTTATTTCGCGGGAAACAATAGCAAGCATGTGCTAGAAAGCAGGTCTTCATTTGGGGGAATTCTCCTTAACATAGACCAGTTCACTAGGGCATGGAATCCTGCAAATCTATGTTCGGGAAAACTTTCCCGAACAAAGCTTACTCGCAAATGGAATCCTGCAAATTTATGTTGAGGGAAACTAGTGACTAGGGAAACAGGGTAGCAGTAGAAAGCGGGAAGACCTCACTTGGAGCATTGTAAGCAGTACTGGAGACCGTATCTTCAGAAGGATATTGATACTTTAGAGAGAGTTCAGAGAAGGGCTACTAAACTGGTTCATGGATTGTAGGATAAAACTTTCAAGGAAAGGTTGAAGGAACTTAACACGTATAGCTTGGAGGAAAGATGAGACGGAGGGGGTGAGGGGGGTATGATAGAAACATTTAAATACATAAAAGGAAACAACAGAGTAAAGTAGGAGACTAGATTTAAAAGAAGAAAAACTACCACAACAAGAGGACAGTGTCTTAAATTAGAGGGGCAAAGGTTTAAAAATATCAGGAAGTATTACTTTACTGAGAGGGTAGTGGATTAAGTGATTTTATTATTATTATTATTATTGGTATTATATAGCACCAGCTTATACCGGAGCGCTTTGCAATAAGAGGGGAATTTACCAAATGTGACAATACCAAAATGTATCATGAACAATAGGTAGTTGAGGGCCCTGCTCACACGAGCTTACAGTCTAGAAGAGGTGGGGTATAAAAACACAATAAGAAGGGTATAGAGGGAGACAGCAAATATACATGGTGGATAAGTGGCAGAACTGGAGGTGAGAGTGGAGAGTTGCTCTTTAGGAGAGAGCAAGAGGAAGAATTAAGAGATAGAAGTTACTCAAAAATGACACCAAGCTTGAAAGGATGGGGTGAGGCAGGTACCGACAACCTGCAGGGAGAGGAGAGGTATATCTGGGAATCATTAGCATACAGGTGGTAGTGGAATCCAAATGAATTAATGAGTTTGCCAAAAGAGGCAATATAGAGAGAGAACAAAAGGGGATCACAAACTAGGCATGGTAAAGATCAGATAGGTGAAAGTAAGTTAAACATAAATTGACAGGACTAGGAGTGCAATAACTAACACTAACAAAAACAATTTAAATTATCAATTAAGCAGATAAACTATAGGGGATGGAGGCAAATAGGAAAGCAAAATTAAATAAACAGGACTGAAAAATAGATAGAGGTTAACACAGTGAAGGAGTTTAAGCATGCGTGGGATAGGCATAAGGTTATCCTAACTATAAGATAAGGCCAGGAACTAATGAGAGTATTTAGAAAATAGGGCAGACTAGATGGACCGAA
Organism: Pelobates cultripes; assembly: GCA_933207985.1. Classification (NCBI taxonomy): domain Eukaryota; kingdom Metazoa; phylum Chordata; class Amphibia; order Anura; family Pelobatidae; genus Pelobates; species Pelobates cultripes. The sequence continues at coordinate 93,814,210 of OW240919.1, read as the reverse complement.
TGGTTCTTATCTGCCGTCACATTCAATGTTTCTATTGATCACACAATGATGCATTTTTACAGGATTTAACAAAATGTTTAAATTGATAAAACCACAAGCATTTGATTGGTGCAGTGCAGGGACGACCTATGGGGGAGCATTTGATTGGTTAAGATAATCAATCTTGATGATCTCAGCCAAGAGGTGGGGCGGCAGCAAATGAGCATTTGAAGGGGATTAAATTGCTTTTTTTTTGGGGTCAGTTAAATAGAAGGAACCTGTAGCATGTTTGCATTCCAAACGCCCTAGTGTTCCTTTGAGAGACAACCATTTGCAGTTACACACGTTTGCAATGTATCCTTTTCTAGTATTCTCATGATCTAATGTAGCCAGGTAACCATGCTTAGAATAAAAGACGTTCGAAGGAATTCTAAGGAGCACGATTATTTAGCAAAAGGTAAATTTATCTTCATGCAAAAAAGAAAGAAAATATATTAAAATCAAGATATTACAATGATTAAATGAAATATAGAATAGGCTATAATAATATTGCTTTTCACCAATAACCAGCTAAAATATGATAGAGTAAAACATTCACTTTTTGTTTAAAATAATTATATAATAAGGTAAGTCTGCCGGGCACGAAGGTGACATATTTACAGCTGCCAAACCAGTTTTCCTGTTAGCAGCGGTTATATTGCAAGATCCAGGACTCAGGAGAAAGATGTTCTTGGAGAGTCCAGTGAGACTTCACAGAAACCTATTGAAGTCATTGGACACTATCTTTTTACAAATATTTTATGTTCCTAGATGTTCTTGACTAATTGTGAGGCTTGGATTAGTCCTCTGTTCATGTCCCATGAATTCTGATGCTTAAAATGGCTCTTCGAGATTGTCCCCTCCTCTGATGCACTGATAATATGGCATTAACACTGTCAACTGAGTACCAATGTCAATTTTGTCGTTCTGTATGACGTATTGTCTGAGAGTGCTGGAGGTGGGTAAGACTTTCCTTCATGCAGAGGAAAACATTAATGGATTCAAACAAAATTTTAAAAGGTAGAAAACAATTGTGTGCTGTACCTCTCACCAAAACAAATATACCAAAACATCAACTCCAATGCACTAGGGTTAGAAGAAACTTACCTCCTCTATAAAAAGCCAGGGGTGGCATGGACCACCCAACAGAGAAGGCTTTTTTAGTCCATGCTCAAATATCGCCTTAATGCTAGGGCATAACGTTCCTCGAACCAGGTCTGTAATACCTTCGGTAACAGAGTCATCACCAGCGACTGAATACTGTATTAATGGGGAAAAAGGTCAGTCAATGTTAAAACAATCTTCACGAAATGAATGCCTGGGAAATTATGTAATACCTCCCAAGGCTTTCTACTTCACTGGCATTTATTATGTATAAACAAACAAAACAAGGCCTTCAATCTTTTCAGCTATTGACATCTTGTCTTATATGTACTGCCTGTATAGTAGAACCTTTTTAATTGTTCCGTGCATGGCTTATTGACCTTCAAATGATTGGATACAGGATATTAACCCAATAACAAAGACTGCTGCTGTATGTTTTGTAATGAAATAGCTGCTAAGCTAAAAAAGGAAATTCTAGAAAAAAAAAAGGATTGGCATCTTACAATGCCATATACAGTAACTTGGGGTAACTTTGAATGATTTTTTGTCTCTCTTATTATTACAATAAAACATATATATGACTTTGGCTGACCTGGGGCTCGCCGTCTTAATTTGTCATGCACTGCAGCTACCAATCATCTTGTCCTTTGCACTTTATAGCAGAGTTTACGTGATGTGCCCATACAGTCAAGCAGTCACCCCGGGAACATGACGCTTGTGTGCACTCCACGGTTTACAAAAAAGCAAGGGAGGGGAGTCTGGAAATATTTTATCAAGCCGATCTAAAGAGCAATATGCATTAGGAGTGTTCTTCGTAATTGTGCTATGTGTGAGGACACAGAATGTGAAGGCCTTCAAAAACTGAAGCATACCCTCAGCCAAATGTAAAGAGGCAGCATCTATGCACTAACAACATTAAATTAAGATATAGTGGGTTTGGTGCAAAGATTGCCAATTTAATCATCTTAAAACTACAAGAAAAAGAAAAGAAAAAAACACAGCACAAAAGGGAAAAATACAAAAAGTTTACAGGGCACTATTCATAAAAAGAACTAAGCGTCACTTTTCCTTTACCCGGTTCTAGATATCAATTTACCTCTTTGCTCCTTTCATCCAGTATCTCCACAAACTTTGCAGGGAACCAACCTGGAAGCAATGGAAAAGAGGAACAGCTATGAACAGAAATGTTCTGTAGGGTTATTAAAGTGGCATGGTCACCTTTACATAACATGGCAAAATACATGGGTTGGTTTGCAACTCCGTGGGTGTGACAGCTTCAACTTATATAGGACGTAAGCAGTTCCAGTAAATTGAACAGCATAAATTGAACACAGGTATGATGTAGCCGCCAGCCATTCCCACTGCATCCCATGAAATAATATCACTTCAGACCAGTACCATGTGTGATGTGAAGTCTGGAAACATATCTCTATAGCAACATTGCTGACTGTACAGAAACTTTCTATTTTTATCCCCATGTAAAAAAGATATTAGATGTGATTTTCTTAGCAGTGAGTAAATAAGAGTATCTAAAAGGCAAGCAATATGCATAGCAAAGAACAAACATCAAACGATTAGAATTCAATGCACATTGACGCCCATAACGATTTCAAATTTGTTAACATCGAAAGAGTTCATAAAAATATTTAATTATTTGTAGATTAATTTAGGACTTGCCAAATAACAGATATATACACAGGGTTTAAAATGTTAAGTCCTATACTACTGGCGAGGCCTTAAAAGTTAGTCTCCACTACAAGCCTGAAGGGTCCAATGCACACTCAATGGGGCATGAATTTCTATTTACCAATGGCTAGTGGAAATTTTGAGGCCTGAATACATTATATTTCACTATACTTACAATATGTATATATTTGTCATGTGGCTAGCAATAAAAGGATGTAATAGATAATTTGCAGATGAAAAGGGGTTACAAAATGTTAAACATGGCTAAGTGTCTTTAAGTCAATGCTGCTCTGCAGTGAGGGATGCTTATTGTGAATTAGTTTCACCCTTCTGAGAATGTTAAGAGTGTGAGACCAGATTAGTTGGATGCACCCACAGATGCTGCCATGGGGCCTTTCAGCTGACCATAGTTATCATCTTAAAATGTATGAGAATCTTGAACAAAACAAAAACCAACCAATGTCTTGTAGTAAAGAAAATATTGTAAATGTCAATATAGACAAACTGTTTCTAAAATTAAAAAAATTATAATAAAATAATGGCAAAACCAATCTTCATATGTATTTATCCATCTCTAAGCTGACCTACAACAAGGAAGAAAGAGAGCTCTTCCAAACAGGACATGACATTTAATGGTAATCACAAGTAGCTAATTAACAATTTGTAATATCTACAATGGACAACATGCTTAGGTCAAGAACATATGTTTACAGTAGAATTAGGTACGGTATTCAAGTTCCTCAAATTCACTGCATTGTGCTCAAATTGTCTTCTATGCGGTAGGCTGAAGACCCTGCAATATCACATGCATTGCAGATGACCAGACACTAGTGAATAAACTATATTTAAATGAACACTATAGGGTCAGCAACACAAATCTGTAATATTGTTCTATAGTGTTAAAAACACCACCTAGCCCCCCTGACTTCCATTCTTCCCCTAAATATAGTACAATCTTACTTTTATTCCAGTCTGCTGCTGCTCGCTCTGCCACTGATCTGCCTGCATGGCTGACATCATCTGAAGTGACTGTCTGAGCCAATCACATAGGAAAGCATTGGATTGGCTGAGAATGAATCAATGCATCTCAATGAGGAAGGTTCAGTGTCTCCATGCAAAGGGTGGAGACACTGAATGCCAGTACTGCACAGTGTGCAGCACTGACCCAGAAAGCACATCTAGCAGCCATCTGAGCAGTGGCCAGTAGAGGTATCCCTCAGCAGTTTTTACAGCAAAAAGCCTGAAGGAAGTGATTCTACTCACCAGAACAAATCCAATGAGCTGTTGTTGTTCTGCTGACTATAGTGCACCTTTGAAATGATTGCGTTCTGCTGCTGAGCAGGTATTAACATCAAAAAGGCTTGTTTCCATGATCAGAAAGAAGTGTGGGAGGTTATGAACGGAGTATACAAGTTGATTACTGCCAGCCATAGTTTTTAACAAAAGTATGTTACAAGGCAGGATATATTAGAAGATAAGTTATGTTTCTGAGAGTCTGTTCAAAAGATTTTAATTTGTTTGCCTTGTTCGGTAGTGAACTTGACACATGTTTGAACAAATCAGAAATTGAGTACTTGCCAACTTGGAAACTAAAAACAGTACATCCACTAGGAGAGAGCGCTAAGGAAATAGAGGGACTATGAGTTGCAAAATAAACATGTAAAATTAGTCTGACGAGATAAGAGGAAGGAGAATTAAAAAGTCACTCAAATCACCATAACAACCTATGCTCATTGTACAGGTTATTATGCAATAGTCGTTGCTACTGTGTCCCTGCACACAGTTGCTTAAAATAGCTGCAGCTATAAGCCTGCCCTCTGATAGTAATTCAGATAACAGCATCCTCACCCCCACATCCCCCCCTTGCTGGAGTGGGGTTTATAGGACAAGAACAGATGATAAATAGAAGAATGTATTTCTCATGAGTTTAAAAATGGTTTTCACTTCCAGCTCGTAGATAAAAGGGATGACAATTTTTAACTTACCACGTAGTCCATTAAGTTCCCCTACCCAGCAATGCTCATCTTTCTGTGAAATTATCTGAAAATTATAAGAAATGTATTAAAAGAATGTAAAGCCTCAAGAAGAGTCATCATAGTCCTTTCACAGGTCCCCAGAAGTTACCGTTATTATATCATTCTTGCGAAAGCCCAGTTCATCATCATCATGGCGCTCAAAGTCCAACAAAGCTTTAGCCCTGCGACGCCTGCTCCTCGAGCAAGACACATAGTTTTCATGGTCTCTTTGATGGCTCTCCATCGTGTAATCAGGAGTCAAGTCCTGTAAATGGAACAAAAACAGAGTCCTGTTCAAACTTGGATTTTGATGAAAAACATGGGTATTTTCCCTAATTCTCTATTTTAGGAACAAGTAAGTTAGAATGTTTTCAAGATAAAGAACAAATTATTCAAGACTATATATTAGTCTTCCTCAACACTATCCATTGAGTTATACACATATTTTAACCATCCACTTAAAGGAATACACTCCAACACTTATCAAACAAACAATTAGTCATTATACAACTTTTATTTTCAGCCGACCTTTGAATGTGATGAGTAGAAGTCAAAAAACTATCAAATACACTTAAGTTGTGTTAGTTCCAGAGTGTTCAGAAACCGTTATTAAAGAGGTAAAAAAAAAGAAAAGAGAAGAAAGAAGCATTTAATACTGGATAATATATATTCTCTATCTCAGTCAGTGGCTAAACAATTAATGACTATTATAAGATGTTTACTCAATGACCCTGGCAGACATCTGGGGCATGCAGATATTGGAATAACTTACAATGTTACAGTTTTTGGGATCTGTGCATTGAAAATGGCGAGCAACTTGCAGGATCGCCTCCCGTAAATCTGCTACCAGAGCAGTCTGTTTGATATTCTTGGATTTTAGGGCCTCGATATCATCTTCACCTGCAAAATACAAGCAATTGGATCAATACAACAAGTTGTTGTGAGGAATACATAGATTTTTATGTAGCCAAGAGCTTTGTTATTTAAAACTCTACTTTTGCATAATGTATTGGAGTAAAATTACATCTGGGCAGGGTAATAGCGTTCTTCAAGATAAAGGGAAGAATATAATAACAGAGGAAGCAAACTATTACAAACTTTGGCCTCAATTCCAGATTAGCTTTTCAATAATATATATCTCCAATCTCTGGCACTCACCAACAAAATTGTATATAGAAGCACATAAATAAGAAGTAAAGAAATGGAGCACTCCACAGGGATTTTTAATTGTGTATTGAAGAACAAAGATTTGTTCTCCATTTTTATACTCTCTCTCTCTCTATATTATATTATATATATATATATATATATATATAAAAAATATCAAAATAAAAATTTTTTTAAGTTTCTGCTAAAATAAACGTTCAAACCATTTACCATTAAACCATTTGAAAATTTGAAAAGCTTATCCAAAAATATTAAATCTGGGCCCATGACAGGAACAACAGATTGATGGGGACCCTGTTTGAACGATCTTACAATCCAATTAATTAAAAGGTAAATATGAGGTAATTACCCTCAAATATTTCATAAAAAAATATATGTGAAGGGATTTCTATAACTCAGAAAATAATGTAGATGAGAAGCTACTTTGTGTGTGGTGTGTAAAGTACCGGTAATTACTTACCAAACAATAACGTGGATATCCCCGATTTTCTGCGCTGACTTGGTCTTCTTGTAATCTGACCAAATACAAAAGGGAGTGATAAATACAGTGCTTTAAGTATCATCTCAAACTGAATATGATCAGAACAGAAATATACGTAGTTTCTGAGGTCCTCCCCTTTTTTCATTGCTTTTATACAGTGCATAACGGTAAGCAAATTATAGAAATTAAATGGTCTTTAAAGTGGTACACACACATTTCATATCAAATTGATAGCAAATGGATAGATTTTAAAGTGGACATTGTTCATAGTTCATATAAATAGACAATATTCTGGTTACATGGATGCATTTTTCCATCACACACACAAAAGTGACTTTTTTTACCTTGGAGACTTTTGAATTGTGCATCTGTCCCGGATCAGCATAGAGGTATGCCAGATGTTTGCGTCTCTGAGCCTCAATCATGACCTCTGTAAGAGTCCCTGCAATCATCATGGCCTCTCGCAGCAGAACATCTGCATCTTCTATCTGCGATGGGATGTCTGACAGAGTATTGAAGATGGATGCAGAGTTTTCAGACTGAATTAGCTCTTCCTCCTTGAACACAGGTGAAGAGGTAATGTCGTATTAAAACAATTCACTCAGGTTATAATAAAGCTCCAAACAAACAATGTACATGTAGGGTGTTTATTCACTAAACAGCAAATTGTATTGATTGTATTCAAACCTTCAGAGAGAGAAAAAAACCAAAAACCTTATAATGGAGATTTTATCCAACTTGTGTATTTTAGTAAAATCAGTTCACCAATATCTAGCTTTTTTTTGTTTTAGTGAAAAGACCCTATGAATGTTAGGAACCTCTTATCAATTCATTCAATGCTACATGCTATTAGTTACACAGTTTTACAACAAGGAGTAATTCTTTTTCTATTATTAGATACACAGGAACTGAGAGATGCAGATGGATCCCTGGAGATCTACATGAAGCTCTTAAGAAAACAAAATGTACAAAAGTGGTCAGTGTTGCTCTTACCTTCATTTTCAGCATTCCCAATGTAGTCTGAAATAGAACCAGAGATCCCTGATAGAAGAATAAATCCCAAACTCTTAACAGCAGCTTAATATGCACAACACTAGCAAACGCAGTGAGGAACCAGTGGAGAGTGATGAGAGACAGCTCTGTATATGGAGAGAGAAGACAATGTACGTTATGTTAGAACACTGAAGGCAAAATACAACAAAAGCAGATAAAGGAAACTCATGAAAACCGTCATACACAAACACATTTTGCCATGATTCGAAGGACTGCATGACAAGTGTCAGGTTTGAGCATTTTCCCAAAGAAAAGTAGTATCCTTAATAGTCCGTGATCATATAATAATCCTTACCAATGTCGTGTTCTTGTAGCAGCTTGTCCAGGCGTGGAAGATACTGCACAATAAGGTGACGCAACACCCGCTGGTCTGTTTGCACTCCATCCAGGGTGTTATTAAAATAAGAGGCTGGAACCAAGTCTTCTGTAATAGCACTCATCATCCAAAACGTATCTTCTTCCTCTAAGAAAAGCAGCAAACAGGCGGCCACCTGTCAATGAAGGGACAGGCAATGATTAAAAAAGAAAGAACAAGCGCAAGGGGAGCACGTCACTGAAGGCAGTCAGAGGGTGAAGCTACCTGCTCAGCTAGACACTGCCATAGGGCAACACGCACATGCCTACCAGACGAGCCCCTACCCACAGGGGAAGTTACTCGCCCCCGAGCACGCAAACGAGTTAGCATCCATGGTACAACAGACGGGCTACACATTGCTTGACACCACCGGGGTTACCGGGGGAAGGGGGGAGCCGGCTGGAGGGGGTCACATCTAGGGACCGAAACCATAGCGTAGGGACCAACCCCAGGGGGGCAGCGACCCCCGCCCAGGCGCATTCACCAAGGCTGACCCGAGGGGGGGGGGAGAGGTAAATCCCGGGGCACCTCTAGGACTGGGGCCCGCCGCTGGGGCCCTGACCGCCCTGCGATGACCCAACCGAGCAGGGGGCGGGCACCACCGGGGGGTCCCACTCGCACACGGACGAAGGGTGAGGGGGACACGCTGAAGAGGGGCCCGGGCACGGGTTAGAGGGAGAGGGGCACCTGAGAGGAGGGCCGGTAGGGGACGACCCGAACCATCCCTGGAGGGGCAGAGGGACCCGCCACAGGTGCCAGAGAGGGGGAGGTACGGGAGCGAAGGTTAGGTGCACAGCTTGGTACGCAATCAGGTTATAAAGCCGGCAGCTGCATGCCACAACCAAGTTCACAGTTTAAAGTTTAGTCCTAAGAAAAGGTTTATTAAGTTTAAATGCAAAATTGTTTTGTTAACTAATTCTTCTTTGCCTACGTACATGACAGGCGCCTGAGAAGGCGGCTTGACCTATGACCCGGAGCCCAACACACAGGAACTTTACCGAGGAGGACGTTCATAACGACCAGAACCTGACAGATAGAGCCGACAGGGGGACTACACGGACCAAACGGACCGAGACAACTCAGGTACACATCTACCACCGACATACGCACGGACGCAGGGAGGACTGGTTCCACCCAAAGTCCCTTAGCTTCCTTCTACTGCCCCAAAGGACCCAGCGACACAGACAGGCGAGCAGCAGCCGCGGACCACAGGTGGCCGCTGGCTAAACCGCTCCCCGTCGCTGACATCTCACTGTCACCTTACAGTGACAAGGATACGCACACCCACACCCCATACAACCCGCATCCCCCTCCCCCCCCTTTCCTTCTTTTTCTTCTCTTCCTACAACCCCCACCCGACCTACGACACAGACAGGACACAGACGCGTACAGATCCCTTGACCGGACAGGGACCCAAGGACGACACGATGCGGCCACACTCACACACAGACACGAAGGCACTGGTGCCGGACTGTCTCTCTGTCCTCTCCATAAACGCCAGAGGTCTCAATAAACCGGAGAAGCGCTCAGGAGCGCTGAGAGACTTCCATGCTAAACGAGCCTCGATAGTATTAATACAGGAGACACACTTCAAGGACGGGTCCAGGCCCAAACTGACAAACCATCACTACCCCACGGGATACTACAGTGACTACCACGCAGGGAGGTCCAGAGGCACGGCCATTCTAGTTCACAAAAATATACCTTTTGTAGAAACGGGACAGCTGACGGACAGGGAGGGCAGATTCCTCTTCCTCAAGGGCACAATAGCAGGACAGGCCTATACATTCGTAAACCTCTACGTCCCGAACACCCGACAATACAGATTCCTGGCACACACACTTAGGAAACTAAGGCCCTTCACGGAGGGAATCCTCATAGTGGGGGGTGACCTAAACGTAGCGCTCAATCCGCGGTGGGACACCTCCGCCGGACGATCGTGGGTCCCGGCGCAAAACCTAAACTCAATCAAGACCCTTCTAACTCGCCACCAGCTGATAGATTGCTGGAGGGCCTATCACCCGGACGAGAGAGATTATACGTTTTTCTCCCACGTGCACAACACTTACACCAGGCTAGACTACCTTCTCACCACGCACTACCATCTACCAATAACTAACGCTGCAGAACATGGGGTGGCGACATGGTCAGACCACGCGCCGGTAACCCTAACACTCTCGTCCCCCCTGTACAGACCCCGGCACAACAAATGGAGGCTTAACGAATAACTCCTTACTAGGCCCGACTTCACGTCCGAGATTAACAATACACTCAAAGAATACTTTGAGACGAACACAACCGAACACACCTCGCCGACCATTAGATGGGAGGCACACAAGAGCGTGATACGAGGACACTTCATCCGCCAGGGGTCCACCCTTAAAAAGCAGACCGACAGCCGTCTGACTGACCTACTGGCCGAAATACACAGGGTGGAAACACTCAACAAAAACACCCAACAAACGGCACACCAGGCGACACTACTACAACTCAGGCGGGACCTGACGAGTCTCTTACATAGGAAACACCACAGAGACGTAACCAGACATAGGGCCTTCTTCTTACTTCACGGCAATAAAAGCGGTAAGCTACTGGCCAGAATGTTAGCCAAACAGAAACAAAGGACGTACATCGATAAAATGATGGACGGGCAGGGCACCCTACACCACCTACCCTCTAAAATCCTCAACATAACGCGGGATTACTACGCGAACCTGTATGCCCTCCCTCGGCCCCCCCTAGACAGAGCGAGGGACAGCCTGCGGGGGAAAATACAAGCCTACCTGTCAGCCCACCCCCTCCCGTCCATAGACCAGGAAACCGCAGAAAGCCTAGACGAACCAATTTCGATAGAGGAACTAGCTTACGCCATTAAAGTGACGAAACTAGGTAAAAGCCCCGGGCCAGACGGGCTCCCATTAAAGTATTATAAAACGTTCGCGGAACACCTATACCCCCCTCTCCTAGACGCCCTGAACGCACTAAGGGAAGGACACCACCTGCCAAAACAGTCACTGACCGCACACATCGCACTCATCCCGAAGGAAGGTAAGGACAGGGAACATTGTGGGAACTACAGGCCCATCTCACTTATCAACTGCGACGTCAAACTGTTGGCAAAGATACTGGCCACACGCCTCCAGACACACATCCCCACTTTAATACATCCAGACCAGGTTGGCTTCGTCATGGGCCGCGAAGCGAGAGAACACGATCAGGGCACTGACGCTCATGCACAGACGTAATTGCGGGGACGAGGGCGTTCTACTGCTGTCCACGGACGCAGAGAAGGCCTTCGACAGAGTCGACTGGCAATACATGTACCACACACTGGCCCACACTGGGCTGGGACCGCACTTCCGGAGATGGGTCGAGGCGCTGTACGACGGGCCCACCGCCCACATTATAGTAAACGGAGCCCTGACGAGTGACTTCCCCATCACCAACGGCACGCGGCAGGGGTGCCCCTTATCACCCCTGCTTTTTGTGCTGACACTCGAACCCTTCCTGACGCACATACGACAGGACGCAGCAATCAGGGGCATTGGACATGGAGACACACAACACAAAGTCGCGGCATACGCCGATGACCTCCTCTTCTTTATCACTAACCCGGAGGTCTCGCTCCCGAATATCCTGAAGGCCTTCAGGACCTTTGGGGAGATATCCAACCTCAAGATCAACTTCACAAAATCATACATCTTGAACGTTAGTATACCAGAACACAGAGCCGCCCCCTTAAAGCAGAGCCACACATTCCAATGGGCACAACATCAAATACAATACCTAGGCACATGGCTGACGAGGAGGGAACCTGATCTATTCAGACACAACTTCATCCCCCTACTAAACAGGTTCCGTAAAGACCTGTAGGATTGGGCATACCCACACATATCCTGGCCTAGCAGGGTCCAGGTTATAAAAATGAACCTGCTCCCACGCCTACTATACCTCATGCAAGCCCTACCCATTACCATCCCCAGATCATTCTTTCAGGCCCTGCGACAGGAAACCGGGAAATATATTTGGGACCGCAAAAGACCGAGGGTCAAACTAGCCACACTGACGCTGCCCAAGGACAGGGGGGGACTGGCCATACCAGACTTCTCCCTGTACTACGAATCCTGTCACCTCCAACGAATTATGGAGTGGACAAAAGAGAAGGTGCATAAGAGATGGAAAGAGGCAGAGGAAACGGATGCGGGGATACCGCTGTCCATCGTCCCATGGCGGGGAGGGGAGGGAGCGGGAGACAGGGCACACCCTGTACAACCGCAACCCTACGGGCATGGGAGAGAGTAGCGCAGATATGCAGACTAGCGCCATTCCCATCCCCTCTTCTCCCTCTCACGCATAACAACAGCTTCCCACCGGGGCTAGACCCCAACGCATTCAGGGACTTAATCCGACATTAACTACCCAGACTACACCACCTCCTGGAAGGCACGGAATGCAAAACACTCCCGACCCTATTAGAGGGAGCAACCCCCACCCTCCTGCACCACCTAAAACACAGACAGCTACAGAGCTACGTACACACCCTCCCGGGGGGCACGGCACGGAAACGTGATCCTACCACACTTGAAAGAATGTGCATGGACCCAGACCCGCAACCACACGGGATCTCACTCATTTACTCCATGCTACAAAGGGAAACACCAACGGAGAAACCCAAATTCATGGGGAGATGGGAACAAACATTGGGGAAAACTTTCACAGACGGGGACTGGGAAAAGATATGCTACTTAACGCATCACTGCTCAGTCTTCAGCAAAACACAAGAAACGGCGTTTAAATTGTTAATGAACTGGTACCGCACCCCGATTGCACCCCGATTGCACTCCATGCCATGGACCCGGAAAACACGGATCTCTGCTGGAGGTGTAATAAAGAGGCCGGCACAGTACTCCACCTTTGGTGGGCCTGCGAAGCCATAAAGCCCTTCTGGCGGGGTATACACGGCTTTCTCAAAACCTTCTCAGACACGCCACCCCCCTTCCTCCCAGAACACATGCTCCTTCACCATACAAAGTCACCTAGAACAAGATACAAGCACTCACTAACCATTAGAATCCTAAACGTTGCCAAACAGGTGATCCCTCAATTCTGGAAGCAACAAACAACACCCCCGTTGACATGCTGATTCTCCCAAATGGAGGAACTCAGAGCCATAGAGGAACTCATTATGACCACACCCAACTCCTTGAATAGGTACACGGACATATGAACCCACTGGATACTGACTACTACCAAGGCAGAATTCACAACCAGGCTCCAATATGGCACATAAGGACAAAGTGACGAAGCCGCATAGACCGACAAATACAGAGACGACCTCGACAGACGTGACCCAGACGCGGACGCACCCCGACCCCCCCACCTCCCCAGACGCCACTACCCGGACATCGCCCCAATCCCAAACACTGAGTGCGAATAGACAGGCACTTGACATACGCCAATGACAACATAAGAGGAGATTTATAAGGCCTCCGGGAAGACGCTCACTCCTCCATGAGGGGACAACAGAACATATGACACCCACAAGCACGTTCTCCAGAACAGGCCACGGGACTTAACACTGGGCTCATAGGGGCCAGCGGACCCACCCTGACACCTCAGCGTTTACTAGAGGTAATACCTGACCGCCTTACTGCCACGCGACTCACGGGCCCGACACCCAACTATAACACCCACTACATGGTGACCGGCACGTCACCAATGCTGGTTTTGCAGACCGTCATTCCTTTCCAAAGGCTGCTCATGTCCCACCCTAAGTGGACCTGCGAGTCCACACTGAAGTTTGCATAATGAGACTTAACAAACGGGGCAACTGAATGCAAACGTCACATCAGCTTAGGGACAAGAACAGCATGCTGTAAGGGACCTGCGAGTCCACAGCAATTGTGGGCCTGCGCGCCCGGTTGGCTGATATAAAAAAGCTATGCACATGTTGTATTTTGGTTATTGTGCCCTAAAGGCTTACGGAGACCTGCGAGTCTCAATGTGACTAATTCTCGACAATATAAACCGAAATAAAAACATATTTACAAAAAAAAAAAAAAATGAAAGAACAAGTTTAACGCTTGTTTTCAATGCATTTTATCAGACTTACCATGCCTGTACCCTGGCAATATCCAATATCAGGATAGAACCATGCCAGTCCACGTAGGACTCGCCTGAGGCGAGGAACGCCTACACTTTGTAAGTTGGAGAAACAAGCATTGCTGGGCATAGTACGAAGCAAGTCTTTTTCAATCTGAAACAAACAGAATAAACAGAACTTGTTTAGTCATGAAATGTGGAATCTACGATAGTCAAAAGGATGGCAAACTCTATAATTCTTCACTTATACAAGCAAACTCCAATCACCCAGATATTTATTACTCCTTGTAAAACTTTACATTGTAGAAAATGCAAAAAGAGCCATAAATGCCAAGCGAATTTTAAGGTTTATGCCAAAATATTCATTCTATAGACAGCGACTCCAACTTTCTTGGGCTTAAATTTGAAATTCACTATGAACTCCTAAAAAACAAAAACAAAAACAAAAACAAACAAACAAACAAAACAACAATCAAACGGATATTCCTTAGTCACCCATCCAGTTACCTGTTTGGCGGACAGATTTTCATCATTTGAACTGTTCCTCACGATATCTCTGTATGTCATGTCTGAATTCCTCTTCTTCTGCAGGGCACCAGCAAGTCGCATCCATAGCTAGGGAAGAAATCGCATTGAAAAGCAAATTAGTGTATTTTTTCTTTCTAAATGATGCAAACCAGTTAAACCTCCACCTGGTTTAGTTGCATGGCAGACAATATCCAGACTTTAAGATTAAAAACATATTATATATTGCTGCTTTGACGTCACATATCACTATTGCAAGACGGCAAGATATTCCTTCCAAAACAGTGCTCCACTGTTCGTTATAAGTCCTGCACTTACAATATATGTTTTTATCTGCAACTTGGTGACAGAAGTAAGGGTACCTTACACAAATGTTTTGACCTGCCACTGTTTGTGTATGTAATTTTAAATTATACCACCAATATCCAGAGTTTGGAAATGAAGTTAAGATTGACCTGCAACATCCACTAGTAGCCTTACAATTGTGATTGAACTAAACTGCCATGGAGTGTTAGAATGTGTTTCAGCAGTGAAAGCAGTCTTTTCTTTGTTAAGTAGGCTTCTAGATTAGAATTGTTAGACAGATTAGGCAACAAAAAGTAAGACTGATACACAAGACAGAATCCTGGTACAGAGCTCAGACTTACATTTGGATTCCTTATGGACTAGACAGAAGGTCTAAGGACAGTCTTATACAATCCCTTTTTTAACTTATTACAATTTGATATTTTTTATATTTATGCTATGGTGGTTTGATATATGTGATATTAAGTCATTGCAGTTGACTTTTCAAGTAGCAGTTTAGTCAATTCATCGATCTCAATTACACTCTATCCAAACTTATTCCCTAAAGCCCACCCGTACACTCAGCCGGAACGTTTCAGAAAACTCAATTCTAATGTATTATAGGGGTTGTAAATTACTTAGCTTCTGACTACATTATAAGTCTACTCTGGAATGGACTATTACTAAACTAAAATTCTCCAGGCTAAGAGGGGGGAAATAATGTACTACATAAAAATAAAGATAAAAAATAAATACAATAAAAACAAGCGATTAAACGCCCAATGTATTTGACCCTGCAGTTTGTGACTCGGCCAGCCATAATGTGAGATTCAGTACAAAAAAAAAAAAAAAAAAATAGAAGTCTGCATAGTTTAGTATTGACTGCTACAAGAGACCACCATAGTAATGGCACACCAAAGAGAACACATGCTAATATTATGAACTTTAACAAGGTCTGGAATAAGAATAGCTTAGGTCCAGCTCAAACTTCTTCAAATTCTCTGTTGTATTGTGTGACACTAAAGTTTCAAATGTTTTACTATCAAGTAACTTTAATCCATTTTGACGGATGCCCAACCCATGGCACATGCAATACCTGCGGTCTCATACTGTGGGGGATTCCAGTTAGTACAAGTGAGCGCAGCTTGTCTGAATGCGGGAGGGTAACATCAATCTTATCCCATGTTAGGTCCCCCACATCATGATTGTGAGTGAATTCAAGGTGGGCTTGCCACTTTAATCTCTGCTGAGGGTCCTCTGTGAGTGGGATACTCAAAAGCTTGCTGGAATTAGGCTCCGCACCATCTGCAACAACAAAAAGACACAGTTGAAAACAGAGAGATATAAAACAGGGAGCAATGTATGACTATATGTGGATTGACTGGGGATGGTTGTAAGCATTAAAGAAAGAGGAAACTAAAAATGCAAATAGAAACCTAGTTATACAGTGATATTCACTAAAGTAAATGGTCAGCCATTCAAAGTAAATTTCTCATTTGAGACAAATTTGGAGAACTTCAACCATACCAATATTTTTTCTGGTGGCTTATTTTTCTTTGAATTCGGAAAAATTCGGAGATATAAAAATGGATCAAGCAGAGAGGTTGCGTGCTGTGAGAACCCCTGGGCTCGGCACGGACTTTGTTGCAATGGGAAAAGGGATTGGGAATCGGATGAAGATGTACCTTGAAAGTCATGGGCAGTGTGGTTCTGTCTGCCAAATCTCGCAATCTCATTGACTCTAGAAATGTATTTTATCAGTTTATTTTCTAGCATTGCTGCATATTATTTATTTTGCTAGCTCACAGTCAGTGCTTTATGTCTTTATTTTATTTCTTTGTTTATAGGGGCACTACTTCTGTTTTAAATGGTTTTTATTGTTTTTGCAGTAAAATTGCATGCATAGTGTGAGAAGCGAGAATCAATATAAGGTTGCCTGCGCAGAGGCTCAGTGTTATATAAAATCATAGTTGCATATGTGCCTGCGCAGAGGCTGATTATAGTTGTACCACACAATATCAGTCATCTGTATGTTCCAGAGCAGTACATTAAATCGACAAATCAGCAGACAGTGGCTATGCGTCAATAATATCTAGCAACAATACATTGAGCTGTGTGTATTTTAGCAAGCATGTAATAGCCTGTATAAGGTGCCGTGCGCGGGTGACTGTATTTATTTATTCGAATTAGCCCGCGGATGGCGCGTCCCATAGAAGCCACAATAAGTGTCGTATGAGTAACGGCAATGCAGGTGATTAAACCTAACTATTTTGCGCCCATGTAGCTCAGGTATTTAATCGAAGCAGGTCCTCGCTATGGGCTAGCTTTATACAGGTTATAGTGTAATAAACATTAGGCAATAACTGTGAACCAACGCCTCAGGGGGTAATGCAAAGCAGGACAAAAACTTTTTCAACTTTCAGCATAATGAGCATATTTGTTTTAGTTTGCTGCCTTATTATTTAACAAAGCTATTTGGGATATCGGATTTACAGTGATAAGCGACTGTACAGTCTGTCATGCAGCAGTCCGCAATTAAATATGCATCAGTTGGCCCCTATGGGCATTTTAGCATTAACTGTGCATTCCTTTGGTATTTTAATCTCAGATGACTATATGTAACATATCAGCCTAAATAGGTAGTATTGCTGCGTGTTATGGAGTGAGTGATGCTATGTCTGCTGTAGTAGGCGGGAGTCACTCCCACTCCAGCCGCCTTGGGCCCCCCGTGGCCGTCAATCCTCCGTCCGACCTCCCCAGGCTATGTCCAGCCTTCCCGCATGGCGCCCTGTGGCACTGTGGGCACTCAGAGTCCGAATCAGTCCATTAGACCCCCCCACCAAGAATCCATGTTCCGACCGGCTCCTGCACCTCCCCAGCACCACATGTGCTTCCGTGAGGTACATGGAATCCCTTGCTCCGCTGAGCGCCGGCCACATACTTGGAACTGGGCGTCCTCCCCACGGCGACCGGTACACCGGAAGGGTTGATGCACCTCCATCCCACAGGACTCACAGCGTCGGGGGCCGGTCTCCTCTGGGTCACCCCCAAACCCAAAGGCAGGGTCCATCACCTCTCTCGGGGGTCAGGGGCCCAGGGGTCTTTCTGAAGGGCCGCAGTCACCAGGGTCCCCACAGCAGCGTGAGAGTGCCTCCTCATGTTAGTGCAGGCTCTTCTCCGTGGCAGCTTGCGTGTCCGCTAGCTGGCTGTGCTTCGGGCAGCCTTTGCTAGTGCAGGAGGCAGGCTTGGGACAGGCGCGGGACCTCCCGCCGCTGTGTAGGCCGCCGCCATGTGGCCGGGATAACCCCCACCCGCCAGGGGGGGGAGCGGGGCCGGGCCCGAGCCCGGGCAGTGTGCCATATGTGCAGGTGTCTCACAGGAGGTGTCTGTCTCCCCCCTTGGTGTTCCGTGAGGACTTGTCTCCTGGTCTTCAGGGTGCACTCAACGGCTGCATGTATATAGGCGTATGGCTATTAGGCCGCGAGTGTCTATTTCGGTGCGGTATGCTTCTTCCAGGTATCTGATTAAAGCTGAAGTCCTTCTCCGTTGAATGGTGTTGGAGGATCCAACTTTGGTGCGGTTGGTACCGACTTTTTATGTCATTTCTCCGGGCTTAGAGCTGGAGCCAGAGCTGATGGCTTCCAGTCGGCTCGGCGGCCCGGCCCCGCCCGGGGCACTACTTCTGATTTTAATCATTTAAAAATGCGTAAATAGATCTCTAAGTAAAATTTGCAATAATTATATATATTGCTGCTTGAAATACTGAAACATTTTGCTATACTGTTGCATTGCTATGCCATTTCACAACAAGGGCAATAGCCTGACCAAACACGAACCTTCTTTGTCCACTCTGAAACCAAATTCATCATAGCGGAATTCTGGCTGTTCCACAGATTGCTCCTTCTGAATAGTGGACAAAACAATGGTTATTATTTAAACAGACCTGCAAAGTCAACAATCCCCATGTTTCATACCTATTTACATCTATTATACATTTATAAAAGGAAGTGCCTTTTGTATACAGAGATAAGTTAAATTTAAATTGCTTAAGAACATGAGGACTTAAATGATTTCTAAATGTCGTGGGCCACAAAATATTAACATGGACTTTTCACTTTCAAAAATAATAAAAACCGCAGGGCAGCATGAACTACTGGCAATGTGATAAAAATATCATACATCAGAGATACCAGTGTTTTATAACCCATTTAGCCATATTTCTATAATGAATATGATGCAATAGACTGAACTTCAGAAAAAAATATTGGTAAATTTTTCCCCCTATCCAACAGGATTTATATAGTATTTCTAGTGTTCATCTTATTAGAATAAATTTCACCTTACCTGTGTGTACTTCGCTAGTATGTCCTGTGGCCACATGCTGGCTGTGAGCGCTGAGAAGGGACCCCCTGGATATGGTGTGTAGCTACCTAAATATTATAAAGAAAAAAAAAAAAAGTCTATAACAACAGAAAAAGTATTCTAAAAGATAGTATATGGTTTCTGGATAGTAGGAGAGTAGACATATTACATGTCCAGGAAAAACAATATTAATAGACACAATCATACATTACAAACAGACTACAATGGGTGTGAGTCCATTAATTCACTTTTAAAATACATACACACAATAAATATATATATATATATATATATATATGTGTGAGTATATATTGTAATGGACTTCCCATTGCGTACCTCACTCTACAATCAACATTCAAACAATTGCAACAATTGCCTTATAGCAAAGTCAGAAGCTGATACTTCAGGCAATCTTACTTTGAATACCTTTAAAGATACATAACAAGGATATCATTATTGTGTCGTCAGACATGGTAAGGGACTGTACATTACCTGTGTTTATTAGTACTCTACCATAATGATAAAGCGCTCCTGTTTACCTAAAATTCAGTTTTTAAACTTTGGATGGCTTCAACAAACCATGAAGCACTTTAAGACGGCAACTCAGCAGCTCTCTGACCAGATATTGGTTGAGTCCAATTCTTTCAACCCAGCACCTCAATTGACCCCACACATAGCAAGATAGAGAGTCTCCAGTTCCTTTTTCCAATGGACTGATAAAACACTGTTTTAGTGCCAATTTCTGGCCTATATTAAGCTTTAATTAGGAGTTCAACGGTCAGTTGTTTTCTCTTACATTTTAAATGTGTGTCAGTGGTTCTCATAAGTACAGTAATGGCATATGCCAGAAGGCCTGTGGCTCTATGACATTCATTACTACAATAATATAAACCAAAAGCACCACACACATTCTTATTTTTCTCTCCAAGAGAGGCATTTCAACTTTCTGTGCCAAGGTACCTGAGTTGTAAATCCAGCCCTTGCAGTTAAATAAAAGCAAATCCTTTATGAGAATATGAGCAAAAAAGAAACTTCCATCCCTTACCAGACATTGTGCCGGTCTAAATGTTGCCGAAACCGGCTGATGATCCCGTGGAGTGATCTGCAGATGATAAAAGCCAAAAAGCTTCAAGTAGTTGTCCCAAGAAAATCAGGAGGTGAATTGTAAGTGATCATGAGGCGTGGACTTGGCATAAATACACACGGGCGTATGGCAGACTAAGAAGGCTCTGTTGGAAACACATAATTTTTATTTATTTTTTGTATCTTTGTTAACAATGGTATATATTCACATTCCTTCTTATGCTGTAGGTTCATTTTTGTTTCCATAATGTGTCACCCTAAGGACTAGCACACACATGTTCTATGTTGGCTCTCTTGGGAGCCTTTAGTCATCGCTATGTTAAGATGTAAATAAACAAGCACTAAATAATACAGTTATCCATTCTGCAACTGTTCAACATCACCCCAGCAAATGCAATGCATCTTGACATTGACTTTTACTATTAAGTTGGTATCTCGACTTGGAAAACAAAGCTTTCTGGTCTTGTTCTGTCTCACCATAGAAATTAGATTGTGCATTTTATGGCAAGGATAAGACTACTTAAATACAATGAGCTATAAAAAAAAAAAACACAACATATTTAATAATAGCAATATCTTTGTAATTATGCCGTTACGGAGGCCAAAGACCCACTAATACTTCAAAATACCTTTTGCTTCTTTTACAATAAAATCAGAATGTTGAAATTTCACCATGTACATCGCCTGGTGGGGGTGGGGTCAATTATTCAACAGATATCTCTTAAAAGAAGTCTTCTCAGGAGGAACAATTCACTCATTGTATTATGACCCACTTTGCGGACAGCAGAAATGAGACACGTAACTGATTAACACTGTAGCTGCGGGTTGGGTAACACACACCTATCTCAGAAACTACACTCAAATGACTACTCAATAGATACTGGGGGAAGGAGGAAGTTATTTTAACTGAGGCAAAACAGGTGCTCTTCTGGGGAAAAGTGCGAAATGCTGTGAGACATTCTACTGGTGTCCATGGGCCCCATATTTAGCCCATTGTCCCAAAATAGTACCTACATTTTCCTTGAAAATTTTCCTCCTTTGTGTTTCAAAAACATTACTCAATAATTAGAGGCAGTGAATTAAAGGAACTCTAACAAATATAATAACAGCATACTCCGTTAATTCTTAGATCTTTATTCTAGCACCAGCTCTAGCCTAAGTCTCCTCAGAGCAGTCACTCCACTTCCT
Source organism: Pelobates cultripes (assembly GCA_933207985.1). NCBI lineage: Eukaryota > Metazoa > Chordata > Amphibia > Anura > Pelobatidae > Pelobates > Pelobates cultripes. The sequence continues at coordinate 93,792,786 of OW240919.1, read as the reverse complement.
ATGAAGTCATCAATAGTGATATATTTGGTCCAATCCAATGTTTGAGACAATCACAATCTTCCACCATTCAAAAGCGTCTCAAAGAAGCATTGAATCCAGTGCTTCACTATGCCATCATGTTGGGTGTGATGACACAGAAGTTAAAGACCTTTTATTTTAACAGGTCTTCATGAGAAATAGCCTCTACAGGCTGCCCACCACTAGGGGTGTGGCTTCAGACAAATGTGAACGTTGCAACGTGTTTTTTGTGTTTAGAATTGGCCCGAAGTGTAATAGGCCCACAGCCCCATGGCTTGCAGATCCCAAATGAAACAATGGATAACGCTATTAACTGCTGTCCTAAGGAGGTCTACATCCCTCTGTACTGGCAATATCAAAACCGTAAGAATGATCTAGCATGAGATTTGAAGAAATCAGTGGGAGATTTGAATACATAGAAATCAGTGCACAGCCTTAACAGACTACATAGTACATAGTTGTCTAGGTTTAAAATAGACTACAGTCCATCAAGTTCAACTCTGAATCCCATTACTGTATGCGGTAGACAGTGGCGTACACACAACCCATGGGGCCCCGGTGCGAAAACTGATCTGTGCACCCCCCCTCCCCCTTACTCTGCACGGGCTGGGGCCGCAACACATGGCGGCGGGCACCTGGTCGCAGGGCTGCGACCGCGGTATGTACGCCAGTGCATGCAGATACACATACACTTAAAGGACCACTACAGACACCCAGATCATATCAGCTCAATGTCTGGGTGCCAGGTCCCTCTAGTTTTAACCCTGCTATGTTTCACTGAGGGTTAATCCAGCCTCTAGTGGCTGTCTCATTGACAGCCGCTAGAGGAGCTTCCGCAATTCTCATTGTGAAAAATCACAGTGAGAAGACGCTGAACGTCCATAGGAAAGCATTGAGTAATGCTTTCCTATGGGCGGTGTGAATGCGCGCGCGGCTCTTGCCACGCATGCGCATTCAGAGCTGAGAGGGCGGATCGGGGCGGAGAGATCCCCAGCGCCAAGGGAGTCCGGCACTGGAGAAAGGTAAGTGCTTAAGACACACACACACTCTAATACACACACCCCTTGCTGAAGCATAAACGTCAATGGCATAATGTCCCACTATTTCATATACATACCAACTTGTTATTTTACTGTACATCACCACATTCAATGAAGAAAGCACCTGCACTTACATTAGCATGTAAATAACCTGTAATATAGCTATGCCAGCTATGCTATTCAAGCAGTGGGGAGTTAATTCATGCAACTGTTCTACCTTTCTCGCAGACTAAGTGGACCTGTGCTTTTAGAAGAACAGTTGCAGCCAGTCATTGTGTCATTTGGTCAAGTTGACATTTAATCTTCCGATAAAGACACATTGTGTGACAAAGTATCCCATGGAGCAGGCCTGGATAGCTTTCACAGACTAGCATCTTCCACATCTATAAATATGTACACGGCAGACCCGTGAGATCATCAAAAGTTTACTTTTATAGGACTTTATTGCAAAATATAAAAGTGGTCAATATGCAGACTCTGTAAGATTCCAAGTATCTGGAGACGCGTTATAATTGCACACGCAACGTCTTCCAACAGGCTGAGTGTATGGTTCACAGCAATAAATGTTATAGAGATTGAGGAATTTACAGAGCTTTGATGCCATTGGGGAAAAGAAAAAAAAACAGTAATTTCTAAACATACAGTTTATCTTTGCTGCTATTATTCCTAAACATTGAAAAATGGCCTTCAACGCAAGTGTGTGGTTACAGGATATAAATGGAAACCTCTTGTACAGATAATATTTTAAAGAATAGTTCAGATATTAAAACATCAGCTTTGTGTCTGAAGAGCACACAAATTACATCAGCAAGCAATGAATAACACATGTGGAGATAAGGAATAGACGTACAGCTTCTGATAGCAGATAAAAGCCAACTAACCTGTTTATTTCACATCTGTCAAAGGCTTGAAATTCACACAGGATTGGATTTTATATAGGACTGCCATATATCTATCCTAAGAATTCTAGTACAAAAATATCAATCAGATAGCATCAAACAGTAAGCTCATATAGGGCAAGTATCATCTGTCCTCAAAACAAGGTACCACAGAGACCAGCTAGAGGCCTATTTGGATTTAATGTGAAGTCATTAGAGATAATGCTAGGGAGTCGAGTGACCAACAGGTGACAGACACGGCAGCTGTAATGTTTTAAAGACATTTCCTTCTGAAAACGTCAATCTATGCGGATAGATTGTGTATTCAGATTGTACGGTAATATATTCCCACCATGTTTTCATTTAGGCCTACTTTCTCCTTTCATTTTGAAGGGTTGTTTTCATGGTTTATACCACACGAGTTCCATAGAAGATGGAACTGGGTAAGACTCAAAACGATAACTAATAAAAGATAAAACACATACCTAGTAAATATATCTGGATGTGGTATAAGAATGGTATAATAAAAAATAGAGTGAGATAAGATAAGGGTTTAACATCAAACATCCAATAGCAATTGAAGATTAACATTCACCCATGCAACCTGGCAGGACTAATTCACAGTCAAATGTGAATTGTTGAGAACTCAAAGTGAATTTTAGTCAAAAATAGCTGAAACTAAAAATATAGCTGACTCAGAGAATTTTTACAGTTTGGCTTTTTTTGTTTATGCTTTGAAATTAATTGTGGAATCCTGACGATCCAAACATAGTGAATAACTCAGTAGGTTCCAAAAATTTATTTAAATTTATTCCTACAGGGAACTCGTGGTAAATTATTGAAACTGCAGCCCATTTTTAGCAGAATACTCAGAAAATCACTAAGGGACATGTACTCATGCCCTCTGAAAGGATTGTGCTTTTAGGGATAATTTTCCAGTCATCCAGAACAGGTTTGCACTTAAAAATAAACAAAACCAGCCATACATTATTTTCAGAGAAAGAAAAAAAAAAAAATAGGATTGGGGGCACACCCAGAACATGCATTTTTCAGCATTAATACAATATAAAATACAGATTTTAAAAAACAGCACACACATGCAAAATGACAATTTTAAATCACCTATCTAAGCAAGCAAATTTAGATTTAGTTCCAATGTTTGCCCACCAATACAGAGTAGTGTAATACCAGCAGATATCTAGTGGCACAGTGGACTGCTTAGCACAATATGGCCAAAGGGTGGAAGCAAATTTGAGGTAAGCTTGCAAGATGTAAAATTGTATTTGGGTGTGTGTGCCCTGTTCTTTAATCTGTATACGGTTGGTTTCAGTTTTACTACTTGCTTCTGGACATTACTGAAGTGATTGGGTCTGTTTTTCTACAGATTATTGTGTAATAATTGATCTCTAAAATGTTTTACCAGACCTGTCAATAACCCTTGTTAAGAAGAGACTTAAATAATTTTTTTCATTCATTTCATGTAATCCATTCTGTGATAATATTTAACATTATAATTGCCTTTTATTTGTGTAAGGATAAGAATACACAGAGGACTATAAAAGGTATATTGTTTTAGTTTATGTCCGTGATGGATAATCTTCACACTGCAGATATTTGTGGAGTAATTTCCTGTGGTACTCAGACCACCTTTATCCTGGCAGATAGCAGATAAACCTTCCGTTTATATCAGTGGTTCCCAACATGTGGTATGCGTACCCCCAGTGGTACGGATCAGTTCCCTGTAATGGTGCAAACAGAGGTGGAATAAATGGGCGGTCATTTTGGACATGGTCTGGCCGAGGAAGGAGACAGCCAGCCTCCCATTCTGGCAAAGGCTCAGCACTAAAGAATCCGATGTAATTTACGACAATCTCCTGCTATTCCAGGGAAGGAGGGGCTCATATGGAGAAGGATTTCAGCGCAAGGTGCATCACGTCACATACTGTTGTTGACATGCGCCGCCTGCAGAGTGCCGGATTTACTTTAAGGCAAACAGTGTGCGGAAGGATCTTCTCAGTTTGCCTTAAAGTTAATTAGATTGCAAACCACTGCAAATAAATAAGTATTGCTAATGCCATAGACGTTGGACTTTGCAGCCAACCATAGGAAGAGCCTGGGGCAAATGAGGAGCTGGGAAACCTGAACAATTCTAGCCCATCTTATATCTCTTCACAGACCAATAGGTATTCCCCTCCTTGTTCCCTCTGCTCTGCCTGTGACCACCTTCTGACTGCTGCTCGCACCTGTACAGCCAACTTGCGTTTGCATGGCAGCTCCTTTCCTATGGAATAGCTTGCCTACCCTCATCAGACTCTGCCCTAGTCTTCAATCCTGTAAGAAGTGCCTTAAAACCCATCTCTTTAGGAAAGCTTATGGCCTCCCAGAGTAACCTCTACCTTGCATACCTGTCTCTTGCTCTCTCCTATAGGGCAGCACTCTACCCCCTCCTCCAGCTCTGCTTCATTCCCACCCTATTTGATTGATATTTCCTGTCCTAACGTGTCTTATACCCCACCTCCTATAGACTGTAAGCTCGTTTGAGCAGGGTCCTCTTCAACCTATTGTTCCTGTAAGTTTTCTTGTAATTGCCCTATTTATAGTTATATCCCCCCTCTCGTAATATTGTAAAGCGCTAAGGAATCTGTTGGCGCTATATAAATGGCAATAATAATAATAAATAGCAGCTATATTAATTACAAACATTTTGCTGAGGGATACAATTTATGGAAATGGGCTACCAAGGGGTAAAAAAGTGAAAAAAGGTTGAAACCCATTCATCTGTATAATGCTGAAATAAAAACTGCAAATACACTCCTGCTATCCCTCAACAATGTGAAAAAGCACATTGCCAACAAGGTTTGTGCTCGGTAAAATGACAAAACATCAAACCATCAAACTTCAAGTTAAAAAGGGATAGTTTATCCATTCAAGAATAGGCATAACAAGGTAAAACATTCCCACTTTAGCCATCAGCCATAACAGGTGGCAGTAAATGGGACATTCTTTGTTTTAGCTGTTGCATCTCTCTGTGCAGGACAGGGAATATCTGAGGAAGATACAGCTGTCAATGTTGCATTTTAAATACCTTTTCGCGATGGGGATGAGAATGACGCAAGATTAAGAATATCAACAGTATGGCCTCTTTCTGAATGGCCACATTTATGGCTTTCAGTACTTTTCTCACTAAAAACATGAATGAAGCTACTAGCAGAAGCTTGTTAACAGAAGTTCCACAAGGGCTCCAAAGAGACTGCTAAGTAGCTTTATATCATGTTATCGTGGATGAAATTCCTTGTGACAGAAGAATTGCATATCTCAGGATCTCTTAAAGCTACGCACAGCAGGATTTATGTGATAAAGGCATTGTCCCTTTAGAAATCAATGGGAGGGCCGAGATTGTCTTCTAGATCACAAACACAATTTATGGAAATGGGCTACCAAGGGGTACAAAAGTGAAAAAAGGTTGAAACCCATTCATCTGTATAATGCTGAAATAAAAACTGCAAATACACTCCTGCTATCCCTCAACAATGTGAAAAAGCACATTGCCAACAAGGTTTGTGCTCGGTAAAATGACAAAACATCAAACCATCAAACTTCAAGTTAAAAAGGGATAGTTTGTCCATTCAAGAGTTCATTACAAGAAACAAAAACCAGCCTCCATTCCAGTAGTATACTGTGCACCTGAGTGAATTGAATGAAATCAATTGTGTGCACCTACTTATAGGCAATTTAAAAACACTGTAGCAAATTGGACAAGGAGCAACATATTAGCAAAATAACAGCCTGCAAATATCAAAGGAACTCTTACAGTAAATGGGAGTGGGGGAACATTCATCAGGTCAATGGAGTTCATGCATACCGTAGGTACAAACAAGCTAAACTTTATCAAGACTGGTATAACCGTAATGAAAAAAAATAACCCCATAAACCCCAAAATCTAACTTAAAAATACAGGCCAAAGTAGTCATTTTATAAGAATTGTCCAACTCAGTTATAGTCATACTATTTTGGGCAGAAGTTTTCAATTCTGTCCTCGATACTTTTGAAGTTTGAAGTTTAGTGGAGAAATCCTTAAGAGTTTTACATGATAATTGTGGTGGTACTGGATGTTCAACTCGCTTGTAGTTTACATATACCTGTAGTGCTATGGTAAGCAATTGCTGACCTAGGTGGAACATTTATCACCTTCCATTTCTCGAGTCCACAATTATGTCTAAACACTGCAAAAGGTAAAATCAGCTTCAAGGTGAATGCAGGCGTTGCAAAAACAAAATAAAAGACATACGCACAACACAGTAAAGGAGGAGACCATATTTAAAAGAAGAAAAACTACCACAACAAGAGGACAGTCTTAAATTAGAAGTGTAAAGGTTAAAAAATATCAGGAAATATTACTTTACTGAGAGGGTATTGGATGCATGGAATAGCCTTCCAGCCAAAGTGGTAGAGGTTAACACAGTAAAGGAGTTTAAGCATGCGTGGGATAGGCATAAGGCTATCCTAACTATAAGATAATGTCAGGGGACTAATGAAAATATTTAGAAAATTGGGCAGACTAGATGGACTGAATGGTTCTTATCTGCCGTCACATTCTATGTTTCTATTTGAAAACACAAAACATAGGATTCTGTCACATAGGACCTTTGATCACTATAGAACAACATACGGTCTCCACAAGTTCCTAATTAAAGTAAAAACCAAAGAAAAACAAGTTACCTGCGCTCTCTCCTTAATCCCTATGTATTTTTAAACAAATGGAGGTTTTTTAGTTACCTCCAATGGCCATGAGAGGATAAGCCCACCTGCCAACGTCAAGGCAGCCCCCCCTAAGTGGGTCCTAACTCTAACCATTCACCTTGCTTCCTTGAGCCTCTGGCAAAAATTTCTCTAATTTGACAGAAAGGGGTATTTTTTATATACACCCCTATATATTTATTAACCCTTAATAGGGAACACATGGAATGGGCGGCAGCATTGTAACAAAGCTGTGAGATACAAAAAGTGGATACAAATGCAGAAAGATAGGTCCAGTGCAACCTGTTTTTCTTTGTTTTTTACTATACATTGGGGCTGATGTGAACTGTAGTCTTTGCTGCCGCCCAGTAGTGATGGGAGTTAGTCCCTTTCAATAACAATTTCCGTGACTGCTATACCACTGGCCTAGGGGAAGACTCCAAGCAAGACCTCAGGAGCAACCATTTAACTATCTTTGATTAATACCATATATGTCAGTGTCCCAAATGAAGCATCTACCTCTAGCAGACTTCCGGACACTGCTAATTTTGCATGCTTTCATAAAGCCAAAATGCACTTACATAAAAATGGCAGCCCCGATTGCTGCCCCACATGCACGGCCAAATTTCCACAGAACACTTCGATATTTAAATGCAATTATGTTGCCTTCCTAAGGCCCACTTATGATTTTCATAGCCCAATACCACAGTTCTGTATTCTATAGCATTTTTTTGCTTTGTGTGGATACCCTGTCCTGCCTCTCACGACCTTGACCAGTGCAGTCTTGCGTACTTCTGGATTTTTTTTAAAATGTATTTTTTAAACTTTGGCTATTTCCGCTCACCTTTATAGGGTTCTGTTTAATCACATCATTTCAGAGTCGTCTGTTAAGACTGGCCATTCTGATAGCCAGCACAAAGACCCTCTATCTCTGCATTACTTGTCCTTACTGCAGATCTACAGTCTGGTCAGTATCCAGTATAAAAATACATTAAGAATAAAATAAAGAACAAAAAAATGTATAAAAAAGGATAAAAGGAACAGGCATGAAATATATTATGTTAGTGGAAAGAGTTAAAAACTAGACAGTGCTATAAAATAAAAAAAATGCTCTTAAGAACAGTCAGACTGGTTTTTCTTGATGGCCTATCATCTCCTTGGAAACATGTTTGTAAGCAGAGATGAAAGGAGGTGTGGGAGATATAAGCCAGTATCTTCGGCCCACGTTTATCAGCTGTTGCCTGTCCTGAACCAGTTTAGCTTTCGGATGGATTACTGAGGGCTTTAGAGAACACGGCACAATCTTTTACTGCAACAAACTAACATAAATAGCAATGGGAAAAGTAAGTCCTAAAAGTACAACTACGGAAACAAAGAGTATGCAATGACAAAGCATAATGAAATACTCAAAGGGAACGTATATTTAAAGATACAAGTACATATACAACAGCACTGAAGATGGGCCTTTAGGCAACTTTAGGACTAAACTAAACAAACAAAAAAAAAAAACAACCAAAACATCCAGTTCAGAATTACAGGGCCATCTTCCTTTCCAATTCAGTTTAAATAAACATAACTATGGAAATGTTAAAATTCCATTTGCACTTCCTTGACACACTTCAAGAGAAAGGGGCCGCTTTAAGAATTAACCAGGATTATTAACAGAAGTGTTAATTGTTTTGGGTACAAAGTGAATACCATATTTAAGGCCATCATAGTCATACAGCAAAAATAGCTGCTGGAGAGAAATCTCCTAATTTGGCTATTTACTAAAAGTCAAAGACTTGAGTAAATAACCCTGATGGAAATTATACACTAAATGGTGACATTAAATTAAACTTTTACAACAAAACTGACAAATTAAAATATATACACACACATTTTTTATTTCTCAATTTGGCCTTAAATGTGCAATCCCATGATAAATTTCTACAAACAAACCAAAAAAACAATAACTCAGTTTAGAGTTTAACCCTGACAACAGAAAGAGACAAGTAGAAAATACAAATAAATCTGTATTGAAATAAACACAAGTTTTTACAATTTCACAGAGCATTGCTTTCCAAATTTATACGTCTATTACGACAAATGTTACGGAGAGCAAGCAAAGCAGCTGCTGATATATCCTTGTTTTAGAGGCTGCCATTACGTACGTTAGATAGAATTGTTGCAGCTGTGAATATTAATAATGGTAAACGGAAAAAGTATACGCACACGGTACACATGCAGCACATCTAAAAAATTAAATAAATGAAAAGCAGTGCTCGAGGCTGTAACTCTGCATAGTGGTAACAAGCCTTCTGAGCGGAGTCAATGACGTGTCACTAGAACTAATTTGGAAACTCACAGGTAGGACAGGTGCAGTCCAGAAGAGATTAGCCTGTATAGCCATAGCTTTATAGAGTTCAACTCGCCCCCATTAAAGCATTTTAGGACGACGTGATCCAGCAGCTGTCACAATGTTATAGTCTATAACTGGCAGCTGCAAACTTTTGTTCTCTCAACAATCAGAAGAAAAATCACTGACAGACAACAATCAGATAGTAAGTATTTACCCTTGAAGCTGAAAATCTAGTGAAATGGAAGGAAAGTTAGTAGAAGAAAGAGAGGAACAGTAGAGTACGTTGATCACAAACAGGTGCTCCTGGTTCCATTGCTACTCAATGCTTTCCCAGGTGACGTGGGAAGCAGGTGCTGTAATTGCATAAGGTAAAAAGTGCCCCCTTCACTTCCTTAGATCCATGCTCACCTTTGCTTTAATGTCCCATCACAAATGCCTGATGCTCAAATCCCCCTTTCCTCCTTTTGCTCCTGCAATAACAACACAGGAAAACATTCCCTCAGCTGTACATCCTGGTGTGAGAGCTCCTAATATTTGCTCTCCTCCCCCTTCTTCCCTTGCAGAAAAACCTACAGCTCTTCGTCAACCCTTTCAGTGCAAGACATGAATACATCATCTTAATTCAATACACAACGCACAACTAGAGGAAGGAATTTACAGGAAATAATTAACCAGGGTGGGGATCCCATCGGACCTGTCCTCAGTAATTAATTCCCTTTATTTTAGTTGTAGCCATTCAACATGCTGCTGGGGAGCACTTGCCTTAAGCTGGCTTACTGTGTATATAATGCAGGAAACCACTCCCAAATATTTGGCTAAGCATCATGGGAAACATAGTCCACAACAGTCGGAGTACTCGCCGTTAGCCATTGGCATAGAACGGTAAATATGCTACTGGAATTTCCAGAGGAAAAAAAACAGCATATGATTGGGAGCATAAGATATTTTAGAAGGATACAAATTATTTTTGCCTTATATTAACCTGGCACTGTGATTCCAGGTGACCACAAAACTACTTCAATCATGGAGGTTGTTGATATAAATAAAACAATTAAAGGAAAAATAAATAAAATAAAAACACATTTTTGTTAAGTTGAATGATGACAGCTGCATTTAGTGGTGACAAACACACTTGTTACATCTAGATCAAAATATCAGTTATAATTTGTTATTTGAAAACGTTATAAAAAATAAAAAAAATAAAAAAAAATATGTTTGCAGGCTTTTGTCACTTTTATATTAGTCCTTTGTATGACTGCATTATTACAGAATTACTAATTACAGCCCTGAAGCTTTTTTAACAAAGTACTTTTGAAATGGGCAACGCTTCCGTTAGAAAAGTGATCCAGTTGAAGAGTTACAAAGTTGGACAGATATTGGAAAAACACCTGTAGTCCAGCAAAAATCATGAAAACAAACACTGAAAAGGAAATTAAATTCAGCTCAACCACCTGTCAGACAGGACCTGGCTCCCCCTCCTCCACACACCCTTCCCTAAGGCAGCTTATTTGCAGTTTAACCAGTTCACAATGAAGGCCGCCCTTGGTAAATCCAAAGCCTTTACAGACTCACTAGCCAAAAGTATTTGTCACGTCATTTTAGCCTTTAAAGGAAACACACAGGGATATTCACTAAAACATGGAACATCCATTTTTAGGCCAGATTGTTTGAATTGTTGGTAATTCAAAGTGAATTTCAAAATTTTAGGCAACATATCTAGCACAGCCATCTTGGAGAATGCTTCCAAATTGGCAGTTTCGGGCTAAAACTGAAATTCGATTTTAACTTGCAGTGCATTCCAATAGACGTGGGTAAGACAAGTTGCTTAAGTGTTTGGAGGAAGGTGGGAATAGGGTAAAACATTCCCACTTTAGCCATCAGCCATAACAGGTGGCAGTAAATGGGACATTCTTTGTTTTAGCGGTTGCATCTCTCTGTGCAGGACAGGGAATATCTGAGGAAGATACAGCTGTCAATGTTGCATTTTAAATACCTTTTCGCGATGGGGATGAGAATGACGCAAGATTAAGAATATCAACAGTGTATGGCCTCTTTCTGAATGGCCACATTTATGGCTTTCAGTACTTTTCTCACTAAAAACATGAATGAAGCTACTAGCAGAAGCTTGTTAACAGAAGTTCCACAAGGGCTCCAAAGAGACGGCTAAGTAGCTTTATATCATGTTATCGTGGATGAAATTCCTTGTGACAAAAGAATTGCATATCTCAGGATCTCTTAAAGCTACGCACAGCAGGATTTATGTGATAAAGGCATTGTCCCTTTAGAAATCAATGGGAGGGCCGAGATTGTCTTCTAGATCACAAACACTCCCTAAACCTGGATGATGTAAAGGGATTATACATTAAGAGCCTTTGTGATATGGGTATTATAAATAAGATTTTTTTTTAACACAGGGAGAATGGTCGACTTCTTTTTGGGTCAGCTGCAACAATAAGGATGTATAAAAGATTGACTTTGAAGAATAAGTCTTTACACATAACATAAAGGGACATGGAAAACTTTTTCCCCTCAGTTTTACATTTAATAAAATGTGTTCGAACAATTAAAACAAACTCAAAACAGATTCATTAATTAGTCCTGAATGTTTACAAGCCCAATATGTCCAGGATTTCAATTATATTTTTTAGAAATAATAATAAAATTAAAAAAAACTACTGCAAGGGGTGAATTACGGTTTTAAAGCAAAAATTTGTCAACTTTGAACGTAGTTAATAGATCCAAAAACCACTATGCAAAAGTATATATTTGTAGAAAGTACATCCCTCAGCCTATGCAACAAGATCACTTTTCATTTAACCATTTTAATCACAAACCTAGGTTAAAATAGCTAATTTTTTGTGTTTTGTTCCCCCTCCCACACAAGTATTTTGTGGAAATTCATGGATCACATATGTCCCGCTACTGCAAACACCCCACATTTGTATTTGGCTACTGTCTTACAGTCGAGTACAAGGATACCCTGGATGTATACCTTTTACGCTAATCCTGCACTTAATCCTACCCCTAATACTGTCCCTAACCTTACATTTAAAGGAAAGCTATAGTGCAGGAAAACAAAGTTGTTGGTACTCAGATTGTAATTGAAGAAACAATCCAGGGACAATACCCACTACAGCTCTCTGTTGTGGTTATGGTGTCAGGAGTGCCGTGGCGCCCTCCCAGAATAAATAGTCAAACCGTTTAAGAACAGTTTGACAGTTTACCTGGGGTCTACCAGGACAGGGCCTCTAGTAGTGTGTGTGAGGGGTGCAGTACGTGTGTATGGGAGGCAGTGAGTGTAAGGGGTGCACTGTGTTTGTGTGTGTGAGGGGTTCTGTGTATGTGAGAGTGTGTGTACGAGGGGAACAGTGCGGGCAGTGTGTGTACGAGGGGAACAGTGCGGGCAGTGTGTGCCTATAACCCGACAAACAGCTCTTATGAAAAGACCACACACACGCCTCCCGCACAGCGACACCAATGGGGCGCAAAAATTTAAAATTTCGCATTCGTGAGACGCCCAAAATGTCAGATATTCGGCTCTTGTTTGCGAGGCCTAATCCACCGGCTCCCACCAAGATGGCGCCCAAGGCTCCCAGTGAGGAGGAGGCCTCAGAGGACTCACAGGATGACAGGGAGAGTCCTACCTTGCGTTCGGCAGAAGCTGTGGCCCATTATTCCGACTCAGAATCAAAGTGACATAAGAGACCTCTAAACAGAAATGAGGGAAGTGTGGAAAGCTGCTAAGCACTCAGAAGGAGGTGGGGAATCTCCAACAGTGGTTTACAGCAGTGGAAGCACGAGAAAGTGCAAGGGAGCACCAACAACAGCACTTCCAGGACTCAATGTGGGATATTTCCTCACAGGTCCAGAAACTCCTGCGGACTGTCACAACTATGGAGGCACAGCGCAGAAGGCGGAATATCTGAAAGTGTGGGAGGGGGATGCCTTACTGCCCTACATCTACTGCCTAATGTTCGCAATGGGCCTTAATGAAGGCACTGAGCCAAACATGATACTTTCTGCGTTCAGAATCCGTAAAGCTGCAACAACCCCAAGAGACGCACCCAGAGACACTATAGCAGTCATGAAGGACGTGACAACCCGTTTCGCTATCATGTCCCGCTCCAGAGTCTTGGGCACTGTGCAAATGAAGGGTAGCACTGTGGCCTTATATGGGGATCTCGCGTTCACAGCACTTGCGGAACGGAGACAGCTGGCACAAATTGCCAAACAACTAGGGGACGCAGGAGTAAGATACAGGTGGGAAGAAGATGGATCCCTGACAGAGCCACAGGGAGACCAGATGCTTACCCTGTCCTCCACAGATGACCAAATGGTATTCCTCTGACAGTTGAACTTACCAGAGGCAGACAAAGGTGAACCCAGGGATGAAATGAAGGCAATCAGTCACAGCTTAAGCCCAAAAGCAACCAGGGGCCCTAACAGATGATTTTTATTGTTTTAAAAATGTTATCATTTTCATACCACGGCAAAGTTGTATTTTTGAGTATCCAAACTCTAATAAAATGCTATTTTTTTTTTATTATTTTTTTTTAAAGCAATGATAGGACCCAGGACAATACCCATATTTTTGGTGTAAAACACTTTAATATAAACTTGATAAATCACATATTTAAAGCACGCATTGTGTTTTAATTTTTAAAGAATTTTAAAGCATACTGTAGCATTATTTTACTTGTAAACATATATAGGTGTATATAAAGTGTTACTAGATGTTTCAACACACATTTATTAAGGAAGGCCATGTTTGTTAGATGTGTTAAATTTAAATGTCATAAAATAATTAAAACAAAGGAAAATGTTCTTATTTGCTTATTTTCATTCTATTTCTGGATCAGTTTATATGTATAAAAAAAAAAAAAAAATGATAATTTGAGATGTAGGAGGGAAGCGATGAGCATAATTCACTGTCCAAAAAGTTACATAGCCATTTTTGACATATCAAAAGGTATGAGAGGGTGATGACATCACAATGGAGCTATCTCCAGTGTTCCAGATCATCTTTGTTTTGTCATTCAGTGCAGAAATTTACCAGTCAGTTGCTTTAATATTCAGACTTCATCTCTGAGGAAAGCATCAAAAATGTGTGTTTCCAAACAGATTTCTAGCGTGGAAATATTGCAGTTCTAAAGCAAACTGTAGAGAATACAAGTCTATTTACGGTAAAAGATCCATTGGAAGGAGAGGAGGAGAAGAAATGAAGAGTCTCATTAAAAAAAAAATGCTTTGTGTTTCATATTAGAAAATACTCTGCGAGGAGGGACCTTACTCTCTGTATTCTACTCTTCATCAGGAGCCAGGATTAGGGACCAGGTGCAGGAAAAAGGAGCCATGGATCAAGGATCTGGTACCAGGAATCAGGAACCTTGGATCAGGAACGAGAACCAGGAAACTAGGAGACTGAGGCAAGCACAAGAACTACCAAGCACTGGCCAACTGCAGTGCTTGGGTATTTATAGGGGGGAGATGACCACATGAATGGGCTCCACCCCCTGCATGCAGAGCCCCTTGCCGCCACCCCCCGTACCTATAAGGCAAAAGCCGGGATCCTGGTCCCGCGATCAGGGATCGGGAGGAATCTGGGACCGGCGACCACGATCAGGGACCCGGGACCGGCGACCACGATCAGGGACCACGGAACCGGCAACCACGATCAGGAACCCGGGGACCACGGAACCGGCAACCACGATCAGGAACCCGGGGACCACGGAACCGGCAACCACGATCAGGAACCCGGGGACCACGGAACCGGCAACCACGATCAGGAACCCGGGGACCACGGAACCGGCAACCACGATCAGGAACCCGGGGACCACGGAACCGGCAATCTGGGACCACGAACCTGCAATCTGGGTCAGCCATCTGGGACCACGGAACCAGCCATCTGGGACCACGGAACCAGCCATCTGGGACCACGGAACCAGCCATCTGGGACCACGGAACCAGCCATCTGGGACCACGGAACCAGCCATCTGGGACCACGGAACCAGCCATCTGGGACCACGGAACCAGCCATCTGGGACCACGGAACCAGCATCTGGGACCACGGAACCAGCCATCTGGGACCACGGAACCAGCCATCTGGGACCACGGAACCAGCCATCTGGGACCACGGAACCAGCAATCTGGGACCACGGAACCAGCAATCTGGGACCAGGGACCAGCGACCAGGGACCAGCTACCAACCCCTCCCCCCCCCGTACTATTCATATTAGAGTGTAATCTTTGTGAGCAGAGACCTCCCCCTATATATTGTAGTATTCATATTAGAATGTAAGCTCTGTGAGCAGAGACCACTCATCTGTATGGTACTGGGCATATTAGACTGTAAACTGTGAGCAAGGACCTTCCTTTCTGTATCGTACTGTTCCTATTAGAGTGTAAACTTTGTGAGTAGTAACCTACCTCTCTGCAGTGTATCGTTTCTATGAGAGTGTAAGCTCTGTGAGCAAGGACCTCCCTCTATGTATTGTACTATTCATATCAGAGCGTAAGCTCTGTGAGCAAGGACTGCCCCTTCTGTATTGTACTGTTCCTATTTGAGTATAAGCTTTGTGAGCAAGGACCTCCTCCTCTCTCTTGTACTATTCATATTAAGAGTGTAAGCTCAATGAGCAGGGATCTCCTTCTCTATATTGTACTTCTGATGGTAGAGTATGAGCTCTGTGAACAGGAACCTCATTATCTATATTGCACTATTCATGTTAGATTGTAAATTCTGTGAGCAAGGACCTCCTTTTCTGTTTTGTACTGTTCATATTAGAGTTAAACTCTGTGAGTAGGGAGTTTCCCCCTATATATAGTACTATTCATATTAGAGTGTAAGCTCTGTGAGCAGGATCTCCCACTATATATTGTACTGCTAATGGTAGAGTGTAAGCTCTGTGAGCAGGGTCCTCTTTCCCCATATTGAACTGTTGATATTGAAATGTAATCTCTCTGAGCAAGGACCTCATTCTCTGTATTGTACTGTTAATATTAGAGTGTAAGCTATGTGAGAAAGGACCTCCCTATTTGTACTGCAGTGTTCATACAAGACTGTAAGCTCTGTGAGCAAGGACCTCCCGCTCTGTAGTGTACTACTGATATTAGAGTGTAACCTCTGTGAGCAAGGACTCTCTGTATTGTACTGCTGATATTATAGAGTATAAGCTGTGTGTGCTGATAGAGTGTAAGCTCTGTGAACAGGGACCTCCTTCTCTGTATTGTACTATTCATATTAGAATGTAAGCTTTATGAGCAGAATCCTTCTTATCTGAATTGCATCCATTTTATTTGCATACAAGTATAATATATTCAGCAATATGCAATTAAACATTAGGTGGTTGATCCAGGGTATTAAACTGATCGCCATAAATCAGGAAGGAATTTTTTTCCCCCTGTTTGACATCATCTACCGGGGGTTTTATTTGCCTTCCTCTGCATCAACCAGGTTTTATTAATCATGAGGATTGCAGGAATGTTAAACTTTCTGCCTGTATATTGCGGTATATTAATAAAAACTAATAAATGTATATGCAATTGTCTGATTCTTCATTGATATCACTACACACATCATACATTAAGATAGTACTTTGATTTCAATTAAGAAAGAGCAATCGTAATATCAATGAGAGTTTCATAATCCGTATCTAGATCTCATATTAAAGCAACAATGTCACCCCCACATAAGTATTTTGTTAAAAATTAAATATTTCACTTAAATTCCAACCCAGTCAAAAGAGGAAGTACTATGTGTCAGTACTTTTCCCACGCCTAGCACTTCTAGATAATGGGCAAAGCTACCGACGTCTAGAAGTGTTAATTTTCAAGCCATCACCATTGATGACTGCAAAGATATTTGCTGTGTCCATGGAGGATCCCTCGGTCTCGCGGGATCTTCCATAGACCTCAATTCCGTACTCTCACAAATGCACGAGAATACAGCAGTGACATCGGCTCCTGGCACTGAAGCACCAGAAGGGGACCGGATAGAGGAAAATGGCGGCGGCCACGAGGGACAGGTTCAGAAAATAAATAAATCTCACCATTCATTTTTAAATTCTGCCATTTTGTCTATTTACGATTTGTGTGATTATTCAATGATTCCACTCACAATGTAAAAACAATTATAGGCAACCTATAGGGACCAAGACTACTTCATCCCAATGAAGTGGTCTGGGTGCCATGTTTACATTGCATGGTTATCAGGATTTACTGGATGCCTTCCAGCAGTGCTACCGCCCCAATAGCAAATTCAAACTTGGTTACTCAATTAGATGGTGTCAGAGACCATTTGATTAGTGCAGCATTTTCCCCGCTGATGTGCAAAACAAACAAAAACAAAAAAAACTAAAAAGTACAGAAAAGGAAAAATAAAAGGTTACAACGCGGCCACTCGATAAAAAAAAAGAATACAAATATGATAAATTAGGATTGGTGCAATAGATAACCATGAACACATAGTAGAGACTGATTTTAAAAAGAAAAGAATATAATCTCTCTGAAGATAAAGCATCATCCAGGTGTGTCTGAAACCAAGTGGGAGTTAGCTTACCTCGAGCAAAATGTCGATGTGAAATAGATTAGCAAATGTGATATGTCATCCCATTCACAAGGGATGCCGTATCTCTGAGTAAAGTAGTTTTTTTTTTTAAAAATGCAAAAAAAGGGGAATGATATGTAACCCTGGTGCTGGACTTTTCCCCAATGTTAAACAATAAGTCCCATAAGATAAACAATAGTCCGCACAAACATGGGTAATCCTCAAATAAGTCACAGAGAAAAACGGAAATATGAAGAAAAAAAAATATCACTTTCATTAGTAAACAATATATGTAGACTATAAGTACATGGCATCAAACTGTCATGGCAGCCCTCATAATTACTGCAGGTTGTACAAGTATATCGTACAAACTACATGGTGTGTTGAAGTGGCATAGGTTTTCAAGTATTAGCAGCGAACTTAGAAAAAAAAATGAAAAAATATGTAGCGATAAACCTGCAGCTGCCAGACAGGGGAGAGACCACCCACACAGCTACCAGAGTGAAAAGGTCGAGTAATAAAGCCCTGGATGCGTTTTGCAGCCCCTTGGTGCTTTCTCAACATTACCTCAAGCAAATAGGGAATAATTTGAGGTTACTGAAAGATAACTGCAGATTTCCACGTTTATTTTTACACCATAATCATCATTAAAAAGGGGAAAAAAAGTTTAACTTGGGATATCCGGAACTCAGACAGGTATAAATCAAATAGCACATTTTGGTTTAAATTTTAACGTAAAGACAGTTCTTACAGTTTTATGTTATATGAACTCAAGAAGAAAAAAAAGCTATGTTACAATTGTTACGGATCAGTAAAACAGCCCTTTGTGGTCTCTGCAAGGAAAATTAGTCACCTGACTTCCTACAGGTTCTTTAAACACTACCTATGTCAGTATAAACCAGGCACAATGCTCCATGTCAGTCAAACCAACAAGACGCTCACAATATAATATTAGCAAATAACACACAATGGTCTAAGTATACCCATGTTTTGGTTGAGTAATTGTGTCATTCTATACAAGGATTAGCCGCACTGGTTAGTAAATTAGTCAGTCTTTCACTGACCTGCTCATATATGAAAGACACAGAATTAAAAAAACTCTTTATAACTGGACGTGTTAACTTAACAATTCTGCTATGTATGTTTTGAAACACTCTAAATTAGAGCACAGCGAGTTGATAATGTGAGTCCCCCTCTTGAATGGCAACTTGTACCTTGCACAGATTGCAAAACATCTCAATGTCACAGCCAGCTCGAATATACTTTTTTTTTTTTTCCCCATATTTCTTTTTTATTGGTTTTAGTAGTACTCCAGTGCATGGTACCGTGATATAATAATACATTTACAGTATTGGTACAAATACAGTGATAGAATAATACAGTAAAACGATACTATAATAATATTACAATGATAATGATAGTAATACAATGCCAACATGAATATTAATACATTACTAACAGTAACATTAATGCAATACAATACAATACACTATCGCTGACGTAGCAGCTCATCGATCAAATGTGGCCTGATTGGCTTATCCACAGAAGTTCATATAAAATGATAATACGTGTAGTGACGCTAGTATCGACAACAACATATATGCATCATCGATGTTATGTTATAACTCCGTTTGTGTGACAGCTCGTTTGAGGTGTTTGTTTTTGACTAGAGCTATAGACATTTGTGCTAACTGTTGTTGATGTCCGCATTAGCTCAATTCTCTATCTCGTCATGCAACCGGGTAAAAGGGAAGAGAACAAAGGGTTAAGGGAAGGGTAACATTCAACAGTAACTCTTCTGCTCGGTAGTAATTACGGATGTCCGGAGCACCTAAGCCGCCTTTCGCAAATGGTAGGCTAAGTTTGGCGGTGGCCATTCTGGGAGGCTTCCGTTTCCATATGTGGGCGTTAATGATATTCTGGAATCTTTTTAGTAATTTGGTCGGTAGTGGAATGGGGAGTGTACGGAAGAGATAAAGCATGTGGGGGAGAATCATCATTTTAATGGAGTTGATGCGTCCCAGCCATGATACTTCCAACCCTTCCCATTGGCTTATTTGGGCTGTGAGTTTGTGAAGCATAGGTGTATGGTTTTCGGTAGTTAGTGAGTTTATTGATTTTGTTAGTTTGATACCTAAGTATTGGATAGATTTAGATTGCCATTCGAATGTATGTGTTTCCTCTAAATTTTTTAATCGTGGTCTTTGGTAGTCGGATGGGTTTTAGCTGTATTATTTTTGTAGTACGACACTGAGCCATACTTGTTCAGCGTTTGTAGAAGGACTGGGATAGAGTGTATCGGGTCTGTCAGGAATACTAGAATGTCGTCTGCGAATAGGGCTAGTTTTTGTTCACCCACAGGGGTGTCTAGTCCTGGGATTAGTGGGTCACGTTTAATGTGATAAATGAGGGGCTCTAGGCACAGAATGAAAATGAGTGGGGACAATGGGCATCCCTGGCGTGTGCCATTACGAATGTGGAAGGGTTTGGAGAGGAAGCCCGTATTATGGACTCTTGCCGAAGGGCAGCTGTATAAGGCTAGGATACTAGTTATAAAGGGCCGGGGAAATCCCTGCACTTCAAGAGTTTTCCTCATGTATTTCCAATTTAGGCGGTCGAACGCTTTTTCTGCGTCGAGTGCCAAGAGGACGCCTTGCTGATTTGATGAGTGTGCCCATTCAACTAGGTTGATAAAATGTCTAGTGTTGTCACCCACCTGTCTACCAGGCACGAACCCTGCTTGTTCCCTCGAAACTAGCTTGGATAGGAGTGGTTTCATTCTATTTGCAGCTCGAATATAATAAATGCAAGATGAAAGGAAAATATTCTCTCCAATTTTTATACATTTAGTAAAATGCAAACAAATCATTAAGAGGTTACTAAAACCCTGTTAAGAGAAGGGGTACCTTTCCTGTGTAATGTGCCATACTGGAAATATGGGGAAAGGTTCACCCTATCAATTAGAATGTGAAGAAAACAAAAAAAAAGGTCTGACTCACGTTAATTCCAGCGCCGAGCGAAGCTCCCGGCACTGCTTTTCTGCACCCTCTCCTGACGTTACTGGGGCTGCGCATGGTCCAATCACAGGTTTCTCATATAGAAGCCAATGATTGGAACATTTTTCTGGCTCAGAGTACATACGCTCACAGAGAGAGGGAAGTGAAAGCTAAATTACAGACGTAATTTATGCACAGAATTGACATTGCTCCGTTCTGGGCTGCCAACGTCACGTGTGCTGGGGGTTGAACTGCAAAAGCCGGATGCTGATCTTCCTGTTCATTCATTTGCTCAGGGTTGTGGTCAAGTGCTCTTAGCTAATAAATGAACCTGCATGCATGGGATATAAACAGAAGAGTTCTGGGCTGTCTAATGGAGGCTGCCAGAGGTGGAGATACACTAGCAGCATTATAAAATATCTACGCATGTGCAGCATTTCCTACTAAAACACTATGTACATAGAGACCTTGCACCATGACCACTTCAAAATAGTAAAGTGGTCATAACGCTCGGTTTAAATCTTTATTTTTTTTAGCTCTTCTGAATTACATTTATCACTAATATTAACTCAACAGCGTGAAATTTTTCCGCAGTGCTTTAGAATTTTACTGTTGGTATATTCAGCAATTAAGAGATAAACACATGTTAAGCAATCTAGACGTCGTAAAACCTTATACATGCCCAGCTGCAATATGCTCTAATTTCCTTTTCTTCATTTATCTCTAATAACAATATAACATAATATAATATAATAAGTGGGCATAAGTGAATTAGACTTCCTAAATTTACGTCAATGATACTGGAGTGTGATCACTAAGAAATACAAGAACATTGCTGTTATTATAAAAAGAAATATACACTGCTTTCACCTAACCTATTTTTAAGATTAATTTTGCCTCTAGTCAATGAACCATATTAGTTAAAGGACCAATATAGTACCAGGAACACTCTGGGGGGGGAGGATGGGGTTAAACTTACCTCTTTCTCCAGCGCCAGGCGGGGAGCTCTCCTCCTCTTCGGCTGAATGCGCATGCGCGGCATTCTCAATGCTTTCCTATGGACGCTGGTGTCTTCTCACTGTGAAAATCACAGTGAGAAGTGCAGAAGCCCTCTAGCGGCTGTCAATGAGACAGCCACTAGAGGCTGGATTAACCCCATTATAAACATAGCAGTTTCTCTGAAACTATGTTTATAGAAAAAAGGGTTAAACCTAGCTGGACCAGGCATCCAGACCACCTCATTAAGCTGAAGTGGTCTGGGTGCCTATAGTGGTCCTTTAATTACTGTAATTAAAGGATCACTATAGGGTCAGGAACACAAACATGTACTCCTGACCCTATAGTGTTAAAACCACCATCTAGCCCCTATGGGCCCCTCATGTTTCCATAAATATAGCAAAATCTTATTGTTTTCAAGCCAGAAGCTGTAACTCTGCATGCTGTTTGCCTAAAAAAATAAAAAATAAACAAGCAGTCTGCTGACATCACCAGAAGTGGTGGCCTGATCCAATCACAGTGCTTCCCCATAGGATTGGCTGAGACTGACAAAGAGGCAGATCAGGGGCAGAGCCAGCATGAGTCAAACACAGCCCTGGCCAATCAGCATCTCCTCACAGAGATGAACTGAATCAATTAATCTCTATGGAGGAAAGTTCAGTGTCTGCATTCAGAGGGAGTAGATACTGAATGTTTGGATGCATTTTAGGCAGCCATGACCCAGGAAGGATCTCTAACAGCCATCCGAGGAGTGGCCAGTGAAGTTATCAATAGGCTGTAATGTAAACACTGCATTTTCTCTGAAAAGACAGTGTTTACAGCAAAAAGCCTGAAGGCAATTATTCTACTCACCAAAACAAATGCATTAAGCTGTAGTTGTACTGGTGACTATAGTGTCCCTTTAAGGTCCTAACGAATACATGCAGGACACACATCCATTGTTCACCAGAATATAGGTTGGAGCTTTCTAATGTAACAAATTATGGCAGCAAAATTCATTGGGTAGTTAAATGGCTGTACCAATAACCTGTCTGCATCACAGAAATCATTCTACCAAAATATAACTGCACTGCTAATGGACTGAGTTAGCTTTCCTTCAATACCAACTGGGTATCTAAGACAAAATATATTTGCATGCTTTGCTACAATTGTGGGCATGATATTTCTTCAATAAAATACACCATACAATAAAGTGTGGGTATCTTATATGAAGTACCTATAGCATAAGAAACCCTAACCCTGCTTGTGAAAACAACAACGGGCTGATAGTGCTTATGTCTTATACTATACTTTTATAATTAAAACATTGCTTACCTAGATTTCAGTAAGGCTTTTGACACTGTTGCACATAGAAGGCTTATCAATAAATTGCAATCTTTAAGTTTGGATTCCAATATTGTTGAATGGGTAAGGCAGTGGATGAGTGACAGGCAACAGAGGGTTGTAGTTAATGGAATATATTCGAAACTTGGACTTGTCACCAGTGGGGTACCTCAGGGATCTGTACTTGGACCCATTCTCTTTAATATTTTTATTAGTGATATTGCAGAAGGTCTTGATGGTAAGGTGTGTGTTTTTGCTGATGATACTAAGACATGTAATAGGGTTGATGTTCCAGGAGGAATAAGCCAAATGGCAAATGATTTAGGTAAACTAGAAAAATGGTCAGAATTGTGGCAACTGACATTTAATGTGGATAAGTGCAAGATAATGCATCTTGGACGTAAAAACCCAAGGGCAGAGTACAGAATATTTGATAGAGTCCTAACCTCAACATATGAGGAAAGGGATTTAGGGGTGATTATTTCTGATGACTTAAAGGTAGGCAAACAATGTAATAGAGCAGCAGGAAATGCTATCAGAATGCTTGGTTGTATAGGGAGAGGTATTAGCAGTAGAAAGTAGAAATCTTTTTTAGATTGATCAAAAAGCTACTGATTGAATAGCTGATGTACAGATATAAGTATAATATTGTGATATTACTTTTCTAGCACCCCCCTCCTTTTCTTTCTTTTTCACAGAAAGAGGGAAGTGCTCATGCCATTGTACAGAACACTGGTGAGACCTCACTTGGAGTATTTATTGTACGCAGTATTGGAGACCGTATCTTCAGAAGGATATTGATACCTTAGAGAGGGTTCAGAGAAAGGCTACTAAACTGGTTCATGGATTGCGGGATAAAACTTACCAGGAAAGGTTAAAGGATCTTAACATGTATAGCTTGGAGGAAAGACGAGACAGGGGGGATATGATAGAAACATTTAAATATATAAAGGGAATCAACACAGTAAAGGAGGAGACTATATTTAAAAGAAGAAAAACTACCACAACAAGAGGACATAGTCTTAAATTAGAGGGACAAAGGTTTAAAAATAATATCAGGAAGTATTACTTTACTGAGAGGGTAGTGGATGCATGGAATAGCCTTCCAGCTGAAGTGGTAGAGGTTAACACAGTAAAGGAGTTTAAGCATGCGTGGGATAGGCATAAGGCTAGGGACTAATGAAAGTATTTAGAAAATTGGGCAGACTAGATGGGCCGAATGGTTCTGATCTGCCGTCACATTCTATGTTAAAAGGTATAAACGATGATTCTGATCTATACCAGAGCAAATTAGTATAAGGAACTAATTGCTCAAAATAGACTTGCAGTGGTGCCACAGTGTAGGATAAAACAAGTCACTTGATTAATGAAAAATTGATCAATTTATTGATTAAAAAATATGTTCCAAGTAAGAAATAGCGATAAAAATCAGAGGATAGCAGATAGTCCAGCACAGTGACACGCACGCCGCCCTCACCGCCTGCCAGGATACAGAGGAAGGATTCACTCACACAATCCTCATCCATCAGGGTCTGGACTGCAGGTTTACTTGCTTATTTTACTCCTTATATACTGGACTATCTGCTATCCTCTGATTTATCGCTATTTCTTACTTGGAACATATTTTTTAATCAATAAATTAATCAATTTTTCATTAATCAAGTGACTTGTTTTATCCTACACTGTGGCACCACTGCAATTCTATTTTGAGCAATTATCTGAATCATCTTTTATACCTTTTAATTATAAAAGTATAGTATAAGACATAAGCACTATCAGCCCGGTGTTGTTTTCACAAGCAGGGTTAGGGTTCCTTATGCTATAGTTACTTCACATAAGATTTGCACATTATTTTGGACTCCTATTTTATTCTGGACTTATATTTCACTCTGAACTTGTAATTGTATATTATGGATATCCCATCAAGGGTTACATATTAATTTGGATGATTGTATGCACTATTTACTATCTGAATTCTATTCTTCATATTTTATTTTAGCTCCTGGATACCCACACTTTATTGTATGGTATATTTTATTTATCTTTTATAGGATTTGGTGAATTCCTTTTTTCCATTTTTTAGAGCTAATTTATTCACTTTGTCTTACTCCCTCTAACATTCACATTGTGAATACCAGAATCTTGCACCTTATGATATTTCTTCAGTTATTACATTCTAAGAAATACTGATCGAAAATTTAATGTAAAAGCCACATAAAAAATTAAGTGAACATCCAAAAGCTTTCAGTGTGACTCATGAAAATTCAATCACCCCGCCATATGAGTAAACAGACCAATTTTAGCATCAGCAAATAGAGCAGTAAACGTTTTTATTTCGAAAGCACCAACTTACAGCAAATACTAACTTTGGTTCCTGTAATTCAAACATGTCTTGTAGCATTCACAAAGCCACTTCTCTCCTCTCGGACACTGTGCCAACAGGGAAGCATTGGCTTGGGGGCCAATCAGAGGCTGAGCGTGTCAGTTAACGCTCTCAGACTATAACTGGCTGCCCATTACGAATAAAGAGTAAAAACCATCACATGTTTACTCACAACAGGTGGTCAGTGATAGACTGAAAGCGTCTCCATCAGCCCATGCAGAGGAGGAGAGCCAGGAGACTGAAACCAATAGACACTCCTTCCGTGTTACACCGGTTTAAGACAGTTTAACACTTGAAGGCAAGCACAAACCAGGGGTCTCCGGGCACCATAACCGCTTAGACGCCACCAATGCTGTTTACGAGAAGCAGTAGATTGGGCAAAAGTCATCACTTCAAAATATACCTGTACACCCAGCACGATCTAGACTTGAATTAACATCTATACATTTTTCTAGTATTTAACATGCTTTCAGGTATTGCACTTTAAAAATGTGCTCCCTACCCCAACCTGTCAATTAATCTTCAACATTAGCTCTGTATGCTGGCAACACAGAAGATCAGACTCTGTAGACCAAAAGTACCCTCCTACCAGGTATTTCTCTTACTCTCCATCAGTGTTCTACTCCCACCAATAAACGTTTCTCATGCTTGCAGGAATATGGTGAAATCAGCTTGCCTGCTTTATAAGTCAGTGGGTGTTTCAACAGTTTAGTACCCACGGATCCTCTGGGAATGAGAGTGCTGAACTGGAGGTGTAGAAAGTAAGTAATGAAAGAACAGCCTGCAAAGCAAATATTTAATTTATCCTTATGTTACATTATATATAATGTTATACATTTACTGCCTAAGGACTTGTTACAGCTAATCGAGAACCTGGAGTGACAGGTTAAATTTAATAAACCTATATTTCAATCTAGCTTGTATAGAAAGTTTAAAGAAAACTATACAACTACACAAATCATGACTCCACAAAATAATTAGGTTGGCTCCAATTTATGGCTACCGGTTTCCTATGACCAACAAGCATGTATTCCTGACACTATAGTGCTAGAGTGGCTATTTAGATTCGCATACATTTTTTCCGTGGAGTGAAAAGGTTATTTAACTTACCTTTTCTCCTCTGCAGCTGGCTCTGCCCCAGTGACTGAGATCATCAATCTTGATGACCTCAGCCAATCCAATGCATTTCCATTTGAAAGTATTGGGTGGCTATTGCGCATGCGCAGCAAATAAACCTCTACTCCTAGAGATACACTGAATCTATGCATTTCTATAGATAGAGTTCAGTGTCTGAGATAGAAAGCACCTCTAGTAGCCGCCTGAGTGACTTTTTTTACCTCTGAAAAGGTAGTGTTTACAGTGCTAAGACAACAGGGACAGGCTATAGACACCAGAACCACTACATTGGGTTGTTGTGGTTCTGATGACTACAGTATTGTTTAAAAAAGATTGTTCTTATAAAATGCAACATTGCCTAATGTGTGCAACAGTCGGCACTTTTCATACAATGGTAAAGCCAGTAGTCTTCAGTTTAAAGGATCACTATAGGGTCAGGAACACAAACATGTATTCCTGACCCTATAGTGTTAACACCACCATCTAGCCCCCCTGGGCCCCTCATGCCTCCATAAATATAGTAAAAAATCTTACTGTATTCAAGCCAGAAGCTGTAAATCTGCATGCTGTTAGACTCAGAAAAACAAGCAGTCTGCTGACATGTGGTAGCCTGATCCAATCATAGTGCTTACCCATAGGATTGGCTGAGACTGACAAAGAGGCAGATCAGGGGCAGAGCCCTGGCCAATCAGCATCTCCTCATAGAAATGAATTGAATCAATGAATCTCTATGAGGAAAGTTCAATGTATGCATGCAGAGGGAGGAGATACTGAATCACAGGATGCTGTGCACAGTGCTGCCTTGTGCTCTGCTGACAGCAGATCTGAGTGGATGGAGGCATATTATGGTTCACTCTGAGTGACTGCAACTGGAGGTGTTCCTAGCTTTCAATGTAAACACTGTATTTTTTCAGAAAATACAGGGTTTACATGAGAAAGCCTGCAGGGAGCTATAGTTCTCACCTGAACAACCTCATTAAACTGAAATTGTTCAGGTGACTATAGTGTCCCTTTAAGAACAGGCTCAAGTGCATAATTGGAATAATAACCCAGTGAGGATCAGAGCAGGCAAATATATTGTTATCACAATAGTCCTAACATAGATATAGTTAAATCGGCTGAAAAGAGACATGCGTCCATCAAGATCTCCCATCTGTTTTTGCCGTTGATCCAAAATATCTTACAACTATACAATATAAATACAGTATATCATTGCAGAAGGAAAGAAAACCATATGCACTTAGAGGCCTCAGGTTACTAAACCTTTAAACCGGATTACAATTTAGCTGTAGCACACTCAGTTACTTGCAATAGATAGAGTGGCTCTCTGGCATTGAAGGGGGTTAAACAGACCATGGTCATAATGATTAAAATATGAGTCACTCTCAGTCGCACATCAAGAACAGACTGCTCCTACATCGCACGTCACGGCAGAGGTCCTATTAACACCTCAATTACTAGCAGGGGTCTGGACACTGTGCTAGTAAATTACTTGGGGGAAAAAAGATCCACTGTTTCTAGGGTTTGCTAGACAATCCATCTCCATATAAAAGGCATGTTTAAATACACATCTAGACAGGGCACTCTGTGCCTACTTAAATTATTATTACACGGAGAAAACAAAGACATCCAGCTGTACAGGAAATACAATTTCCGTAGTGCATCCCAGCATCATGGGAATAGTAGTTGTACAATAGCTGGGGTTTGTCCACCTGTGCTCTGTACTCAGTCCTACAATTTCTGTCCACAAATTATTTATACCTATATTAGGGATGCCCAAAAGGTAAATCCCCATATATTTGAAAACTACAGCTACTGTGATGCTTTGTAATTCCAGAGGCGTTTTAAAGGCACGTAAAGCATCATGGGAGTTGTAGTTCTACAACATCTAGGGATCTACCATTTGGACACCCCTGCCCTATAGCATGTAGCCACTCATAAGAGTATTTAAATATACACGCCCACTCTTAATTTGTAAACTAAACCATACACAAAAGCCATTTTCTATTTCACAAGACAAAAGGATGAAAAACTGAACTTGCATAATACAAATGAACTGAGAGCAGATGATGACAATGGGTAAAACTCTAACCATAGCTGCAACATATAAAATAATAACGATATAGCAACAGATCATCTCCATTTATCATTTGTCTGTGTCGGTCATGCTCCAAGTCATATAAATGGAGATCTATAAAAGCAGGAGCAATTCTGGGGCATATTACTAAATAAGCAGAAATCGCCATGGGAACCAATACAATATTATTGTTGTTTTTTTCCCTTCCTTTCTCTGCACTTTGCCCTTTAAATGACAATGTTGTGACCTTGATACCTTTTCCCCATAGTACTTGATTTATTCTAGGGATGTTTATTAAGCATGTTTACTGCAGGCCAGTATGAAATTAACTCCTTAATGCTAAATAAATAAAATCCAAGACGAAGACATGTCCTTGTTTCTCAAAGGGTGTAAATCATTGGCTCCCTGATGCAGCCTTTTTAAGAATTCACAAATAAAAGAGCAGTATTGTCACAACAACTGTCTCTCACCCTGTACACAACCTCATTACAAGCACACACCTCAATTACTCTGCGATCAGCATTGCATTTTCCTAACTCAATGGCTCCCTCTGTCTATTCATGCTGCCCCTTACTAGATCCCCACTAATCAACCTGTGCAGAGAATTTGTAGTTTTTGCAGCAATTTAACCACTTGATATACAGAAGGATGAGAGCAGTCTCCATATTTACTTCACACAGAAACCTATCAATTACCCATGGTTACATTAGGACAGACCCCTCCAGCAGTTGTAGAACCACAACTCCCAAGATTCTTTTTAATCACCCTTATGGCTGGCAAACCATCATGGGAGTTGTAGTTCTCCAACAGCAGATAATCTATCCTGTGTCCACCCCATTGGATTATGCCTTAGATTCCCCCACCATGCTCGTGCAAGGAAGAATGATAAAAGGCGTATTCACTAAACACCGAATTCTACTGAATTAAAATCCAAATGACAAAAAAACAAAAATAAAGGAGGGGGAGGATGGGGGCAGCACTATGCTGATATCAGACAGACATTATCCTATTATAGTTACAGTGACAGCTTATTTTATTTTAATATGACAGTGTAAGTATGAACACTAGCCCAGCTCGGATTAATGGGAAGTTATATTAATTAATATCAATAAGCACACATTCTGCAGGTGGATATTGTATACGCTCACAATTCGCAGTTTAGTAAATAGAGCGGTGATGTAGTAGGAGGGATGCTGGCAGTGCAGGGGTTAATCCGGGCATCTCTTATTGTAGCTCAGTGACCCTGGCAGCGCCCTCCCTCCTGTGTGAGCGCGGGGAGCGGTGCCTACCTGGACAGGTGTCTCCCGGTCGCTGTATCTCGATGCCCGGCTCGCGCTCGCTCTCTCCTGGCACTGAGCGGCGGTCCCCAGTATCTCCAGACTCTCCGTGCGTCATCACTGCGCATGCGCGGCGAGCACCTGCCAGCAGGGGACCGACATCAGCGCAGGCAGAGCATGACGGGAAATGGAGTCCATTGCTGTCAATGACAGGGCCCTATAAATAAGATAATGTTGCCTATATTTGATAGCAGTTGTTTCTTTTTAATAAATAATAACCCCCCCCCCCCAACACACGCACACACACACCTTTTTTTTTTTTTATAAATCTGAAGTGGTTCTGAAAAAGCAATAAGATACATGTATTTGAGTCTTTAAAGGGACACTCCAGGCACCCAGACCAGTTCTGCCCATTGGAGTGGTCTGGGTGCCAACTCCCACTACGATAAACCCTGCAAGTGTAATTATTGCAGTTTTTATAAACTGCAATATTTACCTTGAAGGGTTAACTCCTCCTCTAGTGGCTGTCTACTAGACAGCCACTAGAGGACACTTCCGTGTTTATAGAACATGAAAAGTGTGCTATAACGTCGTCACTGAAACCCCCATAGGAAAGCATTTAAAGCATTATTTATTGCTTTCCTATGGGGAGGTCTAATGCGCATGCATGGCATTGCTGCGCATGCTCAATAGGTCTCCCCTGCTGGATGACGTCGGGGGGGAGGAGCGTGGGCGGACCCTGACCCAGTGCCGAGGGACATTGGCACTGGATACAGGTAAGTCTCTGAAGGGGTTTTAACCAGGGGTGTAGAGAACCAAGGAGGTGTGGATTGAATACAGGACTTAAAGGGACACTGTAGGCACCCAGACCACTTCAGCTAATTAAAGTTGTCTGGGTGCTGTGACCCTTTTGCACCTAGTGCTGCAATGCTAAACATTGCGGTTCCAGAGAAACTGCAATGTTTACATTGCAGCACTAAGTCTGCCTTCTGTGGCTATCTACCAGACAACCACTAGGGGCACTTCCGTAATCGTAACAGACTTTTGGTCCATCATCGGACATGAGGACCTCCAGCGTCAGATTTTTCCCCATAGGAAAGCATTGATTCCCATAGGAAAGCATTGAATCCTATGTGCAGGTCTAATGCACGCACGGCATTTGCCGCGCATGTGCATTAGACCCCGCTCATTGCGGGACTGAAGAGAATGCGTAGCTTAGACTACCCTCGGTGCTGGGATAAGGTAAGTAAATAAAAGGTTTTTGACCCTTTATTTACTGAGGGGTGGAGAGCACGAAGGAGGGGGGAGGCAGAGGGATCGGTAGTGCCAGGAGTGCTTTGTATTCCTGGCACTACAGTATCCCTTTAAACAGATAATATAGGAATCAAAACAACTTTAGCTTAAATTAACACTATAGCGTTAAGGATACAAAGAATCCCCCGGCCATGTAAAGAGATTAAAAAAAAAAATCCCATTAAACACTTATCTGATGTCCCTCTACTCTGAGTTGCGCTCCTCTGACATCAGCCAATAGGGGGAACATAAGGCACATGCATGGCAAGCTGTGAGTGCCTTTGACCTTCCCCTTAGGAAAGCATTCAATCAATCCTTTCATAGGGGGGTTTTAAGCACGTTGGATGTCCTCATGCAAAGTGTGAGGACGTCCAGCATCGTTTCACAGAGTCAAGCTCCATGAAACTGCGTTACTCTGCCATTCACAAGTTAAATCACTTTTGTTTCTGTTCATGCAGCCCTAACCACACCTCCCCTGGCTGTGAATTACACCGTTTGGTTAAAAAAAAAAAAAAAACATTATTTAATTTTCAATCATATGTAACTTACTTTAGATGTTATTATCTTCTGTATTGCAAATTGAGTTTCAATCACACACATGAAGCTTCTGCACATGGTCTATATTAGAAGGTTATCAACAGAGCATGAAATAAGAAATTCTAAATTAAATAAACTGTGCAATAAAGTAAGTATAAACATTAGATATCTCTTTATAGGAAGTGTTTAGCAAGACTGCGCAAGTCACATGCAGGGAGGTGTGACTAGAGCTGTATAAACAAACTGACTTAACTCCCTATTGGCAGATATATGAGCAGTGAGACTGAAGAGGCATGATCTACACACCAAACAGCTTTATTTGGCTAAAGTTGTTTTGGTGGCTATAGTGTCCCTTTAATACGCTAAAATGGCTAAACGTACTTGTCTAACTTTTACCATCTCCCATCCTCTTGAATTTGTGTCTGGCCCCACAGCAGTAGCTTGTAGTTGGCAAAAATATCCCTAAGCACAGTGCCTACGCTGGTGACAAAGCCCCCTATTGTTGTGGACCAGTTGGGACAATCCTCTGCACAACTATGACTACTCACTCGCTGCAAGAAACAGAGACCGCCATTACTAATTTGCCTGAAGGCTCAGTACACCCCAGACGGCAGCCAATTGCTCAGTATATTAGCACACTACTCCCTAGTTGTATAGTAAGGAAATAGACCCAGGGTAGGTAACCTTCGGCACTCAAGATCTTGTGGACTTTTTTTTTTAAATCTGAAGTGGTTCTGAAAAAGCAATAAGATACATGTATTTGAGTCTTTAAAGGGACACTCCAGGCACCCAGACCAGTTCTGCCCATTGGAGTGGTCTGAGTGCCAACTCCCACTACCCTTAACCCTACAAGTGTAATTATTGCAGTTTTTATAAACTGCAATATTTACCTTGAAGGGTTAACTCCTCCTCTAGTGGCTGTCTACTAGACAGCCACTAGAGGACACTTCCGTGTTTATAGAACACGAAAAGTGTGCTATAACGTCGTCACTGAAATCCCCATAGGAAAGCATTTAAAGCATTATTCATTGCTTTCCTATGGGGAGGTCTAATGCGCATGCATGGCATTGCTGCGCATGCTCAATAGGCTCAATTCATGTCCCCTGATGCTTTGCCAGCATTACAGGAGATGTAGTACATCTGGAGCACTGAGAGTTTCCTACCCTTGGACTAGACCCAGTTGCTTTCTCCTGAACCACTGAGTCCTATGTCCTATCACAAAAATGGCAGCTGAAAAACGAGAAACCCTGCAAGAAGGAAAGTTGTTTTTACACCCCTCACAAACATTTTTGAGGAGTGTATTTGGGTTGTGATGTCAAACATGCGCTCTTGGAGTATCGCACTAATTCTAGGTTAAAGTTCTAAGCCTTTCTATTAACTTACCATTTGTTTAACCCCTTAAGGACCAAACTTCTGGAATAAAAGGGAATCATGGCATGTCACACATCATGTGTCCTTAAGGGGTTAAAACCATTTTCCCCCCAAATTTCATCTTTATTAATTTTTTTTATATATATATATATATATATATATATATATATATAAAAGGACAAACATAAAACACACACATTAATGTAACCATAATATATATATATATATATATATATATATATATATATATATATATATATATATATATAACAACAATACTTCAGATATCTCACAGGTATTAATACAGGATAGAATTTTAAAAGACAAACACATACTACAGGATATATTTAGATAGACATAGAAGATTAAGAAAACAACATACTTCGGATGGATTTTAGACATTACCGAAGAAAGATGAAGAAAAGAAAATGTATAAATATCAAAAACAGATATTAAGGATGGCCAACAAGGGGAAGGAACTTTATATGTTTAAATTCATTCACAGGGTAATGTTGGGTCTATAGTAATAAATCTATGGGCCCCAAATTGTAATATATATATATATATATATATATATATATATATATATATATATATATATATATATATATATATATAATGCCTTTAATTCTTTATCATAGAACATTTTATTCTAATTCTCATTGAAAATTTGTTTGGGTTTTTAATTCATCCTATGTTGGGATAGATATGTTTCTCCAATATCTGGCTAGGCACATTTTAACTGCTGCAAAGACATTCATACATTGAAACATAGAATGTGATGACAGATGAGAACCATTCAGCCCATCTAGTCTGCCCAATTTAAAAAAATACTTTAATTAGTCCCTGGCCTTATCTTATAGCTAGGATAGCCTTATGCCTATCCCACGCATGTTTAAACTCCCACACTTTGTTAACCTCTACCAGTTCAGCTGGAAGGCAATTCCATGCATCCACTACCCTCTCTGTTAAGTAATACTTCCTACAAAGGTATTGGTTGTGTCTGCACATAACGGGTAGGTCGATGTAGAATAAAAACCCTTTTACAGTAGGTATGTTCTACTGAGATGATAGCTAGCAGATGTTCTTCTATAGCTTTTTGATGGGGGCCAGACTCACGCATTCACACCAGATATGGATTTGTGTGCCAGATTGTTTTTGACATGGCCAGCAAAGGTTCTCGAAGTTGAAATGAAATTTTGAAAGGTGTTCAGGGACCATATACCACCTTAGTGTCAGCTTGAAATTCTGTTCGTGTAGGTTGATAACAATGCATGGTCTTCCTAGTAGAATGCCAGGCATCATACAAAATTTGTAATGGAACAAAAAAGGAGCAATCTGATTTGAAATATTATCCTTATCCAAAGTTTTGCTAATTGCAGCAATTAATTGTGAATTAAATTGATTATTGTGTAAAACATCTATTACATCTGGTTGTAAAGGCAAATTTGAAGAAAGAACATTTTTTTATCCCTATATATCTTAATATTTCCAGAGGAGAAAGGTTAAATTTGTCCTGCAAGTTAGAAAAAGAGTTTAAGAATGTATTTGTTTAAAAGCATTTTTATTAATGTTATAAACATAAATTATAATTGCCTAAAATGTTTAATTTCCTTATTGGTGTTAAATAAAGCATTATTAACTATGCCTAAAATTGACATATGGCACAGTGCTGTAAAAGTAGGGCAGCCCTGACGTAGACAAAATGGGAAGATTGACAATTAGCCTGTAATTACCAACAGATGCTATGCTTATTTTTTTTAATAAACTGATTGTTTTTGTTGTTGTTGTGCAGAATAATATTAAATACAAGCTCAGGGTGCCCCAACAGCAATCCTCAAGTATATCGTCATGCGTAACATCAGAAGCTGTAGAGAAGACATGCACATTTTTAAAAATAATATAGCACGCTATAACACGCTTAAGTATTCTAAAGTAGCCAAACATGAGATAGCTGCCAATCACAGTAGTATGTAAGGGTAGGCTTTAGTGGGGTAATCTGGAGTATGCTAAAATGTTGTGTATGCCTACTGTAGTCACTTATCATGAAACACCCGAATAGCAGCCTTAAACTTAACTTAAACTTACTGAATAATAACTGTGAAGCTGCCCAAGTTTAGAGCCACCTGCTGCATGTAGGGGAGCCAGGAAGGTATTATGGCTGTGTGACAGCAGTGAGGTTGCAGAATGTTGGGCTGGGCAGCTTGTGAGGGTAACCACTGCAGCCCCACACCTTCCTGGTAGTGGGCATGCTGGGGTAGACATAAGTAAGATGCCCGGGGTAATCAAGTAAATGTGGAGGCCATGAGTCATGACAGTGGGCACACTATTGGGCGGATGGGCACTGAGGTAAAGCTCTGGTAAGCCTTCTCCCTGGTAAACAAGAGTCAAGCTAAAATCAAGACATTAGAGTGAAGGGTTTGAAGCCGTTGTCAAGCCGTTTGAATCAAGTCCTTGTTCTGGAGGACAAAGTTCAGCATCAGCCCACTCCTAGGCTTGGGAACTTGCGGTGTGGCTAACGGTCAGTACGCAGGGGGGGGAGAAAATCTGGCAACCCTCATGACCCGGGCTGTGGTGAGTGCCTGCATCGCTATACCACTGACTCAGGTGCCCATGGCTAAGTCCAAGCCCTTCTCTTGCAGGTTGCGGCAGGATCTGCGGGG
Organism: Pelobates cultripes; assembly: GCA_933207985.1. NCBI lineage: Eukaryota > Metazoa > Chordata > Amphibia > Anura > Pelobatidae > Pelobates > Pelobates cultripes. The sequence continues at coordinate 93,757,195 of OW240919.1, read as the reverse complement.
TGTTCGCTGCATGCGGCGTCGGATCTTCTGTCTCCATGGATGATGCTTACAGGGTGAGTCTCTGGTGGCTCTCGGCCCAGGTGGGCGCACTGTAGAAGACATTGCAGCTTGGTGAGAAGTGTTGCCCAAGGGTGGCTCACTAGCTTTGTCTCTGCCCCTCCCCGTCCACTTTCCTGGTCTTGCGTTGCTGCCTTATTTCGGGCTTCCAGCTGTGCCCAGAACCGGGCAAAGATTTTGTCCAGACATAGCATGTGGTACAGTACCGAGCATCCAGCTGGAATTTCATGCTGTTTCCAGAGCTCAAGAGTAGTAGGCCCATCCGCCATTTTGATGGGTAGCCTCGTGGCCTGTTCCCCAGCGGTGACTGCTGCGTGCAGTAAGTGGGAGCTGTGGGCTGCACAATGAGGACCAGGATAGCCCCCCCCCGGTCCAAAGGGGGGGGGGGTGAGGGAGGAGCGGATCAAGGGTCTCAGCTTTAATCAAGGAACCAGGGGAGTGGCTGTCTCACCCTGGCTGCTTCAAGTGTAGGCCGCAAACCTTGGGCCGGACTGCCCAGAATTGGGGGTGATTGTGTGATGTACCGCCGTGTGCAGCAGTGGTCCCAGGTCTCTATCGCTTTGTGCCTTTAGCTCAATTCAAGCAGTAGGGTATATACCCAGAAATCTGTTGCCAGACATGGGAGCTCTCGCTGAACACGTCTGGTCTGGTCAGCTGTCAGGCTCGGCCCCCCATTAAACAGATATTTTAAGGGACACTATAGGCACCTAGACCACTTCATCTCATTAACCCTTTAAGGACACATGACGTGTGACATGTCATGATTCCCTTTTATTCCAAAAGTTTGGTCATTAAGGGGTTAAAGTGTTCTGGGTGCAGTGTCCAGATCTCCTTAACCCTGCAATGTAAAACTTTGCAGTATTAGAGAAACCGCCATGTTTACATTTTAGGGCTGAGATAGCCTCTTGTAGCAGTCTTTCAGGCAGCCACTAGAGTGAATTCCTAAATTCACAAAGGACACTGCATGCCTTCATGCTTTCTGACTCTACAAAGATCATAAAGTTAATCTGCGTTCCACCCATGGCGGCACATGCGCATACAGCTCCCCTGGGCACCACTACTTGAGACGTCATCAGGACGAAATACCAATGTGCACGTGTGCCTGACCTGTGTGGCACGGAAATTAAGATATAAAGAGCAGACCGAAATCAAACAATTCCCTGAAGAAATCCAAACAAGCACAGGATGAAACATGTGACGCAGAATAACAAGTTCCCCCAGTGATTACTTCATCTGCAGTAAGAAGCCATTTGAATCTCAGGGATTTGCAAATGGTGCGTTCCCAAGGACTTTGCTGGCATCTGTGTAACAGTGGGAGTTTAGCCCATTTGTGAGCAAAGCTTTTATACATTTCGTTGTATTTGTAAAAGCCCTTTTATTTATACATATCAGCGTACTGTGGGGATGCATGATTGGTAATTGCATTATATATATATATATATATTTCCATTATAGTACTCTGGTGTCTGACACCCTCAAGTGCATTTAGAAGTTTTCTATAAACAGTGTTTTTATTGGTCTTTATTAAAGGGACTCTCCAGTGCCAGGAAAACAATCCCGTTTTCCTGGCACTGCAGGTCCCCTCTCCCTTCCACCACCCATCCCCGGTTGCTGAAGGGGTGAAAACCCCTTCAGTGACTTACCTGAGACCCCCGCCGATGTCCCTCGGCGGTGGTTTTGGGTCGCCGCCGCTCCTCCTCTTCATTACGTCAGGAGACTGAACCCGCATGCGTAACAATGCCGTGCATGCGCATTAGAGCTCTCCATTGATAAGCATTGAAAATGCTTTTCAATGCTTTCCTATGGGGAATTGAGCGACACTGGAGGTCCTCACACAGCATGAGGACCTGTAGCACAGAAAACCTGTGCTTTGAAGCTGGAAGTGCCTTCTAGTGCAAGGTAATTATTGCAGTTCATGAAAACTGCAATAATTACAGTTGCAGGGTTAAGGGTAGTGGGAGTTGGCACCCAGACCACTCCAATGGGCAGAAGTGGTCTGGGTGCCTGGAGTGTCCCTTTAAGAGGTCTGTTTTATGGGACTGGGCCCAGAGTGGAAGCAGTCACCAGCTATACACACTATTTAGACTTTGTATTTGATATATTTCTAATGATAACGTATACCTTCACCTTTTGTTCACAGTTATATATGCACAGTTTGTTCTGTTATAAAATAATGGGAAAATTGTACCACATGTTATGACTTAACATTATACAGTAATGTGCCAGACACATTTTTAAAAAATGCGGTTGGTTCCTAAATCTATAATAAAGCAAACAAATTTTAATTTACGTTTCCGAGTTCCTGTGGCTGTTTATCACACCATTTAATGTTTGTTACCAAGCGAGGATTTTTTTTTCCCCCTTGTTGTTTGGACTGTCCTGGGATGCTGTGCTCTGGACCTGTTCATTGGCAAGTGTCTAGTCTTTGCTGTTTTGTGAAATTAATTGATCACGGGGCTTATTTGGATCTTCATTACTTGCTGATGCTAAACAGATATGCAGGACTTACAGTGAGTTATGATGATTTGGAAAGAGAAAAATTAAAAGAGATTCTGAAGTGTGCTTTGGACAGGACTTCGGTGTAGCCATATTTTGACTGCTTTTCATGAAAATAAAAAAAATAATGTACAAAGTGTACACATGAATGACTCTGAAAGGGAATTTGACAATAACATAATTTAAAGGGTTACTCCAACCACCATGACCACGTCAGTGATTTGAAGTGGTCATGGTTTTAGGAGTCAGTATGTGCAGTGTTTCTGCACGAGTTCCCTCTTGCCATTGCCGAAATCCTTGATTCCACTACAACATACTCATCATTGTGGAGGTTCATCTGCACTATACCCACAACAACCTGTAGCTTTATTTAATAACTTTTCCTTCTTTTTTAATTATTAAAAGATAGATATTCATGAAGCACTGACACGTTCTACTCCAATCTCGTTTTTTCAAGGTGAAATAGGAAGCACCTTTCATGTGTCGAGCAGCATTGATTTGTACCACATTGTAATTTCTAATAATTGTTTGCGCTTTTTTGTCTATGTTTTATATATTTTTTTAAATCCTCCCTCCTTTTGCAGGCTCAGAGCACATGCATGCTTTCTGAGCAGGTGAAAATAAAATGATCCAATCACAGGCTTCATTTTAAGTAAAAAAGAAAAATACGTTTGATAGGGTTAGAGCAACCATTTACATGTATGGGGAAAATGTACCCATTTATTGTGAACATTAGAATTCAAGAACCAATGCTATTTTAAATTAAAATTATTTATACTACAATGTGGGTAATACTTATTCTTTTACACATATATCCTGTGACATATTTCAAAAGAAACCATTGGACTACTTCTAGTTCAGAACTTGGACATCAAACCATTGTACTCTTCGGTAGTACCAAAGTCACATGTCTGTAGGGATTTTTTTTTTTTTTTCTGTAAGAGCAGAAGGCATGACTTCAGAAAACAAAATCTTCAAACAAAGCATTGAAATCCATCAGTTTATTTCCAAAATAAATATTTCTGATTAACACATTTCACAGGTCCAATTCAATCTTCACATCCATCTTGCTCTGGTAGGGAGTAAGCAGTGGAATCACTTCCTCCTTCAAAAACTTCAGCACCTAACAAGACAATTAAAGCAGACTCAGCACAGGTAAAATTAACAATCTATTCTGTATATGTGCTGGTAGAGAGTAGGGCAGCCAGCATTCCCACAGTTCTGATTTACATGGCTTACAGCCCCATGCCAAACACCCTTTGGTAAGTGACCCCACATACCGGCTCTATAGTCTATGTCTATAAGTAAACTATGTATAATTTTACGCAGTGATTTTTATGTGTTTTGAAAGTTTGAGCTGAAATTGTACCATTTCCTTTTTGACATTTTATATTTCCTGTGTGTATGGATGTAAATTGCTATACGCGAAAACACCACAATCCTTCAACTAGTTGTAAGGCTAAAATTTAGACCAACTACAATGTACATACAGTGTAAGAAGTTAGAAATAATTTTATGCATTGATTTTAAAACACAAAGTTATTTTGATACTTATACATTTTTTCGTGATGGCTATAAGTTCACCTGTTTTGGTAATTTTTACCTATGTTTTGTTTTTTAAATTATGTTTTATGTCTGCTGCAGAAACAATAACAAAATCAGCATCATGATTCTGACCTGCTGTGGTGCCCGGCCAATGAAGGACTTTGGGTCAAGAAGCTGCTCCAACTGAGAATGTATTGGGGCAAAGTAGGGATCAGATCGGATTCTCAAAATAAGGTCATTGTCCCCTCCCTCCTGCTTCACGACAGCAGCTGCTTGCTGAGAAAGCACTCTTATCCGCTCATGGCAGTCCTAGAGGATAGTGAAAAAGACAGGTCTTCAGTATATGATGGTTAAGCAGAGGGTACATGCTTGGGGACTGGGAGGACCTATTTTGGCATCATATCATAGGTAAACCCAAGTCCTGTACTATTAAGTGAGATATAACTGCTCCTATTACACAATGATTTGTGAATGTTCCATATTTGGGTTTAATTATAGAGGACATTGTGGGGGTACTTCTGTGGGTGCAGGTTTAATGCTGCAAATGTGTTGTTAATGTAGTGTAGTGTGGGATTAATGCAGAAGTTGTGCATGTTAATTAATAACATACTGTGGATCCTTTAAAAGATTTGGTGTCCTAATGGGATTCCATGACCATGTTGGGGCTTATGGTTTAACATAGGGCATGGAATATGGTGAGGGTTTTTGGAGAAGCTTAAGACAATAGATGTGGGAGAGGCCCAAAAAAATTTATCCTTGGTGGTCTTTTGTGATAAAGTAACATCCTTGCAAGTGTCAGAAACAACCTATACCATGACGATTTTGAGGTGTCCACAGAAAATCTGCAAAATACAATGGCTAAAAACGTTTGGTAATTTTACCTTGTGTTATATATTTTAATTACCTCCCTAGAGGCTACAACAGTAAATATAAATAAAACAGAATTAAGACTGCCATGCTGTGGAGGGTGCTCAATTAACCCCTTAAGGACACATGGCATGCGTAACATGTCATGATTCCCTTTTATTCCAGAAGTTTGGTCCTTAAGGGGTTAATGTTTCACAAAAGCAAAACTAGATGGCTCAAGTCATTCTGATCTTGAAAACTGCTAAATATTAATCTTTGTAAGAGCAAGATTAAAAACCACTCCGCATGGAACTGACCTGCCTATTGCCTCCAGTCTTCACCATAGCCATAATCACATTTTCAGTGGCCATAAAGGGCAGCTCCTGACGGATTCGCCTCTCAATTACCTGCCAAGAAAAGTTAGCATCAGCATCAAGATTTACAAAAACCAAATACCAAATGCTGTAATCATTAGAAGAAAGCAGCTCGAGACATATTTGAGATTCTGAAAGCCCCAGTGTGCATATATTCACTTTTTGATACAGAGCAAATGAAAATCCAAATGGCAACATTTAAAATAAAATAGCCAAGCTGTACTACAGCGGAACTGACAATTTATTTTTTCCAAAACAGCAGTTTTTTCCTACATTTTGCAATTTGAATATCAATTCACTACAATTCAGAGTCTAGTGAATAAAAAGTAAAAGTGTTCATCTGTTTTCCCAGCTCCAGAGCTCTATCAATCATTGTTCCACTATGTTAACCAAACTGCAAACAAAATAATCTGCAATGCTATACAGATGCTATTTTGGTCTGAGAAATATCATTCATATTTTATAGCTCAACATTACTGTTTCAATACAAACTCATAATAGAGGAAAAACACCACACATTGTCTTTTTGTAATGTACATACATGAAAATATCACTTAATTGTGAATGAGAAATCACAAACATTCCTTTAACAAGATAAATACATTTAATAAAATGCACTTTAGCCCAAGAGAGAGAAAGAATCAGATTGTTGTAATGCCTGTAGATACCAAATGTTAACTCCTAAGCAAAATAACCACTACAGCCTGCGTTTTCAAGCAGTTTAGATAAAAATGGTCCGTTGTTTGGTGTATTGCTATTGCAAAAGTTACTCTTCCGAATTCACTCTATTTTTTCAAATTTAGAGGACATCTATTGGCAAAGCATTTAAAAACAGTTTGACACAGAGATGGGAGACACAAACAGAGGCATGTTGGCACTATAACTACTACAGGAGGTTGCTCTTAGGCAGTTGCCATTGCTTTGGATTTTTTGCAGCAGGCATTTTAACTATTTCCATTCATGTTTACTTTGTCACCATTTTGTTATATGCTCGGAACCACTTCAGAATGGGTGAAATAGGAGGTGATTTAAAGGAAAACGGTCACATGCTCTAGTGTTCTCTCTTCCATTTAAATGATTGTCGGTACATTAATTCTAAGGAGTTAATGGCTCACCTGCAGATAACTGTTAATGTTATCTTAATGAGAATGAATTTCTGGGCAAAGCGGATTGATATTCAGACATGTAAACACTGTCCCCAACACAAGTTCTAAAAAGATTGTTCTGGGAGGTTTCTGATAAATTAGTGCACCACCCTACTTTAGGTCTGTCATGAGAAAAATAAATACATTTTAAATAAATAAAAAAATATCTCGGAACAGCTCCTCCAAGTGTTTTCAAAAGAGTTGCTACCCACATTCTCCTAATGTGGGCAGCATTCTCTTCCTACCCTTAAAGCACACCTGTCACACTCTTTAAAAAGCATGACATTTCAGTATGCTTGCAAATAGGAAGTTGAACAGTTATTCTGTCTTTTTTTTGACCTTCTGGATTTAGCTGCTAAGACAGCAGCTGTCACAGAACCAAATAACATAGCATCTGCATGCTAGGAATTGAGAGAAGTCTTGACATCTTCGGAAGGGCGCCAAGGTTCTGGCTTTTGGTTCTCGGAGATTCACTGTAAATATACTGAGAAGTCGCTAATTGAGAGAAAATAGAGGATCCAAGCATTGCAGAGAGGATTAACCTAAATGAAGTGCTTGGATCCTTTATTTTCTTTCTGTATCTACAAAGGGTCTGGCCACTCTAGATCCATTGTTGCACCAGTGGAATCTTCAGTTGTCTACTTTCCAGAGATGTGCAGTTCATAACACGGTGACTTATTAAGAGAAAGAGAGACCTCTCTACAAGTGGATCCTGGAACTATATACAAGAACCCATGAGTACATGGATACTTTATTGCACAAATTAAAGGGACATTGTAGGCACCCAGACCACGTCTGCACATTGGAGTGGTCTGGGTGCCTTGCCCCTCTCCCAATAGCCTTGTTAGTCAAAGCACTGCGGTTTTGGAGAAACTGCAGTGTTTTGATTACAGGGCTAATCCAACCTCTAGTTGCTGTCTCTCAGACAGCCGCTAGATGGTGCTTCCATGTTCTTAGAGCAGGAAAAGTGTTTTAAATGACGTTCGACATTCCCACACTCTGCATGAGGACGTCGAGCGTCGCCGGAATCCCCATAGAAAAGCAATGAATAATGCTTTCCTATAGAGAGGTCTAATGCATACGCGGCTATTGACGCGCACGCGCATTAGGTCTCCCCCGCCAGCGGCCGGCAGTGGCAGAAGAGCTTAAGTGACTGAGGGGGGTTATTAACCCCTTTAGCGCCGCGGGAGGGGGCCTTGACAGCAGGGGAAGCTACAGTGCTAGGAAAACTAGTTTATTTTCCTGGCACTATAGTTTCAATTTAAGATGTTTCAACACAAACTTATATGGTCATATACAGTCAGTACTTTTGTTATGTTTTTGAGATATGCAGGGTGCAAAGCTATGCATTAATAAAGTCTGCAAAGCTATCTTTTAATCTATAAACAAGCTTTTACAACTGCATGTGATGTAATTTTTTTTTTTTTTTAAAACACCTCACCTAGGCAAAAATGATGTGGGTTAGTTACAGCATATGATCATATGCTGCCTGCCACAATATCAGTTGTTCCTAGCAACCTAATGCCTGCTCTTATGAGGGTAACTCACTCACTTGGGACACCCTTACTCCTGGGAATCTCTCTCTCTCTATATATATATATATATATATATATATATATATATATATCCAACATTGGCTTGGCACTCGCATTCCTGTCCTGTTTTTGCTTCTGTGTTATTTCGTGCCACAATACAACGTTCCAGAGAAATGCACTCAGAGGGCTTGTAGTCTTGTGCAATGTATCCTTTATTAGTGCAAAGGTACAGTCAATGTTTCAGAATATCCCTAGTGGATTGTACCACCCAAGCATATTCAGATAGAGCTACCTTTGCTCTACAAACTGTAAGTGCAATTCTATTTGTTATGTTCTTACTTTACGCAAGATGTACTACACTATATTCTGCTGTATTCTTCTGTTTTTACATATCCCACTACCTCTGAGACTACACCTACCTCAAGAAATTCATCAAGGCACTCTACTTATTTTATATATTCATACATACCTATACACAAACACACACCTGGATTTGAACCCGTCATCTGTACGATTTGTGGATGACAGACTCACTGTAAGGAAGGTTAGATTTATTCAACCTATTTTTCCCCATTCTCTCTGTGGTAGAACCACAGCATTTTTTTACTTGTATCACCTGTACCCTTATATCCAACTACAACCACTTGAGGTGAGCATGTAACTAGCTAGATGGCCTTGCAAAGCACCAGCATGCCTCCCTGGTTGTACACAACAGATTTATACTACCAACATCTCCTTTTTCATTGTAGCTTCCCTCTGACTGGTTATTTGGATAGGCGGCAGCCATAGGAATAAGTAGGAGTGGAGGCTACTGGATATCCATCAATCAAAGGGAGGCATCTCAGGGCAGGACACCCACCTTAGTTTATTTTGTTGTAAATACCAAGGATAAGCTATCTACACTGAAACATTAAAGGGACACTCCTGGCACCCAGACCACTTCTGCTCATTGGAGTGGTCTGGGTGCCAACTCCCACTACTCTTAACTCTGCAACTGTAATTATTGCAGTTTTTTTTAAACTGCAATAATTACATTGCAGGGTTAACTCCACCTCTAGTGTCTGTCTACTACACAGCCACTAGAGGGCACTTCTGCGTTGATAGCAAAGATTTTCTTTGCTAGAGAGTCGCTGGATGTCCTCACGCTGGATGTCCTCAATGCTTTCCTATGTGGAGACCTAATGCGTGTGCGCGGCATTACCGCGCATGCGCATTAGGTTTCCTCAGCCGGCGGGCGGGATCCGTCTCGCCCACCGGCCGACGCGATTACTGGGAGGAGCGACGCCGACCCGAAACCACCACCGAGGGACATCGGCGGGGTCTCAGGTAAGTGACCTGAAGGGGTTTTCACCCCTTCAGCTACCTGGAATGGGAGAAGGTACCTGCAGTGCCAGGAAAACGGATTGTTTTCCTGGCACTAGAGTTTCCCTTTAACAACAAAACCAACACTTTAAAGGAATGTTATCATCAGCGACAAATTATTCTCGCAATTTCTTGCCAGTTGGGTGCATAATGATATAAGCTTACTTTTGGATATACCACTAATCCTTCTGAGATGTTTTGCAGAGTGCTGAGAACAATGTCGGCAGTCAAAAAAGCTTCAGCCAAACACACGCGCCTGTTGGGAAGAAACAAAACTCATTGTTATGATAGATAACCGTGTTGCTCTACATTAGCCGAGTTGTTTAGTCTATACTCTCCTATTATTGTCCCCATCCTCCCCCTTATGAAATACAAGTCACTAGCAAGCCTGAGACAGGTGGACATAATTACATGATCAGTAATTACTTTGAATTACCTATTAGCGCTGTCATCCAGTGTGCGTTCAAACCACTGCACAGAGGCAGTCTGGAGGGGGTTCATGATTAGGGTCATGAGATGACGAGCCAAGCTGCAACAACGTTCTGACCGCATAGGATTCCTCTTGTATGGCATTGCACTAGATCCTGGAAAGGGAGCAATGATTAGCTCACGGAAATAAACACACATAGTGAATTGTAATTAAAAGAACATTTTAGACTTTTAAATAGGGAACATTTTACTACTACTGTTACGATGCATAAGGGTGCAGTATGATAGTATAAATTTAGATCTTTTAAAGTGAAGGAGCATAACCACCAATGGATTATATAGACACATAGCCATCTGTACTTCAAAAAAATTATAATTCATTTGTCGAACTGGAGAACTCCTGGCTACCTGAACAACCTCATTGGCTATGAAGAGGGCAGAGAGCCATCTAACGTTATGCTTCCGTGCCGCTTTTGTGCAGAATACAGAGATGCTTCAAGAAACACAAATCAACAAAACTGTACCGTATTTTTCGCTCCATAAGACGCACTTTTTTTCCCCTCAAAAGTGAGGGGAAATGTCTGTGCGTCTTATGGAGCGAATGTGAAGCTGGACTTACCTGTCTTGTAGCGTGGGCCGGCAGCACAGCGTGCTCCGCAGTACAGGAACTTCAAGTTCAGGTTCCGGTTTCCGGCGGGACTGAAAAGAAGTGTGCACACTGAGTGTGCACTTCCTTTCAGTCCCGCCGGAAACCGGACCCTGAACTTGAAGTTCCTGTACCGCGGAGCGCGCTGTGAAGCAGGCCCACGCTACAAGACAGGTAAGTAATTATGTGACAAGGGGAGGGGGTACTCTATGGGACAAGGGGGGGGACACTATGGGACAAGGGGAGGGTGGGACATTATGGGACAAGGAGAAGGTGGGACACTATGGGACAAGGAGAGGGTGGGACACTATGGGACAAGGAGAGGGTGGGACACTATGGGAGGGAAAGTGCGCTATGGGACAAGGGGGGGGGACACTATTGGACAAGGGGAGGAGGGGTTAACAATCACTATGGGACAGAGGAAAGGGGGGTTAAAATAACTATGGGACAGGGGAGGAGGGGGTTAAAGATCATTATGGGACAGGAGAGGGGAGTGGGTGGTACGGAACAAAAAATTCCTTTAAAAAAAAAAAAAATATTCTGAACAAACTGTCCCATAGTAAGAAACACTATGGAACAGTTCAGAATATTTTTTTTTCTGGGTTTCCTCCTCTAAAAACTAGGTGCGTCTTATGGTGAGGTGCGTCTTATGGAACGAAAAATACAGTAATAGGAAAAAATCCCAGCATTTCTTGCAAGTCATATCTATTAACATAAACAGTGAGCAAGGTGTTATTATATTGGTCAAAACAGCCAGGCTTATCAACCAAAGTGATGGTGCCAATGGCACAATAAAAACACAGTTTGCAAGAAGTGATGTAGTTTTGTCTTTTGTCTTACAGTGATTGTGGATTTTGATGGAGACCATGACCTACCACTGGTGGTAAACATCACTGAAAAGTTTTGTCCACATTGTAACTGTGCTCCATCATTTGAAGCACGATATGGCTGTAATACAAAAACTCTTCTGTCCACTGGAACAGAAGATACCAGTGTTCACTGCAGCGTGAGCATGTTCTGACTACAGGAAAAAAAATAATTTTTTCACTCTATAAAGATGATGGATTTGATTATTTACTGTAAACCAACAGAATAAAAAAATAAAAATGGCTGAAATTCGGAAAATGTGGATATATTCTAACAGTATTTCCTTTGCTTATCAGTCATACCTAAGAAACAAAATACATGTCTGCCTGCCTGCATGATCAACTTGGGTATTTTGTGTTTTTATTTTAATTTTTTTCTCTTATTCTTGTAAAGAGAGCAGTGCTTTAACTTTGGTTACACCAAGTAGATTTCCTGTATATACACTGGAGATTAATATACCCACATAGTACATATACTGCATCCTTCTCAAAATAATTTGTTAATGTGTACATAATAAGGTATCTTTGGAAATTAGATACAGTTTGGTTTATTGCGATCTATGAAATGTTTTAATTGTAAATGTGCATGTTACCATGTGTTTTAGTCATTTTCAGTTAAATTTGCAGTGCATTGAAAGTTTACTGAATTACTTACTATATCTAGTGTGTTTAACTTATCTATTAACAAGGTTTTGTAAAGTGCCACCTTACCTATGATGCATCTATTCTAACAAGGATAAACCCATTGGAGAAGCTGTCTTCAGACTGATCGGATGGTCTATGTTCTGGATGCTTAAAGGGACACTATAGTCACCCAGACCACTTCATTAGTAGAGATGTCGCGAACCGTCCGCGAACTTCTCGCGAACGGTTACTCCGGTCAGCTGACACGTCCCGGCCAATCTCCAGCAGACCCTCCCTCCCAGACCCTCCTACTTCCTGGACAGCATCCATGTTTCTCTATTCATTAGTTCTGGCAAGTAATTTACAATCCCCTAGTTTGTCAGAGTGGAACAGTGCTAATTGGTTTTACACACAATGATTTAATCTGGTGAGCCACAAAGTTTCCTTCTACATGCGTTGATTTTGGACACGGGCCTATTTACAAAGTCTTTCTTCAAAGTGATTTGGGTGAGTTTACCAGATCCAGTTTTATGTACCTTGTTCAATGGGAATTTTCATCCTGTTTTACCTAAAACGTATGCTATTCGATGAAAGGAACTGGGCAGATACTCCTTATTCACTAGGGCATACATTTAAATACAAAGCAAAGCAAGGCTCCATGACACTATGAAAGGCAGACATTATATCCCACCTTTATACTTTAACACATCTACGAAAAACCGTTTACTCTACAATACTATATCTTATACCTACAGACACACCAGGTAAGTATTACAACTGCACTCACCAATCTGGTCCTTCTCAAAAGGCTCCTCTACTTCTTTCAGATTGGCAAGCAAACGGATATCAGTGCATATCTGAAACAGATTGTGACTTAAAATGACTTAAAATACACACACACACACACACACACATATACATACATACATACATTTTTTATTTTTTTTGATCAATAAAATCAAGAGGCTGGCAGAATTGTGTGCTTAGAAACCCCACATGGATAAGACTTTTCTAGCAAGTGATGTGTGTGTTAAAGGTATATTTTTTCTTTACAGTTATAGTCTCCAATTTGTTGTCCTCCTTTCGCCCTTATTAGGAGTAATTTTGTTTGTTACCATTATTTTCAGTGTAATTGCGGTGTCGATACTCAGTGAGTGCCTAAAATTTTAATTGCCTGGCTCTAGATGTATAATGATGTTTTAAAGATATTGGACTTCAAATGAACAGCAGCTCAAAAAATTCACTGTTCTCAGTCCAGCTTCATGACGCCTGATATGTATATGTTCCAAAGCGGAGGTTGTTTATCATATCCATGTCAGAACTAATCTACAGAGCTAGCCTTTCTCACATTCACAGCAAAAAACAAACAATGAATATTTTACAGCTGGGAGAGCTGCCAAGCAGGAGACTATTTATCCTAGTCATGGGAGGTGAGCTCAATCTTTAGAAGGTTTCAGAGAAGTAGCAGAGTGTTCCTTCACAACCAGACTTCAATTGAATGGCTCAGGTCAATTCTCAGTTTGGCCGGTTCAAAAGAATGTTACGCATCTTTTATATTCCTACTGACTAGGATCCAAGACCTTTAGCGTGGGAAATTACATCATCGTTCTTCTCTAATCATCTAGAATGCGCTGTTTCATACATGAATTTTGTTTGAGTAGTATTGTGGTGGGATTGTCACTATGTCCAGAAGGACTAAAGGATCAGAGTCTGCTGCAATCTGAATCATGCTCAGAAAAGTGCTCTGCAGCAATTCAAATACACAATGACCTTCTACTTCTCAAAGATTGCCGGCCTCAGAGATATTGTTCTTGAGGGCCGCAGCTGGGAAAGTGGGATAAACAAGCAGGGACGTCATGTTCTTTGAATTTTCTAATTTTTCACCTTTTACTATTTAGAAGAATGGTAAGCGGAGATGATACCGATTTGTGATTAACTTGTAATAGTGAGGAAGCAATGGTTGGTAAAATGTATAAATTAATAATAAGTACGTGTAAATCCACTCCAAATAATCAACACATTTCTCACAAAACACTAATTAGCATTCCTGACTATTACCATTGTAATAATTTATTCAAATTGACAACCCCTGGATATTGCGCTACGGTAACATCCCCAGGACGTACTTGAAAACCAAAGTAACCTGAATGTACCTTTCCTGGTTGAATACTTTGTTATTGTTATCTGTTTAGAAATACCATTAAGAAATCCCCCCCTGCCCCCGAAGCAAATTGACCCTGCATTTTGCATTCCAGGTCAGTAATAGTGAACTCTGTTCCTTGGCAGTCATACACAGGGTAGTAAATTGTAAATAGATTATTTATATTTGTCAATGCTTAATAAGGGCATTCTATAATTCCTGCACTTGTTAGGAAGCCTAAGGAACAAAAAGCAAAATATAGATTTTCTGCTGTTCTAAAACGTCATCTCCCACAGTACTTTGCCAGTGTTAAGGGGGGTACTTACTTTCTGGTCACTCCTGCCTCTGTAGTAATTTTCTCATTTATCTTTTTAGAATGAGGTTTTAAAAAACAAAAGAACACAACTACATATATCATTTTACCGGTGCTAAAGAGATAAGGAAACTTGTATTGATTAAGAACAATTCCATAACAATAACAGGAATCAGATCAATTTGCCTACCTTATGCACCGTTGCTCCTAAACTGGCCAGTACAGACAGCACCTCGACATCCACCTTGCGACTGTACGTTTGCCCGGTCACCATATACGTTCTAAAGGAAAAATCATCTTATGATTTAAACACAAAACATGCTCAATAATGTAAAGTATATTTTTTTTGTGTGTCAAAAGGGATGGGTGGCAACAAACAGAAAATATCCAGGCACTCAGTGTGCGAAAAGCAATGTTTTGACCTGCCAAGAGGTCTTTGTCAAGCCGAAAAGGGATGGGTGGGACCCAATTACATATATAAAAAAAAATAAAAAAATAAAAGATAGCTATCAATTAGGTTTTTAAAAAAAAATAAATCTATATATATTTGTTGAAAAAAACTTTACATATAAAAGGGTGGGATGGAATCAGGACTATATGCTTAACTGTCTTACATGCCCCACAGGGCACATAGGTGCTTCTACTTACTTTTTGAAGTTTGCCATGCAGGTCACCAATCTATCTAACTCTTCCACCTGATGAAAAAGACAACATTAAAATAAAAAACAAAGGACTAAGCCAACCTGTCACAGACCTAATGACATTGAGCTCAATATCTAAACTCAAATTAATTTTATAAGGCAGAAAATAATGCAATAACCATGGTCTGTATCTTCACTACTCTCCATCAAGTAACCTACCAGACAAACAAGGAATGAGTTTTTTTTAAGGTCTCCTTATGCTTTTCAAACAGATTTAAAACATTTCACAGGTGAGTGAATAGGCAACAGAAACATCATTGTCCATCAAAAGTGATGTTAACAAAATGCACTGCAACAGATGGTTCGTAACAGCACAGAACTGGATCCTGCTGGGTTTACAATCCGCTAAAGTGCAAGTAAATGGTTAATTCAGACAGTGCCCAGGCTACAACCCGGTCCCTAGTACAATGTAGCCTTTGGGTTTAGTAGGAGTTCATTAACCCCTTAAGGACCAAACTTCTGGAATAAAAGGGAATCATGACATGTCACACATGTCACGTGTCCTTAAGGGGTTAAAGAGGTATGGAACATCAAAACAGCCTTTGCATAATGAAGCTATTTTAGAGAATAGATAACGTCTCTACAGTCTCACTGATCATTTTTTTGCCATTTAGGAGGTTAATCACTTTTGTTTCTGTTTTTTTAGCCCTAGCCAGACCTTCCCCGGCTGTGAGCCACACAGCTTCCATGAATAATTGTTTCATGTTCAATCAGAGAGAGAGAGAGAGAGAGAGAGAGAGAGAATGTATTCCACATTGTGAAAAAAAAAAAAAAAGGAATAGTCGGCAACTTGCCTCCTTTTATTTACTATTCTATATTAGTGTATTTGTCAAGCATCAGTGTCGCTGAATTTCTATTTTTTCTAACTGAAGATGGGGCAACAGTCCATCTAGAAAACCTGAAAATGTTCTGTCTACTCTATATATCTCTACATTTTGGAAATTGCGCACACTGCTTGAAAGTTTGCAATTACTTTAGGTTCAATTAAATTTTTTGGGGGTTCTTTAATTAAAATCTCCCTTTCGCTCATCCATTGTATAGGTTATTTAAGAGTAGGACTTAACTGTCACATTGCTTGTGCTTACGAATTTGCAAGTATTAAGGAAAGTTAAGAATATTCGTGGCATAAAATAATCTTCATTGTTTCATAGACTTTCAAAAGCAACATTCATATGGCATTTATATGTATATAGGAGCTGTCGAATCACTGCTTGGATGCATGGGATTTGCAACCAAACAAAAAATGTCTGGATGGTGGCTGTAGTGACCACAAGGTGGCCGAGTACTCAGAATTTTACAGCAGTGACCATGCAGGTTATTTAATCTCTGACAGGTGAAGAAAGTAACATTTGAATAGCACCCGATAAAAAGGTATCTACCACTGAGGCCCATCCATTTATTACATAATGTCCCTACAAAAGTGCTCAATAACTGTACAGAATAATAAGGGAATATCACTGCAAGACACATGGAGAAATTCCCTTTGCATCAATGTGAAGTTAGATTAACTTCCTCATGAAATTAAACACTATGACACCTTTTCATGGTTTCCCTCAAAGAGCTGTAAGAAGCTGGCTTGAGTCCCCGTAGTGCCCTTCACTCCACGGAACCTCAGCTCATGCCTGACGCGTTCCAGGTTGTGTAGGTCCATGCACAAGTCTTGCAGCCAAAGGCAGCAACGTTTTCCTACAGTTGTCAGCTGGGCAGGCCTGCAAAGAGAGGGGCATGTTATAATCTTACCTTCATATCAGTACATGCCCATTGAAAATACTGAAGCATTACAGATTTTAAAATGGCTATCCCTCTCAGGTGGCTTCACATATAATCAGTCTGTGCAAGCTGCAGAAGCTGACCAGCACAGAGAGAGACATATCCATATATGGACAGCTACACAAGTGGCAGTGGAGAAAGGATGTTTTTTTAAATCTTAAAGTGTTTTTTCCAAATACAATGACCACTTCAGTGATTTTAAGTGGTTATGATGCTTGGAGTCTGGATAAAGCACATAGCTGCTGGAGGGAGACTTAAGACACCTCCAGCCTAGCTAATATTAAATGAGGATATTTGGCTTGTGTCATCAACGAGCATAGCAAGCAACCAGTGATGGTGTCGCCCAAGTCCCTCCCTCAGCGAGTGGAAATAATATCACACAAGGAAGATCAGGCTTCTGGTAGAACTTGGCTTCAGGGCTGGATTGAGGTTGATTTTTAGCTTTTATGAGGGGGACCATGCCAGGAAGGGTTACTGGTTTTGAGTTGGAGGAGTAACACTTTAAATCGCCACTCAACATCCCAAAAGCACTTCAGTTTGCTGGAGTGCTTTATGGCTGAGGAGTACCCTAGCTTAACCCCAGTTTATAAAACGCTGATTTCTATGAGAAATCGGCACTTTTATAAATTAACTAAGGAACTCCACTGGCTGTCAGACAGACAGGGAGGTTTGCAGCTCTCATGTGCTAACGAAGTGGCATGCAAGCTCTTCTTGGCTCCTCCCACACCGACCTCAGACCAGATGGATGAGCGTGCACAAACCAGCGCATGCAGACATCAGTTTAGGATTGCTTTTAACCTATGTGTCTTTACTTAAACCTTTTTCAAAAGAACAATCTTATGAAAATGCGGTCTCAGTACATAAAGCTTACTTTGGCAGTTTTGTACGCAATTTATTATGATTCCGAACAACAGTTGTATTGAAAAGGTACTGTACTACCCTTGTAATTCAGGCTGGAGTCTGGAAAATCCTCAAAATGTAATTTAAATTTGCCTTTCAAAAGACAATAAGATGGTTGTGTACTAATATAAACTTAAATGTCTTTTTGCTTTCAGAGCTGAATATAAAACATTTAAATCTAAACTAGACAAATCTGTCCAACACATTTACAATAGAAGCTTGCTTTGTGAATAACCAAAAAAAAAAGAAAAAAAAAAAAAAAGTTTTCCATCTAAGTTGTCGTATCTGGCTTAGCAAGTGATTTATTAGATCTGTATGATTATAATATTTGTGCAAACCTACATTCAATCCTTTGATCAGTACAATAACAATGTGTTTTGCTAAAAGCCAAGTGACACAAACTGGTGTTTTCCCCAAGTGCCGTTATACTCACTGATAATGAGTGAATCCTAGTGTTGGGAGGTCAGCATTTCTTTCTGCAAAGTCAGCCAAGCGGCTTATAACCCGAGCAAGCTACAAAATAGAGATGACAGGTACATTTAAAGAACACACATAAACCATGACATCTCATTTACCAGGATCTGCAATTTTAAACCTTTGTAAGGCGGGCATTATCCATACCTTTGGGAGTAGCAGATCAAATCCATCCCGCAGAACAATAAGATCCTAATGGCAAAGTAGAAAATGAGAAAGTCTGTAAACTGTGATTATCATTAAGAGCCCGAGCATTGTTTACATATAGTCATCCCATTATTGTCTAAGACATGTCGGATTTCCAAGCCCTGTACTTCCATTGGTGTTGTATAAGAATAAAAACGAGTTGTGGAAGTAAATGGAAAACTCATTAAGAGATTCTGCTCTGTTTTTAAAGCTGAGTGAGAATTTACTTTTCTACACATGGATCAGGTGTACATATCCTTTATTTATTGTTTATTTTTTATTATAAATCAAAGGCTCTCACAGATGAATGCTTGCACTTTTACTGCCCAGTGTGTACTTTTAAAATATGTCCAAGAGGTTAGGCAAGTGTCCATGTCCAGGCAGCCTGATTTCACAAAACAAAGTGAGTTAAAAATAAAAAGGTGCTGGACCACCATTAACCATTATGATTTGTTTACACGCGTATCTATAGTAGTGAACGCTCACTATATTTTCAGTATATTGACCTCATAGTCAAGAAGTCACACTTACGGTGTTATCTCCCACATAGCAGGAGGTGGCCCCCAGATGAATTATAGGTGCTGCTTTGGGGCAGCAGTGGGCAAAAGTGTGGACATGAGCCATAACATCATGGCGCAATCTCTTTTCCTCCTCAGCTGCCATCTTGAAATCTATGTTCTCCAAATTAGCCTCCATTTCCTGGATCTGCTCCTCGGTAATCGGAAGTCCCAAGCTCTGCAAAAACAATGGGATTTTATATACTCTTAAATATTCTGCCTGCTCTCTTCAGTATTGATATGGACATCTGGCTTTTTCTAACATGCCATTTCAATATACCTATTATTACTAAATATCAAAACAGACCCCATTTAATATTTAGAATTTTTACTTTTCTATGAATGGAATATAAAGAATATAGTATTGTAATTTCAAAAGATACATAAAATACAGTGGTATATTACTCTAAGACAGTGGGGCATTAAGGATGGTATTTAAGGAGGTTGGAGAAGCCAATCTGTAACTAAAGATAGCTTACTGCTAATTCCACCCCCAACTTGTATAAAAATACAAAGCCGCTGCAATAAAGGAACCGTTCCGTCACTCTATTGCAATCATCTGATTATATAGCAACTCAAAATAAAAATATCATCTGGGATGAAACTACAAACAAACCTAATATTGTAATTCCCTTGTCAATTCTCCATAAATACTGGTTTAACAATCCCTTAGAATTTTATACATTACCCATTTCATGAAGCAAAGGTATATTTTATTTCCATTTTTTAAAACGTATTTTTCATTATTTAATGACATTCAAATGCTTTCTTGATCAGTATTTCATAAGCGATATATATCTTTATGAAATACTAAAAAGTGACATATGCTTTAAAGGGACACTATAGTCATCAGAACAACTACAGCTAATTGTATTTGTTCTGGTAAGTATAATCATCTCCTTCAGGCTTTTTGCAGTAATACTGTCCTTTCAGAGAAAATGCAGTGTTTACATTACAGCCTAGTGATACCCCAATGGCCACTCCTCACATGGCTGCTAGAGGTAATTCCTGATGCAGTGCTGCACAAGTGCTTGGAGACACTGAACTTTCCTCATAGAGATGCATTGATTAAATGCATCTCTATGAGGAGATGCTGATTGGCCAGGGCTGTGTTTGTCTTGTGCTGGCTCTGCCCCTGATCTGCCTCCTTGACATTCTCAGCCAATCCTATTGGAAAGCAGCTGCAGACTTAAATACAAGTAAGATTGTACTATATTAGGGAGGCAAGGGGGGCCAGATGGTGGTTTTAACACTATAGGGTCAGGAATACAGGTTTGTGTTCCTGACCCTATAGTGTTCCTTTAAATGTAGGGGGATCAACAAACTTTTAAACTTAAACACATGTAGGGAGAATACGGCACACAATTGGCTAGCAATATAGTAAAAAAAAAAAAATTGGACTATTATATGATTAAACAATCCAGGCATCCTAAACGCTATATATTAATGTTATCTTCATTTTGCAATAAAAACAAAGCAATCTGAACTAGTCCAGTAACAGTGCAAGCGTATTCACAGCACAGTGTGAGCAGGTAGTGAGCCGAACCTCAATGTGTACAACCCAATGAGAAAATGATAAGATGTTAAAGGGAGTGGTGCAGTCTGGGCAGTTAGATAAAAAATATTATGAAAGCAGCAGGGAATTCTAAAGTATGATTGCAAGCACAGATTTCTAGCAGCATAGCAGAGAGTTTCTATATTTTTTTCAAAGATCCCTGAAGGTGACACCGCTGGTGACAGCTAGGGGAGAAGCTGAAGTAGATTCATTCCATTGTGGGCACTGCCATATTTCTCCTGTATCTATCTTCAGCTATAGTGCCAGGAATACAGCTTTGTATTCCTGGCACTTATAGAATGAAGTGGTGATGGGTGTAGGAGTATGTATGTGCAACGTTTCAACTTGAAACACTGCACATTCTGAGTAATTGGCAATTGTGTGCTGGGGCATCATTACATACCCAGCACACGTGAAACTGGCAAACCAGAAAAATGTAAATGTAAAATGTAGAAATGTCAATATCTTCTCCTGCAAGGTGAAGATTGCTCTCTCTCCTCCCTCCCAACCACTGTGTGCTCCCCCATATTCATTTATTGCCAAAACAGGATTTCCTTTAAAAAATAGGACTCCCTCCTCTAGCCGGCTCAGACTGCTCGTAAGCGCTCTGAGTCGGTGAAATGGTCGACATACAAGCTTCTTTAGGAGCAGCCTGTGGTTGGACCTGGTGTGGCTGCCCACGTAGCACTGGGAACTTTGCCCAGCACAGGAGAAGAGGGGCAGGTGGGGTAAGAAGAGGAGGAGGGGGGGTAAGAAGTTCTTTATTTGAAATTTAAGGGTTTTTTTCCCCTGAAATTTCCTTCTTAAAATGAGGTGCGTGTTATACGCCGATAAATACGGTAATTGTTGCAGAGTTTTCTCGTGTATGAGCAATTGCCTCCTAATGCTTTCCAATGGGGAAGCACTGGATTGGCAGAGATAATAAAGATTGATGATCTCGGCCATGAAGACGAGACCAGAGCAGCAACAGAGAAAAAGTAAGTTAAAAACCTTTTCACTGCAATTTGAGGGGGCCTTAAAGGACCACTATAGTGCCAGGAAAACATACTCGTTTTCCTGGCATTATAGTGCCCTGAGGGTGCCCCCACTCTCAGGGACCCCCTCCCGCCCGGCTCTGGAAGGGGGTAAAAACTTACCTTTTTCCAGCGCTGGGCGGGGAGCTCTCCTCCTTCTCTCCTCCTCCGTTCCTCCGCCTGGGCTGAATGCGCACGCGCGGCAAGAGCTGCGCGCGCATTCAGCCCGTCGCATAGGAAAGCATTTACAATGCTTTCCTATGGACGCTTGCGTGCTCTCACTGTGAAAATCACAGTGAGAAGCACGCAAGCGCCTCTAGTGGCTGTCAATGAAACAGCCACTAGAGGATTAGGGGGAAGGCTTAACCCATTCATAAACATAGCAGTTTCTCTGAAACTGCTATGTTTATAAAAAAAAAATGGGTTAACCCTAGAGGGACCTGGCACCCAGACCACTTCATTAAGCTGAAGTGGTCTGGGTGCCTAGAGTGGTCCTTTAACAGCCACTCCAGCACTATAATGTTAGGAATACCATAGTGTTCCTTTAAAGCTGCACTGTCACCTTCTGCGGACTTTGCAAAGTCCCATTTGGTGATATTGCTATTGAGGGTCCGATGGCAGGTAAAGGTAAGTTTTAGTTACCTAAACCTGTCCCTCGAAGGTGCTGCCATCTTCTCTTGACTGGTCCACTTCCGCGCCAGGAGCTAACGTCACTGCATGCGTGATAGTACAGCATTGAGGTCTATGGAGGATGCCGCGAGACCCTCTACAGATAAAGCCAATTCCCTTCAGCTGTCACTGGTGACAGCTGGGGGGCACTGACACTTCTAGATGTCAGTAGCTCCACCCGGTGTCTAGAAGTGTCAGGTGTAGTAAATATAAAGAGGCAAAGTAGTCCATACTTTGTATACCGTGACTGGGTTGGAATTTTGGTGAAATTCCAACACAGTCTATATGAATGTTTCGTAAAGATTCTATCTTTATAAAATACAAGAAGTTGTTTTTTTAAGGTGTTGTGGGGGTGACAGTGCCGCTTTAAATGAATAACCCTGCATACAGTCTGGATTAATATCCCAGCAGTGAAACCAGGCTATTATTTCAGGCACGTGTTGCAGATACCATGAAGCTCACCCACAGACTGCCCATGCCAGGACCACCACCCTTATTGCCCCTGCCCTATTTACCCGCTGGGCTTGTGCCAGCCACAGCCAGAGTCGCCTCCAAGTCTGGAATTTCTTGCTGTCACTAAAGTTGAAGGCCATCTCCTTGCTGGCATATCGAGACACGAGAGGTGAGCGGTACCGGAGAACTTCTTCTGGGCCCGCAGCGAAGGGTGACGCGCTGCCAGTGATCCTAAACACCGGGTCGGCGCTTAAACCGCTGCTCGCGTCCATTTCGAGCCGATAGAAACAAGCCAAGGAGAACAAGCAGCTCGCCACCTCCAAGATGGCCGTCACAGCATGCTGCCTGTCACATGTGGTGGGCCCAAGCGGCCATCTTAGCGGTGGCAAAAAAAAACAGAACCATGCTTATTCTGCATTCATGGAACTGCTGATTGTCTAGAACGCAATGTAACCATGGCAACCGTTAGGCTAACCTGTGGAAATAGGTGTTTGTTCGTGAGATAGCTTAAATTTTTAAAGCATAATGTGAATTGAATAGAAATGACAAGATGTGGGCAAAAATATCTTGGTTTATCTGGATCATCTAACTCCGTTATTGTCACAGATTTAGCTTATTTTAGGCTCAAAACATACAGTCTCGGGAGAGAGAAAGTACACCCTCTTTGAAGTCTATAGTTTTAGATATCACAACATAATATCACACATGGCTTTATTTTCGTTAAATAAATCATGATACTGTGTAATACCTCGTGTTATTGTGTTGTAAGACCTGCTAAGGAACAGATTGTTCTTATGTTCTGATAGTTAAAAACATAGAATTCAAAGAGGGTGTACTTTCTTTCTTTCCTAACCCCCACCCCAGTTTTCAGTTATGCAACTTTGGTCTAAAATGTTAAATTCACATTCATGTCTTAAAAGTTCACATTTTAGTGAAAAATCCTATAAGGAGATCTGTGCAGAATTGTAGATGGATTTCAGATTTTATGGAAAACTAGCTGAAGTGGATATAAAACGTCCAACACATCTGCGTCAGAATGTTTTTGTCCTGCTCTCTCTGTTGGCCTACAACTTGTAAAGGTTATGCAAAGTATCATCAGCCACCACAGTCCATTGCAGTGCGTGTGGTGCTATGATTCTATAGGAATTGTGCTCAATCATACAGCCAAGAGAATGTCCTTCCGGATTGCTTTGTTGCAAAGTGCAAAATGGAAGACAATGCTCATTTATGAGAGGTGAATGCTGCACCTCTGGCCTTTCTTCCAACGCTTCTCGCTTTGGGAGGTATTAGATTAATACCTACCGTCTTCCTCACTTTCCAGCGCTGTCATTCCAGGAAGTCGGTGGGAGTTACAACATTGTAGTACCAACTCTTGCTGCCACCCCTTTCTAATGCAATTGGCGCTGCAGGGGACACTTCCCCAAGCAGGATATTGCTCCGTAATGATATTGGCATACTGGCTTGTAGTTTTGCTACCAACTCATCAGTTTTAGAATGTCCTAATATACCCCTGTAAATGTGAAAAATACTTGCTGGGAGAAAATCTCTATGACCGAGAGCAGAACTGCCTGTAGAAGGATTCTCCTGCTCTTACCTGTCACTTAAAGGAACGCTATAGGGTCAGGAACACAAACATTTATTCCTGACCCTATTGTGTTAAAACCACCATCTAGCTCCCTTGCCCCGCTATATATATAGTAAAATCTTACTGGTATTAAGTAAGTGGCCTGGGTGCTGTGTCCCTTTTACACTTAGTGCTGCTATGTAACACATTGCAGGTCCATAGAAAATCCTGTACCATGGACTGGAGAGGAGTTCAGCAACGCTACACAGGGGAGGTGAGGAGAACACACAGGGGAAGTGAGGAGAAAACACAAGGGGGTGGGGAGTGAGGATAACACACAAGGGGGGTAGGGGAGGAGTGCGGAGAACACAGGGAGGGGGGAAGAGTCCACTGCGTGAGGGGAGTCGTGAGGAGAATGGGGGGAGGGGGGGTGAGAGACCACTAAGGGATGGGGGGGGGATGAGGAGAGACCACTGGGGGGGGAGGAGAGACCACCAAGGGGGGCTGGGGGGAGAGCAGAGACCACTAAGGGAGGGGTTGGAGAAAGAGACCAACCTTACACATAAAGACAATGCATTATTTGCACACATACACAGAAACACACAATGCATCCCTTACACACAACCAGAAACACTGCTTTCTATCCCTTACACAAAAACACACTGCTTCCACTACACACAAACTGGTATCCCTATACACTACATTCCATAAGAACACACATTAGATCCTCTACAATAACACATAACATCCCCTACACACTCCACTGCCTGTGAGCGAACTCATGAGTGGAACATGTAGGTGGACTTATGGGTGGGCCTTATAGGCATACTCACCGTCAGGCCCTGGGGGCCCAGACCTTAAACTGTGTAAGGGGTCCCAAAAAATGGAGCTGCTTCCTGTTCTCCCAGAACATTACATTTTGTGACCACAGTTACAAACAGCCTCCAGAGATCCTGTTCTACACCAGACCAGTGGAGCCAAACTGCAGCCAGAGCCCATCACCATCCTCATCTAGTTGTAAGTAGGCAATCTAGTATATTATTAGTGACACTAATCTATAATTTACCTCACATTAAAGGGACACTATAGTCCCCAGAAGCACTGCAGCTTAATGAAGTGGTTCTGGTGTCTATAGCCTGTCCCTGCAGGCTTTTTAATGTAAACACACACTGTGTGCAGCACTGGCGTTAGTCCATATGGCATTCTCCTCACCCCTCCCCTCACTCAGTGGTGGACTCTTCCCCCCTCCCTGTGTTCTCCTCACCACCACCCCATGTTCTCCTCCCCTCCCCCTCCCTGTGTGTTCTCCTCACTCTCTTCCCCCCCTTGTGGGTTCTCCTCACTCCCTCCCCCCTTGGGTTCTCCTCCTCCCCATGTGTGTTCTCCTCACTCCCCCCCCCCATGTGTGTTCTCCTCACCTCCCTTGTGTAGCGTGGCCGAGCTCCTCTCCGGTCCGCGGTACAGGATTTTCTGTTTCCTGTACCCGGCCGGACCGATAGGAAGTGCACTTCCTATCAGTCCGGCCGGGTACAGAAAACAGATGTTCCTGTACCGCGGACCGGAGAGGAGTTGAGCCACCCACGCTACACAGGGAAGGGGAGGTGAGAGAGAGGCAGTGCTGCAGCCGCCTAAGGCTCTCTATAGAGCGCTCAGGCGGCTGCAGCATTAGAAGGGCCGGTGTTCTATCAAAATCCCCTACCCTCGTCACTTCTGGTGAGGGAAATCAACTGGATCCTGTGCTGCACATGTGTGCTAGCACTCCTGCTACTCCTCCACAGCAAATTCCTGGAAGGTAAGTAAAGCTAGTAGTTTTACACTTTCATTATAAGGGTTAAAATTAGGGTTAGGTAAGTAATTTTAACCTCTCTCACACTCTATTCTTACCCTAACCCTTGAGGTAAGGGTTAAAATAAAGTGTGAGAAATCACTATTTAGTGATAATGCCCTAATGTGAAATATCACTAAGTATAAACAAATCCCTAATCCTAACCCTAAATGTCCCATATCCTAAGCTTAGTGAATGCACTAACTATAATGAAAGTGTAAAACTAGCTTTACTTAGGGGTAGAGAATTTTCACAGGTAGGGAAATTTGATAGAACACCAGCAATGGGGGCGCAGGGCGCCCCCTCCTATGTGGCACCCTATGTGGCTGCCTAGTTCACCGTATAGGAAGCGCCGGCGCTGACTCAAGGGAGGCAGGGAAGTGCAGAATGAAGCCTGGGAGGAATCCTGGATGACATGTACCTGGTGCTCATGTTCAGAGAGATGGCAGTATGGCACCATATACTGAAAGGGACGTTTCACTTCCCCGCAATGTAAATGTATGCTGGACCCACCCCAGTGGGCATGTCACTCCTCTCTCTTCCTATAAAACCATCCCAACCTTCAGTGCATTGCTTGGATGGTAATGGAGCTCCTATCTGTAGACTTGTGTCCTACTGTGTACAACCATTAAGTGATTCTCTGTGTACTGACTCTTATGGTATGAAGTGAACTCTGAACCTGTTCTGCCCCGACCAAACGTTTTCCTGCATGACCTCAACTTTTGGATTCCCATACCTGTTTGATGCTTTTGAAACAAATAAGACTTTTCTTAAAGTGACAGCACCCCTTTTGCAGTCTCGTGCCTTCTGAGCCCCTCCCACCCAAACCATGACAATGTATCAACAATAAAGGAACAGATGATACATATATGTAACAGAGATATGATCTAATATCTAGATAGCAGACAAAAAAGGGGACGGGGAAGATTACTAAAATATAAAGAGTAGGCAGGAAAATGGGTGAGACAGACATACACAATGCTAAATGAAGTTGGAGGGGGTTAGAACAGAGTAAAAAAATATATATTTAGTATAGTGAAAGACACAGAGAAATATTGAGATAAACAGTGAGATAGGCTGAGTGTAGAAGAAAGCAGAGAAAGATGAGATGGGAAATTAGATTAAAAACCTAAACCGGGAAGTGTGTCTAAATGAAATCATGTGGAATACAACCAACATCTGGCTGACAAGAAAGGACAACAAGAAGTCTTTTAATAATGAAGATATTGCAACAGAAGACTTCTGAAGACTCACATGATTATCTAATAATTCTCACTTGTAATGCCTCGTTTAAAGCAGTAAAGCAGACTATTGAGGAGGTGAAGATGAACATGAAAGAGGAAACTGCCTTACTACTACTGTCTCTTATATGGAACATTCCAATGTGAGATTAAAGATACTTTCTTTCCAAAAAACAAATCAAACCCTTTTCAATTTGACAATTTTTATTTTTCATGTATAGAAAACATAACGGGGTACAGAAAATAAAGGGGGGTGGGGTTACAGGCATAGGTATAGCTTGGGTTGCATTGTATCACAGAGTGTTGCGGAGTCACCCCTTTGGTCGTGTTATACCTCCAGTCAGCAGTTGTTTTATTGAGAGAGCATCGCTACAGAACCTGAAAGTAATGTCAGGTGTGTGGTCGGTCATATGCCTCGTCGTGTGGTTCTGTGCGGTATGATTTGGGATGGGGCTGTAGGAGGTGTGAGTTTTATTGGGGGGAGGGAAGAAGGAGGGGGGGGGGGTGTTGCTCCACTTTATGTTGAACTAAGCTCAAAATGGTCCGTCAGGTTCGCTCCTCAGGTTTATTCCCGTTGTGCCTATGTCTAACCTGTGTCTTTTAACCATCCTCCCTGTGTCTATGTCTCCGTGTGTTCTCACCTCTGTCCTTTAGTCTGTGGCTCTCCTGGCCCAGGTCTCCCATACCTCCCGCTTCCAGGTCTGGCTTTTGGTCATGGGAACTGTGTGCATCTCATATCTCCCCCCTTGTGAGACATATTTAATCAGTTCCTGCATTGTTGCTGTGGACGTGGAAAGCCAGTTTCTAGCGATGTGTGTCAAGTCAGCTATTTGAATGTGGTATATCAAATATTTGTCGGCTGGGGGGTATTGGTCTTCGTACATAAACAGTAGAAGGGAGGCTGGGGAGTTGGGGACTGCAATGTTTGTATGTGTACGGATGAGGGAAAGAACCTCTTTCCAATAGCTTTGTATGATGTCGCAACCCCACCAAATGTGCAGGAATGTACCTGTGTCCCTATGGCAGCGCCAACATATGTCTGGTTGTGATGGCAATATCTTAGCCAGGCATGTGGGGACCATGTACCATCTGTATGCAAGTTTGCGCATGAGTTCTGACCGGCCTTTGTAGCTGTTGATGGCTTGAAGCCAGGTGTCATCGGGAATTTGGCGGCCTATATCTGCTTCCCATGCTTTAACCCACGGGAGATGGCGGAGTTCTGTGTTAGTGTTCAGGAGCGTGTAAATGGTGGATATGGGCCCCTTGGCTGGTGCCTCTGCAATCAAGCGCTTTTCAAAGTATGTGAGGAGGCGTGTTTGGGGGTCCAGCACTGGGGTCTTCATGTGTGCGAGCCACCAGGATCTCAATTGTCTATAGGAGAAGTGTGCTATGTGCGGGACAGTGAATCGTGTGCTTAGTTCCTGAAATGGCTGCAGTGCTCCCTTGTTTTGCAAGTCATGCAAGTGTGTAACCCCACATCTATTCCATAGTTTGAAATTGAACTCAGGGATCACCTCTGCCAGCGCCCTGAGGGCCGTGGCCATCGAGATAGGGTGACACCCGCACAGACGCGTGCGGGAGGAGTCCCATACTTTCAGGGTAGTAGTTGTGGCGGGGAGCGCTTGCGTCGGGTCTGGTCTCAGGGTGTGGGGGTTAGCCACATCAAGGTGGATATGTTGTGTCGGTGCGTCCAGAAGCTCTCGACAGAGACCCACTGCGGAGGGTCGGTGTGGTGGTGGGCTGCAGCCAGGCTGGTCAGAATTGATGACCTGTAGTACCCATAAAGATTAGGTAGGCCCATGCCTCCATCGTGTGTGGTCCTATATAGGGTTGTCGTGCCTACCCTGGGTTTTTTGCCGTTCCATATGAACATATTGATTTGCTTTTGCAGCGCCTGGAAGTAAGGGGTAGGGGCCATCAGTGGGACTGTCCTGAATAGGTATTGCAGTCTAGGTAATATCACCATTTTTACTGCAGCTATGCATCCTGACCAGGAGATGTATTTATTTCTCCATTGTTTGAGACTTTCCTCTATTTATTTACTTAGTTTGACATAGTTGAGATCGTAAAGTTTGGTAGGGGAGTCTAACACCTAAAAAGGTAAGGTAGTCTGTCCTTCAGTCGTACGCATATTCCTTCTCAAGGTCTAACTTGTAGGTGTCCTCCATCCTCACCCCCATAGCTTGTGTTTTCGTGAGATTAAGCTTATAATATGAACATCTGCTGTAGGAATGCAGTATGTTGTGAAATGCTGGCAGTGATGTTTTGGGGTCGGTAATGGTGAGGAGAATGTCATCGGCGAAGAGGTTTAATTTCATTTCCCTACCGTTTATGCGCACCCCTTGTATACTGTTGTTATCTCTGATCAGAGCCGCCAGCGGCTCTAGCGCCAGGATATACAGTATGGGTGACAGGGGGCACCCCTGCCTTGTCCCGTTAGTTATGCAGAAGGGGACTGACCTGAAGCCTGCGTTGAATACTCTGGCCATGGGCTTATCGTAGAGCGCCTTAACCACCGCCAGGAATTGTGGGGGAAAATTAAATTTTTCAAGGACCGCTTGGAGGAACGACCAATTTATTTCAATCATGTTGAAAGAAGGTTGTACATTAAATAGCCTTTTTCAAGCAGATTAGCTGGAATCACAAGCTGTTTTACAAAGATGAGATGGGAAGCAATTTTTTTTTTAAAAAAAAAACACCGGGGGAATTAAACCCCCCTCCCCTCCTCCACACAAAGCTTAAAAATAGCTTTAAGTTGGCCCCTCGTGGGTTCCATGCAAACTGAGCTTGCATAGCAGGAAAGTCTCCCACACTATGCAATTTCAGTCACAGCGCTCATATTCGTTGGCTTCTAAACCAGACCGGCAAGTCACACTACTAAAAGTTATTCTATTTTCAAATAATCTAATTACAAGGAGGGAGTCAGTAGCACGGAGTGCATGGATGAAAAGTGCATGGACGAAAAGAGATTAATTTTTTTAAGTATCATTTTCTTCTTTCAGCTGTACAATTCTTTTTTGATTAATGCTAAATGTATGTAAAATAGATTTCTCCATATAGTGTGTCAAAACGTTTTTTTTATTTTTTTTTTAAATACGAAAATCACTTTTTAAATGCTTTCCTTGAGTTACCAATAGATGTATGCTTTACTAACAGAGCAAAACTGTCACAGCCTTACTACATTGAGCCTTGACCTTTGGCCCTAAAACTGTTACTGAATACAGATGGCTATTTTCAGATTTCACACCAGCTTAGCATGCCATTCCTCAGCTGACAATCCTTTTGGCTTCATTTCAGTGTGTAATTGTAGATCACTGTACAACTGCCCATAGGATCTGTCAAAGGATAAAGGTACAGACATTGAATGTTGCATATTATGTATGTCCATCATATGATAAAATTGTACATGTGTGCAGTTATGCTTCTTTACTCCTTACCAAAGGGGGTAACATCTGTGAATTAGTACAGCACTGTGCAGTAACTAGCAAAACCCAAGAAACGGCATATTAAAGGGACACTGTAGGCACCCAGACCACTTAAGCTCATTGAGGTGGTCTGGGTGCTGTGTCCCTTTTGCACCTAGTGCTTCCAGAAAACTGCAATGTTTACATTGCAGCACTGAGTCTGCCTTCAGTGGCTGTTGACCAGACAGCCACTGGGGGCGCTTCCAGAATCGTAACGGACTTTTGGTCCATTATCTGACGCTGGACGTCCTCACGCTCTGCAGGAGGACTTCTAGGGTCAGATTTTCCCCATAGGAAAACATTAGTTCAATGCTTTCCTATGAGGAGGTCTAATGCGCGCGTGGCATTTGCCAAGCGTGCGCATTAGACCCCGCTCATCGCGGGACAGAGAAAAGGTCGGAGCTTCAACCCAGCACCGAGGGACATCGGTGCTAGGATAAGGTAAGTAAATAAAGGGTTTCTAACCCTTTATTTACTGGCTTTGTTTTCTTGGCACTACAGTATCCCTTTAAGTATTATCAATGTGGTATAGAACTCCGCAGCTTCTTATAAATATAAATCCTGCTATAGATGGAGAGTGCAGGCGGTGTCATGCCGCTACAGACTCACTCCTTCCCATTTGATGGGAGTGTCCAAAGGTGATACCTTTTGGAAGGTGATTAATGCCATCTTACCGAATTTATTTGACAGCTCTCCACCATTTCAATCTGCTCCTTTTCTCCTACATCATACCACCTGACCGAAAGCCAAATATAAGAAACAAAGACAAAATACTTATAGGTGGAGCGCTTACACCTTCAGGGACCCCCCCAAAAATCACAAGGTCACTCCAGTTCAGTCACATGTAAAGAGAAATAAAGGACATAAAATAGTGAAGTACAGTCAACAATGATAACAGATGTATGTAGAAAAAGTATATATTTATTTTAACTATCCTAGACATAAAATGCTCCTATCTGCACTTAAAACAATCAGCAGTAGTGATAGAACAAATCAAATAAAATACATAGAAAGTCACAATGATAAAACAATATTAAAATCAGCCTCTTACAAGAAAACAGTATTGAGTATATTG
The DNA here is from genome assembly GCA_933207985.1 of Pelobates cultripes. NCBI lineage: Eukaryota > Metazoa > Chordata > Amphibia > Anura > Pelobatidae > Pelobates > Pelobates cultripes. The sequence continues at coordinate 93,725,370 of OW240919.1, read as the reverse complement.
CAGTTTGCTACTGCTACTCACACACGCTCATGGGTCTACTGAGGACGCTCAGCAATCCAGAATAGCCGGTTACATATGCCAAGAAATCCTCCACGGATTGATGTTCAATCTTGCAGTCACCAGGCTGTAGTGAATAGCATTGTCTAGACGTCCCAGTACTTCCGAAACTCGCAGGTACAACAGTAACTCCGCCCACTTGAAGTAGCGTAATTACGTAGCCACGTCACCGCGTATACGCGTTTCGCCGATAGGTTTCGTCAGGAGGTATACTATACAGAAAGGTGGTGGGGAGGATTTTTTGCATATTTTTTTCTCCCCCGTATTTTTGTATATACCTTTTTTAGTGTTTTTATACTAGTATCTTTTTGTTCAAATATAAGAAACCCCTAACCATTCGGATTTTAAATGATGGAAAACAGGTTGTACCCTTTTACTGGAAACAGGATTCACTGCCACCCATTACTACATGGTTTGATAAAATGGAAGACTTAAGCCACTTAAAAAAAACTGACCTTCATGACACAGGGGGGCACTCAACTGTGTACAGATATATGGACACACTGGCTGACGACCGTCTATCATGCAGACTTCTAAAGACTATTGTTGACTTGGACCTGCGTGTCTGTTGAAATTTACTTTTCAATTCTCACTTTAGTGAATAATCCTGTCTGAATGTCTAGGCAGCTCAAGCCAATCAAAATGTAAAGCTCGAGGAAGTGCCCTGAACAGGGCCGGACTGGGAATTAAAAGCAGCCCTGGAAAAAAAAATATTTACCAGCCCCATAATGCGTCGCGCCAGCATAGTGTGCAGATACAGAGTTATAACAGATAACTTAAAATTAAAAAGTACTTCAACGTAAAAAGCGCACTCATAGGCTTCAAAATAAACAAAAGTGCAGATTTATTTTAAGCAGACGTGCCTTTGCATGTAATCAATGTTTCAGTCCAACTACCTTGACATATTAAGGAAAGCTTGTTAATGGGACTGAAATGGTGAATGTATGTAGGGCACAACTGTAAAAAATGTTTATTTTGAAGTCCTGTGGGTGTGCTCTTCACTTTAAATATGTTATTGTGCTTGAGTATGCACCTAGCAACAAGATTGGGCCAATATCTGCTCATTACATATGGTACATATTAATGAAATTTCTCTGTGTATTATGCGTATATAAATGTACATTAATATGTGTAAATATAATATATATAACAAATATACACATTAATATACATGTCATATACCAGTGACGGATCCAGAGCCTGAGCCTGGGAGGGGCACTTGTAGATTATTTAAAGAAATATTCCATGCACAATAACCACTACTCCTCTGTGTAGTGGTTATGGTGCCAGGAGTGTCGGCACCCCCTCCCAGAGTAAGTAGTCAAACCGTTTAAGAACAGTTTGACAACTTACCTGGAGTCTGCTGGGATATGGGGCTGTAGTAGGGTATAGGAGCAGTGGTGCAATGTGTGAGGGGTGCAATGTGTGTGAAAGGTTCAGTGTGTGGGTGTGGGGGGCAGTGTGTGAATGTGTATGGTGTGTGTGTGTGGGGGGAGTGTGAATGTGTATGGTGTGTGTGTGTGTGTGGGGGCAGTGTGTGAATGTGTATGGTGTGTGTGGGGGCAGTGTGTGTATGTGTCAATGTCTCCCCTCTCCTTCCCAGTCTCTCTCTTCCCCCTCTGCCTCTTTCTTCCCCTCCCCTTGTGTGTCTCTCTCATTTCTCCCTCTTTGTCTCTCTCTTCCCCCTCTGCCTCTTTCACCCCCTTTCCCTGTGTCTCTCCCTCCTCCCCATCTCTCTCCCTCCCCCCTTTCCCTGTGTCTCTCCCTCCTCCCCATCTCTCTCCCCCCTCTCTCTCACTGCTGTGGCTGATAGTTGAAGGAGGAGGAGCCTGTCTACCATGCTCCCTCGTGGTTCCTGTGCTGGGAATTGTGGAATCCGCGAGGGAGCATGGTAGACAGGCTCCTCCTCCTTCAGCCATCAGTGACACCAGTGACTGGAGTGCCGCCGGACCAGCGAAGCTGCCACCTGGCCCGGCGGCTCTAGTCTGGAACGCGGCCGGCCCCCTCTCAGTGTGCCACCTATGTGGCAGCGCAGCCCCCAGGTGCCGCGGCCCACCGGGAAATTTCCCGGTATCCCGGTGGGCCAGTCCGGCCCTGGCCCTGAACACACTCGCACAACATATATGTTGTTTCCATTGGATCAGTATAGCCACATATAAATCACTACTATTTGAATATGCTTAATAATTAGAGGACTTAAATCCACCCACAGCCGTATTTAGCATAGCAGGTAGGTTGGTGTCAATCCAGCTGTCATTCTGTGATGGAGTCAGAAGGTAAGAGAAATATCCAGGTAAGCAAGGTACATGGATACATGACATATACCTATGCTGGTTAACCAGTGTTTATAGGGGAATATTAGAAGATACGGTTTGTAATAAAGCCTGACTCAAGTAAATCTTCATCATGACTTATCCTTCATCATTTCACAGTAATGCCTATTGGTGTGAAGACCACTACAACTAGATTACAGAGGTTTCTTGACCAACTTTCCAAAGGCCTTTACCTACTACTTACTAGTTAGAGTAAATGGGGCAACCTGGATAAGGTTCTGTGACATAAAAGACTTATCTTCTCAGATCTTGAATTTAACAAGTATCAGCCAACATTGAGGAAATTGTATACTGGCTGAAAACACTGCCTAGAATTAAGTGCTGTTCTTGCCAAATAACTGAGGAACTTGAAAGCGAATTTACTCTAATAATGTGGTTTCCAAATCCCCAACTAAAAATTATGTTTAATAATTCTTTGTACATCTGAATAAACAGGCTTTTGTCAGCATAAAGAATGCTTTGGCGGGGGCCTGACAATCATGGCGACTGGTAGTGTCCTTTATTAGCTCCTAGGGACACGCTGAGCAAAGCTACTTTTCTGGCTGAGAGGCCCATAACTGGGCATCAACCAACCTACTTATAGCTAAGCTGCACAAAGAACCATGTTCCTGGTGCCCTGCTACCTCCCCCCCTCTGGACCGGTGGTGGTGATCCCGGTCCCCACCCTGACAGCTCCCAAGCACAGCTGAGGAGCCATGGCGGAATCGCAACTGTAAGTGAACAAGGTGGAATAACCTCTAAGATGGCAGACGCCATGTGTAACCAGACCCCTGAGGGGGAGATGTCCATGACTCACCATCTAGCAGCTATCTTCAATGCCTTTTGGAGGCGACTGGAGAGCAGACTGACAACCACTAAGACCTCCGAGGCACCCCCTGAACCATCCTACTGCTCTCCACGGCACCCTCCAGTAAACACGGCGGAGGCGGCCTAATCGGCACACGGTGGAAAAGCAGCCCACCTGCAAACTCCAAAGCTGCGCAATTCCAGAGCCACCAGGAGGAAAACAAACCGGGACAGACAGAGGAGAGGAGGGCAACCACTGACCACAGATCTGCAGAAGTCACCTTCGGCTACGCGGCCTATGCTTCCCACGGGAACATGAGGCCGGGAGAGGAGGATAAGAAGCGTAGTAGGCCTGTCTCAACGTTTTCTTCGGATGCTGCCTCAGATGCCAATTAGCCTCTCAGGCCTGCCAACAAGTGCTGCAATGCGGGACTTTCGCATTCAGGAGGGAATCGGCTGAACAGAGACTTGTACTACTAAGGGTTAGCTCCATACCACGTTCCCTGCATGAGTCACTGAACAGCCAACAGTTCATTGCTGTTTTGTTCTTTGGCTCTTATACCCTGCTTCTTTTGTTACCTTTTATTTTACCACTAATATACTTGGCAGTTGCAAGCATACACAGCGAATTGTTAGGCACCAGTCTGACCTATCTCAGTGGCCTCCCGGGTGGTTAGCTTGGGGGCATAAAGCAACGGGGATGTGGCTCTACTGCAGTTATCTCAATACTATATAAAATGCATTTCAGCCTTCCAATACCAGGGTGGTCTGACCGCCACTACAACTACTCTTAGCTTATACTCTTATAACCTCTTAGATAGGTGAGGTGACTACTAACCTGCGTTTACCTAGCCTGGGCAAAAACACTAATGCCTGTCTTCACATCCACTGCATATGTCCTGATCTAATTCTTATCTAACTGGCACTCTCTATGCATTGATGTTTTCCTGTTTAAAAAAAATAAAAAAATAGTGCTGCATATTCAACATTTTATAACAAACCTGTTTCCACCGCATTGTATTTCTTTTTCACTTAAAAATGTCATTGTAGGAGATAGCCAAAATCGGGCGAAACAATCAGCCTACCTGCACCCACAGGGTCCAGGGGGACCACCCTTGCCAACAAGATCAAGATGGGACGCAAAACAAAAAAGCCCAAACCAGACAAGGCCAGCCCTGGGCTCACAATCGGAGACCTAAGGCGGCAGGCGCATGGCGCCAACGGTCCCAAGATGGCCGCCCTCACTGGAGCCTGCTCTGATTTTTCTGATGATGACTCACTGGGAGTCGAAATAGAATACCTGCAGGCACTAGAGAGACCCATACGGAGACCACAGGACACAGAGGCGTCCCCAGTGACTAAAGGTGACCTAAAGGAGATGCTGGCCGAACTCCAAAAGCACATCTCAGCGGACATAGCTACAATCCGCGGAGACCTGAGGGGCCTCACAGGCCGCATCGGGAAACTCGAACTCACCACCACAGAGCACTCCAAGCAATTAATGGCGCTCCACCAAAATCAGCTACACGAACGCCGATTTGCTGCCCAAGAGGATTCCCGGCGCCAAAATAACATAAAGGTGCGGGGGGTGACAGAGGAGATACCGGACGCTGAGCTTCCACACTTTGTGAGACGCCTGATAGGGGCCTTACTACAACCACGACAGGCTAAAGCAGTGGTGATCGAGGGCCAATTCCGCATACCCAAACCCATCAGAGCCCCGAACGCTGCCTCCAGGGACCTGGTGGTTCGTTTTAGAAGCGGGTCAGACAAAACTGCAGTCCTCACAGCGCTAAAGGGACACTCACCTTATCACTTCGAGAATATGCCCCTCACCGTCTACGCCGACCTCTCAGGGAGCACCCTGGCATGGAGGAAAACGCTCCGGCCATTCACTGCACTCCTACAACAGAACAACATCCGTTACCAGTGGAAGCTCTCCCACACACTGCTGGTGCATCACGGAGCCACTCCACACGCCATCCACAACCTCCAAGAGGCTGCTGAAATACTACCAGCCCTGGGGCTACCCCTGGACACACTTACCTGGGACATTCAATCTGAAATGCCCTCTAACTCCTCGGACCCTGCAAACATCCCCCCTTTTGTTCCCCGACGGAGCACCTCGGATTCCTATGCGGCCGCAACCACCTGAACATGTGCAGACACCAACCGGGACTCACATGAGCGCTAGCCTATTCTGACTTGCGTTAAACCCAGAACGTTTGACTTTACCACTTCACAGGTGTATTTTTATTTTTATTTTTTTGACCCCAGCCAGGGGAAGCAATACTGACCTGTGGACATTGCCTCTGAGCACCACCTACGCTTCACTTGCAGGCACCAAGAACATACTGACTATGGGAGTCGGCTGACTTTCGGGAACACATTGGGGGCTAGCCTGCTGCCTTATAACCACCTCGATCCCACCCCATCGGACACTATCCTGCTTATATTGTACCAACCTTGTTGATTTAAGTGCAAGCATGTTTACTCTTTTGGTATGCTTTCCCTAATGGTCAATGTCCGACAAGTAAGCCAAGCAATGTCCCTTTAGACTAACTTGCCTAACAGTGCTCTAAAGTGCTTAAGTTGTTTAAGATTTGAGTCCCATATCTCAGCTTCCCTCCCCCCCCCCCCACATATAGGTCATACTACCAATATGCCTTAAGCTTCAGTCTATAACACGAGTAACAAGCCTACCTAATTTCTTATTTTATTTTATTATTTTCTCTTATTATGTTTAACATGAGACCTGCATATTTTACTATAAGCAAAAGTGTACTTGGCTATGACGCTCGAAGTTATATGTATACATGACCGGGCATGTCGAAAATACACTCAACTACCATATGCCATAGCCTAACTTGTTTATACTCTAGCTATAAGTAACAATGAGGCATTGCGAATCAACAAATGTTTAAACATTTATTGCATGATGTATGAAATACAAACATTTTTGTGCATGTCCATATTAGCACCTACCACACGTCTCACAAGCATGCATATCTCGATGCTAACGTGTATTTTATAGACAGTGCAGTGAACTAGATCAGTAACAATCAGTGACCAAATACTTCTGTGATTATAGCCTGCAAACTCCTAATTTTATACTGTGTTACTTTACTCTTGCTCATGTAAGTTTAGTATAATTATTTTATGTTTGACTAGCTTATGACATAGCGTAAAACCCTTCTATCTAGAAAGATACAAGCGATGTTGTTCCGTGTTATGCTTTGAAATGCTTAAGCAAAGTAAATATATACTGATCATAACACTACTAACCCCAAAAATGTGCTGGAACCAAAGTCTACCCTAATGTTTAAACTGTTTATCATGCGCTAGAGGACTACCTTTGGGGTACCTCACAAGCGACTGTTATCATATGCACAACTAAAATAAATAAAGAATAATAAAAAAAAAAAAAATGTCATTGTACGCTTGGTAACCATCATGCACTACAAAAATAAAGAATTAAAAAAAAAAAAAAAAGAATGCTTTGGCTACTGGTTTTTGTTTTTTTCCAGCATGGAAAGTTGAATGAATATACAGTTACTGTAGCAACAACCTTGACATTCAATAGATAGAAAATATGGGTTTAGGTGTGTAATGCATGTTAATACATGGTTAGTCATGTTGCCCTTCTGTCTTCCTTCCGTCTGACCATTAGGCATGACTTCATGCACAGGGTAGAGGAGAGATTATGTGCAGTATACACAGGGCCGGTGCAAGGATTTTTGCCGCCCTAGGCAAACAAAAACTTGCTGCAGTGGCGTCTCTAGGATTCATTTTTCGGGGGGGCACACGGAGGGCCAGTGACAAAAGTAGGGGGGGCACAGTTTGACCCCGCCCCTGTCGCATGTTAAGCCACGCCCCCGACACAATGTGTTTTGTTTTTTTAATAATACCTGGTGGAGGATTCATTATTTTCCACCAGGGATTATTAAAAAAACAAACACATTACCCTTGATACAGTGCCATAGTTGCCAACATTTGAAAAAAATTTCCAAGGACATTTTGCAGCACAGCTATCAATTACTGTCTGGGTATAATATCCCTGGACAGTCAGTGCTCTCTGTATAATACAGGGTTGTGTGTATAATAAATTGGGACACTCAGTCCTGTATAGTGCTGCTCTCTGTATAATACAGGTCTGTTTGTGTATAATATCCCAAGACAGAGAGCAGCACTATACAGGAAGCACTGACTATCCCGGGATATTTTATACACACAGATCTGTATTATACAGATAGCTGAGCATATACCCCAATCTCTAGACTACTAGTACCTGTCAACAGCAGCTCCCAGACGCGTGTAACAGGGCTAAAGTGTGCGGCAGCTCACACAGAGAGCGGTAAAGTGCACTCGCTGGCAGAGCCAAACTGGGAATCCCTGGGAATCCAAAGCAGCCCTGGAAAAAAAACGTATGCCATTCCTACAAGTCAAAATAAATATATATATATATATATATATATATATATATATATAGTACAGTAAGCACACAAGCTCACTGACATGCGCAAATAGGCTTACTGACAGACAAAACTCTCTGACTCACACACAAGCTTACTACAGACACTCACTTGTATAAACAGAAGGCTCACTACAAAGAAGTTCAGGGACACACACACAAGCTCACTAAAGACAAGCTCACTGACACACAAGCTCACTGACACACACATGCTCACTAAATAGAAGCTCACTGACACACACAAGCAGTACCATTTTAACAGAGTTAAGGGCCCCTGGGCAAAGCAATGCACTGGGGCCCTTCCTACACAACAACTCACAGGAATTTTAATTATTGATGGACTGCGGAGTCTATACACACACACACAGACTGCTGAGTCCATACACACACACACA
>OW240919.1:93682285-93714123 GCA_933207985.1 Pelobates cultripes | reverse complement strand
TCTCCCCCTCTCCAATTTCCTTCTCCCCTTCTGTGACGAAGTGCCCTTCGCCACTTGTGCCTGGAGAGGACTGCTTGCCCGCCTCTTGCCCTGTGACTATGGCCCCTGGGATGTATTGCCCTTTAAAGACATGATTTGGGCATAATGGATTTGTGTTGTGCTGCTGCTGGCCCTTTGAGAACCATCTGGGGACATACTGTGGAGTTGCTGGGTGGCCACCATTTCCTGTGTCAGAGGCACATGGTGAGAACAATGGATGGCGGCCATTTTGACTCACAGACACTGTTTGGACTTTTCAACACGGTGCCATCTCCACAGTATTTGTTGCACAGAGACATCGTGCGGTGGTTTTGGACTATACAGCAGGGGACACATTGTACAGTGATTGTTTTTTATTTAGCCTGTATATGTTCTGCGGAATCTGCATTAAACTGTATTTTCCAAAGTACTGAACGGATCTGGGTGAATTTTGGATATGTGGTTCACCCAGATCCCCCGGTTCCAAAGATATACTTTTTATGGGGTTATTGCATGTTTTGGGGTCCCTGTGTGTTTTATGAAACTGTATTATTTCTGGCCAGCAGATAATTGAGCTTTGTGTATTGTAGAAACTCAATTATCTAGCCTGGCCCAGAGGAGGAGTTTTGTGTTGCATAAATTGTGAGTTCTGTGTGCCAGTAAATCAGTCTTGTTCCAGCATTAAGCCTTGGCTCATGTTTGGGGGAAGGGATACCTACACTCTGGGGATTGCTATAATCACTTACTCCCCAGAGGAAGCTCTTGCAATAGCTTGATTTGTTCCTGTTCCTGCTCTCTGGGGAAAGAGAGGTTCACCCACTGGAAGCTGGATCCTGGCCTTGGGTCCAGGGTGGGTGGAAACAGCAGAGACCCCGGCGCAGTTGAATTGCTGGAAGTGGGGTCTGCAGTGCTGATGGTGTCGGTTGGAGTGCTTGGAGTCCTCAGCGAGCACTAGGAGCATCGATTGGCGGAGGTACTCAGTCGGAGTGCCAGCGTTCCGTCACACCTTCCCTCTCCAATTTCCTTCTTCCCCTTTCCTCTCCAACTTCCCTCTTCTCTCCCTCCCTCTCCAATTTCCTTCTTCTCCCTCTCCAATTTCCTTCTTCTCCCCCTCCCTCTCCAATTTCCTCCTCCTCCCTCTCCAATTTCCTCCTCCTCCCTCTCCAATTTCCTTCTTCTCCTCCTCCCTCTCCAATTTCCTTCTTCTCCTCCTCCCTTCTCCAATTTCCTTCTTCTCCTCCTCCCTTCTCCAATTTCCTTCTTCTCCTCCTCCCTTCTCCAATTTCCTTCTTCTCCAATTTCCTTCTTCTCCTCCTCCCTTCTCCAATTTCCTTCTTCTGCCCCTCTCTCCAATTTCCTTCTCCCCTTCCCTTTCCAATTTCCTTCTTCTCCCCCCTCCTCTCCAATTTCTTTCTTCTCCCCCCCCTCCCTCTCCAATTTCCTTCTTCTCCCCCTCCCTCTCCAATTTCCTTCTTCTCCCCCCTCCCTCAATTTCCTTCTTCTCCTCCTCCCCCCGCTGTCAAATTTCCTTCCACTTTTTTTTTTTTTTTTAATTTTATCCCCCCAGCCTCCCTACCTGTAGGACTGCAGAGGGGATTCCCTTGGGTCCAGTGGTGTTACCCGGCGGCTGGTCCTGCAGGCGCGCGAGGGAGCACTCTCCCAAGCTGAGTGCTTCCTCTTCAGCTCCCTCGTGTGCCGCGTACTGATGCCGGAAGATGACATTATCTGTCGGCTCCGGCATCAGTGCGGTGCGCGAGGGAGCTGAAGAGGAAGCACTCAGCCAGGGAGAGTGCAACCTTGCGCGCGCGCGCCGGGTAACACCACGGCCAGCCTCTGGGGGGCCCTAAGGTGACCGGCTGCTGGGCCCCCAGGAGAAGAGGCTGGCCACAGTGGGTACATACCGGGTCACAGGGCCCACTGTGACCCGGTATGTACACCTCTGAATGTGGGTCCCGGACAACCTGAGCAGTCCGGGCTCCCCAGGCCCATGACAACCGTTATGGTTGTCATGCCCTGATGGCGGCCCTGCTTACCACCAGAGGAGGACAAGAGGATGATGATGGGCTCAGGCTGCAGTCTGGTTCCACTGGTCTGTTGTTAAAACAGGCTCTCTGGAGACAGTGCTCACAAAAACAAAAAAACAGGAAGCAGCTCCATTTTTTGGGGCCCCTTACACAGATCACAGTCTGGGCCCCCAGGGCCTGACTGTGAGTATGCCTACAAGGCCCACTCATGAGTTCGCTCACAGGGAGTGGAGTGTGTGTGCGTTCTAGAGGGAAACCAGTTTGTGTAAGTAATGTAGTGTGTTTGTGTGTAAGGAATGCATTGAGGGGGTGTGTGTGTTTGTGTGTAAGGAATGCATTGAGTGTGTGTATGTAAGGAATGAATTGTGTGAATCTGTGTTTGTATGTGTAAGGAATGCAAGGTGTGTGTCTGTGTATGTAATGTAATGCAGCATATGTCTCTGTAAGGGGTGCATTGAGTGTAAGAGATGCATTTTGTTTCTGTGTTTGTGTGTAAGAGCAGTAGTGTGTGTTTTTGTATGTAAGGGATGCATTGTATGTTTCTGTGCATGTATGTATGTATGTATGTATGTAAGGGCTGGGAGGGGAGCAGCTCTTTATTATTATTATATTTATTTTGTTAATATACTTTTTTTTTTTGTATATTTGTTTTCTTTAAGTTTTGTGTCTTACACCCCCTTTAGTTTATCTCTTACAAGCCCCTTATGTGTCTCTTATCCCCTCTTTATATGTCTTACTCCCCCAAGTCCCTTTGTGTCTCCCTCACAATTGACTCTGTGCATCTTTCTTCTGAGCCCCTCTGTGCATCACTTTCACCCCTTACTCATCCTCTCTGTTTGTCTTCCACTCCCCCCCATCCCTTAATGATCTATTCCACTCCACCTGTCCATTAGTGGTCTCTCTCTCTTCCTCACCCCCTCCCCTTTAGTGGTCCCCCCTCTCTCTCTCTCCCCCTCACTCCCCTTTAGTGGTCCTGTCTCTCTGCCTCCTCTCCCCTTTAGTGGCCCTGTCTCTCTGTCCCCCCTCCCCTTTAATGGTCCTGTCTCTCTGTCCCTCCCCTCCCCTTTAGTGGTCCTGTCTCTGTCTCTGCCACCCCTCCTCTTTAGTGGTCCTGTATCTATCCCCTCCCCCTCCTCTTTAGTGGTCCTTTCTCTCTAACCCCCTCCCCTCTTTAGTGGTCCTTTCTCTCTAACCCCCTCCCCTCTTTCCTCTTTAGTGGTCCTTTCTCTCTAACCCCCTCCCCTCTTTAGTGGTCCTTTCTCTCTAACCCCCTCCCCTCTTTAGTGGTCCTGTCTCTGTCACCCCCTCCCCTCTTTAGTGGTTCTTTCTCTCACCCCTCCTTTGAGTGGTCCTTTTTCTCTCCTCACCCCCTTCTCTTTTAGTGGTTCTTGCTCTCTCACCCCCCCTTCTCTTTGGTGGTTCTTGCTCCTCTTCTCTTTAGTGGTCCTTGCTCTCTCACCCCCCTTCTCTTTAGTGGTTCTTGCTCTCTCACCCCCTTCTCTTTAGTGGTTCTTGCTCTCTCACCCCCCTTCTCTTTAGTGGTCCTTGCTCTCTCACCCCCCTTCTCTTTAGTGGTTCTTGCTCTCTCACCCCCTTCTCTTTAGTGGTTCTTGCTCTCTCACCCCCCTTCTCTTTAGTGGTCCTTGCTCTCTCCCCCACCTCTTGCCTATCTTTGCAGTGTGGCCTGGCAACATACAGCAGCTTCTGTTTCCTGTACCTGGCCAGACTGACAGGAAGTGCTTTCACTTCCTGTCAGTCCGGCTGGGTACAGGAAACAGAAGCTCCTGTACCGCTGTCTGCCGCCTGGCCATGCTACCCTGAGTGACAGGTAGGAGGGAGTGCTGTGCGCCTCCCTCCTGCCAGATCACTCAGATCTTGCGCCCCCCATAGGCCAGTGTGCCTTAGGCGACTGCCTAAGTCACCTATAGGACGTGCTGGCCCTGAGTATACAATTTGTGTCCCGGACGCTACTTCACGTTTAACAGACATGTGCAGTACAAGGATTATTGGCTACACAGATGATGATGCATTTTGCCCCCAATTTCTCGCCAAAAAAATGCATCTTCACCTGGGACTCTTGAACTTCATACCCCCCTTTGTGTTTCTTCTCTTTTGAATCTCTCACCCACTTTAGAATATCTTATCCTCCAATGTGTCCCTTTGTGCATCACTTACACTCCACTTTCTGTGTCTTTTACTTCACTCAGCCCCTCTGCATGTATTTTTTTTCCCCTTTCTGCTCTGTATGCGTCCTCCCTCCAGCAGTTTGTGTATCTCTTTATCTCATTCCTCAACGACTATGTCTCTCACCCAGCTCCTTGTGTGTCTATGTTTCACCTCTGTGCCCCCTCTTGTGTTTCTCTACTCCCCAGCACCATGTCTCAGTCTGCACCCAGCCCACACGTGTCTCTTTTGCACTTGTGTACCAATATCTCCCCCTGAGCCTTTTGTGTGGCTCTTCCCATCCCAGTTCCTCCAACTATCTCACACAGCCCATCTGTTTCTTTTCCCTAAGCATGGGCCCTCCAGGTGTCTCATTCCAGACTCACTCACACACACACACTCTCTCTCTCTCTCTCTCTCTTTCTTTTGACCCTTTCCCAGCCCCTCTAGGTGTCTCTTTCTCTCCACAGCTGTTTATTTCTCCTCTTCCCTAGCCCATGTGTCTCTGTAAATTCTTCTTGGACTCCAGATAAATTTGTGCACCAAATACAAAAATTTGACTCGAGAGTTGCTAAAACGGTTGCTATAATTTAGAGTAGAGCTGCAACTAAATTATTTTCATAATGAGACACTTGTTTAAACGATTAATCAGATTTAAAATAAAATACACAAACTGAGTGCGACATATATTCAACTTTAGACTAAAACCACCAATGCAAAGTGTTTTCCTACTTGGCAAGGGGCAGAGCCGATCCTAGGATCACAGACGACGGGGTGCAAAACATTTTAAGTGTGAACAGGTCAGCAGGGTCATCATACCAACTCCTCCCCTTGGCCAGTGTCTAGTCATGCATGTTTCTATGACAATGAAGACACCTCTCCATCTATTTGCTCCAACACTTAAAAAAAAATTAAAAAATTTTTTTAAATCAGACACTCGCGGACAAACATTCACTGACAGACCGAAACACAATCTCACTTATTTCTCACACACCCTGACAAAAACAAGCACTGACAGACTCCTAATGACAGACACACAATCTCACCTATTTGAAACAAACAAACAGATGCACACTTTAAGGTTATTTCTTGATTGATCAATCGACTGCTTCGAGGTCTCTTTTCCTGCTCCTCACTCCTCGTTTGCATGCGCTGCCCGGCATCACCACGGAGGGCAAGTGAGTAGCAGGAAGAACATAGTTCTCCCTCTCCGCTAGCCTCCTGCTTACTCTCCCGTGTAGAATATTTCAGCATAGTAGGCACCGACCAGGGTAAACAAGTGCCTACTCTGCCTTGGTTAATAAGCACCACACGGCGACGTCCCGGCCACCTTAAGACAGACCATCAGCTTGCTCTGCACAGCCCCTCCCCTACCTTCTAGGAGCAGTTGCGTGCACCTAACCAGGAGTGGCCCTGGTAAGGGACCTCTTAAAGTGGCACGTAATCTTTATGAAATACTAATTTTGGCTGTGTTGGAATTTTACTGCATTTCCAACCCAGGCAAGAGATGAACAGGGACAAAGTAGGGACTACTTTATCTTTGTATTTCTTCTATGCCTGACTTTGACACAATGTGAAGTTAAAAGTCAACCCCTTCAGTCATCAGTGACAGCTGAAGAGAATTGGCTGTACAGGGAGGATCCTGCAATCCCCCATCGATCTTAAAGCTGTAATCTCATGCATGTGCAAGAGTACAGCAGAGAGGTGGGCACAACAGTGGACCACGCTGTATCAAGATGGAGACACCGATGAGGTTCAGGTAAATTCACTTTACCCACCCCCAAACCAGCACCAGCGATGTCACCATCGGGAGACTTTGCAAATTCATCAGTCTCCAAAAGGTGACAGTGCTGCTTAAAGTAAGCCTGGACTTGCCTTTTTTTTTTATGCTCTTCCTTTTGCTGCCTCCAGACTCAAGGAGTGAGTCAAGCAAAGAGACAGGCATAGAAAGTTGAGCAGCTGTAGTTACGATTGAGGGTTAGGTTTGTTTGCTACTGCTGCACCTTTTCCCTTCACTCTGCAAATGCATCTGTTTGTACATTAATTTGTTGAGGTGTCCAAAAATTCAGCCTTCTAATTCTTGGGTCAATGAGGCAAGTATAGTTCTTTGGTACCACCCTCAATGGATCTCAACAAATCATATACAAGTGCAGGCACGGCCGAGATTGTGATAGTTTATGTCCACTCAAACACAATGACACATCCATACTCTATTCCACTGGTTGGCAACCTTTCGCACTCCAGCTGTTGTGGATTATATCTCCCTCAATACTCTTACAGCCATAATACTGGCAAAGAAACACCCGGAGTGCCAAAAGTTGCCTAACCCTGCCCTAGTCTGCAATACTTTAATGCTTGCAAATACTATATGAAGTATTTATTTTTATCAACAGAATGCAAACTATTAGAACATACCAGCCAAAATATCTTTGTAATGCCAAGCCTCCATTGCAAGCCAATAACCAGTCTCATGCTGATGAGTTGCATTAACAACGAAACAGCTGTCCATGAGTGGTTCACTGGCTTTGCTCCTCTTCCTGAGTTGTGTTTCAAAGCTGTTCTTTGCAGCAGACACATACTCTAAGGAATCCATGTATAAAGTGGAATTAGTAGGCAAATGTGGTTCTTTGTTGAACTTATTTGCATACACCTATCAAGAATCCCTTTCAGTAATGAGAGCACTGTTAAAGTGAGATTTATGTGGGAAAAGCAAGTGTTATGGCTTGACTTGTGTGTGTATTTGTGTTTAGCAATGCATTAGCTATTCAATTACTTCAGGTGGAAGGGGTTTTCATCCACACTTTTCCCCCCACCACAACTCTGTTGGTATGTACCTTCATATACATATTTATGCACCAGTTCTGTATGTACAAGGTTTTTTTTAATCCTGATCCACTAGAAGTGAAGTGTTACATCAGGATAAGTACTTGTGGATCAATGAAATAAATCAGACAGGAGACCAATTAATTAATGCTTTAGCAGCCAAACACATTTTAATAGACTTTGTATTCCAAGAACACTCCCCTCCCCTCAAAAAAAAAATAAAAAAAAAATCTTGTCGTAGTTATAATGTGAAGCAACAGAGTTGCACATAATACAATCAAATGTTTTCTAAAACAATGAAAAAATAAGCCTGTTAAAAGCTCCCACGCTTCATTCAAAACAAAAGAATCCCCCCTCCCCAAAAAAACAACTCCTTTTCAGAAGACTCCACGTGTACATCCCTTTTCCAATCAAGGATTTCTGCAACCAAAGGCTCCATGAGAGAAAGGGGATCATAATTATCTACACACCTATATATGTATTTAAAATATATATTATATAAGTGTGCATAACAGGTATATTTGAGAAGTTAGGAGCCTTTTTAATCAGTGCATCCAGGTAATTCCTTGATGCCCCCAACCAACTTCCTAATAAATTGGGTCTTTGCCTCTGAGTCATATGTAAGGATACAGTACCAGCTGCTGCAAAATAAAAACACAACAAATTGTAAAACAAAGACTACGGTCTCAGCTTATATGTATCTTAATAAAAGAACATTTCAGATTGCATCAATCAGTGAAACAGGATTCTCCTAAGTACCACAATACTATTAAGATTTCAGACTTAATGGTGGAAACACATAAGAAAAGGGGGGTAAAAATAGTAATAGCATTTGATGGATGGATATGTTGAAATGTACTTGAGGTTGAGCAGGCCAAAGCAAAGATCAAGGGTATGGATAACCTACACGACAAAGCGTGAGATATATATATATAAAAAAAAAATATGGTGGTTGATTCATTTTCAGCAAGAATTTGTCTGGCCACACAAAGCCATAACCAGCTCAATATGGCACTCAGGAATGTAATCATTGCTTGCAATGGCACCCACTGGGGTTGTGATTATGCCTGATTGGTTAGCAAAACTGTCTGCCAGCTTCAGGTTTG
This sequence comes from Pelobates cultripes, assembly GCA_933207985.1. Lineage (NCBI taxonomy): Eukaryota > Metazoa > Chordata > Amphibia > Anura > Pelobatidae > Pelobates > Pelobates cultripes. Next base: position 93,705,989 of record OW240919.1, on the reverse strand, counting down.
GTCTCAAGCTACGGCTTACAAGTGGTGACTTAGAGACACTTCACAGATAAACCAATACATGGAAAGAGTCAGTTTTTGCCAAAAACAAGTGACATTCGGCATATTGTTTTTAGGCACATTTTCAAATTCCAACATCATTTACTGGCATCAAAATTTTGATCTTTGATGATACAGTTCCTGCCTCTAATTTTCCAGTCTAGAAGCAAAATACAGCAATGGGCCAAGTTCAATAGAAGGTACACGATGAGACACCTTCTGTCTTATTACATAGTAATTCTGATCAAAACTTCTTTGCAAAGCATTAAGCAAAGAAATTTCAAGGAACACTTGGAACGTAAATCTGTATTGATAAAAGTTTTAAAGCATACTATGTATTCACATTATAATACAACTGCCATCTATGACAAAGATCAAATAATAAATAACCTATAACTTTTGTTCTGATGATCCTTTTGGACGTGTCTGCAAGCCATTAATTTTACTTTAGTGGCTTAGTCAAAATAATTTTTGGTTTGTTTTAAGACTAACTTATTACCTTAAACAACCAATGAAAGCTTAAATAAAAAACAAACAAACCAAATGGCTTATATCTAGAAATGAAAAAAACCAATGCTGAATGTTGACAGATTAGAGAGAAAAGCAACATTTTAGTGTGTAGATCATGACAAACATTTGACTAGTGAATGTTCATGAGACAGTCCATCTGTTATGAACCGGAGAAGCCATTTTTGACTCACTGTAGACTAAATTGACTCGTAGCTCATTCACTGAGACATTCTGCAAGTTGACTTCCAACTTTTTTCAAACCGACGCTTAGATAGCAGATAAATATGTTTGGAAAGTGCGATTACTATCTATGCAATACAACTTTAAAACAGAATTAAATCCTCTCACCACCCACCCCCCCGAAACAGGTTTCTGCCAACTATAAGACATTACACAGACAACTATGGCATTGCCTTCGCAAGCATGCTGTTACAAGATTTCCTGTTAAAACCCATCAGGTTTTCAAAATATATTTGGTCAGAGGAGCATGGACACAAGTTGTAAAATGCACTTTTGGACACTGTTGAAAAGGGAATATTGGCTATAAGATGTTTACAAAATAACGTCGGCAGCAATGGAAGGGTGTTCATGTTAATATAGACAATATTACACAATGTTTTAGGAAGAAGATTAGGGTGGGGCCAGTGCTGACCTGATACACATCTAAGGTTTGTAAACAATAGACAGTCTTTTAAAACGCTGCCCCCAATGCTATTAAATGGAGTATATATATACCTATCCCCCTTTGTACTGTGTGAACCTTATGTTGCAAAATAGTAAAATTAAGTGACCATTTAAACTAACAAAAAAAAAAAAACACCAAAAAAAATAGCATTAGGACACTGAAATATATTCAGATTTGAACACGTTTTAAGATATTTTCAGAGCTGCAATTGGACATTGCCCCATACATGTAAGATTTTCAAAAAATGCTCTCAAGAACCTCCTGCCTCCCTAAAAACAAAAACAAATACAATTGACACAAATCCAACATCAGAATGAAAACTTAAGAGCACAAAGGGGTAGTCTGAACACTTGTAATTTCAGCGACATACAGTAATAATAGATTTTTTTTTGCTTAGTTGAGCAAATTTTAATTTTGTAACAAAACACTAAAGTTGTTTTTTTTTTTTGTACTTTTTTGTAATAAATGCGGAGGGAATAGAATGTATTTCCCTTCCTTGTCAACCTGAAATTTAGCTCAGTTTTTCCTGTTCCCTCCTATAGGTGCAGTCTTACAAAAACAGTATTTGGAGCTTTTTTATTTTAGAAGCCAAGTCTAAATATGTTGCCAAAATTTACAGTTCTGGATTAACACACAAGCAGTTTTTGTTAAAATGTTACCAAACAACTATTCTTTTGCAGATAGTGTACTAACCAATTCAAACTGTAAGCTTCATAAGAGGCAAAAAAAATTGCTATTTGGAAAATCAGATTAGAAATGTTAGTCCAAGAAGTTCATGATTATTATTAAGTGTTATTCACAGTAGTCCACATATGCCACAATAACAGCCACAGAAAAATGCTTAACCCTTTCCAAATGCATTTCCAAGAAGTAGCATTACAAATTAAACAGGCACAATGTAATAATCTTTATACAACCTCCATGACTGGTAACAATTTTTTGGCCTCTCTGGCAGTCGGTGTAAATTTGACTTCTAGCTATTTAAGAAAGGCATCAATTTTGAAAATTATGGGTTAAAAAAATTACAACTTTTACTATGCAAAGCAAAATAGATTAAAGCATCTTTCAGAATATATTTCTTAATCTGCTGCTATATGAATCACAACAGTCTGTAAAGATGAAGTAGGGAATGGAGGATTAGGAAGGAGACCAGGTTCATATTCTGCAGTTTAAAACAATAAAAAAACCTGCCAAACAAAAAGTGTATGAAGCACCAAACTACACAAATAGAATGCAGTAAATGTCTTGACTGAAATGAGAACACAGGTTTTGTTTTGTTTGCAGGGTGCGCAAGGGAATAGGGCATAGGTATGAAAGCATCATGTTCCAATGCACAACTGCAGTGTTTGTTAGTAACATTACTAGGCACATCAATTAATGCCATTTCTACTGCAAAATTCCCATTTAGCGTAAAAATGTTGCCCTATGTTAATGATTGAACATGGGTAACTGAAATGTAGTAGCCCTTTTAGAACAATATTAGTCTTCGCCTCTAAATGGTTTAGTAACGTCTCATTGCATTGAAGTGAAAGGATTACCAAATTGCAGATTTAAAGCCAAAAATGGCCATCCTGTAAGTACAGCAGAGTTTGAATATTTTGCAAGAGGATTATCAGATCGTTGCAGTCCAGAGGGAGAGGGACTCTTGAACACTTTGCTTTAGATTTTACACTTGCTGGTAACCTTGATACATTCACATCAGACAGTTGGGTTTTATACTCTTAAAAACAAAAGCAAGCTAGGTCGCAGTGCACACAACCTTCAAAAGTAGATAAACCTGAGTGATAAATAATAAGAGCCCATGGGATGCATTTTATGCATAGACAATAATTAAAAATAAAGCAAAAATAGCAATAGTGTATATTTTCCACTTGACACTTCTACATTTCAGTTGTAAAAAGGCAGTAAAAATTGGATTTGAAAAAGGTATTGCACATAAAGGAAACTAGATTTAATCAGAACCAGAGAAAAAATGTAAATGTAAAATACATTACTATATTCACTAATTTTTATTTAAGTAAATCTGCTTGATTAAGTAAAAATTAGTTTTTGAAACAGAATTTGTTTTCTTACATTAAATGCCTATCAAGCAGACCTCACTCTATGATGAGCAAACTATGCACAAGCATGCTTAAAGGTTTTAGGACAGTATTCTCAATATTTGTCCCTGCAATTGTTTGCTACACCTATACACAATTCCTTAGCACAGATGTACACTAGAGGTTTAATAGGGTCTACATTGAGCTATAGATTCTGCTTTGCGATTGCATTTGATTGCAAATTATAATACTACTCCATACACACACTGGTGCAAAGCCTATAGACACACATCAATATCAAAATATTAGGTTAGTTGCACAGGGTCCTGTATGCCTCTAAACTGGTCACAAAGTGAGTTGGGAAGATGATCTTTGATCAGGGATAAAACCATAAAATAACAAATAAATGTAAAGTTACATAACACATTTTTGCAATCTCATTTTAGATTTACCCTGCGACTAAAAGCAAAGTTTACTGCAGATGATACAATAGGCAAAATGGGCAGTGTCACCCCTCCAATCTTTTCTTCAAAAAAAGGGAATGTGATCCTTTAATCAGCTGACTGTCCCCTGACATGATACCGAAAGTGTTCAATTTAAATGCTCGGTAACTTGATAGGACATCAGAACTAGATAGAACTAATAGCTCTGCAATATATTAATTGTGTTTTTCATTTACCTATTGGATAATTGGGCATTTATGGGAAAGTACAAGATTGTTTATAGAATACTTAATAGGAGACATATATATATATACACACATATACATATATATATATATATATATATATATATATATATACATACATACATATACACATACATACATATATATATATATATATAATTGTTTATTCCCCCCCACATGGTTATATGATGTAAAGCAGCACTAGGGACAGCTGCAAGGTATTGGCTGAGTCTATGGAAGATCCATAGACCTTGAGAGTACAGCAATGACAGAGTACTGTTGTTGAGGAGTGGCGCAAGAAAGATGGCAGCGGCTGCGAGGAAAAGGTTCAGTTAAGTAATCTCACTTTTGCCTGCCCACTGCTGCCACCGGACTCCAGTGATATCTCCATCGGGGGACTTTGCAAATTTGGCAAAGGCTACAGACTGTGACAGTGCCACTCTGAGTTACATTTTTGCTGCTGTATTTTGCAAATATACATAATAAGCATCCATAATATTTAGTAAAAAAATAAAGCTAAAATATCGGCCAAACAGTTTTAAGTCAAACTAAAATTATCTGTGGAGAACGCCAGTGTAGCAAATCTAACTTTCCCCATGAAGCCATAGGTTATGAAGAGGGAAAAACAAACAAACAAAAAAACTGTCCAATTCATTTTTCCTGGCAATTATCTGGCTTCATTAGGATGAGTTACTAGTATTCAAAAAGTAGGGACAGGGTTAACTGTGACCAGATTTGAGGTTATAATAGGTATCGTTGGTTCAACTTCTACCAAATTTATATCACCAAGACATAATGCATACCATAAAAAAACCAAAAAAAAAAAAACCATGCCACTAATTTGACACCCCTGTATATTTTGGACAGGAAGAATAAAGCACTCTCTGTAGACTAAGCTTCTATTTGACAGAATGGATTGTTTAGACCCTCAATGGTTTGTCACCTCATAATTGCAATTCACAAACAAGTCCAGCAGTGTGTAGATACACCCAATATGTATACATTGGCTGTACAGTAGCATGTGTTGTGATCAGCATACTCCCCTTTAATGTTCAAGATTAAGGCACAATTGACCTGCTACAGTACTAGGGGCATTGTGGATGAGTTGAGATTGGTTTAAATGTGTTCATGTCAAGAAATGAAGCCATTTATTTTAGCTTGAAGGGAAAAAATAGAAAAAGTAACTTTGGAATAATCTACACATGGCTTACAATTTCAGGATCTTCACTACTAGCCACGCTTTAACAGGACACTTCACTGCCCAAACACACCAAAAAAAAAAAATTCCTGCCTACTGCCTTTGAAAACCATTCCCTTCCTACCTAGCTCAGACTCTCTGTGGTTGTTCAATCACAGACTTCCCAATGCAGCTCAATGGGAAAGGTCTTTGCAGGGCAGGTCCTCTGGGTAATTGCCTGACGGTTGAGTTTAGCTCCACTGAGCAAATCAAACCAGGAAGTAACCTGTTGTGTGATAACGTATTACATTTAAATTGGATTTTCATTACTCTAGTACAGCTTTAAAATGGTTCTTATACTATGTATCAATACATACACCAAATATACAGATCTTTAATTACAAAGCAACTGTTAAGTGGAGAAGCAGACTCCATTTTCCTAGTGCTTTCAATTACATCCTTTTTTAAATGATACAAACAAAATGCTTTCTATAGAAACAAATCCTGCAATATGTATTCTTAATAAATAGGAAGGGGGCGCAAACATCCCTTCCCCAATAAAAACAAAAAAAACTTTACTTTGTTTCTATAAAAAGCAAAACATTGCATGTTCTTAGTGCTTAACTGAGATCTCCGGGCTAGGAAACTAATTTCAGAGCCAAGAGGTGTAACCAATTCTATTCACTGGGGCCAACACTACTGAATGAACACTAAGTTAACCAACGATAAGATATCACTAATGATATTTACTTCAAAGGATTAATAAAAGAAAGACGAATATTAGCAGCATGTTCCCATAATATATGCAGCAATGTCCTCCCTGCTTGGAAATCAGCATTTATTTGCAATACAGTATGTTTCCAACCAATGATTGTTCTCATACTATACCCGTGTCCTTTTATCAGCTCTACCCCTTGATTAGTAAGCTACTTGTTTACAACCTATCCAAAAAAAAAAAAAAAAAAATTTATATATATATACACACACACACACACACGCTTTTTTTAAAGCAACATGGCCTTGTCAGTCTCAAAGTGCAATGTAAACAAGTTTTTTGACAATGATGTATACCAGTCAACCAGAAAACAGGGTGGGGGTCTTAACTAAAGGTCAATTCTTAATAGCAGAAAGAAAATCATTAATAGGCCACTAACCTTTCGCTGGCATGGTTGCATCAAAAATACATGAAAAAACTGTAGGGAACCCCCCCAAAAAATTTAAATAAAAACTTACTGGCCTTAAATATCTTTTTCCTAGGCTGGTTTATATAAACTGGATATTACTCTTGCTAGTAGGCTTAACTTCAACCTCTGAACATGTCATGTGATATTTACTTTATAATGCTATAACCTCTCCATTTCATTACGACAAAAAAGTAAAACCTCCGGAAAGTGCTGTGTACGTGGAATTATGTATAAAAATACAGAATGAACATTAACTGGTATTAAAATACACTTCTGAAAGGTGATTACGTTTTGCACATTTCTTTTTCATAGAAAGTCGCTGTTACCTATATTCCGGCAAAGACCTGTATGATTAAATTCATAGCAAAAAAACCTCAGCTGAAACAGCCTTTGAATTGTGAAACATGATACTTAAAGGGATACTATAGTCACCAAAACAATTTTAGCTTAATGAAACAGTTTTTGTGTATAGATCATGTCTCTGAAGTTTCACTGCCATTTAGGAGTTAAATCCATTTGTTTCTGTTGATGCAGCCCGAGCCACACCTCCCCTGGCTGTGACTCACACAGCCTGCATGAAAAAATATGGTTTCCTTTTCAATAAGATGTAACATACTTTACAATTTTTCTATTTCCTGCCCTGTCATTTGAACTTTATTTGCATACATACAGCTCCTCCAGGGTCTAGCAAGCTATTAACAGAGAAGGATATAAAAAAAATTCTAGAGAATTATAGAGAATTTGTAAACATTAGATGACTCTTTACAGGAAATGCTTAGGGAGGCTTTCTAAGTCACATGCATTGAGGTGTAACTAGGGCTGTAATAAAGTGATTTAACTAATAAATGGCAGATAATTGAGCGGTGAAACTGCAGGGGCATGATCTACACACCAACACCGCTTTATCAAACTACAACAGTTTTGGTGACTATAGTGTCCCTTTAACATGTAGAGAGTTAGCCGCAGCCCCACAGTACAGGGATAATTTCTGGTAAATATGCTTGTCACACTGCGCACCATCGCATTATTACATGGGCTATTCACTGAAATTTTTGTGATTTAATATCAGACTTGCAGAATTTAGACTAAAATTGCAGAGTTTGATATTTTCTCTATCACATCTGGTACTCTGCAATTTCTTGCAAGTTGCTTCCCAATTCTTTTTTTCAGTGACTAACCTGACAGAAGTAGCTGGGATGAGTTAACATGCAAGTTTTATTAAAGACCATGAATGTCTACAATGAGTCTAAGAAAAGAAGTATTTGTTTATATCTATCAGTTATTTAACTGTGGAGGTTTAATGGTGCAGCATTAAGTTTGACAATATGTTCCAGGTTGATTTTCCATGAGTGTCTACCACCGTATCTTCAATACCCTTGCCCAATCAGCACAGGTGGTTATTTAAGGTCATAGTATGACTGATCTATCCATGTACAAAAAAAAAAAAAAAAAGAAAGAAAATCCATACTAGTGATACAGAATAAAAACAATTGCTTTATGAATGGGGTTTGAACACCTTTTGATGCCACTCTGATTGCATCATTACTTCTATTTAAACACAAATTGGATTTAAAATTGTAAGTCTCACATTTGTCCTACACAAATACAATCAGATTTTGGTAAAATAACGACTGACCATTGTGTGCGGAGGTGCTGAATAATTTAATTTGGAGTATAAAATGCCCTTCGACACAAATGCTTAGAACAAAATGCAGTTATTTTAAGTGACTTTCTTTAAAAGAAAAAAAAAATAATACCTCTGAGATGTATCTGAAGGGGCAATTTTGTTTAACATAGCATTAGCCTTCCTGCCTGACTGGCACAGTTACCTCCCAATAAACACGCTCAATAGGTGCAGTTGGCACATGGCTCCCAAACAGTTACAATTAACTCTCATTGGCTATACAACGAAATCGGATTTAACATGTTCACTTTAGGAAATCTTGACGTGAACGTGTTATGTAATTGGGAGACATACTGCGCTGATGACAATAGGAACAGTGAGCATGTTTTGCATAAATAAGTTGCCTGTGTCTCTTTGAATTTTTTTTTTTAGAAATTCTAATTTGGTCTTTTTTTTCCCTTTAAAAGAATAAGTGAGGTTGGAATATTACGGTCACTGCTAATGTAACATAAGTTCTCCCACAGTAAAAGTCCAGACTGTAATGCTATCTGCTAAATACTGGCTTTTCCAGTGCATGACATTACTAAACGAGCATACAACTTCAGTATCATTCAGATTTATGTTGCAATTAAGTAAATGATATTCAAAATGTGTCCAGTTAGTGACACTTGAGAACAGATTCATGAACATTAAAGGGTCACTCTTGGTTCCTTCAACTGAACTGTTAGCCAATTTAGGCTTCAATTTAATAAGCTTTCCAAATAAATCAATACGGTAAGAAAAATTTCCCATTGATTTATCTACTGAAATCATTGAAGTCTAAGTCGATTTTTGTATACATCAGTTGGAAAGTTTTCTAGCAGTAATGAATCATTTGGAAATCTTATTAAATCAAGGCATAATAAGCATGTTCAAACTTGTTTGACTTTGTACCCACCCCAACAGCTTAAATGCATTCCCTTGGTTTCTCATTTGCATAGGAAGAGTGATCCCAAAAAAACAAAAACCCCAAAAATCCAAAACAGATGTCCTTCGGTCCCAAAAACAAAACAAAAAAAACACTACTCCCCATAAGGAATCAATGTATTGCTACTTGATCACACACAACGCAACAAGTGGAACTTCACTCAAAATAAATTTGCATTCAATCGCAATTGATTTTTAAATGATGGAAGCGTTTCGTCTGAACTGCAAATGTAGCATTATATTTATTCCTGTGCAACTGGTAAAGTCAGGGATAGTCAGATTCTCCAGCTAGACCATGCTTTCAATGTAAACTGGAAGATGATGACCAGACACATGACAATTTATAAGAGTGAGAACCAGGTATATTTTTATATAATGTATTCAACAGGCAGTATAGCCAACCTGGAGTATTCGGTGATTGTGAATCCCAACAGACCCCATGTAATACCTTTTTTTGACTTTGAAAACAATATTCAAACATAAAAGAACATCTAGTATAAAGAAAGATAAATATAGGTAAACATTGTTAGGTTGACAGATGATGTTACACATATAGTACTATTAGCTTCTGCACTTTTTATTCAAGGCTTTTGCCCTTTCAACTGAAATGTATTTATCATAATCATTATTTAACACTGTTAATATTTGAAGTACCTCTCTCTGCTTACTGACCGTCCACATTTTTTTTAAAATAAAATTGAGACATTTAAGATATTATATTATCCCCTCCAAATAAAAGCATTTATATCTTTCCCAAAAAATTAAAAATATATGTATATTTATAAGCTTTTTTTTATTATAGGCCTGAAGGCTTGTAATAACACATCCAAATTACAATTATCTGGAGTTTAATTTCAATTGAGCCAACACAGCAAGCACCACTGAGCTGTTTGCGAGTAACACTACAAAGAAACATATCAGAAAACAAACTATTTGAGATGCCTCTGTCAAAAAGCTAGATGAATGAATATATATATATATATATATATATATATATATATATATATATATATATATATATATATATATATATATAGTTTTTGGATCACAAAGAAATATATGGAAACATAATTACAAGATGAGAACAAACAAATAACATTCTGGTTTGATACAAATGTCCATTTACATTTGTCCACAATATAAGAAAAGAAAAACAAAACAACAAAAAATCCCGCAATGCAGGTAATAAACATGAAATCCTGAAACCTGGAAGAAACACTACATAATATTAACCCAAATTCTCTTTCACTCACTCTGCACACACACGCACACAATCACAGTTTAGTTATTAATACAGCTAATGGATGCCAAAGAGTTGCTCAATATCGATTATACCATTTAACTGAAACAGCCCAAAAATGCATAGATATAATCCCATACTGAGCAAGCAGTTTTCCTCCATAAGATACCACCAAGTACCTTAATGTAAAAGAAGTCTACAAGGTGCCCTCCAGCAACAGACTGGCTCTCATGGGAGAAGACTACTTAGCGAAGTGATGGCCACCAGGGGCATACCAGATATTTGTGAACTAAACTTCCTATTATGCTTAGTGAATGTGCAGGATAGCTGATCGTCATAGATAGTTAAGTTTAGAAACATCTGGAATCCCGCTAGGTTTCAGCATTGGCTTAGTAGATGTGGGGCTAGGGTCTGCTCCCCCCTCATTGGCAAAGGGAGTAAATGCCACATTAACAGCAATGAGATTTAGAGTCAAGATCTTTGAGACAGGATTTGCAATATTTCTCAATAGGTGATGATACAAAGCATTTTTTCTGGTAGCTTTAACCCACCAAATTGCAGAAGGGAATAATAATCACTGGCTTTGTAAACACACTGTACGTGTTGAAAGCCAGGCCTGAGCTCAAAGCAAAATGATGGCATTACAAGTGGCCATGCAATATTTGTCACACAGATGTAGAATTGAACTGATTAACAGAAACAGATTAATCAACCTGGAACAGACGTGGCCAAATTGTGCCTCGCTCTTCAGTTACAGGTGGACAAAAATGCATTTTTTCCCCTCAGGCTTTGTTAGATAATTGAGGTTGTAGTAAAAAAGGCAGCACAAAAGTGACTTAAGAGTTCTGATGTGGATTGTTTACAGAATAAGTAGTTGGTGTACCTGCAGCCCTTATATTTTTTACCTCAACTACCACCTAACACAGAAACATCTGCAGGACTGCGGTTAGCTCAGCCCAGCTTTAACAGGTTACTGTTAACTATGTTTTATGCAGTTGATCCGTCATAAAAAGAAACCTGAAAGGGATTTGAATTGGTAAACCTCAATTCCTGCAGCACATGCAAACTGGTATGATGAAATCATGTGTTAGGCACCAGAAAACATAATTTTTCCCCAAAATAAAAATAAGATATAACCACCAACAGGGGCCAGACTAGGTGAATCTGGTCTGTACCGATCACAGAGCGGTAATATACATCACAGGTATCGATTAGTGCAGGAATTTAGCATGGAAGGATTTGGTTGCAACTTCTACCCACTTAATGAGCCTTAAATCTGCCAAAGGAGACCACTACATATTATAGACTCTTTGGTAGCACATGGGGTTAAGGCAGCAAGGACACAAAAATAAAAATCTTAATATAAAGAATTTTTGGGGGGAAGGGGGATGGGGGGTTGACAGCAGGAAGTTATCAAAATGGAGCATGTAGAAAGTACATCTACATCTAGAAATTTCACCCAACACCAACATAAAGGGTTATATCATGAGGTTTCCCCCCAATGTAAACTCATGTGGATGAAATTACATCGTTGTTAATTATGTTTGCCCAAACACAGTAAAAGGGAAATTTTGGATTTTAGAATTAAAATGGTGCAGGCATATAGTAATGTTACTTTAAGCCAATCTGTGCATACCAAATCCATGCTAAAATACAAAATTATCCAGTAATCTCTCTTAATAAGCAAACATGTAAACAGAACCTAAGAGGTGCTAGTATTAAAAAATGTATTTTTTTATGTGAAAGAAAGCCACTTACAAATGGAAACCTCAAAATATAGATGCATACAAATCTTTAAACACTGGATGTTCCAGTTTCCTGACACCCACTCCACTAGTTGGCTGATTATTATTTTTTTCCCCACTGCCAAATTTTATATATCAAAATAGCCAAGGGCACACATTTGAACTTTGTTGTCTGGTTCAAGTATGGAAAAGCTGACTTAAGTAAAAGGCCTTCTTTCATGGCTGAAAAACCACTTTCTTAGAACTAGCATCCCTTTAATCTTCCCAAAGACACAGGCCACACACTTTTCTGCAACAGATAAGGTAGCCATTTCAAAACTTCGTTAAATATACACATAGAAAGGCTGTGTGTAGAATACAAACACAGATACCTGCAGATGTGTGTGGAGTATGTTAGTGCTACACACATGCATTTGTGTATGTGTGTGTATATATCTATATAGCAATCTTAAAGACACTTCTACCTCTGTGCTGGTTTGACAGAGGGAATCACACAAACTATACTGATTTCATGAGTCTACCAAAGAGTACCTGAAAAGATTACCAGCATGGAAATCATCTTGCCGCTATGGAAAGCATAAATAGGCAGTATATGTGGCAGCCAGAGATGCATGTGTTTACCCCTTTAAAAAGGGGTTAGCTTATAGTTTGGTTTAATACAATGCATATTGTACACTTAAAAAAATAAAATAAATCTTTAAATGCACATGTTGAAGTGCCATAGTGACAACCAGTTCTAGGAGTACATTTCAGGTGATAAGAAAGGGCACACTCAAAAAACATATGGGTTCTTGAATAGATAGGGCACAGGTTCATATTTTGAATGCAGCTAAATAGGATTTTGTTGAACGAATGTAGAGAAAAACACATTAAATATTTAAGTTATTTAAGACTGTTCATGAGAACAATTGTATATATTAAAAAAAATTACACTTGAAAATCCTAAACAAAAGACTTCTTCTCTATATTGGTTTTACAAAAATGTCTTTGAAGATTAAATGCCTTCAGTTCAGAGTCTAAGAGCTTCTAGCAATCAGAGGTCTCCTCCTTTAATGGAGATATGTAATAGATTGTTAATGGGATATCGCACAAATTATTTTGCTACAAAAAGGGGCATTTACAACACTGCAGAGAGCGTGAGATAAAAACACTAAGTGGGAAATCCTTGTCACATGCAAGTCCCTGTGCTGTTCGAATTCCCTTAGGAAAGGTAAGGGGACAACAGTACAATAAACAGAATTTAAACACGCAGCCTTCCCGGATGGCCAAGCAGCAAGATTGACGTTCAAACCCATTAAGTGCCACAAGATAGGAAGATCAGCCTTTTAAATGAACAATGACCCCTTTGCTGCCATTAAAAAAACACTAGAATGTAGGACTCTCTGGCAGCAAAGAGATTACATAAAAACCTGTATGTTCGTTATCTGCATTAGATGCCAGAGGAAGAATGAAGTAATTATATTAATAATAATAATTAAAAAAAAAAAATCTAGAGGGGGGATTAGAAACTGCTCGAGAAACACATTTGGGGGTAGCTTGCTTTTGGAAATGGTTACGCAAATCTCACCCTTTTATCCTGGCAGGTGGTTCTTCTGAAGCATGGTTAGCAAATGATTAAAGACAATCACCAGAATTTTGGACTTTTCAAATCAAGAGTATGCATATATCTCCAACCGGGATACATACACATAAGAAAGCCAACCAAACTAAAACGTAGACCAGCGCCATTAAGTTGCTGCAGGTTAAATCTGGGTCAGTGGAGTTATCATGTGCCAACCTTCCCTGTAACCCCAAAATCCAGACCATTTTCTAAAAGGAGGTGTTGTGTTGCTTGTTTCAGGCTATGAAATGTCTAATAACTGCACAACAGAGATGTGTTTACCCTGAAAATGTACAGCGTTGACAATAATTTAACCTTTTTGTCACCATAGAGCGTTGAGGCTACCCTTTGGTCAGCAAAGAAGTTAATGTGCAAACAACACTTTCTCCTGCATACTTTGCAACAACTTCAGTTTTTTCTTCTTGTTTCAGCCTTTCCAAAATGCCATGTAAAATGAAAAATAAACCCCCAGCTCTGCCCCCCTCAGCACAAAATGACTCTTAAATGGTAGATTTTTATGAATTCACATTGTCTTTCAACATTGGCTTTCATTATTCAAGTATTTCAAGACTGATATGTGTTTTGTCCTTTCCCTCCCATTTTCTACATTTACCCGACCCCCTTTCTCTGTTTGTTTTTCTCCATTTCCTTGTCCTTCCATCCCCTTTCTTCTTCTGATCTCTGATGGGGGTGGAAGGAACTGCAAGCACAAAAAAAGAAAACCAACCACTTTTAAAAGTGATCGCAGGTTTTTGTAACGTTGGCGATCAGGAGTCTTAGTCTGCACCCACCTGATTTCTCTATCCGTTTCTTTTTTTTTTTTTTTTTCTTTTTTTGTTAAAAAAAAAAGAAAAAAAAAGTATTTATTGCCAGTTTGAAAAAAAAAAAAAAAAACAAACACAAAAATGTCAAGTTAGTGCTGCTGCTCTGAAAGGTCACGAGGTCAGAGTTGAAAGTTCAAAGTTTATATCGAGTCGGTCCCTCCTCCCAGAAGGTCACCGGGTAGTAATGGGGCAGGGCTGCCCATCCTGTGAGCATCCTCTGTGCTGGGCACCCCCCACAAGCTTGATGTGTAGCTGGGAGTTCCCCAGAGTGAAACACCTGCCAGGTCACTACTACCACCGCCGCTGCTCCATTGCCCAAGCCCAGTGGTCCCTCCAAAAAGGTTCAAGGCTGGCCCTACAGGTTCAGCCTGGTGATTCTGTCCCACTTCCAAGGGCTGCCAGCCTGCACCCGGGGCAGAGGGAGCTGGAGGTTGAGCTTGTGCAAGGTAACGGCTCACCTCCTCGTCCGTTGCAAACTCTGCCAGGATTGTTGTATTACCCAAAACGCACCTGTAGATACAAAATAAAATAAATAAATAATAAAAAATAAATAAAATAAATATATATATATATATATATATATATATATACACACACATACATACACACACACACACACACACTTTGAAATATTTATATATTTAGTCAAGAAGCTTATAGATTTGTGTACAAGGAAAATATTTAGCTCTATTAGCTCTAAGATTGTCGCACAGCCATATAGCTAACTAAAAGGTAGCATGCTAGTTTTTTTTTTTTTGTGGAATAGAAATTTTAATTTACAAGCTATGTTGGTCACAATGGGCAAAGCATGTGAATTTGTTAACCTTGTGCAGTACCAGAAGCCCCCCGTACTACTGGTGTGCACTGGCTACAGCAATTTATCCACAGATGCCTGAGCACTGCAAAGGCAACATGGGACAATTTTGGTGGGGTAAGTTTTTTTATTTTAAATGTGTAACTCAGCACATGCTGCAGTACCACAGTGCTTTCCAGTACTTTATTGTCAAGACTAAGTATTTTATTCTTATAAGTTTTACAATCAATTAAAAGTTCTTTAACAACCAGCAATTTCCTTACTAACTTACATGTGCAGAGCGCTTTGAGCCTTGGCTGCCTCCTGTTTGGTGCTGTATCGGATCAGGGCTGTGCCCTGGGTGAGGTTGAGATGGAATGTCAACAGGGGACCATGCTGCATGCAGATCGTCCGTAGAGTGGATCCATCGATCTAAACAGGAAATCAGAAAATATTTTTTTAAATCACCACAAATGTGAGGAAGGCTGAACTTTATGGTCAGCAAGTCTCTTTTCAGCTATGTAAAATGTATATACCGGTAGATTGTTTTGGATGGGGCTTTAGTCTGTTTTTGGTATCCGGCAAAACAAACAGCAAAAACTGGAGCAACAACTGCATTGGGAGTCCCATAAATGCTTTTTGTAGTTACCTACCTAAAAAGATCCCAGATTTGCCTAGCTAGAGTGCTGCTTAAAAGACAATATAGCTTAATATTAAATAGAAATTATAGGAATTTAATTTAGCCATAGAGCTATAAACATCTCTCTCAGTAGTAGCTCTGACACTGTGTGGGAGACCCCTCAAACAGAAATGCGAGAAACTTGTCTGTACAGCCGAAACACACACACACACACCTCTCAAAATATCTGTATCTTTAGAAGGTAAGCAAATATACAATAAGATACAAGAAGATATAATGTCCCTTTATGTCTCAGTGCTATCCTGCCTGTAATGCAGGAAATGAAACAAAAAAATAAATAAATATATTTAAAAAGCTGAATGGCAAATTTGGGATATGCCCACTATGTCAAGAGTCCCTAATCTTGCCTGGGTGGGTATATGCTCAGAGAAACTACGTATACGAACAAGCTGAAAGGATAATGGCTGCCCCCCCTTATATATGCACCTGTGGTGTTAGATTTAGCAGGATCAGCCAGTAGCTTGGACGCACAGATCCTCCATCACTCCAAGTAGATGCTGTAAAGAGAGCATGGATAATTACAATGTAAACATCACATTGGCTTTGGTATGAGCTGACATATACTTTCCATTCAGAAACACAGATGGCACATTGAGGTTACATGAGAAGGTATAGCTGCACTACCAATTATAATGCATCTGGTACGAGATTATTTAATAATGCGCATGATATGATGGCTTCCTTTTGCAATTACCATAGTTTGTATCTTATGGTGACCGTCCCATTTAATTCTAGCAGTTTCTACATTCGCAATGTAAAATTCCAATTGAACAAAGAAATGAGAATTTGCTTCTTCTTAGTTAGAACAGTTCACTTTAATTTTCTTTGATTCCTCCCATATAGGTAAATTGTAGCATCAAGTTGGTGCTTTACCTATTATTTAGAGCCCAAGTTTTTCAATGGTGCTTTCACATGATAGCACAGTATGCAAAAAACTGTGTGACACCACAGCCTGCCATTAACTTTAATAGGGACTCAAAAGTTGTCTAACTGTAAACTTACATTCGTAATGCAAGTGAAATAATAGGAGTAAACTAACTTCTGTGAAATGCCCTATTAGTAATAAAATTAAGAATACACGTTTTACCAATTGTGTTTAGCTATTTTTATTTTCTTCTGCAAGAAAAAAAAGTTCACTGCTTACTGCACTAGCAATATGTGCTACTGGTTACACTTCATTTAAAAAAAAACATACATTGACTGAAAGTCTGTTAATTACAACAACAACAAAATATATTACCAGATGCAATTCTGGAGTCTTGTCCCCCCCAACCTCTGACAGATCGGGGGGCTGTGCTGTTCCAGGGGGAGTTGGTGGATTTGGGGTTGTTAGTGAGCCCTGGAGGGGGGCGAGGCAACCCAGGGCTGTTCCTGGACATTGGGTTCTTCCACTTGTTAGAGTGATGTGACGGATTGTGTCCTATAGGGTCTGGTGACCAGGCGGATTTGTAGTCCCCAAACTTTGCTGAGAGTGCTAGGAGCAAGTGACAAAATAAAATTATTGGTGCGTATACAGGCTTGCATTATGCATCACAGAATTCTGGTTCATCCATGCTACAATCCAGATAAATGTTTTGTTCCCCCTAAAACACAACACTTTCAAAGCAAAACAATCCATGAAATATATATATATATATATTTCAAACGTTCCTTGCACACAGACTTAACAAAACAAAAAAGACTGACAGGTACTTCAAACCAGGGGTAGGTAATGTAGATAAATATGAAGAATGGTGAGCACTCACAGTCTTTAGAAGAGTTTAAAACTTGTAAGTTTATTGAAGATTCATTTAAAAGGAGATTGACGTTTCCTCAGGTTCCATAAACTTACAAGTTTTAAACTCTCCTAAAGACCGTAAGTGCTCACCATTCTTCATATCTCTCTCTCTTTCGGTGATGTCTGAAAGCTACATTCATGACCCTCTGCAAGAATGTTGTCTATTTTCTAGCAAACCTGTGTCTTATCTGCACTCATGTCACTTTAACCCCTGTATCACAACTCAACTTTGAATTCTATGTGTCTTGTTGCTCAGAAATGCTTCAGACTTGAGAAAGGGAGATTTCTCCCGAAAGCTTGTCATTAAAAAATTCTGTTAGTTCAATAAAAAAAGGTATTACAAGAAACAAATTGTATCTTTTGTTTTTTTTTTTTTTACATACATACATTTTATATTTCTACCAATTATCCATTATAGATCCACTACAGATGTTTCAACCAATAAAATGTGTGAGCCTGAAATGGTAAGGAAAATATGGCCACACCAATCAAGAGAAGAGTTTTACAAACCAAATGAGTAGGGTAATAAACGGACCAGAAATCTTGTTACACGTATGTCTAGGTTTGTGTGATCTAAAGGTTGGACTCAGCGTGAAAGGCGTGTTCATGTGCCATATGAAAGGCATTTTCAAGTGAATGTACTTTCATTAAAGGGACACTAGTCAACGGAAGCTAAATGTAGTAGTTCTGGTACCTATAGCATGTCTCTGAAGGCTTTACATTGCTGCCTCGTAACACCTTTAATGACAGTCACTAAGATGACCACTAGTCATCTTAGTGACTGCCATTAGAACTTGCAACATACAGTTCAGCGTCTCCACGCTCTGCATGGAAGTGCTGAACATTCCCCATAGAGATGCATTGTAGATGCGCAATAACACTGATGTCGTAAGGATCAATTTAGTCAGCAATGTAGGCAGGGCCAGCTGCAGCGAGACCAGCACGGCAATGAAGTAAAGGTAACTTTAAAACCTTTTTACTCCATTCTGACGGGGCATGGGACCTAAACAGGCAATCTAGTGTTAGGAATACAGGTTTGTATTCTTAACACTATAGTGTTCCTCTAAGCTTGGAGAACTGGCAGGCTCAACAGCCAAGCTGAAAAAGCAACACACAAATACTACATGGCAAACAAGGCAGTACATTCAATATCATGTCTATATACATAGATGCACAGTGATGGTAATTTATAAGTGGTTAATATAAACTATGAATGAATCATGAATGAGAAAATCAGCTATTTTCAAATTTGAAGCTGTGCTAGAAGAACATTATTTGAAAGTATTATCTTTAAGGTTCTTAACAGGTTGAATTATGCCACATTAATCTACATTTATCGGTTTCAACGGTCTGTTATGTATAAACCATAGTAAAGATACCTGAAGTGCTGTGGATATTCTCAGAGGCACTGTAGGGCCAGGCACCAGGTGAAGGCAGCGAGGTGTTGAGGGAAGAATTGGACCCTACAAAAACAAACCAAAGTGCAATAATTTATAATATAAATGACTGTTTACGCAGATGACTACAATAACCAATAATTATTTATATTGCACCAACTTATTCTGTTGTGCTGTACAATAGGTAAAACGAGACATGCAATTAACCCCTTAAGACCGGAGGGCGTACAATTACTCCCTATTTTAGGCGGCTCTAAACGCGGCCAGGCGTAATTGTACGCCCTCCGGTCTTTCATTACTTACCCGGTCGCCGGCGGTCCCACGCCAGCGATCGCGGTGGGGGGGTACTCCCAGGGAGCCCCCTGCGGCAGATCTTCACTCCAGCAGCCCCCCCGGCCATGTGAGAGTGAGGTCCTTGCGAGGAGCTCACAATCACATGGCCGAGATAGCTGGCTGCAGCATTGCAAGCAGGGGGGCTGCCTGTAATGACAGGTGGTCCCCCTGCAGACTGAAAATAAAAATAAAATAAATTTAAAAGTGTAAAAAAAAAAGGAATACTTAAATCATATATATATATATATATATATATATATATATATATATATATACACACATATATATATACACACACACACTGTCTAGGTGTATTTTACTATTAATATATATAATTATATATATTAATATCAAATTACACGTAGACTGATACTGATTAAATATATATAATTTTGTTATATATATTTATATAATATAAAAACATTAAATATGTAAAAGTTAAAAAATAAAATAAAAAAATGTAAAAAAATAATTAAAAAATATATAGATGTGTGTTATTTCGTTCTAACTGTATTGTGATATTAATATATATATATATTTATATCAAAATACACGTAGAACGAAATATATATATATCTACATACATAAATATATACGTATATATCACTATATATACTGATATATAAATAAAAATATTTTTACAAAATTATATATATATATATATATATATATATATACACACACACACACACACAGATTCATATACGTATATATATATACATATATATATATACATATATATATATACATATATATATATACATACACACATACATATATATATATACATACACACATACATATATATATATACACACACACACACACACATATATACATATATTAATTCTACATATATATTTATGTAATATTTTTACATAATTAGGTATCTTAATTACAATTAGCGGGACCTGCCTGACAACCCATGCCGAAAGCAAAGGGAATTTTATTTGCTAGCACTATATTTAACCCTATAACTTACCAAGACACCATAAAACCTGTACACGGGGGGTACTGTTCTACTCGGGAGACTTCGCTGAACACAAATATTAGTGTTTCAAAACAGTAAAGTGTATTACAACGATGATATCGCCAATAAAAGTGACGTTTTTTGCCTTTTTCATGCACAAACAGCATTTACACGGACGATATTATTGCTGTGATACTTTTTACTGTTTTGAAACATGTACAGGTTTTATGGTGTTTTCAAAAGTTACAGTGTCAAATATAAGGCTTGCGTTTCATTTTTTTCCACATTAAAATTCGCCAGATTGGTTACGGTGCCTTTGAGACCCTTTGGTAGCCCAAGAATGAAAATTACCCCTATGATGGCATACCATTTGCAATAGTAGACAATCAAAGGTATTGCAAACGGGGTATGTCCAGTCTTTTTTAGTAGCCACTTAGTCACAAACACTGGCCAAAATTGGTGTTTTTTGCATTTTCAAACAAATACTAACGCTAACTTTGGCCAGTGTTTGTGGCCAAATGGCTACTAAAAAAGACTGGACATACCCCATTTGCAATACCTTGGGTTGTCTACTATTGCAAATGGTATGCCATTATGGGTGTAAATTTCATTCCTGGGCTACTATAAAGTCCCAAAGGCAACGTAACCAATCTGGCGAATTTCAATTTCAAATGTAACGTGCTATATTTGACCCTGTAACTTCCCAAAACCTGTACATAGGGGGTACTGTTTTACACGTGAGACTTTGCTGAATACAAATATGTGTATTTTAAAGCAGTAAAAGCAAACAGTATTATGACATTGACAGTTAAAATGTCATGTAGAACTAAAAAAAAAAACAACAAAAATCTTATTTTCTCCCATTTTTTTCATATTAAATTATTTTTCATAGCTAAATATTTGATATTAAATGAAAGCCCTGTTTCCCCTGAATAAAATGATATATAATAAGTGTGGGTGCATTTAATATGAAAGAGGTGAATTACGGTTGGACAGACATGTAGCGCAAATGCCAGGTTTTGTTTACATTTTGTTTCGTTCACAACGTGTACATTTGGCTCCGTCCTTAAGGGGTTAATTCTAACAAAACACGTTTGAAATGCAGGAGGAGTGGGTGAACAGGGCACTTCTCAAATAAGCTTACAATCTAATTCAATCATTTACTGTTAAAACTGTAGCCAAGAAAAAGTCCAATTGCTTGCAGAAACTTGCCTGTGGGGGTGTCCTGCAGTAGCTGGTGGTCAGTATCTACGATGGGAGATGGGGCGGGACCCCCTAGCACACTGCCAGGGGTAGCATACGGATCTGATTCTGGATCAATATTTTGGATCCCTTTCCATGGCACACCAGGCTGAAATTCTACATGGTGGAAAGAAGGAGCATAACATTTTTCATTACAAATCTTTTTCTTTTAAAAAGAGGAAATAATATATCATTGTGAAGTATCCAAAAACAAGGTTTTAAATGTGTATGTGCATGTGCATGTAAATATATGATGAGAACTTTCCATAAAACTGTAGTGTTAAAGGGACACTCCAGGAACCAATAAGAATTTTATACATTTATAGCATATTGCCTTAGGTGTGTTTTTTGCATTTTGTGTAGTTTTGAAGGGAGAAAAAAGGCTTAGCAGCATTAAATTCTGCAACCTTTCTTCCATTGTTCTATCCCCATTCTAAAATATTCATGTTACAGTACCTGGTAAGGGATTTTACAGCTCTGTCTGAGCCAAACTAACTATAAGACGATTGCCTAGGCCTCAAGCTCAGAGTACCCTGCCCGAACCTAGAGCTCCAGTTCTGTTCGGACAGAGTGAAGGGGCTCTGTCTAAACTGGCAGGAAGCTTGATAGAGCTCTTTGCGGGAAACATTGTGGCTGGCACCTCAGGTGGAGATCATTTTAGAGCTCCCTCACAGTCTCTGTGCTCAGTCAATGACCCAGAGTGATTGCCGCAGCACACAATCATTGTGCAGTGCCAGGGGCCTGCAAGGGAGCACTTATAGCGATCTGCACCCAAAAGAGGTGCAGAGTGCAACACTCGCTTAAAAAAGTAAAGGAGGAGGGGAGGGTGTGCGCACAGAATCAGGCAAAATGATCTATTGATCTTACTGCCCTTTCAGAGAGCAGCCCCTTCACAAACAGAGCGCTGGCAATAGCACTATTTAGTTATTAAGAAAGGTGGAGCTTGGAGCTCTGGCTGTTTATCAAGTGGTATCCTTGTTCAACACTGTGTACCCCTCCCTTCTGTCAGTGGCAGAACACTATGTGTTCCCTTGTAGTCCCCGGCACTTCTCATTAACTCAGTGTGCCGCAGCCAGTGCTCTGAATCATTGACTGACTGCGGAGATCGCAATGGAGCTCTTAAAATGATCTGCACCAGATAAAGGGGCAGACTACAAAAGATTAGGTTAATTCCAGCATGTAATACAAGGAAATGCTGGTATAGGCAGAAAACCTATAGGCTTTTCATAGTCTGAAGTCACCTGGAGGCCAGCTGGCATTGATTGATTTACTTCCAATTTTGCTTGAAGGTGGGGATTTGGCAGGTAACCAGCTCTCACTGGCTGGCCCACCATGCAATCCAACAGATTCCCCAGACATCATGTCAAACTGGTTGTAAGGAGAACCACCACGATTCTTTACAGGAGGGGGGATAGAGCCTGGAGACAAAAAGGAAATGATTAACATACTCATTAAATATTAACTGAAGATAATTGACAGTCGCATGCTATGCTAGCTCTCTCACAATACTGAATATAACTCTTGTTTCTAGCCTAATTTACCTGGCTTATCGGCTTGGTGGAGATCCTGCATATTGCTAAAGAGACGGTGCATCTCTTGCTGACTGAAAGCAGCCTGGTCTGGCCCAAGCACAGGGAGACTGCAGCTCCCAGGATTTACAGCCTAGGCCACGACAGATGTACACACTTGGGAGGCGGCCGCTCCCCAGCACCCGATCGTACAAGCACTTGATCGTGTACTAGGTCCTGTGCCCCCACCCTCTGGACCAGTGAGGGTTATCCTGGTCCCCGCGGGAGAGATCTTGCCATCTAAAGTGTGCCTCACTATTGCGGTGTACGTGGGCATGATCCAAGAGGGCACCGGAGCAGCATGTACCAACACAAGGCCCACTCCAAGACCATCTCACAGAAGTGTTTGACCGGCTGTTTGCTAAATTCTGGGCCAAGATACAGCGAAGATCATCTCTTAAGGCACAAGTCACTCACCTGGAGCAGGAGAAGTGGAGTCAGCAAACTCTGAGGCATTGGACACCCACACCGGGCAAGACTGCTGCACAACCCAGAACCACGCTCCTAAAAGTCACACCTGGGCGAAGGAAACTCCACTCACACCGTCCACACCTGAATGGGACGTCTCACCGTCGGGTCCTCCTTCAAACCCCATGTGGGTGACTG
>OW240919.1:93508954-93674736 GCA_933207985.1 Pelobates cultripes | reverse complement strand
AAAGTGCCCCCTCGGCTGGCACTTTTATGCATTTGTGATCCTGTTTGCCTCCAACCATCTTGGGATGCTTGGAGGCATTATGTGATTTTCACAACCTCTGCTCATTTTAAAGCCAAAATGTAATTATTTTGGTGATGCAACTATTTCTGCTACCCGTTACTGACACACCATTAGTATAGATATACACATCTAATGTTCTATGAGGTGCTCTATAATAGATCATTTTTACCGAGTGCTAAGAGTTTCTGCAGTTTTGCATGATGTCTGTGAATGCTACATGAAATATAAAATAAGGAGTAATGTTCCCAAGAGCTTACAGTCTACAGACAGCCACAGCAAGACTGATGCTGGAATTGAAAAAATATTTTATGTGCAAAATAAATTTCAGTGTACAATCAATTAAAATACATCATACTATTTACTGGGTTTTTTTCCCCTTTCAATCAAATAATTTAAAATATAAGCAAAATAGTTGGATTTTATTATCTATGAAGAAAATATCCAATTTTCATTAGCTCAGAAATGCATACTCTAAGGGGAAAAATAATATTCTTGCTATGTTTGTTATAAGTAGCACAATACAAATAAAATTATTTTGCAGTCTTGTATGAAGACTAAATGTTTTTTCAATAATAACAATACATTTTCTGTGTATAGACTCTGTTGGTTTTTGGTTTCTTAGAACCTGTTACTTGTGATAATTACTAACCTTGGATTCTGTACTTGAACATAGTTTTTTGGAACATATCCCTCGCTTCCCCGGAGCTCTGCTTTATACCAATTATCATCAGAGTCTAGAATCTGTAAGGGAAAATAAAGTTTTCAGTTTGTACATGGCAAAGTTTGTTACTGTTAATTATAGGTATAACATGCATAAATGTATCTTTGATCGTGATTGCTTTGCAGTGTATGTAATACACACACACACACACACACACACACAAACACAAACACAAACACAAATATAAAAGCTTTTATTTGAAGTCTGAACAAATATCTATCTTCATGCTGCAACATTAGAAAATTGGTAGTGTGAAAGTGTTTTGTCGTGCAAATATATCTCAGGGTGAAGTCATATTCTGCTTGACTAAATGTGTTGGGCACCAACTGCAGCATTTATATGATGAAGATAAGAGTTTGGATGTTCTTTTATGCTTTCTATACTTAAACCAAATTTCCACTTCATTATATTAACCCCTTAAGGACCAAACCTCTGGAATAAAAGGGAATCATGACATGTCACACATGTCATGTGTCCTTAAGGGGTTAAGGGCCTTTTCAAAGTGTGAGTGTGATTTTGTTTTTTAATAAAACCGTCTTTGTTTGGCAATCTTACATTATTACACAATATTATGTATGCTTTTATTTATGTTATATTGATATGCAACTGCCATGTTTTAAGCAATAACATTGGAAGATACTCAACTACATCTGAGAAACGTGCCTTCAATATCCGACATTTATTCACTCTGTAAGTGCATCCTGTTTGATGTATTCATTGTTTTCACACAGTGGAGCAAAGCGTTTTCTGGAGGGGAGCGATATTTTGGGGAAGTATTTATCCTTTATTTAAGCATGTGTTTTAACTGTTTAATTTCTCGTTAAGAAACATGGCAATTGTGTCATCACTCACAAATTCTCCAAATTCTCTTCTTCATTTTATGCACAGCCATCTTCACATGCTATTTAGGTTGCACTTATGATTAAGTATTGTTATGTACTAACACTCTATTTTCCTTTCTGAGCACGTTTCCTGTACACAACAAAATATACCGTAAATAAAAGGTCAAAAGTTGCACCTGCTTAATTATCAGATGAAATTTAGTTTACCATTTGAATTTTATAGCATATTGCTAGGTTGTATAATATGAATTTTTATGATGTGGAAATGCCTTTTCTGAATGACAGGATAAACTGAATTATGGAATGTATAGTCTTTTTCCTATTGAGACTGGCACTTTATGAATAAATTACGGTATTTTAGCACCCCCCCCCCCCTTAATATCCAGATCATCATTTTTACTGAAGAACATCATACATCATACATAAGTTGAGCAACATTAATATGAATAATTAAAGGACCACTATTGGCACCCAGACCACTTCAGCTCACAGTGAGAAGACGCTGGTCGTCCATAGGAAAGCATTGAGTAATGCTTTCCTGTGGGCAGTTTGAATGCGCGCGCTGCTCTTGCCACGCATGTGGAGCTGATGTCGGCAGGAGGAGGAGAGGTCACCAGTGCCGAGGGAGCCCAGCGCAGGAGAAAGGTAAGTGGCTGAAGGGGTTTTAACGGGAGGGGGGCCCTGAGGGTGGGGGGACAAGTTTGTTTTCCTGGCACTAAAGTGGTCCTTTAAGAGAGGTCCATGAGGAAGGGATGTAATTTTCCAGGTTGGGTGAGATATGTTGGGTATAGAAAGTAAAAGTTTATTTGAATTAAGGAGGGAGAGCAGGAATATGTACTAGTGACCTGGAGTTCTAAGAGTAAGCCATGGTGAGTAAGGGTGCAATGTTGGAGTTATCTCTCTGTAATGCCACAATTGCAAGAGTCTGAGTATATTCTCAAATGATCTATTCTAGGGTGGATACCCCAGGTGAAGCCAGAGCCTAGTTTTGAATCTTGCAATAGGGAATGTTGGATAACTCTTGGCACCACTAATAAGAGCAGGCTGGAAACACAAGGCTAGTGATTCCAACTCTCAGCTGTCACACCATGCCCTCTGCTTCCTAGTCACTCTGCACCACCATATTTTATTATAACAATGCTGTATGCTTAAATTATTCTGCATTATTTGCCCAGCCATGTTTACCTCTTTAGTGTAAAATTGGTTTATGAATGATTAAAATAAAATGATTTGGAAACATTGTGTGCAGATGTTTTAGTAGACAAAGGAGGGTCACTTGTAGAAAAACACAGGTCGCGAGAATAACAACAATGTTTATGTTTTGCTTGTCTGATCAGCACACACAGGTTCTCTTTTGTGGCCTAAGATAACTATAAACGGCAGGATACAAAAAAACCTATTAAGAAATCTTCCCTGAGCAGTGAATCACAGCAAGGCCAGTTTATCTATATCCTCCATGGATTACATAAAGGTTTCTCTCTCTGTTAATTGACAGAAGGTTTCAGTGCTTGGATAGAGAGGCAAGGAACTGGCAGTGTCATTAAATCTCTCCAGCTATACACAGCTCTGCTTTCATGGGAAAATGGGGTGCAAAAGGGTATACAACCTAAAATGTAATTTATTTATAACGTTTTACAGAAAAAAAAACAATCCCAAACTCTATTTTGTCAAGGGACGATGGAGCCTGTTACTGAACGACTCTTTGTCTGTACAATGCAGGCAAAACGATATGAATATGCACTATAGCTATGTTATCTATAATATAATATATTAGTGATTTTTTGTTATGGGGTTTTATCAGCATGTTCATATATAAACTGAGATGGTGCTTGATAACTCCAGGCATCAGTACTCTGTAGAATGATATAAACTTCCTACTTGAGGACAGCCAATCTGTATTTACTATTCTGTAACCAACTGACTGACTGCCCTAAAGGTTTGCTATTGACCTATCCTCAATTATAGTGATATCTTAAAAGCCTTGCTGTTGGGTTTTATTGAGTGGGCTTCAGCACATTTAAACAATTCATAAAATGATTGTTAAATGAGCGAACAATATCAGTGTTACTAGATTGTAGTAATTGTGCACATCCAATTATTGTCCCTTGACACACTATACCAGTGATGGCGAATGTGTGCCACAGGTGGCACGCCGGGCTTTTTCTGTGGGCACGCGGCCATAGGTTCGCCATCAATGCAGAGTAGGCACCTGCCTGCCCAAAATGGCAGGCGCCTACTCTGCTTCCGTGTCGGGAGGCAGGGGGAGGGATCTGTGAAGCAGCTCCCCTGTCCTCCCGCGAGCAAGCTGTGTGGAGCATTGCTGCGCGTTACCATGGCAACGCTCCACACAACATCGCGCGGGAGGACAGGGGAGCTGCTTCACAGATCCCTCCCCCTGCCTCCTGACACGGAAGCAGTGCTTGCCACCACCGGACCACCAGGGATGGCTGTGTGTCCCCCCTCCCCTCCTTCATTATACTTAGCATACTTTTTTTTTAAACACCTTTACCCCAGCCCCCCACACACAGCACTCCTACCCCCCCACAGCACCCTTCCCCCCAGCTCCCCTTCCCCCCAGCTCTCCTACCCCCACAGCACCCCTACTCCCCCACACACAGTACCCCTACATCCCCAAACAGTGTACACCTCCCCACCCCTACCCCTCATACACACACAGCACCCCTCATACACACACACACACACACACACACACACAGCAACCCTCACACACACACACAGCAACCATCACACACACTCACACACACAGCAACCCTCAGACAACCTTCAGACACACACAGCACCCCTCACACACAGCACCCCACACACAAACACATACACTACACCCCTCAATGCAGTATGTGTGTGTATTCAGCAGTCTGTGCGTGTGCGTGTATTCAGCAGTCTGTGTGTGTGTGTGCATGTATTCAGCAGTCTGTGTGTATTCAGCAGTCTGTGTGTGTGTGTACTCAGCAGTGTGTGTATTCAGCGGACTGTGTGTGTGTATTCAGCAGTCTGTGTGTGTGTACTCAGCAGTCTGTCTGTATGTGTATTCAGCAGACTGTGTGTGTGTTTTCATCAGTCTCTGTATTCAGCAGTCTTGTGTGTATGTATTCAGCAGTCTGTGTGTGTATGTATTGCATTTGTTGGAGATACTAATAAATATAAGCTTAATTTTATATATTTATATCATTATTTAAAATTTGTATCATTGGACTCTCTGTTGTTGTGTTCTTTTAAAACAAAAGTTGTTAATTAGTTTGGACAACAGTACGAGTTGTTTTTTCTAAACGTAAACCTCAGTATTGAGGTTTAATTGCCGTGTTGGCACTTTAAGGGAAAAAAAGTTGGCATGTATTGCAGTTTGGGCACTCGGGCTCAAAAAGGTTCGCCATCACTGCACTATACCTTAGGGCCACAGCCATATTATGCACCACAGTGACACACCCATACACTTTCTAAACGTTTGCACAGATATTAACCGTCCTACAGATATGGATCATGCACATTGTATAAATTCCTTGTATTATTGGTCTTCTCATTTTTAATTTTTTTTATTCTTTATGTTTGATGTGCATGAGGTGTACAAGATAGTTGAGACAGAATTGCAAGAGTATGGTTTACGGTATTAATCAAGTAGCATATGTTATAAAGGCTGCACATTTTTTTTTAGAGATAGTCTGAACAACTTAAATTGTTTGGCAAGAAGAATTAAACGGTTAGGAATAAAATGTATATTATCAAAAGCTTGCCATAGCGATAGGAGACCCCAAAGCCCCCACACACACATAACCAGGAGAATATTATTACTAGGTTGTCTGGATGTTTAAGACATAGAGAGGTATCCCCATAGAGAGAGCACCCAACTCCCACTACCGGCAGGACACAGTCCCCTTCATCAGGCAGATGCCCATTAGCAGTCCTATGTGATATCAGCCAGCCACAGTTCGGAACCAGAGTAGGTTCGCTGCATGATCTTGTGGAGAGAAATGAGTGCAGCATAAGGCGGCCATCCTCTCCATGGGTTGCGTGACCGGCTCCGCCGCCATCTTTATTCCGCATAGCTCCTGACTCAGGTAGCTGATAGTAGCTGGTGGTTGGGCCCCTGGGTGGACTGGGATAACCCCCACTGGTCCAAAAGGGGGGAATCAGAGCCGGCGCCACTTAGGCTGACATGGTCTGGCTCATGACAGGCAGAACAGCACAGCAATGGCCGCCTGCCACACTGACCACCTGAGTAGGCCTCTGCCTCCATCCTCATATTTCTACCCTCAGGGGGCCAAAATGCTGAGTTTTGGGCCAAGCTCCAGAACCAGCACCTCGTAGTGCATGTCGCCTTGGCGTTTAAAGAATGGTTATATTGCTTTTTTGGAGCATAAAGCTTATGAATTGAGTGAGCTGTTCTTCCATACGACAAGTCAGCATGGTGGTGCTTCCCCGCCCCCTGGTCTTCTCATTTTGACTCAATCTCGGGGTTGTGGAACAGCGCTAAATAATAACACTAGACTATATAAAGGCAGAACTTCTGAGAATAGGGTATTCCCTCAGGGACCCTATAGGTAGTAGAAACAAAGAAAAGCAAAAAATAGCATGCGTCAAAAAAATTAAATAAAAAAAAAGTACGGTAGGTGTCAGGATCCTATCCTGACAACTCAAATAATGTTTATTTTTCTCCAATACCAGTTTCTCACCACTGGTGGCCTCCCCAGCCACTAGTCACCTCAGTCTCTCTCACCTGCATAGCATGATGGTCCAAATCTGCTATAAAAGGCCACACCTGACAAAACCAACTTGCCTTTACAATGAGAGAAGTAATTGTTCTGAACCTGACAAGTCTTCTGCTCCTGGTTCATACAGAGAAACCTGCTCAAATCTTTTACTTTGAACCATCTTGATCTATTCATAAAACCTGGTTGTTTCCAGTCTGCTCTTCCCAAAGAAACTTGGCAAAAGAAAACCTGAACACGAATATCGCCCTGCTTTAATTCTTACGGGACTTTTTTTTTTTTTTAATAATTCTTTATTTTATTTGTGCATAGAGAGAACAAACATGTTTGCACTGCCACGACAGCTGGTGCAAGCAAATATATAAACATAGCTTAACATTGGTATGGCAGTTGGAAATTTTTTCCCATTTTTGTTTTGAAAGTCAGAACAAGTTGAGTGTTAAACAAAAAGAGTTACCAGGCTGATCTATGTTCCGCTGGTAGGAGTTAAATAAAGCTTGTTAAGAGTTAAAGGTAAGTCAACTGAAATGAGCCATGCTTACATGCTAGCAATACATTTTATGTGTATTATACTTTTCCATAGGCTGGGTCTATAATCAGATTAATTCTTGGCAGGAGTGCCCGCAGATTGCAATAGTAACAGGCTTAAACGTGTAGCGATGGTTAATCACAGGCTAGGTTGTGGCTGAGGGTGGTGTTGCACTAAGTAAAAATAATGTAACATAACATAGCTTGTCACTGGATTCCAGTAGAAGACATTTGTGGAATATCACTAGTTGTCAATATAACACATGAAAATGTCACTGGTTGCCATTGTAAAACATATGAAAAATTTCACTGGTTGCCAGTTAAAAACAAATAAAGGAGATCATTGTTTGCCAGTATTAGACATGTTAGGGATATCTCCTTGACAATATAGAACATGGGAAAGATACCCCTGTTTAATACGACCCTAGTCCCTTGTGGCTGGCAGAACTTTAGCAGTAACTTGACAATATTGTCTGTCTGGGTATCAACGGCTGGAATATAGTGGTAAGTCCTGAGGGGGGCACGGGTACCTTGCTCGGGAGCATGTGGCACTGTCAGCCAATGCCCCGGCTTGGTAGGTCCGTATCGTCCCTGGGGGTCATCTGTCGCTGTCCTCGCTGCCTCGCCGTGCAGAGTCCCGCATGTCTGGCGTGGATGAGGACATCCAGGCAGTCACTTAAGGCCGCAGTGGTGAGGAGGGAGTTCTTCCCTTGAGCTTGTACCAGGATGAGAGTCTTGTCGCAGCAGGCCTGGCAACCACCTGTTGTCGGCCGCCGTCCATCCTTGGGCCTCACACCAAAGTTCCATCCCATTAGTGCAGAGCCGCGGTGTCTCGGCTGCGGGAATCCTCTCCTGCCCCAGAGCTGTGGGAGAGCTGGCGCTCGTAGGCCACGAGTCTGGGAACCTTCATGATCCATGGTCGGCCCTTTTGGGGTGGTGCGGGGAGTTAGATCGGGTCGCTTGGGTGTTCGTCTTGCCTCTCTCCGCTTGTGTGGCCGGCGCCTCTGGGGTACTCCCCTTCTTGCTCTCAGCTCGGGAGGGCCTAATATGTGAGAATTTGATGCGAGGGTCTTAAAGTTGCCCTGAGGAGGACTCCCATGCTCTCGTCCGCCATTTGCTCTTACCCTCATGGGTGATGTTTGGCAGGGCACTGCGGGCTGTAAGCGTGCCCGTAATTTGGCCCAGAAGCGGTCAAAGATTATTGTGATGGGATCTTTTGCGCAGTCCCCGGTGTCCTCTGCATCCGGAGGTCGCTGTCACTTGTCGGACACTATCGCGTTGGAGTGATCTTCCATCTTGGGCACTCCCTTCCCCTCGTTTCTTATGGAGATCTATGTTTGTCTGTTGGTGCAGGGTTCGGGATAGCCCGCCAGGCAGGGACTGGGATATCCCCCACCGGTCCATGGGGGGGGATGCGTGTTTTGCACTTGCGTGCCGCAGTTGGAATCCGGTGGGATCTGTCCTTCCCCCCTATTTCCACTAGGCCTCATTTTACCGCTGTGGTTCCCGGTCGAGTCAGGCTTCAAGTGGTTGCTTCCCCCAGCTAACAGGCAGGTTTGTGGGGAAATCGCAGCAGTTAATCTCCAGATTTCTGCAGAATTTGGGCCTACGCTGCCGGAGCTCATGCAATGTGCGTCTAGTTAGCTTGCCTTTGTTCTATAGGACATTTAACTAGATCCATCACTATCCATACTTAATTGCCTCTATCATGAGTAACCTTGCTGCAATTATCTATAACTGCATTACTGCCTTCAACCAAAGGCCTCTGATTTGCTAAATGTATATTTAACCTGATTCAATTATGCTTTCATATTCTGTTTATCTCTATTCTATTAAATATTGTTTGCCTCTTAACTATTATTTCTCTTATTGGCTTTTCCTCTCTTGTTACGCCTGTTACCTGATAAGTTACTTGGGGCATATTGCCTAATTCTTTATTTCTCCTGGGGCATATTGTCTCGTTATTATTGACTCGTTATTTCTATAACCACTCCTTCTTCTTTCAATCTATTATCCCATTTGTAGGTTCTCCTTCTTCCTTCTAACCTATTATTTCACTTATAGATTTTCCTCTTACCATTATACTTACCTGTAATCCAGTTTATAGGTTCTGCCTTCTCCCTCTGTCTTTATTGTTCCACTTCCCTCTTTATCCTGTTACTTTTATTGTTTCCTTGTCTAAAAATGTCAAAGATTCAAATTAAAGAACCTCAAGCCAACACCAGCATAGGTCTCCTCTCTGACCTGCTCAGAAACATGACAGTAGGTAAAAAACACTATCAATCAGATAAAAGATATATAAATCCAGATAATGTTACATAGATAAAAACATAGGGTACCAGGTATGAAAACAGTCCCAAAACAGTATTCTCTAAAGCCCCAATTTTTCATGCAGTGGTTTTGGTGAAGGCTTAGTTTCTTGGCAACATGTAAAAGAGAACAAGGAGGAAACCAATTGTGCAATATGCCAGTACAATGAGGTGCACACAATATGTAAGATCACACATAGCAACTCGCGTGTAGTGGAGCTTAAATCAGCTCCAGATAAAACAGCATACAGTGGTGTAAATCCACAATTATAGGGTCTCTCCTTGATATTGTGTCACAGCCAGGGGCGTATTAGCCGCGAGGCAAACAAGGCATTTGCCTTGGGCGGCATTTTTCAGGGGGCGGCAAAAAAGCCGCCCCCAAATGCCCAGGGCAAATGAATAGTTAGCCTCGCGGCTAACAGACATGCCGAGCGGGCGGCGCTGGGCGAGCGGGCGGGCGGCTGGCGAGGGAGCTCTTCCCCTGAGCTGTCTGCTCAGCTCCCTCGCGCACCGCCAGCAGAGTGATGCTGGGAGCCGGAATATGACGTCATAGACCCCCCCCAGCATTCCCAAAGGTAAGGAGGCTGGAGGGGTTAAATAAAAAATAAAAAAACACAAGTGAGTGTGTTAGTGTGTGTATGTATGTTAGTGTGTGTGTGTGTCTGTTAGTGTGTGTGTGTCTGTGTGTGTGTGTCTGTGTGTGTGTGTCTGTGTGTGTGTGTCTGTGTGTGTGTATGTTAGTGTTAGTGTGTGTGTATGTTAGTGTTAGTATGTGAGTCTGTTAGTGTGTGTGAGTCTGTTAGTGTGTGTTTGTGTCTGTCTGTTAGTGTGTGTGTGCCTGTTAGTGTGTGTGTGTGTGTTTGCCTGTTAGTGTGTGTCTGTTAGTGTGTGTGTGTGTCTGTTAGTAAGTGTGTGTGTCTGTTAGCTAGTGAATGCGTATCTGTCAGTGAATGTGTGTGTGTATTTAGAAGGCGGAGCAGGGGGGAAGGGTTGGGTGGCGGTTGCGCGGGTGGGGGAAGCGCGGGGGGGGGTGCCTGAGTTTTGTCCTGCCTAGGGCAGCACAAAACCAGGATACACCACTGGTCACAGCAGGATGATATGGGTTGAGTTGTCTAGAAAAAGTGTGTAGACTAATATATGATTGGTTGGATGCAGGGACATCACAAAAGTTGGCTTCAAACACACTCATTTCTAATGATGAGAATGTATTGGAAAACCATTGGGCAAGCAAGATAGACTAACAAATGGGGCCTTTAGGAAACGTTGTGTAGAGGTGGCCCAGGTCAAACCATTTGTGGAAAGTGCTAAACCACTCTTTCCACCAATAGAACAGAGGTTTATCCCAGAGATCAAACATACCAAGTTTCCAAATATGGATATTATATTACAGATAAAAATGGAATAGGAACATGTATGTTCCTATTCCATTTTTATCTGAGCAACAGGGTTTGAGCAACTCAACAGGCATGTATATAATAACATCCTAGAGGGTATGTATATTAGAGGGTATGTATATTTGTTGTGGTAGCATAACATCTGTGCTAGATAAATGGGTTTGAGCAACTCAACAGGCATGTATATAATAACATCCTACATGGAGAAAGCAATAAATATTATTTAAAGCACAATGCACCTGTCGCATATGGCACGTTTTTAATCTTTCAAGATTCTTTTCTTTCAGGAAGTGTTCCGGAGGATTGGAGGAAGGCAGATGTGGTTCCTATATTCAAAAAGGGTTCAAAATCCTTGCCTGGAAATTATAGACCTGTGAGCTTAACTTCTGTGGCTGGTAAAATATTTGAAAGTTTATTAAGGGATAATATTCAAGAATTCCTTGAGAAGAACATGGTTATCAGCAAAAATCAGCATGGTTTTATGAAGCACAGGTCATGTCAAACTAACTTGATTGCGTTCTACGAAGAAGTAAGTAGAAGTATAGATCAGGGTGTTGCCGTGGATGTGATCTTTTTGGATTTTGCCAAGGCATTTGATACAGTTCCACACAATAGATTAGTGTTCAAACTCAAGGAAATCGGTCTAGATGAAAATGCTTGTTCTTGGGTAGAACATTGGCTTAAAAACAGAGTACAAAGAGTTGTCATTAATGGTAAATTTTCAAGCTGGACAGAGGTGGCAAGTGGTGTCCCTCAGGGGTCTGTTCTGGGACCCCTTCTATTTAACATGTTTATAAATGATCTTGAAGACCGCATTGAAAGTCATGTTTCAGTGTTTGCAGATGACACAAAACTTTGTAAAACAATACAATGTGAGCAAGATATTACTTTGCTGCAGAGGGATTTAGATAGACTGGGAGACTGGGCACTCAAATGGCAGATGAAATTTAATGTTGAAAAATGCAAAGTTATGCACTTCGGCGTAAAGAATACACAAGCAACGTATACCCTTAATGGAAGCGAATTAGGGATAACAACACATGAAAAGGACTTGGGAATTGTTATAGACAACAAACTATGCAACAATGTGCAATGTCAATCAGCAGTGGCCAAGGCCAGTAAGGTATTGTCATGCATGAAAAAGGGCATTCATTCTCGGGACAAGAATATAATTTTGCCTCTTTATAAATCACTGGTAAGACCCATATTGAATATGCTGTGCAATTTTGGGCACCTGTTCTAAAGAAGGATATTATGGCACTAGAAAAAGTGCAGAGGCGGGCTACAAAATTAATAAAAGGAATGGAACATATCGGCTATGAAGAAAGGTTAACAAATTTAAACCTATTTAGTTTAGAAAAACGTCGCCTGAGAGGGGATATGATAACATTATACAAATATATTCGGGGCCAATACAAACCATTGTGTGGAAATCTATTCACAAACCGGACTTTACATAGGACACGAGGCCATGCGTTTAGACTGGAAGAAAGAAGATTTCGTCTAAGGCAAAGGAAAGGTTTTTTTACTGTAAGAACAATCAGGATGTGGAATTCTCTGCCTGAGGAAGTGGTTTTATCAGAGTCCATACAGATGTTCAAACGGCTACTAGATGCATACTTGCAAGAACAGAATATTCAAGGATATAATCTTTCAATGTAGGGTAATAACTGCTTGATCCAAGGATAAATCTGACTGCCATTCTGGGGTCAAGAAGGAATTTTTTTCCTAGCTTGTTGCAAAATTGTGCTTCAAACTGGGTTTTTTTGCCTTCTTTTGGATCAACAGCAAAAAACAAATGTGAGGAAGGCTGAACTTGATGGACGCAAGTCTCTTTTCAGCTATGTAATTATGTAACTATGTAACTATGTAAGTTGACATAGAGCAGCCTAAATGGTAAATGTGGCAACACAAGATGATCGATAAGGTAGGGGGGCCTAATCAAATTAATTATATTCAGATGTTTTCAAGATCCAATAGATTTGATCTGGAAGAAACTAACAATAACATTTTCTATGCTTCTTTGTTTTTGTTTTAAAGAGAAGATGATAGCAGACAATGACAAGAACATAAAGTAAGATGGAAAAAGGAGGGGGTGGGGGGGTGCCACATATATGTTCAGCAGAGCATTATTAGAGACAGAGCATTTAATATCATTGGTGAAGCTGGCATGGATGTGAAATGACAGTGCAAGTGCTTCAAGGGAAAACAACAGTGCACCCACAAACGATCCAAATGGCAGCTCTTCAGAGCGCTGTAAAATTTGCTATAAAGACATAATGCAGTTGCAAAGCATAAATAGATAACACGCTCATTCTTTTTAAAACACACTAGCAGGGATTTCTGGTTAGTTTCCACTCTATGTCAGAATGTTATTCAGTACAGAAGAAATGACAAATGTTTGTATGTAAAAAGAGAGAAGTGCCAAGTGTTTGTGGCACTTTGTATTGAGGATGATAAAATTAGAGGGTATGTATATTTGTTGTGGTAGCATAACATCTGTGCTAGATAAATGGGTTTGAGCAACTCAACAGGCATGTATATAATAACATCCTACATGGAGAAAGCAATAGATATTATTTAAAGCACAATGCACCTGTCGCATATGGCACGTTTTAAAAAATATGCTGTTTATCCTGTCTTTGTTTCTTTAGAACCAACATGGAGGGGGCAAGCATTTGGCCGGTAGAGCTTTCGGAGAACTGTATACATAGAATATTTTAAAGGGTAGGTTTGATTAAACACTTACAAGTGTTGCGGTGTGTACTAGAAAATGTTATTGTGTCATATTTTAATAAATTTGTACAATAAGAAGGATTCAGGGATATTATGGATTGTAAGCAACATACTAAACCACAATAAAGCCACCCTTACCCTCTCCAGCCACCCTAACCCTGCCACAGCCCCCCTCACCCTGTGAAAGCCGCCTCCACTCTGAAGTAGAGGTCTGATTGCAATTAAGGGGGTGCTGCCTGCCTTTGATTTTTATATAATTTCAACAAAAGGTTTTATATAATTTCAATAAAGGTTTTATATAATTTCAATAAAGGTCAAATAAAGATTTTAAGTTTATTACAGCCTCCAGACATCACATGCTTATTCTGATAAGCCTTCAAAGTCAGAGCAGACTTATTTGCTCTGCGTTTGTGAGTGTTTCTTTCTCCCTTATTCCATTTTTGCATTTGTTTTACAATGTATGTTTTTTTCTGTTCTTTTTACATGGTATACTCCTTTAGGATTGCTGATAAATACATTGCTGATTGTACCTACTTCATATATATATATATATATTATATGTGAGTGTTATGTTTTTATGAAGGTGCACAATTGTAATATCACTTAAAATTGGCACTGTATTTCACTTTTACAGTGTTTTTTTCTGCATGATTCACTTTATAATTTTGTGCTTTGCACAGTGATCTGCACAGATATATAGCATGTGACTGAAGTGGTTTTATGGAATTCTTGAGTTTTTAATAATTTTGTCTTAAAGACACAGCGCGCTTTATGGTTTGTTTTAAATGTGTCTGATATAGGAGCTAGTGTTGTACTAAATTCTGTATTCTGAAATGTGTTTTTAGTGGTCTAGAGCAGGAAAAGGGGGAAGGAGTGTTCTGCAAAAATTCACTGGGTTGGTTTTGTCACATGCTCCTGTGCAAAGAGATTATGATCCTTATCTAAAATTAAAACGCACTAGAAAGCTCTGCATCATCTAGTTCTCAAATGAAGAAATTGGGGATATTGAAATCAGAGGGGTAACCTAGAGTACCAGGCTTTATAACCGTATGAGCTTAGCCATGTAGGCATTAGGTAAAGACAGAGAGAAGGCAGGACTGGAAGACTTCCCCACTTTTCAGAAACAAGTGAGGGGGAAAAGTATTGTGGTTATTAAAAATGCACTTTGACTTTAAGAGCACAACGTGAATGAGTGTATTACAGAGTCCCACATTAATGTTCAGTCAGGGTATATATGTTTTACACGTCCTCACATTAATATATATGTCTATATTACAGAAGCCGAAAGCAATGGGCAATATGTAGTATTACGTGGTGTGTATGAGTGAATTAAATAAAGGGATTGTTTACAATGTACATGGGATTAGATATGCACACAGTGTATAAATCTGTTAAACGGTTCAGAGAGAGTTTGCGTACATTCAGTGGCTGCCGATAGGTAGAGTTTGTGCTTGTTTTGGCGACCGGTTCCAGCCATAATGATGTTTTCAGTGATGACAGCCAAAGGGCTGAGACGGTAAAATATAAGACCTTTTTATTAAATCGCTTTTGACAATTAAAACTTGGAAAGGCAGCATATCTGAGTGTGCCGGACGATATAAAACATTATTACGTTTATAGATGCATTAAGTCAATCCTTTGAAGTAGGGTCATAAGCATCTGTCAATACAAACAGCAAGCCAGCGTGTATTGTATTGTAGGATTCAGAAGGGCCAGCCCAGATTGACATAACAAATATGTTCAAAAAATGCTGCATATGTACAGATACATAATGGCAATCTGACAGCAGTCATATCAGCAGACATTGAGACAAAATGATTTTAATAATATTACTTGTAAATATGCTTATTGCCATGTGATGATCATTTCATTAAATTCGTAACCCTTTACAATACACACAGAGATTAAAGCAAAGCGTCAAAGCTAAGTAAATGAAGAAACAATTCATGCTAAGTGTATTGATTGACACGATACTGCATTGTGCGGTGATTTAAAAATCCACCACCAGGATATACATGTCGGGAGTAAAACAGATGAACTGCAACTCGACTTTGATTTTGCCGTTTCTAACATCTCCAGAACTCTTAGATTGCATTACCTTCTCTACAATAAATGCAGTCGAAATTTACTGTGGTTATTACAAAAAAATAAATAAAAGAAATTAATAATTGATTTTTTTCCCCCACTTTTATTAAAACACTTTCTGATCAATTTACTACAATTTTGTATGGCCTTGCATCAAATATATGCCCAACTAGCTGGGGTTTTCTACCACTATGCCAGCAAACAAGGTTTCTCTGAAACTGTTTCATATGATATTATAGAAACTGCAATTGCATTAGATATTTACTAGATGGCGTTGCAGTTTCTTAGGCAAAACAGAAATCCTTTATCTAGTGGGACTAGCATAGCCTGGCTACTAGTAATATGTTTTAATGTCCAATTATTGGTGTGAATGGGGCATGTATACTGGGAGGGAGAAACATGATGATGATTTACACTTGAAAAAGTTTGTACATCATATAGACGGACCTCGTTGATGGTGCCTGCAGACTGCCATGAAGAGGTGACTGAAAGAGGCTAATATTAAAAAAAAAACTATGATTGCCCAGCATTTTGTCAGGGTGGATTCCCTGGAAGTAAGACACACTACAGATTGGCACATGGTACAAAAGATATTCTGCCTCCTTGTGGGCAATGGGATTTGTGCAAATTACTTTGTAAATACACTTGTTTGTGAAAGCAATAGTTAGCAGCAATAGTTAAAAGTATATGATTATTTTTTTTAATGCAAATCTACTACATCATATTATATTTATTCCTTGTCTTTATTTTTCTATAGTTTCTGAAATTCTCTAATTGGAGATCTGAAGACACAAGGCTGTAAGGGCCTCTTGGTTGTTTATCCACTATGCCTTATATGCATTAGTATATTTAATATATATGTTGGTGAATCTGTTTTTCGTGCCCTTTAATCACTTTTAGGGTTATTCACTTAGGATCTGAATGGCCCCGTACCAAATAGTTCAAACCAGTCGCTGCTGTACGGGGCAATTTAAAGTGAAAAATATGGACATTGTTCACAGTATGTAACAACGTCCAGAAATGGCTAACCTGGCTCCAAATGGACCTGAATTTAGTTTAGATTTCAGTTGTACTGAGATCTGTCGGACAGTGGAAGTCTGCATAACTAAACTTAAAGTGATATTCCAAACACTATAACAACATATCCTCATTTGTAAAAA
Organism: Pelobates cultripes; assembly: GCA_933207985.1. Taxonomy (NCBI): domain Eukaryota; kingdom Metazoa; phylum Chordata; class Amphibia; order Anura; family Pelobatidae; genus Pelobates; species Pelobates cultripes. Next base: position 93,658,177 of record OW240919.1, on the reverse strand, counting down.
AAAAAAAAACCCTATGTTTTTCTTCCTGTAAAAGTTTGTTTCTAACTTTACGAATCTGAAACAATAGTTCTTCAGTTATAAACCCTTCCCTTTAATGCATTATGTTACAGGATATATCTTCCTACTGCTGTACTGCAGCAAATGTTGGTTAGATTGGAGCTGCCAGTAAGCTGCAGTTATGCGTCTGCTAGCTGCCAGTAAGCTGCAGTTATGCGTCTGCTATCAGCTTTAGCAACAATTCTATTCATCCTTTGCCAGGACTTACAGCACATGCTCATCTCCACTGAAAATAACAATAGCATACGGATTTGCTTTGTCTCTGCCTGGTCCGGACTCATTGCAGATTGCAGGAACTATAAATTTAAAGATTGTATTCTGTGCTCTTGGCCAGCTAAGGTTGAATAATACAGAATCTGCCTAGGCAGAAAGCAATAAGTAATAAATAATTCTTACAGTTGATTTTATTCACTATAGAACTTAAAACAAGAAGATCAAAAGTGAGTATATCTTTTTATTGTAATCATTTAAAGGACCACTATAGACACCCAGACCACTTCAGCTCAATGAAGTGGTCTGGGTGCCAGGTCCATCTAGGATTAACTCTGCCTGCTGTAAACATAGCAGTTTCAGATAAATGTTTATATTAGGGTTAATCCAGCCTCTAGTGGCTGTCTCTTGACAGCCGCTAGAGGCGCTTGCGTGCTTCTCACTGTGCAAATCACAGTAAGATGCCAGCGTCCATAGGAAAGCATTGTAAACTGGCTGAATGCGCGCGCGGATTGACATCGCTATGGAGGAGGAGAGGAGGAGGAGAGCTCCCCGCCCGGCGCTGGAGAAAGGTAAGATTTTAACCCCTTCCTCTCCCCAGAGCCTGGCGGGAGAGGGACCCTGAGGTTGGGGGCACCCTCAGGGCACTATAGTGCCAGGAAAACAAGTATGTTTTCCTGGCACTATAGTAGTCCTTTAATATCGGTTATTAAATGGGCATCATGTATTCATAATAAATATCCTTATTTCTAAAACTTGGTTGCATCACATGTACAAATGCAATTAGTGGATTTTCATGTGTTACAAAATACAGAGGAATGATCATAAATACAAAGCAGTTGATACATTTTACCAAGATTACCGATAATTGTTCATCCCTGTATGTGCGTAAATGGCCTGAAACTGCTCAAAAGTACGCATTTAAGCATGCACTTGCCCTGCACTTTAGAGCATATAGTAAAATACATACATATAACCTGCAATAACCACAGTTTTGGAAAGCTGTTGAACAACTGTATAGGCATCACCAACCAACTTTGCAGTAAAACAGTTTGACTACTTACAATGGGCTGCAGTGGTTATGGTGCTTGAAGTGTTCCTTTAAATACGTCCAAAACTGTGACAGTAATATTCAGGACAAAACACACATTACTTACATTAAACAATGCCCCAAATCAATACAATGTAAAATTACAACTTGGTCCCAGTTTGATCTATCATCCAAATGTTATCCTAAAATGTATGGTCTGCCAAAGAACAAATCTAATTTAAACCCAATGATAATAAAATTCGCCAGAAATTCTTATGTTATTTCTTTGACTGCGGGATTGAGATATATACTTATGCTCCAAAAATCCATCTTAGTAAATGTAATGCTCTGTATAATTCAGTATGTTGCTTTGTCCTGCAATAGTGATATAAATACCAAATTCAGAACTACCCCTCCTTCACTGGCCCACAACCATTTTTGTAAAAAGCTGCCTCATTACCCGAATAAACTACTAATTCCAGCTAACCACACCTGTATAATTCAACATATAGTTATAAAAAAATCACTCTCTAATTTTCATTACAAGAAAACATGTTCAGAAATCTCATAGAAAGTTCAAAAGCAAAGCGATAACATATGAGATATCCTCAACCGGTTTGAAGCCCGGAAAAGATCTGCCTGATATTACATAGATAGAAACATAGAATGTGACGGCAGATAAGAAGCATCTAGTCTGCCCAATTTTCTAAATACGTTCATTAGTCCCTGGCCTTATGTTATAGTTAGGATAACCTTATGCCTATCCCACGCATGCTTAAACTCCTTTACTGTGTTAACCTCTACCACTTCAGCTGGAAGGCTATTCCATGCATCCACTACCCTCTCCGTAAAGTAATACTTTAATTATTTTTAAACCTTTGCCCCTCTAATTTAAGACTATTTCCTCTTGTTCTGGTAGTTTTTTTTTTTTTTAAATATAGTCTCCTCCTTTACTCTGTTGATTCTCTTTATGTATTTAAATGTTTCTATCAAATACCCCCGTCTCGTCTTTCCTCCAAGCTATACATGTTATGTTCCTTCAACCTTTCCTGGTAAGTTTTATCCTGCAATCCATGAACCAGTTTAGTAGCCCTTCTCTGAACTCTCTCTAAGGTATCAATATCCTTCTGGAGATACGATCTCCAGTACTGCGTACAATACTCCAAGTGAGGTCTCACCAGTGTTCTGTACAATGGCATGGGCACTTCCCTCTTTCTACTGCTAATACCTCTCCCTATACAACCAAGCATTCTGCTAGCATTTCCTGCTGCTCTATTACATTGTCTGCCTACCTTTAAGTCATCAGAAATAATCACCCCTAAATCCCTTTCCTCAGATGTTGAGGTTAGGACTATAAAATATTCTGTACTCTGCCCTTGGGTTTTTACATCCAAGATGCATTATCTTGCACTTATCCACATTAAATGTCAGTTGCCACCATGTATGATGAACCGTCTTCTGTGCAAGCCACATAGACTCGAGATACAACACACTGATCAGATACTACCGTACGAATGGATACATGCTCTAACCACTATTTTTCCTTCCTGTAAATCCTATGAATAAAATGGTACGAAACGGCTTCTGCTAAAGCCCAAACTCTCAAACCAATGCCCATGCAGAAAATGCGCAAAATGGTCAGCATATACATATAATAGGCTGTACAATAATAGATCGCCATGTCCAAAAACAATAAACCTAAAAAAGAAAATAACTATAATGGGCTGAACCAATGATAATTGTAATATAAATCATGGGGCTACACATCGGTTCCCCTCTGATGAGTTGTGGGCGAAACGCGCGTCAGGGGTCCTCTGTGATTTGCTGTAACAGCTTTGTGTGTGTGTGTTCGACCTGTGGACACCACACAACCCTCTGAATCCCGAGTTATTTTCCTGTTACTGTCTGGGTGGGTGAAGGTTGCTTGATCTTCCTTTCTTCATTGGTTAAATGCAGGCAGGCAGGCATGATATTAGACCTGCACAAAGTATACACATTACTAGTGTTGCACTCATCTGGGCACAACACTATTTATGTAGACAATCGCTTGTGCAAACACATCTATCTCTTTTTGCACATTCTAATACACATCATATTTTTGCTTGGGTCCATTTAAAACCAGCACTATAGATGTGGGACTGAGCACGGAGAGCTCTATTTAGATCGAGCAATAACAGATCAGCTTGTATCCCTGTTTGTAACAGTATGGCCATTTAAACAAACTGCAACATTGTTTTTTGCTGTTAAGACCTAGCAAAGGACACTGAAAACTTTTGAACAGGTCCTCATTGCTCTCATTACTAGATGTAGTGTTACATCTCCTATATCTAGAGATGCCATTTGATGGCAGGATAGCTATACGTGTCATTACCAGTTTTTCTCTCAGTGCTCAGTCCACAGGTAATAGCTCAGCATTTAGGGCTCTTACTTAGTGGGTAGCCCCATTATTTATATTACAATTATCATTGGTTCAGCCCATTGTAGTTATTTTCTTTTATAGGTTTATTGTTTTTGTACATAGTGATCTATTATTGTACAGCCTATTATATGTATATGCTTACCATTTTGCAAATTTTCTGCATGGGCACCTACGTATCTATTTTTAACCTTTATCATAAAAAGTTATATTTTATCTAATTAGGGCAATCAGTTTTCTCTCCGTTTTTTTCTATTTACTACTTTGGTAGTTTAGTATGGGTTAACCCCACTATGAGTGTATCTCTTTAGCTTCCACTCCATACTCTCCTCTAACTCTCAAACCAATGCATTCCATACAGTAAAAAAATAAAGAATAATAAAAAACAATTGTCAGTTGCCACAACTCTGACCATTTTTCTAGTTTACCTAAATCATTTGCCATTTGGCTTATCCCTCCTGGAATATCAACCCTGTTACATATCTTAGTATCTTCAGCAAAAAGACATACCTTACCATCAAGACCTTCTGCAATATCACTAATAAAAATATTAAAGAGAATGGGTCCAAGTACAGATCCCTGTGGTACCCCACTGGTGACAAGCCCAAGCTTCGAATATACTCCATTGACTACAACCCTCTGTGGCCTGTCACTCAGCCACTGCCTTACCCATTCAACAATATTGGAATCCAAACTTAAAGATTGCAGTTTATTGATAAGCCTTTTATGTGCATCAGTGTCAAAAGCCTTACTGAAATCTAGGTAAGCAATGTCTACTGCACCACCCTGATCTATTATTTTAGTTACCCAATCAAAAAAATCAATAGTTTGGCATGATCTCCCTGAAGTAAACCCTGATCTTGAAATCCATGTGATTTTAGATGTTCATCAATCCGATCCTTTAACATGGTTTCCATCACTTTCCCCACTACTGAAGTAAGGCTTACTGGCCTATAGTTGCCCAACTCCTCCCTACTACCTTTCTTGTGAATGGGCACAACATTCGCTAACTTCCAATCTTCTGGGACTACTCCTGTTAACAATGATTGGTTAAATAGATCTGTTAATGGTTTTGCTAGTACACCACTAAGCTCTTTTAATAGCTTTGGGTGTATTCCATCAGGTCCCATTGACTTATTTGTCTTTACTTTTGACATTTGAAATAGAAACTCTTCCTCTGTAAACTCACATGTAACAAATTACTAATTTGTCCTTTTTCCCAACTTAAGCCCCTTTCCTTCATTTTCATCTGTAAATACTGAACAAAAATATTCATTGAGGCAGTCAGCTAGACCTTTATCCTCTTCTACATGCCTTCCTTCTTTTGTTTTTAATTGAACTAATCCTTTTTTTACTTTCCTTTCCTCATTTATGTATCTAAAAAATGTTTTGTCCCCCTTTTTTACTGACTGGGACATTTTCTCTTCTGTGTGTGATTTGGAAGCTCTTATAATTTGCCTAATCTTATAGATCTGTCTATCTTCCTCACTTTGTTTTGTTTTTTTTATAATTACTAAAGACTAACTTTTTGTTTTTTTTTACTATTTTGGCCACATCTGCAGAGTACTACAGTGGTTTCTTTAATTTTTTTGCTTTTACTGACAAGCCTAATGCAATTTTCTGTTGCCTTCAGCAGTGCAACTTTTAAATAATCCCATTTCTCTTGGACTCCATCTAAATTGCTCCAGTCTGATAATGACTCCTTTACACATATTCTAATTTTAGAAAAGTCTGTTTTACTAAAGTCTAAAACATTTTTTTTTTGTGTTGTGTGACTCAGTCACTGTTCTCATATTAAACTACACTGACTGTGGAATATGGATACTGTAAAGTAAAACCTACCTTTCACTACACCCTTTGGCCACTTGTCTCTAACAGGAGATGTCACAGACCCCAAAACAGACAGATCTACTTTAACAGACATGTAGTTGTGAGACAAGAAATATACAATTAAATGTAAAATTTCACACATCTATCCTGGAACTGGGTGGCTCCATCTTAGCTCCCTGTCAATCTTTGTTCTAAGCTCTGCCATTTGCACCTGGCTGTCATCATAGGGAGAGCATACAGAAAATATGAGTAATTAAAAATAGCCAGCCTTTGTGTTTTCGATGAATTTATAGTCTTCCAGGACTATATTTAACCAGGGGCAGTTACTCCTGGGGGACCCAATGCAGCTGCCCTCAAAATGTATTTTTTTCTTCATAGGCCCGTCAGTGCAGCTGGAGGCAAACACACTAAGGAGACCAATCGGTTAGGGCCACCCTGTTGGAATGTGTCAGCAGGGGTCAAATCGGGGCCCTTTAACAGTGCGACAGGGCCCCCAACATGGGAAGAAGTGACAGCCGTGAGTCACTTCCTCCGAGAGCCACGCGAGAGAGAGGAGGAGACAGGAAGGAGGGGGCTGGAGAGCCAGACCCTAACTCCCAACAGCCTCAGGCACCACACTGGACCCGAGAGTAGGCAGCCTCTAGCAAAAGGTAGGAAACTGGAGGATGGGTTTACAAATGTAAATTGTGCATGTCAGTATGTCTGTCTGTGTGTGCCAGTATGTCTTTTAGTGTGTGTGTCTGTCTGTCAGTGTATGTGTCAGTATATCTGTATATGTGTGTGTATCTGTATGTTGTCATTTTGTGTATCTGTGAATCTGCATGTGAGTCAGTGTTTGTATCTGTGTATCTGCATGTTTGTCAGGTTGTGTATCTGTCTGTATGTGTATCGGTGTGTCTGTATCTGCATATGTGTCAGTGTGTGTAAATGTGTCTGTATATCTGCATGTGTATCAGGGTGTATATTTGTGTATCTGCATATGTTTCAGTGTGTGTGTGTGTATCACAGTATGTGTGTGGCAGTGTATGTGTTTACGTGCATACATCTCAACACTACACACAAATACACCCCTGCATTCAAACTTCAACACTACATACAAACACACTCCTACATTGAACTGTCAACACTACATACAAATACACCTCTGTGTTAAAGTATATATTAAATTATATAAGTAACTGCCCCTCGTTAAACACACCTCTGCATTAAATAACCAACACTACACATAAATGCATGCTTGCATTCAAACGTCAACACCACATAAAAAAACAAAAACCCTACATTCACACAAACATACTCCATACAAAAACATGCTGACATTCAAACACACAAACACTGCTTAGTGCTACATACAACCCTGTAAACATGGGAATATTATAGAGCATTGTTGGAGTTGCACAACACAGAGGGACACAGAGGGATCTACCTTTTGGCCACCCTTGTGATAGGGGGCCCCAACAAATTATTGCACCAGGACCCTTTCTACATTAGTTCTGCCACTGCATTGGAGTAGAGGGCAAGATTCCAGGGAGTGATGGGGGGCAGGGATGCAGGGGGCCCAATCAAATGCTCTCCCAGGGTCCTATCAATATTAGAGATGGCCCTGAGCTCATCTGTCAGTCTGGGGTTACTAAATGTGGCCCCAGCTGACAGAAGGGAGCCACAGGTATTGAAGGTATTGACTGATACCTGGCACGTTAGAAGGGATTTAATCTTGATATCACATTGTAGCAATAGGCAGATTAATGCATAAGACTGAAAGCAGTGCTCAATTTAAGCGCTACGTACAGCACATCTGTCAGTCTAGGGCCTCTACAAATGCACCCAGGGAAGTGACGGCTCCCCTTTAATACCAGGATACCCCTACCCCACCAGGTTCTGAGCCACCGACAGGGCTCGAAACCTACCAAACTTACCAAGAACCATATTCACCATTTTCATAACCATCCTACCGGGGAGCCTATTTCCTTTCCTTCAGCTCCCTATCCCGCCGCTGTGACAGAATGGGACAACCCAACCTTCAAAAAACCCAATGAGGGACAAACTCAGCTAGGCAGGCAAGTTAAAAGTGATTTTTCCAAGATGGCTGCCTATTTATATAGCCCAACCCCAAGCCCCAAAACCACCAATCCTTACATGCTTCCTCCTATGCCTGCCTCTGAGGCCTCTCAAGGCCCCTTTCCACTAAGCTGCGCTTTTGCTACATGGGGCTACATTCTAAATAAGATATTTCAACGTTCAATATCTGTTAGAAAGAAACAGAAACTCTACCATAAGAACAGATTAACAAATGTAATGCATCTTTATCCAGTTCTAGGATACGGAACTTGTCTATAAATAACCCTATTACACAGTAAATATTGAGTGGAGTACTTAATGCAGAAATCTATTCTTTGTGATTATGCTTGATTAGCTTGATATTTTGTTATACAGCAGACTCGTTAAAAGCAAGTAAAGTTGCCCTTTATGAGCAGAAGCTGAAGGTAAAATGCGGCTCTAGTGCATTATGGGAAGTGCAGGAGGGTAACAAAAGGTCAATATTTTCCATGTAAATAGCTATTTTTGGTTGGCTGCAAACTGTGATTCCATCCTAGATGGAATAAGCAAACTGCAATGATAATTTCAATAATAATAAAGTCTGGAGTGAGAAATACAATATGCCATATAAAGAAATTAAAGTGTTCTACTAATAACGACTATAATTTGTATGACCATTATAAGCAAAAACAATTCATCTTGCAGATGCAGATCAAAAAGCTGTATGTATCCATTCCATTACCGTAAAATATATACATATACTAATTTCAGTCAGACAAACAAGGCAAACAAATATTATGAGCATAGTGTATCCAAAATGAAAAAAAAAAAACATGCCAGGGTGCAGTAAATGTTTAAATAGGTCAAATAAATACCATTATATTTCTAGAGTATGCAAATAGAGGGACAAACCTGTCAAAGCAGATTGTTGAAGGAACAATCCAAGCACCATAACCACAACTGCCCACTGTAGTGGTTATGGTGAAAGGAATGCCCTTGCATTATCCCAGTGTAATAATATTCCAAACTGTTTGTGAACATTTTGACAGGCTATACGGGTCAGCCAACGAGTGTGGTCTTGTGTCAGGCTGTCTGAATAGCAACACGTAGCTTCTTCTGCAAGATAATATTGGATGCAGCATTGGTGCCCAGATGCACTTAAGTACGTTGGTAAGTAGAAATGCTTTTATGTGTGTGGAATGCCCCTGTAAGGGTATTCTCTGTTCCTTGATCTGAGATTGAAACTTGGCTTCTCAGAGTGACTTTAATTATAATAGAAATATGTATTACCTCCAAATTTCATATAGACACCAGGAAGTGGCCATGCCATTGTCTTAATGGGACTTCTGTACATATCAGCTTACTGCATCCCATAACCCATGTGCTGGTGGGTTAGAGGATACAATATAAAGCTCAGTAACACCAATTACTTTAATTAATGAATATACATGAATGAAAGGTATAGGAAATAAGAGCTGGCAGTGGTATAACTACCATGGTCGAAGTGGTCGCACTCCACGAGGCCCAACCTCAGTGACCCGCATTGACCCATACAGACACACACACTGACCCATACAGACACACACACTGACCCATACAGACTGACATGCACAAACACAAATTCTTCACAAACACACATTGTGATGTCCTATTGACCCTCTTACCTTTTTTTGCATATATGACTTTGCTTCCCTGCGCCTGGCTGCCTTCACTCTGTCTCAGCCCCACCCCAGCTATGCTCCCTCACACTTGTCCCCACATACAGGGCAAGGGGCTGGAGAGAGGAATTGAAGCGCCCTCATGCTGTTGCAGCCATGGCAGTCTTTGTGGGGAGCCTGGCTGAGCACTTGTGTGTGTCTATGTGTGTGAGGAGTTTATGTGTGTGTCTACATGTATGAATGTGTATCTATTATGTCTGTAAGTGTGATTGTGAGTTTGTATCTATTTTATACATGTATTTGTGGCTGTTGGTATGTATTTGTGTGTATGTGCATCTGTGCATGTATGTCAGTATGTATATGTGCATCTGTGAGTGTGTGTCTGTATGTCTACAACTATGAACGTGTGTTTGCTGTGTGTGTCTGTGAGTATGCATCTCTGCACTTGTGTGTGATAGTGAGGTTTTATTATTTGATTCTTCACATCCAAAAGAAAAATCTACATTTGTGGACACAATATTTTGGGAATCTGTGCCATGAAATTCCTGGGACTATATTTCTTAATCCAGCCCTGGTTATAGTGCTTGAAGTCTCACCTTTAATGAGAATGTGCTATATCATAAACCTATCTTTAACAGAACCAGATGTTAGAAAATGCATTTTCAATGTGTATCTTTCCAGGAAAAGCAATGCAAGACAAACCAAGGTTCTATCTACATAAACAATATGTTTTCAATTAATAAACCTGCAATTTGTACTTGCTGTAATATAGGATTACATGACTTACAATATAGTATGCCACTCAAGACACTTTATGTTACACAATAAGCCTTTGATAACCCTTTCTTTTGATTCTTTGTGTATGTGATACTGCTGAATACTTCCATATTCTTGTGTGATGAGAACAAAGGATTCAATTGCTCTATGGAAGAAGTTTTTCTTTATTATTATTTCAGACAGTTTGATAAATAGGCACTATACATCTTAGAGTGGAATGTGAAGTGACTTTTTTGTTAAGTTGCTTTTTTCTCCGCTTGATAAATCTAGGCCTTTGTTGCTTTCTGAGCATCTTAAATAATTAAAGTCAAGTGTCTTTCGAATTGGCAGTGTGACAGATACAGCAGAGCCTGGCCAAGATGTGAGCAATGCAACAAGTCTTGGAGCAGGAGAATCAAAGGAACAAAAATTAAAAACTTGGAAAGACACACTGCTATAAATTACCAAAAGGACTGTTATAAAGGTGCACCACCTTATAAAATACTGTTAACACGGAGTAATTCATAGTAACGGCGCCTACTTAAAGGGGCATCGCAGTCAGCAGAACCACTACAGCTTAATGTCCTTGCAGGGTCAGCAGTGTAAACGTTGCCTTTTCCGAGTAAGAGAGGTGTTTACACTGCTGCCTAAGGCAATCTCAGTTGCTACAGGGGCTTCCTGGGTTTGGTCCTGCACAAATTGCAGGACCAACATTCAGCATGACCATGCTATGCTAGGAGATGCCGAATGCCCCCATAGAGATGCATAAGTTCAATGCATCGTTATAAGATGATAATAACAGTGCAGCACAGCCATTTGCTGCACATGCTCAATAGCCTCCCTATAGTTCCTTAAGGGGAAGCACTGGATTAGTAATCTGGGGATGTGGAACAGCCATAGCAAAAACAGCGAGGCATGAGATGAGAGGAAAGAAAACCATTTCATTTAATCTAGGGAGATTTAGGAATATTCCTAATGCCATAGTGTTCCTTTAATGCACACAAAGCATAATTGTGACTAACTGTATTGAATACAGAATATGTCATGCTACCAGCTTTTCAGATGATGAAAGTGAGACATACAGTATATAGCTGGTGTGCTGTTTCCCCCCTGACAGTTTGGGCTATACCCATGTAACACCATGAGATGCCATGCCTTGTTCAGAGCCAGCTGCACCTCCAGTCATCATTGAAGAGGAGAAAAGAAACTGCAGATAAAACCATAAAAAAACACACACCCTTATCAGTAGTACTTACAGTGCCAACAGATTTTTATCTGGAGAGTTCTGTTCATGCTATCAGCTTCTTCTGCCTAAGTATTTTGAGTAAAGGGAAGAGTAACCAGAGTTGGTTTGAGATAGAAACTAACACTCTAGGTTTTGTGAGACCTGACCACTTGCAATACTACTAAAAGGCAAGAACTACAAAAATACACAGACCTATCTAATGGCAGCTGAATTTATTTCTAATTTGCAGCTAACACGTTACACAAACCGAGAGACGGTTTAAAAATAATTTATACAGACACTTTTCTCTGATGTCACAAAATGATTTGTATTTCGTTAGGATACAGTGTTACATTAGATAATTAGCTTTCTCATTAGATAATTAGATCTACATTAGGCTGATAATAATATAATAGATGCAATGCCTTGGTGGGTTTGTGTTGCAGTAAAGCAAGGACTTGGGTTTATTTTTAACACAGAGAGAATAGTTTCATTTTAAACCTTGTCAATGCCGAAGCAGAGAGAGGCACAGTGTAACACCATAGAGCAGCAATAAACTAAACATTTTTCTTCTTCTCATGAATCAAAAATAATGGAAGTTTTGAATGTGTGATGAGTACAATGAGACAAAGTACAGTATGGTTAACATGTCCATCGTAATATATAGATTGGTAAACAGGATATTTATTTATTATTTATTTATTACTGGTATTTATAAAATGCCAACAGATTCCGCAGAGCTGTACGATTAGTGGAGAACGTACAATATACACAGACAAATACAAAAGGTAGAGAGGGCCACGCCCATAAGCTGAAATATAGCCATTTAAGCTCTTTTATACAAAGTGCATAGCTAGATAGCCCGGGAGCTTACAAATCTAAAGGATACAGTGGGGATTTGAGACAAGAGATACCAGGGGAAATTTGGAAGTATATCATAACCCTATCTTTAACAGAACCAGATGTTAGAAAAAGAGCGTTGCAGCTATTGGTAGAGTATAGAGGGAATGAAGAGGTAAATGAGAGAGAATTTTAAACAGCTGGGGGAGCATTCTATAAATTTAGAGGGAATTTGGGTGGGTGGGTGGGTGGGTTGAGCCGAGTAGAATTGTAGAGGGTATACAACAGCCAATATCACCAGACGACTATGTACTGCAACAAGGAATACAAAGTGCAAGTTTTTATTTAGTAATTTTGGTCTTTATTTTAATATTTCATGAGTCCAATAAAATCAAAGGTAGGGTTTCCAGAGAATAAGGGTGCAGTCAGATTCTGTGGGTGGAGTTTGATGCGGCGCCACCTTCAAACATCACCAGCTTCCACTGCATTACTCACTGGGCAACTGTCATCTCAAAACTATTTTTTAATACAATAATCCTTTTATCAAGCTTTGAAAGGAAATCAGTTAAATAAAGTGTATGTAAAAATAGATAAGGAAAAGCTTCATTTAACTCTACAGCATGTCGGACACCCGACAATCTCTGGCCTACTGAGGATGACGCTGAGGAGAGTCGGCCAATCTCTTTGCTCTCCAGTTCCCGGCTCAGAGTTATCGCCATCCTAACCCCCCCTCTCCATCAGGAACAGTGGAGGATATCCCGGTCCATACTGAACTATCTTGGGCTATTCACTTGGCACTTATCTTGGGTACCAGGTCGTAACCTAGCTGTACATCACTCTTGCTACATGTACAAAATGGCAGCAGCCATACACTATTAGAGCAGACAAACAATAAACGAACAAGAATCCTGCGCATCCAGTATGTGTGCACACCCAGGTGCTACCGCAGTTTATTTGAGGACAAAATCCAAACAGCAAACGTTTCTGGCAACAGCCCTTTCTCAATGCTAATGTCCTAGTAGACAGACTAGTAGAGCAGAGCTTGAGCCCACCTCACAGACCTCAACGTGGCTCCTTAGAATATACCTTGCAATTTTTGATCATGCACAGGCTACCGGGACAGGGCAGCAAGAAGATATGGCAGAAAGACTGCTGCTGGAGCAAAATTGGCCTCCTTGGGGTGATCCTGTCTTAGCGGTGCCACCCACACGGGCCAAGAGCTCCTTGAGGCACAGCCTCATCGCATCAAACACACCTGCGGAGGATCACACACCGACGGTGGCTTTCACCATCTGGATTCCATGAGTTACCCAAAAGAGGGAAAGGCCTTGATACCCAGATGTATCAGAGTCTGTGGTCAACTGATGCTGGGGCTGGAGGGGGCACTGTACTGGAGCCCTGTGGTCACTCACCTGTACTTTTTCAGCCAACTCTGCAGCCTGTGGTACTGACCAGCTGTCTGAGTGCATACTTGTCGAAGGCAGATGCCGTTTCATTTGTAAAGCCTGATATGCAACTTGTTAATATACCTACTACGCTCATCACTGTTAATCTAGTTTATCTTTTATACTCATTCCTATTGTGTATTATAGGTAGTGTGGAGAGGTGATGGTAACTACAGTTGGTTACTTATTGCACTTAACGTATGTTCTAATACTTGCTATTCAAATGTGATTATCTTGTCTAGATAGCCCTCTCTACTACCTAGTTATGACTCTTATTCCTGTCTGGACAGGTTAACTTAGCCCGTATATGTTGAGTTTGACAAGCTTGATTTCTTTGCTTTTATTTTAAAAATGAGGCTGCCTAAAGCAGGAGTTTGCTTTACAATGTATTCTCACTACATACATGACATTTGTTCGTCTGCAATGTCTCCGTTCTCTTTATTCTGTAATGTCCTCTTTCCCGCCTCAATTAAAGAATGATTGCAAATGAAAGCAAAACTATTTCCACACTGGGCAGACGACACACCAAACCCCAATGGCAGCCCTCTCTACCACTATATTCTATATTTCCTTCTTATCCCTATTCCTGCCTCTTCCTATACTTTTGTATTATATACTCTATAAATGTTTTATTTGTATGCAACAGAACTATTGCTGGTGCAGCCAGAGCCGTGTGCTAAGGAGGCCCATTGGGTAGTCCATGCACTTAAGGCCACCCGATGGGTATTGCTGAACCTGGGGCCCAGTCAGGAGCAGTGGCCCTTTATCAGTGCGACTGGGCCCCTAAAGTATTGACAATGCTTAGAGGAAGTGAGAGCAAGTTCCTACCTTCCACATACAGAGGGAACCGCTCAGGAAGCAAGGAGAGAGCTGTTCAAGCCCAACATGCCTCAGCCAGCATCAACTAGGCCCCAAACACAAGAGGTATGTTAACAGGAGGTGGCTACAAATATAAAATGTATGACATGTATGTGTGTATCTATCTATATGTATGTCAGTTTGTATGTGTGTATATCTGTGTGTTAGTGTGTGTATGTGTCAGTGTGGGTACCTGTGTCTCAGTGTGTGTGAATGTGTCAGTGAGTCTATGTGTCAAGGTATGTATGTGTCATTGTGTATATCTGTGTGTCAGTATATGCATGTGTATTTGTGTGTCAATGGGTGTGTAGTTATTAGTAAATGTATCTGTGTGTCAAGTGTGTGTATGTGTCAGTGTGTGTATCTGAGTTTGTGTGTATGCATCAGTGTGTGTATCTGAGTGTGTGTATGTTTCAGTGTGTATCTCAATGTGTGTGAATGTGCCATTGCGTTTATCTGCATATCTGTGTGTATTAATGCGTATGTATATCTGTGTAAGTATGAATGTATGTGTGTATGCGCATACATCCCAGGAAACATCAACACAATATATGTAACACATCAATGCAATCAAACTCAAACATACAAGCACACACCTGTATTAAAATGCTAATATTATTTACAAACATCTCTTCATTCAAACACCAACACTACAAAGTCTACACAGATAGACAACATACAAAAGCACACCTGCATGTAAAAGCCAACACTACACACAATCACATCCCTGCATTCAAAAGAAAATGCGACACACAAGTGCAACACCATTCCAATGGCAGCAGTACATACAAATACACCCGTATATGCACATACATTCTCTTTACAAAAACATGCTTACATTCAAATGCACAAACATAGCTCACAAATACAACCCTGCAAGGATGGGCAAATGATAAATCCATAGATTTCATAGCATAGTAGGAGTTTGACAGATGGGGATCTACCTTTTGGCCACCCTTGTGCACCACGGTCCTCTCTACATTAGTTCCGCAACTGATTGTATGCAATTGCATATGCAAATGCTGTTATCCTAAATTTGGGAAGTTCAATTGCAACATTGCTATTGTACAATTATGATTACTGTGTTAAACTCTATTATAAACTGACAGTTTTTGGTGTACACATGTATGAACACTACTTGTGTTTATTCTCCATTTACTGACCTTAAATATAGAATTTCAAAAAACTAAACAAAGCTATTTCCTTTCAAAACTTGATGAAAGGGTTAATACATATATATATATTTTTTTTTTAGGTGACAGTTGTCCTTTAATAGGTATTGTGACAAAGCTACCACACAGGTCACCAGCTCCGTTCAGTCTCACTGTCTTCCTGTCCAGCTATTTTAAAAAGAAAATTTTATTTTACTTTGTGACACCTAATAAGTCTCTCCACATATTATCAGTTAGCCTTTCCACTGCTATAGTTATAGATGACATAATTGATTGTGTTAACTACACGAGTTTTAAAAAGAATGTGCAATTTTAGTTTGCAAAGGAAACTATACAAAGATAGAATTAACACTAATGATTTCATTTGCTGATTATCTCTGAATGGCAAACACAGACATTCAAGTGATGTGTGAACAGGAGCACATCACACCTTGCATCTCTTACATCTGCAGTGGTTACAATGAGATGCACATAACGTTTCCTGCAAGTTGTGCAGAGTCTGTAAGAGGTGCCTAGGCTTAGTCATCAAGCAGCTGCAGTATTAGTCACAGACCCAAACGGAAGCCACACACAAACCACAATCTTCATGCCTCAGGCACCTCGACTGGCCCAGCAACCAACAGTGCTCCCCATCACCTTGTAGGAACTGTTTTGTCTCCTTTCTATGGTTTTCTCACTTCCTACATCAATTTACTACAGAGGAACTGTCACTTCAGTGGAATGTATACTATTAAATATAAC
Source organism: Pelobates cultripes (assembly GCA_933207985.1). Lineage (NCBI taxonomy): Eukaryota > Metazoa > Chordata > Amphibia > Anura > Pelobatidae > Pelobates > Pelobates cultripes. Next base: position 93,641,902 of record OW240919.1, on the reverse strand, counting down.
AATGTAACTTTTTTTTTTTTTTTATTGCATGTTTTGGGACTGATGTGTACTTTAGTAATTTTTTACTTTTATAAATCTATGCCTAAAAGTGGTTTATGGTATAATCAGTTTATTCCAAGGAGCAGTTCCAATCATCACCTAGATTTAGTGGAACTCCTTTGTAACATTATAGCCGCCTTAACATGGTTGCTTTCAGTGTACACACAGCCTTGTTCTCATTTCTGTTTTTTTTTTTTTTCTTTTGGATTGACACTCGGATTTAGAAATTATGAGCTGGTCAGTTTTTATTCTCGTATATTATCATTGTGTCAATTCCTCAGTAATAAAATAAGTGATTCAAATAATTATAATGCTGAAGGGAATTGATCAAAAATATAGGAAAATGAAAGTGAACGTTTTTATTTGCGGCGATCTTTGTTCTTTTTCACTCCCTCATTCCCTATTTTCACACCCTTTTCCCCTCTTCACCTCAGTTTCCTTTCCCTTTCCATTATCCAAAACTTATTTTAAATCTAATAAAGTGATAAAGTGTAATTCTATTAAAAGTATCTATTACAAAAACGTTGACCACCTGTGTAAAATTTTGAGATAATTCTCAAACAGTGAAATACTATGAATAGGTTTTTTTTTGTCAGACGTAAAGCGGTAACCCATTCATTGGATACATGTTCTGTGCTCAGCTCCCTTTCCCATTTCATAATCCCACAAAGCTTTGTACCCGTTTTGCTCTTATACAATAATTCTATAATCTTAGAAGACAAATTGGAGCCCTTATCTAGGTCATAGAGTTTATCTAGCTTGTTACCTCTCTTAAGTTTCCTATTTTAAAAAAAAGTTTTTTTAAGTTAAAGTAAGGTATTCTTTCCTGGAAATTCCATGATTTGTACATAGAGTAGTGAATGGTGTAAAAATCACTCCGTCAAATAAGTCTCCAATATATACAATGCCAGCATTTACCCAATTCCTTATATTTATATTATCAAGATATAGGGACAAAGCTTCTATAGGAGCTTCCAAGGAGATACATTCTTTACTATTATGCTCTCATTTCTGTTGTTCAATTCAGTTGTTCTCACAATATCTAACATAGACAGGACCTTTCCAGAATATTTTACTCAACACACTTGTGTGCTTATTAAAGGAACACTATAGTGACCTAAACTACTTTAGCTAAATAAAGCAGTTTTAGTGTATGGATCATTCCCCTGCAATTTCTCTGCTCAATTCACTGTCATTTAGGAGTTAAATCACTTTGTTTCTGTTTATGCAGCCCTAGCCACACATCCCCTGGCTATGATTGACAGAGCCTGCATGAAAAAAAAAAAACTGGTTTCACTTTCAGATGTAATTTACCTTAAATAATTGTATCTCAATCTCTAAATTGAACTTTAATCACATACAGGAGGCTCTTGCAGGGTCTAGCAAGCTATTAACATAGCAGTGGATAAGACAATCTTAATTAAACAGAACTTGCAATAAAGAAAGCCTAAATAGGGCTCTCTTTACAGGAAGTGTTTATGGAAGGCTGTGCAAGTCACATGCAGGGAGGTGTGACTAGGGTTCATAAACAAAGGGATTTAACTCCTAAATGGCAGAGGATTGAGCAGGGGCATGTTCTATACACCAAAACTGCTTCATTGAGCTAAAGTTGTTCAGGTGACTATAGTGTCCCTTTAATTTCTAGTAGTCGCTAGCTGTTCAGAAGAACATAAGACTTGTTTCATCTATGACCTGAATTTGATGTATTTCAGTCTTGCTCATCCCTTAATCATTGAAGTATATAAATATTTTCATTCACTGTAAGAAATGTCTTATTCCAGATAACAGGCAAAAGGGGACTGTCTGAAACCTTTTCTCACAAATTGCCACTTGCAAAGCACAATTGCAATGTCGAAAATAGTTAACTTCTGGGCATGTGAATGGCTATGGAAGAGAGGGATATTAAGTTATATCAGAACCACATGCTTATCATTTTAGTTTTATACAGGATCAATATTAACTGTATATCATTATTCGCGTAATTATTAAAGTGTTACTCCAAGCACAATGACCAGGTGATTTGAAGTGGTCCTGGTGCCATGATTGTGTATGTGCAGTGTTTCAGTATTAATCGCTGCACATTCAGAGTTTAACCCTTTGCTGCCAGAGTATAATTCCAGAGACATTGCTGTATCTTTAGCCAGCAAAGTGTTTTGGAAGAAGGCCCAAGAACGTACAATCTAAAGAGAAATTTAGAGGTATTTGCAAATACTGGTTAGATTGTGTGTTTTTAAGGCAGTAGTGAGGTAAAATTTAGAGAACACAGTTAGTCACACTATACGGCATAGGATGTCCCTGACAAACATACTGAATTAGTTAAAAGAAAGTTCATGCCAGCATTTCCTTCAAAACATTTGCATAATCACAATCAGTTGCATGTAACAACTCTTGGCTTCCTAAAGCAACCACTTTCTCCACCCTTTCTTTTCCCGTAAACAGCTAAATTGTAATGGAATGCCACATGTGCAACTACTAGAATAATTAAAAAGATAACTTCTTAAGAGTTAGTATATTTGCAGAATTTTGAGTACAGCAATTTGAAGAAATGCCATATAAATGTGTTAATATTTCCTTGGCAAATATTGTGGTGTCCGGTGAAGGTTTAAGATGGAAGGGGTACCAGACGCCACCACTATAATTTGTACACAAACCTATCACTGTAAACTTCCCCTCCTCATCTGCTGGACCCACCCCAAATGTACTCCATCCTCAATGAGAAGTCACACGTGTTCAAAACATAAACCTGCAGAAACTCATACATTGGGAAAAAAAGTTCAATTATACAAAAAAAGAGTAGGCATAAAATATATCTGACAGTAGGAGATAATTTTGCAGTCATTATCTAGATGCGGTCATAAGTGCCCCAATAGGTGAGCCATTAGTAACATTGGCACAGATTAATGTAATAAGTTTGGTTTATAATGGAGAATTAATTTATAACAGAAAATAGTAAAGTATTCTTTCTATTACAATGTAATGTAGTAATTATAGTTGGGCTGACATAAAACATTGTATATTGGATTTTACAGTCATGATAAAGCTCCCACGTACCTTTAGCACGTCCCCCTTTTTAAAACTCAGTTCATCTTCCCCTGATGCAACAAACTCGTACATTGCTGCAGCTTCCATCGTCTCCTCAGCAGGTTATACATAAGATGAAAACCAGTCTGTGAGAAGGATAAACACAACATAGGTAAACGTGTTAAAAAACCTCATATAAAATGCACATACAGGAACACTATTCAGCCATTCAGGACACAGATTTGATGTATGATTCTTTACCTAATATTTTTCAAATCATATGTGTCTACTGTGTCTACATATAATATTTTATACTAGTGTATATAACTCACTTACAGGGTTATTTACAAAGAGTACAAAAATTCAAAATGAATTCAAAGTGATTTTTAAATTTACGTCAAAATGATCAAATTGTTAAAAAAAAACAAAAAAAACAATATCAAGTATGTTTTCAGTTGAACTATTGTGGCTGAAATCACTTTTGATTCCCAAAATTTTGCACTTTAGCAAATAACCCTGCTAGTTGCATGTTAAGTATGGGTAATTCTAAATTTAAAGTAGCTCACTTTTAAAAGAAACATAACTGAAGAAACTTATGACTCATCTGAAAAAAACAAAATCCTTGTATTGTTTTTTCTAAGTATCATTATATATTGACTATTAGACTTGTAAGGTGGTACTGAAGATGGTATTACATAACCACGTAACTTGGGGCAAACTTGGCATCAAAATGAAATTTGTTAACTACATTCTTTTGTATTTCATAGTTATAATGAAAGCAATTAGAAATACCCTGTCTGTATGAGTTGTCAGTGGTTTGAAAAAACCTTCACAGAGAGCACAAAGAGCCCATGGATCAGTTTTGCACCGGGGCCCAATGGATTGTGTGTGTGCCACTGGATAAGGTAAAGGTATTGTCTCTCAAAATAGTAGGTTGTTTTGCAACTTGTTTATTTTCTTCTTGTTTTTATCATGGGCCCACGTTTTTCCCATTTTATTAATCACTGAAAAAGTAATTACATATACCTAACTGTTATTTATGGAGTCTACCTATCTGTATTAGATTATGCTATTAGGAAACTTTACCATTACTGTACTGTTCCCATGTGGTATATCAATGCAGATTTATTGAGTGCTCCAACTGGACAGCAAGCCTTCCACTCCTTGACAGCCTACTGGTGGCAGCCCGTGGTGCCTGAATATAGTGACAGTGGAGGAGGTACAACCTTAGCAGAAAGACAGGTTGGGAGTGGATTTATGGGGTAGCATGTCTATGGAACTCTCTAGCTATGTGCTCAAGTGATGGACTAGAGGCACACTTCAGAAAACATCTTACTGCCAATCAGATGAATGGTAGTCTGTAGTACCAAAACACATAGCTTGAAACTTTGCCTGCACATGTTACACCTGTAAAGCTGTCCTATGATTGGTCAATTTGAACCCAGTCAAAAATATATTTTATATAGAAGTAATATATAATATATTAAAAATCTATACTCATTATTCCCATGGAGATCATAATTATTCAAGGACAGTGATATATATGACAGGATCTATGGAATGCTGGATTAAACTATGGACATGTGAAATGTGGACAGCAATCAACACAGCTTTCCTGCAGTCAGCAAATATAAATTGGAGAGTTATTATGAGATAACAATTTCATGACTGCGGGTGGTGCCATATCAGTCAAGGGTATAACAACTAACTCAATAAGACACAGATATTATTTTGGCCATTCTATTTATTTAAAATTTTAGCAAATAGACAACAAACCGTTAATCCAATTAACACCAAAAACAAGGAACTAACTGCTGGCTGATGGCCAACATGTCCCAGTAGCCAGTTATCTCACCACCAACCCAGGGCCCATATGCTCTACTTCACATTCAGTCAAAGCAGTACTCAAGGAATATTTTTTTATATATATTCTTTTGTCGTCATCTTTACCATGGCTAATATTATTAAACCCCATAATAGCTTATGATAAAGATTATGAAGATATTATTTTTACAGGTTATATAATACAGCCCATAGTTTATGGCTGTTAGAAATCTTGCAATAATTTAACCAATGCAAATTTGGAAATGTAATGAAAGAGAACCCAAATATGTATGCCCTTTAAAAAAAGAGTAGGCCATATCTGGAGGTCAACTTGGAAAAAAAGTCTAAAGTATCACACTCTAACAGGGTTATTTGCTTAAGTAAACATTGCTCATTTTGAGTGAATTCCAAAACTTAGGCCAAACAAGGTGCCTTAGAAAAGTTTCACAAGTCAATCCTGTTTTCAGTTTGACTATTTTGGCCTTAAATTTGAACTTTTCATTTTTGCCAATTCTTACTGTAGTGAATAACTATGCAAATGCTTTTAACCTTGACCAGAAACGAAGCACCACAGTTACTGATGTACTCATTTAAATGCAAGAACAGAAATTACACACACATGCCTTAACCTGGCATCGCTCCAGCTACAATATCTAATGAATTGCAGGTACGATTCAAACAAGGCAATCAAAGCATTCCGCACTTTCACATTTCATAAAATAAGTACTAAAATAAGTTAAAACTGAACATTGGACATCACCAGATCTACCTTTCCTGATTAAATACATTGTTATCACTACCATTTTATGGATATGAAGGCTGACCTCATACCCCTTTTAATTTCAACACGAACCTACAAACAGTTAAAGACAGACTTGATATAGAGTACAGTGTGTGTGCTGGTTCCTTGCAGCTGTGCTTCTGAATCTGTGTCACTGGAAAAAAAAAATTAATGTAATTCTTTGTTCTCTATTCAATTTTCTCCGAAATGTTTTAAAAATGTTGTCCCTTTTCATTACAGAATGAATATCTTTGCCTGAGCCACGAAGCCCAGTAGTAATCTAGCCTAGCTCCTGGTGCCTGATTAAACAACCATTACTAGCGTCTGTATTTTTGTCTTGTTCTTATTTTTTCTCCCATTCTCACATGACTTATCCAGAAATGTATTTGCGCTCATGAGGACAGCCGGATCCTTTCCCTTGGCTTTGATTAAGAGGCTGAAAAGAAAACGGTTAATGAGCCCGCCCTAATGAGCACTGATCAGCTTGCTCTGAAAACCTGATGTGTGCATGCTTCAGCAAGCCCTCAATGTCTGAGAAAGCTGAAAATGAAAGATTAAAAGAGGCGGGTTTATGCAGCGCAGAATAAAAACCTTTGCTCCTCCGTTTGAAGCTGGTTGCTACTAGAGGCTATATGACTTACATATCAAACCAATTACGCTGCTGGAGCGATGATATGTATTCGGGTTTCAAATTTTACATCACTTATCTCATTATTTGGATATATTAAAGATACTTACTGCGTTTAGCAAGAAAAACTACACCACACTGCATCTCTGTTTTGTTTTTCTCGTTTTAATATACTTAAGATGTATTCGGGTTTCAAATTTTACATCACTTATCTCATTATTTGGATATATTAAAGATACTTACTGCGTTTAGCAAGAAAAACTACACCACACTGCATCTCTGTTTTGTTTTTCTCGTTTTAATATACTTAAGACATTAATCAATCCTTTATTATCGACTAATGTTCAAATGTATGCATCTGCCAAGTACAAAACAAAAATGTAACATACAACTTTTAAATCTTTATATAGTAATTGCGCTATTGTAATCCATTTATTTTTCAGCATTTTATAAAAAATACTAAGGGTGGATTTAAAAAGAACTGTAAATTGTGTGTATCAGTCTGTATATCAATGGCAAACAAAATACATAATATGACAGAATTGTGCTATATCCTTTTAACTTTTTCTTCATCTGCATATTTGATTGTAACACAGCTAATAAACACACAGTTACATTTTTTTTTTCTCATTTAAAGTGCAGATGCTGTATATATATTTCTTGGTATAAGTGTACCCAGACCACACAAAATTCATAAACAAATATTTAGTTTTTGTCCATTTGGACGAAAACAGCAGTTCTCATTCGCAAAAAAATAAATAAAATGCAAGGAGGGAGCTACCAGCTTCCTCCTTGTAATAAACCATTCAAACCCCCCCTGCATTAACCTATGGGGGTTACTATGACCCACATATTAATAAAAGGGATGTTAAATCCTCCTTTGGGGCTGAAGAAAGAAAACATTTAATGGCAAGTATGACATTTTATTTTACAGGGGATTAGTTTATTGGCACCCCTCTCACTATTATTAGGGTGAGTGGGGTAGGTAGGGTATTTTTATTGGGGGCGGGGAGTGACTAGGGGCTTTGGGACCCCTAGTCACTTTATTATTTGTAGTCCCCACCCGTCGCTCATGGGTGGAGACCTGGGGGGACATTAGGACCCCCTTCCTTATTTAATTAGGGTCCCTACCCGCCGCTCATGGGTGGGGACCTGGGGGGGTCATCAGGTCCCCCCATTATTTAATTATATAAGGTTACCACCCACCGGTCATGGGTTAGGACCTGGGGGGGATATTAGGTCCCCCCCTCATTATTAATTTATTAAGGGTCCCCACCCGCCGGTCATGGGTGGGGACCTGGGGGAGACATTAGGTCCCCCCACTTTAACTAATTAGGGTCTCCACCCACCGCTGATGGGTGGTGGCCTGGGGGGGACATTAGGTTCCCCCCATTTTTTTATTAATTATTTACGTTCCCCACGCGCCTGTCATGGGTGGGGACATTAGGTCCCCCCCATTATTTATTTATTTAGGGTCCCCACCCGCTGCTCATTGGTGGGGACCAGGAAGGACATTAGGTCCCCTCCTTTAATTAATTAGGGTCCCCATCCGCCGTTAGGTCCCCCCCATTATTTATTTAATTAAGGTCCCCCTCCGACGGTCATGAGTGGAAGCCTGGGGGGACACAATATTAATAGCCCCCACCCACAGGTCATGGGTGGAGGTGTGGGGGGCACTATGTCCCCCCATTTTAGTTATTTTTGTTCCCACCATGGGGGAACAGGGAGACCTGTGCCAGGTTCGCCCATGTAGTAGGGGCTGCTCGCTGTAATTTAAAACTCTATCACTTCTATATAAATCAGTTTCTTATATAGAAGTGTTAGAGCTACGGTAAAAGTTAGTGTGAAAAGTAGCTATTTAGATATAAATAGCTACTTTTTCATATTGCAACATTGTTTTAGTTTTTGCTATAACTATTGGTTACACTTACTCCTACCGTAGCTCTCTATCACTTCTACATAGGATACTGATTTATATCCAGTTTTAAATGACAAAGAGCAGCCACTGGCTGCTTGCTGTTTAGGCGACATGCCCCTACTCGCGGGGAGGATTTAACCTGTGCCAGGTCCCCCCTTATTGCACTAATGTATGGGCAGCAGTAGCGGCATTCCGCGAGCAGGAGCATGCAGGAGGATTTAACCGCCCTTTTATTAACCCCTTAAGGACAGAGCTTCAGAAGCTTGTCTTTCACTTAATGACAACAGCATTTTTTTCATTTTTTGCTGTTTGCGTTCAACTGCAATTTGCATATTACTAATTTATTGCACCGACACATATTATATATCATTTTTCAAAGGACAGAAAATAGAAAAAAAAAAGAAATGCTTATTTATTATAAAAAATACAGAAAAATGCAAAAAAATGAATTTTTTTTTTACAGTTTTTGCAATTATAACATGTGCATAATTAGTGCAGGTTAAGGAAAGTAATTAAAAATAAATTCATTTAGTTTTTCTGATTTACAGAATATATAATATGTCTGGGATTTTAAGTTTTTTTTGGTAGTTACAGGTCACAAAGCACAAGGAGTAAAATAAACTTTTAATGTGGAGCGATTTTAGAATTTGGTATGTTTGTCTTGTAAGCTTAATAGCCATAAAAAAAAAAAAAAATTGCCACACAAAAGTACATATTTATATAAAGTAGACATCACAGGCTATTTACCTAAAGTTGTTTTCACACTTTCTACATAGCCATTTCACTGCCAACCTCTGCTAAATATTGGAGTAAAATTGTGTTTTTTTTTGGTTTTTGGCACACAAACTTATAACAAAGACATTCTCAGGTGTATTTTGTAAAGTTGGTGTGTGCTATTCCTGTACAAAGTTTTATTTTGTGTTCGGTTACATCGAGTAAATAAAATGACACCACCATTGTATGTCTTTGGCACTATTTCGTGAAGTTACAGTGCCATATAGGAGGCCTGTTCTTTTCAGTATTCACAGTAGAATTTTGAGAGACGGATTTAATGAGCCTATGCTTCCATTTGGGGTAACAGTTTGACTGTTCAAAAAACCCCACAAAGGCCTACCATTTGTAAAAGTAGACACTCCAGGGTATCTCATAAGGTGCATATTGTGCCTTAACATGGCCCCATTTTTTCACCAATATATGCCAAAGTATGTGGTAAAAAATAATTTTGTGCGTTTTTTTTTTAAAATTCTTTATTTTTGAGTGCATGGATATACAAGACGGCTTACCCTGCCACAATAGCGTTCGTAAGTATAAACATATCACAACGATATTACAGTGATGGCATTTGAGCAGTTGTATTTAGTTGTAGAAACAAAACATGAGTCAACATTGCTTGCTCGTTATAGTCAAAGTTACTAGCGTAATCTGCACTAAATCGTCAGCTTGGCTAAATAATAATATCATTAATATAGAGTGAAGAAAAGAAAAAAAGGAACAAACATCAACGCTTAACAGTGCTAGGCTAGATACATTAGGGATGCTAAGACAGTTGTAGTGTGGTAATGCGCTGTGTTGTGTGGTCACAGTTGACCTGTGTGCGAGGTGTGCGAGGTTTATACAGGGTGTGTTGCTCTAGTGTGGGCTATATGAAAACTGCGCGGTTTAATTATGTTGAGACTCGTTATTCACAATTTTTATGCCGCTGTCACCTGCAGATCGTTCAGCATTTTTAACCAGCATTATCCTAATAACACTAGGACACATTTAAGCTTTGAACCGTATCGGTAAAATAGTTAGTGCTGGGTAAAGCTTTAGCGCTGCGATTATTGTTGATTTCTTTGAGTATAAAGTGAGACAAGTAGTGTAGTTAACACTTATATAAGATACTATCTGGGCTTAAATTTTAGGGGAGGTTGAAGACATTCGAGTCATGTAGTAGCTTTCTCATGGCTGTCCGTTATATTATTCAAGCAAGTGATAGCAGGTTTATGAATTGTTAGACAGTGGTGGCTACGGTTAGACAAGTTAATTAGATAGTGAGTTACACACGTGATATGGATAGCAAAAACACTGGCTAGTAACATCCTCAATCTAGGTACACAGTGAATACTCGTTTAGCCAGCACACATACCCTTCTTGTTCTCCTTAGGATAAGTGCTGTACACAAGTAAGTAAAGTATGTATACTCTAATCAGATCACTCGCATATGTTTCGCCTATAAGTAAAGTGCCCACAGAAAAGGTAGGCAGTGCCTTATTTAAAAGGCATGCATTGGGGATCTAAGGAAAGGGAAAACTAAACAGAAAAAACAAAACTAGCATGAACATTGTGTTGGAGCCTACAGCATTTCGGCCAACCAGAGGAAGCCCTTAGTCCTTTGGAAGGTTGGAGGTTTTGCATACCCGGGTGGGCACAACTAGTGGACAGCCAACCAATGTCCACTCGAGGCTTGAGTCCATGAGGGCCGTGTAGGCAGAGTTCTATCTGCTCTCAGGTGAGAGCAGAAGTGTTGGGGCCTTTCGTTCCTGAGGCCTGTTCAGCTGATATCCCCATTGGGTAGGGTCGGAAGGCAAATCTGTAGGGTAGAATTACCTGGGGGAGCAAATGTTCATTTCGAGGGGCAGGGATTGTTGGCGTCTCGGAGGGCACTAGGTCTTCATGGAGAGCGTGTGTAGTGGTCTGGTGTGGGCAGGTTCTGGTGTCCCTGCGGCTGGAGAGCCTGACCCCTGTCTCTGTTTGGGTGGTGACAGAGGCATATGTGATCGGTGTGGTGCTCCGCGGTATAAACGGGGCAATTCTCGCTGGGTCCCAGCCGTGGGCCGGGGAGGTTAGAGTTTGGGATCCCGATTGGGGTAGTGAATCCTGTGGTATGCCTAAGGTGTGTAGAAGAGCTGCAGTGTCCTGCATGTCCTGGAGCTGATGCGCTTTCCCTCTGTGTTGCACAAGTAGCGTATGGGAGGGCCCCCAGCGGTATTGTATATTATGTTGCCGGAGAGTGGAGGTGAGTGGTCGGAGTGATCTGCACCACGCTAGAGTTCCGCTGGACAGGTCGGCATAGAAGGTTAATTCTGTGTTTTCAAACCGCATGGGTGTTTTACCCCAGAGGGCAGTGAGGATCGTCTCTTTGTCTGATCCATTTCTAAAAGTAAGTATAGTGTCCCTTGTGGCCGTTGCTGGTGCCTTGGCGGGTTTCGGGATCCGGAAGATGCCCGTAGGTGTAATAGCCTTGGTTTGGCCTGGGGGCAGCACAGAAGTTAGCATACGCTTGATCGTTTGCGGCAGCTCTGCCTCTGGTAGCCCGTCCGGGATCCCTCTAACCTTTAAGTGGAGTCTCCGTCTCGCGTCCTCCTGGATCGCGAACCGCCTTTCAAACAGCATGTTTTGTTGGCGCAGGTCTTGTATTTCCCGCTGCAACGAGGCTGTATTCTGCTGCTGTTCTTGGTAGGAATCCTCCAGCTTTGTTATGCGGCCTGTCAGGCCTTTCAGCTCTCCCCTGAGTACTGTGACATCTGAGAGGATGTTCTTCTGTAGTTCCGCTAGCAGGTTCTTTAGCACCCCGGTGGTTACCAGATCGGCGTCGGGGTCTGTTCTCGGTTTATTGGGCTTTGCCCTCAGTTTTGGGTCTGGGGCTGGGAGATAGTCCTCTTCGTCTCCCCCTGTGCCGTTGTCTGAGAAGTCAGAGCAGCCTCCGTGGAGCGCCGCCATATTGACTCCGCTCTGGCCTCGTGCTTGCTGCCACATTTCTCCTATCGTGAGCCCTGGGGCTGCTTTGTCCGGCATCAACTTTTTGTGCTTGCATCCCATCTTTGTGCGTTTTTTAAACATGGATTGCATTTTTGCTGGGCATTTTGTATATTTCACATGTGCCACTAAGTTCACCCCCCAAATTATGCTCGGCTAAGTCTTCTGAGTAAAAAGACACCCCCAATGAATGTCTTTGGCACTATTTCGTGAAGCTCCAGTGCCATATAGGAGACCAAGCCATATCCGTTTTTACCGAACTTTGAATTTTGGGCCTATGTGCAATTTCCAAGCATCTTAGCAGGGTTTAAATTCAAACTACCCCACAAAGGCCTACCATTTCTTAAAGTACACACCCCAGGGTATTTCAAAAGGTATATTTTGAACCTTAGCGTGGGATCATTTTTCCGCTAGCTTGTACCAAGTGTAGTGGTAATACATGTTTTTTCTGCCCTTTTGACTCACAAAGTGAGTTTGCACAGTATATTTTGCAAACCTTATGTGTGCTACGACTGTATAATACTTCATATGTTGCTCAGCTATGTCGTCTGAGTACAGCTATACCACCGTATGTACCTTTGCCAGGTATATGTGGATGTTGAAGGGACGCATTTGAGGCGCAGCCATTCAGTTTTTTTCTAACTTTGAAGTTTTATGCTGTGTCCATGTTCCAATTTGGAGTAGTTTAGACGGTTGGTTATTGAAACCTCCCCACAAACACAAACTATTTATTAAAGAATACACCCTGGGGTAATTCAAAAGGCATATTTTGAACCTTAGCGTGGGATCATTTTTTCTCTAGTTTGTTCCAGGTGTAGTGGTAATGAGCGTTTTAAATGTATTTTTTTCATTTTTGAAACTTTTTTTACGTTTAAAAACTAGTTTTGAAACTTTTGTTTGCTTATTAATTTTTTTTAAACTTTCCTAAACTTTCCATAACTACCACCCACCCCAGCTAGCAAAATATATAATTATAATATATTTAAATTAATTAAATAAATTGAACCCCTGAGGGTTAAAAAATAAATAAAAGTTAATCCTCAGGGGTTAAAAAAAATTAGTATTAGTATAATACTGTGATCTGTATTTTGATCACTGTAGGCAGTGATCGACTGGCAGGGAAGGGGTTAATTTTTATTTGGACTGGGTAAAGGGGGGTGGTTTTTATTTTTTACTTAAAGGACCACTATAGTGCCAGGAAAACATACTCGTTTTCCTGGCACTATAGTGCCCTGAGGGTGCCCCCACCCTCAGGGTCCCCCTCCCGCCCAGCTCTGGAAGGGGAAAAGGGGTAAAAACTTACCTTTTTCCAGCGCTGGGCGGAGAGCTCTCCTCCCCGTCGGCTGAATGCGCACGCGCGGCAAGAGCTGCGCGCATTCAGCCGGTCGCATAGGAAAGCATTTCAATGCTTTCCTATGGACGCTGGCGTGCTCTCACTGTGAAAATCACAGTGAGAAGCACGCAAGCGCCTCTAGTGGCTGTCAATGAGACAGCCACTAGAGGATTAGGGGGAAGGCTTAACCCATTCATAATTATAGCAGTTTCTCTGAAACTGCTATAATTATGAAAAAATGGGTTAACCCTAGAAGGACCTGGCACCCAGACCACTTCATTAAGCTGAAGTGGTCTGGGTGCCTAGAGTGGTCCTTTAAACGTTATTACAACTTTTTTTAGCTTCATTTTTAACTTTTTAAAGTTTATTTTAAAACTTGTTTTAACGTTAACCCCTAGTTAGCCTAACACCAAATCCCTCAATTCCCCACTAACTTCCACCCACCCCAGCTAGCTAAATATATATTTTTAAAATATTTAAAATTAATGAATTAAATAAATGTAACCCCTGAGGGTTAAAAAAAAGTAATCCCTTGACAGTAAAATGTAATCCCTGCCAATTGATCACTGTAGTCAGTGATCAATTGGCAGGGAAAGGGTTAATTTTTAATTAAAATGAGTAAAGGGGGGTGGGATTTTAAATAAACGTTATTTATTTCTTTATTTTTAACAGGGGGCAGGATCAGCACTGTTCCGGCTCCCTGCATTTCACACAGAACCAGGAAGTGCAGGGAGGCGGAAGGTAAGTATACTAAGCACATGTGCTCGCTCTGTCAGAGCGAGCACATGTGCTGGGGCAGCACTATCGGGCAGCACTATAGAGGCAGACCGGAGCACCATTAACCCCGCGATCGCCGCAATAGTGGCTATCCAGGGTTAATTTTAACGGGTGACGGACTAGGTCCGTCACTCGTCGTTATGGCAATCCCCTGAGTGACGGACCTTGTCCGTCACTCGTCGTTAAGTGGTTAATATGGGGGTCATAGTGATCCCCATAGGTTATTGTTGGGGGGGGTAAGAGGGTTGATTGGTTGTTTATTATAAGGAGGGAGCTGGTAGTGCTGCTGGCTCCCTCCTTGCGTTTTTTTTTGCGCATGCGCAGTGTGTCTGATAAACAAAAGAACTGAAACGAAAAGGCAATGCATCCGGCATTTGCCCTTTCGTTTCGTTTCTTTTTTGTATATAGGACTTTCGTTTATGTTTCAGTAAACAAATACGAAAAAAACGCAGATTTTCCTACGAAAACTAATGCACATGTCTAATATACAAAGCATTCAGAAACAAATTGCTAAACATGCAGGGCCAGGCTGAGTTGCAAGAAGACCACCTGGCATGCTGGAAAAAAATGATATAATATCTAATACAGTTTGTATATAATAATGTTTGTAGGTAATATTGTAATTTGTATTTCAATGAGAAATCAATTCATCAGTAATGAATTGATTTTGAATAACAACATTTTAAAATTAATAATATAAAAATTGATATTATCAAGAATACAGATTATATACATACAGGTTTCCGTATTGAGGAAGGACAGTCCCTATTTTAGACCCAAATCCCTCGCGAGTTGAAATACCAGCAGGGCTGACTCAGCCCTTCATCGTGCCGAGGTAGATAAAATGAGTACCATTAAGTTGGGTAATAAAGATTCCCTGTATGTTGGGAAAAGGTAACATCCCCTGGACGTACTTAGAAACCAGAGTATTCTGACTGAACCTTTCCTGGTTAAATACATTCTTTTTTCTGTTCTGGTGAGTAGAATCATTACCTTCAGGATTTTTGCTGTAAACACTGTCTATTCAGAGAAAATGCAGTGTTTAAATCACAGCCTGGTGATAACTTCACTGGCCACTCCTCACATAGCTGTTAGAGATCCTTCCTGGGTCATGGCTGCCTAAAAGGCATCCAAACATTCAGTGTCTCCACCCTCTGCATGCAGACACTAAACTTTCCTCATAGAGATTCAATTCATCTCTATGAGGAGATGCTGATTGGCCAGGGTTGTGCTTGAATTGTGCTGGCTCTGCCCCTGATCTGCCTCTTTGTCATTCTCAGCCAATCCTATGGAGAAGCACTGTGACTGGATTAGGCTACCACTTCTGCAGATGTCAGTAGGCAGTGGGCAGGTCTAAAGGAAACAGGGACAACGTGAGCAGCTGCAGACTTGAATACAAGTAAGATTTTACTATATTTAGGGAGGCATGAGGCGACCAGGGGGACTAGATGGTGGTTTTAACCCTATAGGGTCAGGAATACATGTTTGTGTTCCTGACCCTATAGTGCTCATTAACAGCGATAATAGAGCAATTTGTCTTTAAACTGTAATAAATGTATTTAGAAATCAGTCTGTGTAAATAAGATACATTGTTTTTGCTCTGAATTACATTTTAGTTGTATACATTGTTATTATGAAGTCTCCTAAAATTTCTCAGACCTACTCCTCACCACACCGCCATTCACACCCCTAAAATTAAAGTGTCCCTCTCTTTCCATTTGAAATGTTAGGTGGTATGTATTCATACATCTCCACATGAATGATGAATGCATTTTTATAGACATATTACATATATAGATATAACTGCAGAACTGACAGATCAGATTTTATTAATACTAATTCCCATTATTTGGAAGAAATTGTTAAACTAAAAGTGTTTAGTTTAACAACTCCATCTAGCCAACAATCCATAGCTTATAGGATTATAACCTTACGATATATACATGAGAAAATGCTGTTATTTTTTATTTTCATTTAATAAAAGAATATACATAAAACATATTATTACACAATAAGATAACCACTTTTCCCCTCCTTGGGTGTTCTGTACAACAGATCTCCCATCATATTTTACAGGACATCTCAAACCTTTTTGTAAGGAATTGTCACCTTAGTTGTTATGTTTTTCTGTAATATGAAATGTAATTGAAAGTTGCAGTCAAATATTGACATGGATCAGTAATGTTCCATCCCATATAAATTATTTTAGGCAGGATATGCTCCAGGACAATGGAAGAAGAGAAGCATATCTGCAATATGTTCCCAGAAGCCCAATAAGGCACCTGTTCAGCTCTGAGCACAGAACCAGCTGCGTAATGAATATTAATTACACGGCTCAGGTGGCCAGCCTGTCCCCTTCACTCTGAGTCACAATGAACAAGTGGCAATTCTCATACAATCTGAGAGAAACCCGGACAAGCACAAATGCAAGTGCTAAAAACAATCATGCAACAGAGGATTTCAGAAAGCAGGCTGATTGCAAAAAAAGGTTTAGTAGTAAACTGGTTTTATGAAACAATAACCAAGTAAAAGCAAGGGTTTAGGACTTTCCAAGGACTATATCAAGAAGGGATATATGAACTGGATACACTCCAGGACTAACAACAAACAAAGAGGGATGGGGGTTAAGTAAATGAATGAATGGATGGATAAACAAATACTATAAACTAGATTCAAAGCCCACAAAATGCAAAAGTCTCTAAAATCAAAATTTTTTGCTGGTCCTACTTTAGCAACCTAAAGACTACTTCCTGTTTTATATATATATATGTGACAGAAGCTTCTGTTCCACATACTTTTTAAAAGGCTTGAAGGCCAGCCTCCTGCCCATAGATTATGGGTCTGATTATCACTGTGGAGAGGGGTATGGGTGCCTTGGATGCTTGCTGGGCATCCCAATCTGCCTTAATGACCTGCGGGGTTCATTTGGACTCGTTTTGCACATCACCTGAGAAATACCCTGAAACACTAGAACTGTTCCTCAGATCATGCTGAGAATTGTGCCGAGGTCCAGTCACTCTTTAAGCAGGTATTGTTTGGTCCCCCGACCTCCCAATAGAGTGCTATTTGGAGAGGAGGTCGGGAAGGCAAGGAGGCACCAGAAGAGACCTGTGGAGACCCAAGAGGATCAGGAGCATAATTTTGGAGACCGGGACTTAACCACCGCATGCCTGGAACTCCTCAGCAGGTTGGAGAATAGCCACGTCCAAGTTAAACTTTAACATTCAGTAACTTGGATGTGGATTCTCGGACCAGGGCACTATTTAGACAGAGAGGGTGCTCGGTGACAAGCTTTTTAGGGATATGTATTGTGTGGGGGTACGGTCCAAGGTAAGGGGGTTCATTTTGTGTGATGTGTCTATAGGGCTGTGAGGGCAAAGTAGGGAGCCGATTGTGTTAGGTGGGGATAATGTAATTTAGTGCTTAGACTGAGTGGTGCTGTGGAGGGAAAACTGCACTGTGCATTGCTCTGTATAGAGGCCCCCTTGTGAAAGTACAAGAAAGATCATTCTAACCCCTGCATTCAGACTCATCTAGTATGCGGGGGAAAAACAATAGTAAAGCCATAGTCTCTGCTTTACAGGAGAGAAGGTCTCATAAGCTATAATCATTGCAGCTTGGTCAGATAAAAGAGATCCTTAGAGACCCCAGTCAAACTTCGGCGACTGAGTCTGCAGTGCTCCAGTGTCCCGTGGTAGAGGTGAAGAAGCTGACCTGGTGGAGGTACTCAGTCAGAGTTCGGAAGCTCTGTCATATATTTTTTATTTTGATTTATTTTGTTGTTCATGTCATACAAAAATCAACGTTTCGGCCACTTCAGGCCTTTATCAAGATCCAAGATCCATGATCCTGAAGTGGCCAAAACGTTGATCGTTTTATGATGTGAATCACCAAATAAAAAATAAAAAGACCTGTGAGTGCTACTTGTTTGTTTACATTTTTTATATATTCAACATGGCACTGCACCCAGGCATTATGTTACTGAGCGTTTATTGCTTTAAGGAAGAGTGCCAAGCTTGGACTTTTTCTTTATATATATATATAATGTTAATTTAGTTCCTTGATCATTTAGATTCATTAAAGGGACACTTTCAGGTAGGCATCTCAAACTCTAGTCCCCCTCTCCAGTTGTTTCTGAACTACAATTACCATTATTCTCTATCTGTCTCTATCATCTATTTAATTGAAAGGATTCTGGGAGTTGCAGACCACTAACATCTAAGGGGCCAAAGTTTGAGATCCATAAGAGTATAAGCACCATAATCGACATGTTGTAGGCACCATCTCCCTGGTTAGTGTTGTCAGGATTACTAGTTGATCCAGCACTCAGAAATAGGATCACACCTAGGACTAAGGGTAACCTCTTACCAGACCTTAGAATGGCCGGACTTAACGTACCCAAGAATAAAAAATACTTGCTGAGGTCAGGGAAACAGAATGAGACACAACGATGAGGAAAAGCCAAATGTCAAAGATACCAGAAATCAGGGAAGTCAAACGAAGTCAAATACCAGAAATAATACGATCGGGAACACTCTCTCGGATAACCAGCTAAGGGAAACCACGACAAGGCACTGATCAAAAGCTGTAATTGGCTGTCTCTACCCTCAAAACGTGTGTGCACGTCTATGACTTGACTCCGCATGCACGTCGGCGCCATTTTTTATATGGACGAAGGTAAGTTCTTTATAAAACGTTGCATCCGTTGGGGGCTGTCTGCCGAGCCCCAGGTAAGTTGAATACATTTCTGATGGCGTGGCTGTTATGTTTGAGTGCAACCACGCCAACAGAGATGTTAGAGTCCGTGACAGGTGTCACGCTATATTGTAATTTTTTTATTTTTTTTGCCAGACTAGCCTGTATCATTCTCAGACAGTCCTAGGTTGGACAAAACAAACAACTTGCAATCAGATTTAGATATTCTATAGCAAGGGAAAGTTCTATCACCTTATCTTCTGGCCCGGTGATTCCACGAGAACACATTCCGCACCCTTAGACAACTACCACCAGTCTCTAGTATATACATTTATATTAATTATAAATATAAATAAATATTTATATAAAGTAGTCTTCATAAGACAGGAAAATGTTTTCCAAACTTCCTGTATCCAGTGTTTTGTTCTTTAGCCCACTGCAACAGAACTCCATAGTTTGCTGAAATAATTTAAACTATTTTATCAACAAAACATCTTTTGGGATTCACAATTGCGCAAATCCTAAAACCAGGAAGTTCTTCACCTTAATCTGATGATTCAAGTTCTTGGATCAATTCCTAGGTCATATATCTAGAAATAACTGATTAGCTCTGGGACATTGGGAGTGCGACTTGACCCAATCAGCATAGGACATACCGTGTCTTTAAAAGTTACTTATTAGGAACACCTCTGTGTAATTAATATTCATTACGCAGCTGGTTCTGTGCTCAGAGCTGAACAGGTGCCTTATTGGGCTTCTGGGAACATATTGCAGATATGCTTCTCTTCTTCCATTGTCCTGGAGCATATCCTGCCTAAAATAATTTGTAAATTCCTTACTTTTTTAGGAGAACAGCTGCTGTTCTTTTGCTAATGATAAAGAGAAATCTATGTTTTCTCAGCACAGATCATGCAGTACTAGAATGCATTGAATACTCCACAAACTGATTTTGAAACAGGAGAGAAAACCCAGCTCTTACAATGTTATTTCTGATAATTAGTAATGTGTGCTAAAGTGATATGGCTATTGCACATCTGGTGGGACTGACCACTTCTGCTTTATTACTGGTTGAAGATACATGAAGTCTTCTCTAAACTCACAAATGTGCCACTAATGACGACTTATGTATCCTTTTCTTTATGCACAAACACTGGCTAACCATGGGCTGTCTGTAGCTCTGCACAGTTCTTGTCAGCCTCTATTGACCCCATTGATCAATGTTGTTAAAACTGCTGACTGGACTTTGGTTGATTGTTCTTGTGACAGTGGAACATCCTTGATAAACATGGGAAATTCTTTAGTATGAATAATTCAGTATCATTGCAATTACTGAGACATTGCATTGGGTCCCAACTACAGTAACCCATTAAAATATTGTTCTATCTATCATCTTGCCAGTTATTCCTCTAAATGGTAAATGCAAACAGTGTATGTGTGTGGGGCCATCTGTCCACCACTTTATCTACATTAAATTAATTGGATCTAACTGTTACATCAGTATAGGATCACACATTTCAACTGGAGCCACTCTGTCAATAATGAAAAGATATTCCTAATGTGCACATTTAAAGGGACACTATGGGCACCCACAGGGCTGCCATCAGAAATGTTGGGGCCCCTGACACAGCTCAAGGTCTGGGCCCCCCGGTGCCTGCACCCGAGTCCGCCCAAAGTGCTGCCCCCCCGACCCCCCAAATCCGCCCACAGGGATGCAGTGTCTGCAGGGCCGGTGCAAGGATTTTTGTCGCCCTAGGCAAAAGTAAAGTTTGCCGCCCCCCCATGTGACATCACAATGCCCCACCCATATGATCTGCCATGTTAACTAACACCAGTGCTGCAGTGCCGCCGTGTTTACATTAAAAGGCCTGCAGGGACAGGCTAGACACCAGAACCACTACATTAAGCTGCAGTGGTTCTGGGGACTATAGTGTCCCTTTAATGTGAGGTAAATTAGAGATTAGTGCCACGAATAATATACTAGATTGCCTACTTACAACCAGATGAGGATGATGATGGGCTCTGGCTGCCGTCTGGCTCCACTGGTCTGGTGTACAACAGGCTCTCTGGAGGCGGTTTGTAACTGTGGTCACAAAAATCACTGTTCTGGGAGAACGGGAAGCAGCTCCATTTTTTTGAGGGCCCTTTACACAGCTCAAGGTCTGGGTCCCAGGGTCCACCTTCATGTTCCACCAATGAGTTTGTTCACAGGGAGTGGAGTGTGTGTGTGGGGGATGTCCTGATGTGTGTAAGGAATGCATTGTGTGAATCTGTGTTTGTATGTGTAAGGGCTGCAAGATGAGTTTGTGTATGTATGGGATGCAGTGTGTGCGTCTGTAAGGGATGCATTGAGTGTGTGTAAGGGGTGCATTGTGTGTTGCTGTGTGTAAGGGATGCATTGCTTGTGTACGTGTGTCTGTGTGTAATGCATTGTGTGTTTTTCTGTGTGCAAGGGGTGCATTGTGTGTGATGGATGTCAGTCTCTCCCTCTCCCCCCCGTGAATTTCCTTCTCCCCCCCTCTCACTCCAATTTCCTTCTCCCCCCCTCCAATTTCCTTCCTCTCCCCCGTCACTCAAATTTCCTTCCTCTCCCCCCGTCCCTCAAATTTCCTTCCTCTCCCCGTCCCTCAAATTTCCTTCCTCTCCCCGTCCTCAAATTTCCTTCCTCTCTCCCTTCCTCAAATTTCCTTCCTCTCCCCCCTCCCTCCCTCAAATTTCCTTCCTCTCCCCCCTCCCTCAAATTTAATTCCTTTCCCCCCTCCCCCTCAAATTTCATTCCTGTCCCCCCTCCCCCAAATTTCATTTCTTCCCTCCCTCCCTCAAATTTCATTCTTTCCCCCCCTCCCATTTCATTCCTCCCCCCCTTCCATTTCTTCTCCCCCCTCCCATTTAATTCCTTCCCCCCCCATTTCATTCCTCCCCCCCTCCCATTTCGATTCCTCCACCCCCCTCCATTTATTCTCTCTCCCCTCCCTCCCATTTCATTCCTCCTCCCCCCCCTCTCATTTCATTTCCTCCCCTCCCCTTCCATTCCCCATCCATTTATTCTCTCCCCCTCCTTCCCATTTCATTTCCTCCCCTCCCTCCCATTCATTCTCTCCCCCTCCTTCCCATTTCATTCCTCCCCTCCTCCCATTTCATTCTCCCCCCTCCCTCCCATTTTCATTTCCTCCCCCCTCCCTCCATTTCATTTCTCTCCCCTTCCCTCCCATTTCATTTCCTCCTCCCCTCTCGTTTCATTTCCTCCTCCTTCCGTTTCCCCTCCCATTTTATTCTCTCCCCCCTCCTTCCCATTTTCATTCCTCCCCCCTCCCTCCGGTTTCATTCTCTCCCCCTCCTTCCCGTTTCAATTCCTCCTCCTCCCATTTCATTCCTCTCCCCTCCTCCCATTTCATTCTCTCCCCCTCCCTCCCATTTCATTTCCTCCCCTCCATCCCATTTCATTCCTCCCCCCCTCTCATTTCATTCCTCCCCTCCCTTCATTCCCCCCTCCCATTTTATTCTCTCCCCCCTCCTTCCCATTTCGATTTCCTCCCCTCCCTCTCATTTCATTCTCTCCCCCTCCCCTCCATTTCGTTTCCTCCCCCCTCCCCTTTCGTTCCTCCACCCCCCTCCATTTTATTCTCTCCCCCTTGCTTCCCATTTCATTCCTCCTCCCCCCCCCCATTTCATTCCTCCACCCCTCCCATTTTATTCTCTCCCCTCCCTCCCATTTCATTCTCTCCTTCCCATCCCCCCCTCGAATTTCATTCTTCCCCGACACCAGACTCTCTGGGTGCTTCCTCTTCAGCTCCCTCACGCGCCGCGTACTGATGCCGGAGCCGGAAGATGACGAGAGTGCTCCCTCGCGCGTCCGCCCGCCTGGTGTCAGCAGGGCCAGCCTCTGGGGGGCCCTGAGGTGACCGGCTGCTGGGCCCCCCAGGAGAAGAGGCTGACCCTGTGGGTACACACCGGGTTGCGGTTGTCATGCCCTGATGGCGGCCCTGGGCACCCAGACCACTTAATCTCAATGAAATGGTCTGGGTGCAATGTTCCGCCGTTTTAAACCTACAAGTGAAAACATTGCTGTTCTGCAGAACAGTAACATTTTCATTGCATTTTCTTTCCTACGGTAAAGCATTAGATTGGCTGAGATCGATCTCAATGAGCTCAGCCAAGGAATTGGGACAGCAGCGAGTAGATCAGCACTGCGTGGGAGCAAAGGTAAATAAACTACTTTTTTTTTTTTACTTCTTACAGTTTGGGACCAGGGACCTAAAGGGCTACCAGGGAACTATAGCATTTGGAATACACATTTGATTCCTAACGTTCCTTTAAAGTATTACCCTAAATTCACAGCCAGAAAATATAGGATATTGGAACAAGCAATACGACTGAGGAAACATTTGTTATTATTGATCTTAAAATGCATTACGTCTATTCCATTTTTATCTGAAATTAATAAATTAACTGCAGTGTACTATAATTTCTAAAAAGCGCAATTAACTGTCAGTTTTATTTTAAAAATAAAATATTATGTTGCAGTAATACATTGCTGTGTTGAACAAGGAAAGGTTAGCTCTTAAATGTGAAATAATAACTGGCTTGGCCAGTGTATAATATATCTGATACTAAATTTCATTAAAATCATTACATTTAATTGTTTGTTAACTGGACAATGAGATTGTACCAAAATAATCCCTAACACGTATATTTGAATAACCTAGCAATACATTTATTGACGTTCCCTTGTGTTACAATATTTTCTACGTAACCAGTGGGAGATAATACCAGCTTTTGTAAAATAAATGAACATTTTCAAGCAACGATGACATGAATTGCCTGAATTTGTCTCGTAGTACATATCCAGAATTGGAAAAGAACGGTGGCCTGTTTTAAGTCATGCCTTCGGATGATTATAAAATCAAGCACTTACAGTCACACAGAGCATAATGATTTGTCCCATTAAAGTAGTGTGTGTTTATCCATAAAACACCTACTGAGGATGTGGTTTGGCATTGTACAGAGAATCAGCATAATTCATAGTGGATCACGAACAGTGGCAGCATCACACATATTGAAACGCCTTGCATTTGCACTATCTTTGCAGCAGCTACAACAATATACGTGTGTGTCAGCAATCCAAGTGAATCTGTGTATGTCGACTGCAGTCTTCCATTTAGGATCATAGTTTAGATGTGAGTATATGTGGCAGTCTTCTGAATTAATCAGAGAATGTTTTCATCTCCTCAAATGAACGCAGAGGCAGAGCGAGGAACAACTAAAATAGTTATTGTACTGGAACATAGAAAACTTAATCAGTTAAAGAAGTGACAGGGCATGTATTCTAGCAAAGGCCAGTACCAAGGGAAAGAAAAAAAAAAACCCTAAAAGATCAAAATGACAATTAATTTATGAAAGCATATGTGCAAGAGCCATTAGAGAAAATTTTAGAATTTAAATACAGTTGCCAAAAAAAGAAGAAATCTTTATATTTTACAATGTTTAAAATAAGTAGAAATATATGTCAAATAAGTGTAATGTTTATTTGACATAATGGAAGCTGGTATTTGTAAGGAAAAGTACTAGCATTTCGGGATGTTATAGTCCGAAAATGCCAGCAGAATGTGGCATTATTATTATACACACTGACATATTTTCCACATTTTCCAAGCCTAGAGCAGCAGTCAGGATGGGGAAATGTTACAGAAACGTCACCTTCTTTGAATGTTTGCTCTGTTGAATTGCTCTCCCATCAAATTTCAGCTAACAGAGACTATGGCTTGTGAATGGGCTTAGAGGCAGCCTCCTTCCTAGAGACTCTAGGGCCCTCTGTGACAGACCATGTGGACAGGCCCGGACTGGCCCTCAGGCACACCGGGTAAATGCTCGGTGAGCCGCGATGGCCGTGGGCCGAGGCCAGCAGGGGAGATCACAGGATCTCCCCGGCCGGCCCATGCAGGGCCCGCGTTATCCGAGCTATCAAAGATCTCCCCGGCCGGCCCAGAGGCGCTGAGATGCGGCCGCCAGCTGGGGAGAGAGGGAGGCAGGAGAGGACCCGGGGAGCTTTTGCCAGCAGCTCCGCTGGGTCCTCTTGTGGGATTCTGAGATCTCAGATCTCGCGAGAGTGAACTCTAGCCTGCAGGCTAGAGTTCACTCTCACCACTAGGACCACCACGGAAGGCAGCATGGCTCCCCTCCATGGCAACACAGTCGTCGTCCCCCCCCAGGCTAAAGGTAAGAAGGGAGGGGGGTATATAACTTTTTTAAAATTTTTAATAAAAAATATATTTAAATTTAAATAAAAAATACATTCACACTAACAGCCCCCTGACACACACAGCATCCCCCAGACACACACAGCACCCTCAGACACACACAGTACCCAGACACACAGAGCACCCAGACACCCCCAGACACACACAGCACCCCCAAACACACACAGCATCCAGACACACAGCGCACCCAGACACACAGCGCACCCCCAGACACACACAGCGCACCCAGAGACACACAGCGCACCTCCAGACACACACAGCGCACCCAGCCACAAACAGCGCACCCAGACACACAGCGCATCCCTAGACACACACAGCACCCCCAGACACACACAGCGCACCTCACACATACAATACGTCCAAATATATATATATATATATATATATATGTATATATATATATATATATATACACACACACTACAGCACCCCTCACACTGCACAACTACACACATTACGCTCCAGATACATGCTAGATCCCTTACCCTATATGCACTCTTAATCCTCTACACACATACACACACACAATCTCCTATACACACTCTGGGTCCTTTAGACACTAGATCTCCTACACACACACACTGCACCAACTACACACACACACTACATTCCTTGTCAGCAAACACATACAACATTCTCTAAACACACCCTCTCTACAACCCCTACGCACACTACATCACCTATACACACACACTACAGCCGTATGCACACACTCGCTACATCCCCTATAACACTATGCCCCCTATACACACACTCTCTATAGCCCCTAGCCACACATATTACACCACAAATGAAATTGACCTATTTACACATACCACACCACACTCTACACACACGCAATCCTGCAAGCAGGCTCCAAACACATGCACTATACACTTTCCTGGCCCTTTTGTCCTCTGGTATCCCACTTGTGGAGACACCAGAGACAATTTAAAAGCAAACACAGCGCAAGCATGTTATTAAATTTGCTTGCACTGTGCAGAACAAATTCAGGGCCTTTTTCTAATGCCAGAACTCTTCAACGGGGCTCTGCGCATTGAACCAACATGCTCACATTGAGAGGGGGTGTGCTTGTCATTAGTGATGACAAAACACACCCTCTCTTCTTAGGGGGCCGCTCTGATTGAAAAATGCCCGGGCCTAATTTTTTTCCCAGTCTGGCCCTGCATGTGGACATATATGGGGTTAATAATGTGACTGACACTAAAAGACTAAGTGGGCATAGAAGGGGGCTAATACTGTGCAAATGTTATATTCTAAATCTTGTCTGTGATTTTAGTTGCGCAGTTGTTTTCTGTTGATTTAATGTTGCTCAGAAACTCTGGCACCAGGAGTAGGTGTCATTTCATCGAACCTGTTATTATCAGCTTTTATGTTTTAGCCTCCCCTTCTTTTTACCTATATAAACAGATGTCGCCTTCAATAAAATATACATAATAAACTTTAACAGTATTGTCTGGCTTTTGGGGAGGTATGCAAAACAGTTACTCAACATATTCGACACTCAAGTGACTGGCTGAGGGTTGTGGAAGAAGAAAGGATCTGGCAAAAATATTGCTAGAGGTTGCTGCATACAGCCCTTGCAGATGGTACGAAAGCTGTATAGGTTCAGTACAGGTCCTCAAGCCTGAGACCAGTCTACCCTGTTCCTGCTACAGGTTGCAGAGGTTACAGCATTACAGCCCTGACATATGCCCCGAGTCATCACTTCCTTTTCCCGTTGAACTTCTATCATGTGTCACGACAGTGACCCCTTCACGCAGAGAGTAACCCAGAAAGAGACGTATACCGGACCTTAGGGTGGCCGGGCTCAACATCAAAGAGTAGTCAAAGGAATAGCCAAAGGTGGAGGAAGTACAGAAATCGGAATACACGAGAAATAACCAAGCCTATAATCGGGGAACCAGAGAGGAGAGTAGTCAGTAAGGAAAGCCAAGAGTCAAAATACCAGAAAACAGTCAAGAATCGGAAGAGCACTAGAGGAAACACACAAGAACCACACTAGGGCGCTGAAGAAATGACAGAGGCGCCCTTTTATAGCGAGGTGTCTTTTACTTTAAAGCCATGCCCCCAAAAGGTTCGGGAGCGTGGCCACGTTTGAATTTCCGCTGCAATATTCTGATGCCGTCGGCGCGCATGCGCCACGTTATAAGAAGAGGCGTGTTGCGAGCGGCCGGCGTCAGACAGACTGTGCTGCCTCCCGGAAGCAGCAAGGGAGAACACGGCGCTGCGCAGGTCCGGTGAGTGAAGGTAAGGTAATGTTACACCATGAAGATGCCTGTACAGTGAGTGTGTGTGTGTGTGTGTGTGTGGCGAGGGGCGGGGGCAAAATTTACTTTGTTTACAGATCCTCTTAAGAAATCAGGGGGAATGACATGAATACTGACTAAGAAATCTGTTTCGTAGCTTGGTGTGGATGAGAGGAATGTAACTTAGATATATTGCAATACATTGTTTGTGTTGCCAAAGAAATCATCAAAGTGAAAGAATGGAAGGAGTTAAAAAAAAAGTATTAATGTCTGCAGTTTGCAGAGACAAGGAAGTGGCTGTGCAAACTGCAGACATCCAATCCTAGCCCTCCCTCTGTTTTCAGAGGAGTACTATGAATATACCCTCTACAGTAGGAGTTTGTAGCATGTGAAATCCAGCAGTAGCACTAACAATTACTTTTATTCATACAAAAACAAAATAGAAATACTCAACAAGTTGGCATCTGCAGCACGGCTTATATTAATTTCCTGAGTAAATTAATTAATGTTTCTCATGAATTAATTTACTTGAGATCATTAAAGTGTAGGGTCTTATATAAAGCTATGAAAAAACTAATGTAAGCAACTTAAGAGCCATACTGGAGACACACATGCACACACAATTCGACATTAAAGCAGAGGTAGGAAAGTATTGTTACCCATGTAATGCCATGAAATGAGGGTTGGCGTGTAGCTCCGGCAATTTTGTTAAAAGCTACGATTATAATGCACAAGCTATAGGCAGAGTGGAACTGAAATCTGCATAACTTATGCAAAGAATTTCACTTTCTTTGCTCCCTCTGATAATCCATACATGAATTGTTAGAAAATAGCCTAGAAACTGCGAGTAAATGAAATGTTGACATTTGATAAATAAGCAAGATCTGTGGGGTATTTTTTTTTATGCAAAATTGAGTTGTTAAAACAATAAATAATATATATTGCCATTGAAGAGATTTTTGTGTGAATCGAAAATAAATTGAATATACCGGTATATATATACATATATTCAATTTATTTTTGATTTACACAAGAATCTCTTCAATGATAGACATCTCCTTGCCATTGTTATTTCTTCCAAAACATCAACAAGGTGAGTGAAAAGAATGAAATGAATTCAATACAGGTTTTTTTTTTCTGGGATGGATTTATCTATAGGCCTTGACACTATATAAGTGCACTTTTCTTGTGCATTTTTATATGCCTTTGCCCTTTTTGTTGTATTTTTTTTTTCATTATTGTTTCTCAAAAGATCTGGTTACCATTGTAGAGGTATATAAAATAAAATTGTCAAAAAGTGATTTCCTTTATACTTTAATGTAAATATCAGCACATATTGGATTCCTACATGTGACTTGTTTGTTCCAACACATCTATCGCACGACAATATTATAACTGTAAAGCCATGACAGATCTTTTGCAAGTCCCTCCGATTGTCATGTCTTACCCATTTGAAATAAACCTGAGTCTTTGTCAGCCCGGTTCATTTTTTCCATAATTGGCTCCATAGCGTTCAATGGAGTGTCACAGGGAAAAGGGAGAAATACTACATTAAAAAAAAATCTATGACTATGTTTCAAAACTCTCAAACGACATGGGTCCTAAAAGCTTGGCAGCTGTGTATTTATGTAGAGTCCTAGACTTGGACGCCTGTCTGCCATAACAAACTAACAAACGTGTATGTGTATAAGGACACAGGACGAGGAACCCTGACAAACCTGTGCGTGACAGTGAAGTAACAACCGTGCTCTCGGGCTTAGAAAGGTGTGCTAACAGAGCTGTACGTGTGTAGTAATTATAATAAAAAGGGCATTTGCAGATTTATGTTTCACAGATGGCATGCTTGATTTGAATGTGTTATCGGTCATCTCTTTGGAAATGACCCATGCTCCCTGCTCATTTCTATACTCGATAATCGCAGATATTCCATTGTTCACTGACATCTGTTCATAGGAATTTATTTGGTTCCACTTTGGCGGCGTAATGCCGCTGAGAATAATTGAGGTCACGCAGACTATCCAGGCTGTGTGAGTTGACCTAGCTGTGGAAGCCTTTGGGAAGGGTGGCAGCAGCTTGTAAAGAGCTGTTTAATTGATTTTACAAAGCATTTCACAAGCTGGCATGCTTCCAAAACCATTAGTCAGTCCCCCAACACCTGAGTAACGCAGATTGCGTGACTTAACACTTTGTTAGGAAAAGGGGCATTTTGTATAAAAGGATAGAATACTTGTTCTCATAATGCTATCAGTGCTAAAGTGAGAACTGTTGGTAATTCAAACTGAATTTCAAATGTAAAGAAACACTCCAGACTTCTTCAACACTATGTGTGAAGTGTGTGTCCTCTTTTTTTCATTTTACAAACAGTGCATATTTGAATAGAAAATGGCACTTTTAGAAATTAAAGGAATACTCAGGACGCCATCACAAATTCCTTGAAATGATATTGATGCAGTGCCAGAAGGTCGTTAGGCACTTTCTTACCTGAAGGTATTAAACTGCTATTGTTTAACTCTAAAGAATGCCTCCAGCCCCAGATCTCCAACTCCCCCAGGGGCATTCGGCTTCTGAATCAGGTAGCGCAGAGTGCCCCCGAGCAGTGGCACCGCTGATTGACTATAGAGGTCTGCTGAAGCTCTAAGCCAATCAGTAGCTCCCCATTTATAAAAAGAATGTTTAGTCAATATTGGCCACATGCCACTATAAAGAAATTGTTATATGAAAGAGAATGCACACCAGAACCAAAAATATATATTCCGCCCTTGAAACAGGCAGCCAGTTGGTGCCGAAACATTGCGGGGTTATTTTGATTCGTGTTTCTGCCCTAGTAAGCTTGTGAGAACTCTGGTAAATTATTAATGTTAATTTTTTTGCCTGATTATTGTAATTTTGTATTTTCTTGTAACAGACATGTTTATCCAATTGTTGGTTCATTAAATACTTGTATATAAATATTTGGTTCTGGTGTGCATTCTCTTTCATATAATATTGATGTTTATGTTGGTACTAGAGGGAGTACCAGTGAGGAATAGCACCCAGGTTGATATTGTCTTTGTCTTTATATAGTCTCTCCTCTGTTTTTTTATGACTATAAAGAAATTGGCCACAGACTACCCTAAATAAATTAGGTCTGAGTGTTTGTTGCAACACTCAACACTCATCCCATCCTGGAACAATATAAGATTGATTTACCAGGTGTCAGTGAACCAAGCCGAGTAAATGAGTTGCATTTAATGGCTTCCTATGGAGTGATTTTGCTCTCGGCAGGACCATTTTAAAATACCTGTCATTAAATATTTACTTCTCATTTTTAAAATGTTTATCACATCTAATGAAACTGAATGATTTATTTTTTCCAATTATGTATATTTATTTTTTTGAGAAAATGTCACTTTTGATCCGGCTGCGCAGCCATGTTGGGTCATACTCTACTGTTATCTGACCAAATGCAGCTCAACCTAACTTGCGTCCAGCTGAGCATGCTCTGGGTACTCTGTGTGAAACTGCAGCTGCAAGCAAGTTAGGTCAGATCACAGTAGAGTTTGACCCAACATGGCTGCTCAGTCAGATAAAATAGTAAATTTGTTTTGAAAATATCAATATACATCATAAAAAAAATAATATAAATATCATTAAATTACATACATTTCATTAAATGTAATAAACGTTTAAAAAATGAAAATGTAATGAGCAGGATATTTTAACTAACTGGCAGTGTGGTAAAGTTATGCCAGTTAGTAAATAGCATTTTTGGTATAACTTTGCCACAATTCCATATGTGTAAAGATCAGGCACTTCTATATCTATATGTTAATGTCTATTTACAATTAGGTGTGGACATCCAACATAAATATGATATTCATTCAAGGCTCAAACCAGGTCCCAGAATTCCAGCTAGCATGCAGCAATAGTTTTATTTTGTTTAAGAGCAAAATTTACAAACCAACGAATTTTACATCAAAGTTATAGGGTCACTCTAAGCACCAGAACCACTTCAGTTGGTGAAAATTCATTATCTGACAGTGTAACTCCCCCTGGAGAGCTGTTTTTCCTAGTTAAGAGGAGCAATATTGTCCAAATTGGACAATCACTTCATCAAGTTTCTCAAATTAGGCAATCATTTAACAACTTCTCAGAAACCTGTCAGTAGACAGACCTGCGCCGTGGACCAGTTTTTAGTAAGGCTCTGAAAAATAGTGTACATAGCCCACTTACTATTATTATTATTATTGCCATTTATATAGCGCCAACAGATTCCGTAGCGCTTTACAATATTATGAGAGGGGATTTAACTATAAATAGGACAATTACAAATAAAAGCTAAATTACTTACTGAACAGTAAATTAGGCTGTGTTTTAACTGATGGCAACCACAATACCATTTACAGAGCAAATGATAAAGAGTGAAATTGCTATTAGGCGAGAAGCTACTTATCCCAGAATTGTCTTTTACAACAGGTTATAAAAATTTTAAACTTTAGTTTCTTTTATATTTTTAATTTTATGTTTTGCATTTTTTAATGCATTGTTTATATAATATTCCCACCACCAGATTCCCTTTAAGGTAGCAAAAATAGCAAGCACATGTAGGAAACACTCCTGTATTGTATCATTAGCAGAATGTGACATTTTTTTCAATCTCACAATGATTTTTAATAAACTCTACAATTGAAATAGATGGATAGAAGGAACCTTAGGGGCTTTCCAATATGCAGATAGAGATTCTTTTTGCAAGGAAGATGTGATTACTAAATTTAATTTGCCTTTGAGAAAGGTCTGTGGGGGAAAAAAAATGTGCAGTGCAATCACCGGACTAAAAGTAAGAGAAATATCTGTGACCATGGCAACTAGTTGGGATACTTGGGACCACTGGTAACACTCATGCTGTTCCACCCCAAGTGCAGATATGAACCTGCTTTTATGCAAGGTTCCTAATAGACATTGCAAGTGTTAGGGACAAATATGTTTTTCTAGCAGGTGTTAAATACCTACAGAATAGAAATGTTTGTTCTGTTTTCAAAATGATTTGTGCGTGCCAATTCCATTTGAAAAGAAGGGATAGTATTTTTGCAATCTATATATAAATTCTCTTTTTTTAAATTGGCGCTAATATCACTCCCCCCACCCAAAACTTTTAATAATTGACATGCAGAAAATTAGCAATTTGGCAATATATTAAACATTGATCTCTGGTAGTCCTATTGATCCTGATGTATGCGGTCTGCACCTCCAGCAGGTATAGATCTCACACTCGTATGAGAGCATTGCTGATGGGTCCATTCATTCAATAAACATTAGACTGGAATAAACGTTGACTGTGGTCTGCACCCGCATGAGGTACTGACCATGAATTCTCCTACTTGACCACTCAGAATTTTAGCACTGTTAGACCACTAAAAATCTCATGCTGCAAAAGTAGGGATCATGGCCTCTTTTGTGCAGAAACATCATACTTAACACCGCCACCACTAACATCACACAAGCAGCCACCACACACAGCAATTTCATGTACACATCACCCACACAATAACTAGAGCGACTACATTACTGTGAGTTTTCTTACTGTGAAGCTCTGTGATACACTCATACACAGAGCACATTACTGTGTATTTTATTGCGTTGGATTTGTGATGCGCTCATTATTGTGAGTTAAATTAGGGGAGAATGTCTTTCCCATAGTTCTAGTACACAACAAACTTTTTTACAGAAGTGTATATGAGGAAAACCAAAGCTGCAAAACGATAACACTCACAGTATTT
The DNA here is from genome assembly GCA_933207985.1 of Pelobates cultripes. Taxonomy (NCBI): domain Eukaryota; kingdom Metazoa; phylum Chordata; class Amphibia; order Anura; family Pelobatidae; genus Pelobates; species Pelobates cultripes. Next base: position 93,608,889 of record OW240919.1, on the reverse strand, counting down.
TGTGTGAATATCAAGGAACTCCAAAGCAATAATCTTTGTGTTTGTGTGTGGTGAGTTAGTAAATGTAGTTTGTGCATCCTTTATCTATTTCAGTAGGTTCTCAGCATTTGCAAGTTTTACCTGCCCCCAAACAATTGATTTTCGAATGCTGTGAGCCGTTCCCACCCCATATGAATTTTGGAGCTGCCGCTGCTTTAGGCTCCAACCATGTCCTTTAACAGTGCAAGGTTAATACATTTGCGCCTAATGGAAAGACAAATAAGGGCTAAATTAAGTCCAATATGTCGTAAATTTTTCTATTTTATTTTTTAAACATCAATGCTAATACTTGATTTACTTAAAATTTGATCTTTGATTATAAAGTGTCTTGTCTGGTGCGATTTTCTCTTTATTTGGGAATTTTAACCTTTGAATGATAGCACTAATTTTTATTTTGAATATCCTGTGGATTGCTGGAAAGCCAGTTATTATCTTATCTTTAAAACAAGAAATTTAAAGTGTGCTTTGGTTTTGCTTGAACTCTTTAGAATTTGCATATAAATTACAAAGGGTAGATTTGCATAAAATGTTGGCATATTCTTAATGAAAGTAACATTAAGGACTCAGCTATTTTGTGACTGTCGCAGATAGTAGTTGTTGCTGAAAACAGTCTGTTTTTTTTCACATATAAGGTTTTTGGTTTGCATCTGGTACTTCAAAGTATATGGTAATGCTGTGATGAGAAGAAATAGCTGGCGGAAAATACAGGTGGTGATGGGAGACAGCAGAAAAGAAAAGGAAAAAAATGTAGAGGAGAAAAACAGAACATAGAATGCAATTAAAAAGATTAGAAATGGAGGAAGAATATGACAGGAAACATTTGGTAATAGAGAAATGCAGCATTGGGATGGAATACACAGTTGGGTTTCGGGGAGGCACAACTGAGGGATCTGGAGAATGATGAAGTATGAAAAATGCATTAGATGCTGTCTTTTGCAAACTATCTTTTGACATCTGATACTCATATGACTGGTTTGTGATGGCACTACTGAATTTTAAATACGCCATGTATTTAAATACAGCAATATATTTTGTTATCTGTTATCACCAAGCTGTATTTTCCAGTTGAGACATCTCCTCCCCGTGATAGTATTTAATGGAAATGCAAATCATGGAGATGGAGAAAGGGACATGGATCAGCAGAATGAGGAGGTACAGACAAAGATTGGGGAAACATGGTCATTGGATGGGGACATATAGTGGGAGGATGGAAAGATGTACTGTGTTCATTCTTTCATTGGTCTGTCTACCTATCTGCCTGTCTCTGTCTACCTATCTGCCTGATCCATGTCGGTCATTCTTTTGTCAGTCTGTCTGTCAGTCTGTCTGTCTGTGCCATGGTAATTGGTGGAAACTTTGGAGAGGATGGTTTGGAAAAAAAATACATATAAATTAACACATGGAGGCGGAAATAAACTTTGAAAAATGCTTTCAGCATGCTACACAGCAGTAGCTACAGGACGCTTTAAAGATTTGTGGGTTTAGAAGTAAAGAATGAAAAATGCACAAAATGTGTGAATACATAAGGATGTTTAGAAGAGGAAGAAGTAAAACTATATACGTTTCAGAATTGCGTTGTATATCCAAGAGTGCTGAATATTGACTGAACCTAAGTTGCAGAGTGATACTGTATTATAATGTCATCATGATATAGTCACCATAACACTATTATTCAATTTGCATGTTCAGCAGAGTTTAATTTCTCTCATCTATTTTCATTCATGTTTCTCCTTATTTTATTGCAGACTTTGAAAGTATTGACACTCAGTAACCCATGAACACATGTCAGCCCCATCAAGCAGCTCACTGAGCCCTTTCTGTGATTACTGAACACAGTTGGTTTACAATTGATAAACGTGATAAAACAGGAATACTATGGTACTAGTGATAACGAAATATCAATGGGCAATAGACATAGAAAACAACAATTCAAAACAAAGATAGCAGCATAGATTGTGATGTCAGATTGGCTCTCACTTTTCTATTTCTAGTTCTGGGAATGGATTTATAGGATATGATCAGGTCTCCCAATGAGGACTAGGATTGGTTGTAAACTTTACAGCTACCTTTTAACTTGGATAGAGTTCTTTATGGCAACAGTATCTAATCATGGGGTTTGCAGCAAATTCAGAAACCTGTAAAGTATTTTTTTTTTAAATAGTCTGCATTCTTGAAAATATATTCTTTCGCTTTTTCGATTCTGCTTTGGCTAAACCACATTACATTATATTTGTTACAGACATCTATTGAATTTGATAGTACAACGTCTCTACAAAGTATGTGTTGTTTAATGCTCCAAGTGCTTACTGCTTTACTGCTTGCAAACTTTCAAACATCCTCCCAGGTTAGGGAGTTTAGCTACGGCTACCTAAACTGGGAGGACAACAGGTCATTCCTTGCACCATAAATACTACAACCTGCGGTGTTCTTTCTAAGTCTTCCTTTAATATTTGCCTTTTACTGTATTATTTAAGTAGAAATATGATTGGAAAAAAGTGTTTTGATAAATGAGCTCTGATCAGTTTTAGAAGTGTGCTCATCACATATACAGTTATTTATGTGCTGTTGATTTTTTTTTTGTTGTTTTTTAGTTTACAGTGCCCTTTAAATTACAGCATCGCCCTCTAAGATGGCAATCGTCTCTTAGCAATAGAGAGTTAAATAAATGTCTTTTTTTCACTGTCTCATAAGGCGCCCATCACATTTCACTCTTTTTCTAAAGGCTTAGATGTGAAATCAGTTGGGTGAATGGATTTCTCATTACTGCTATTTTACATAGGAACTGACAAGTACTTATGTGAATGCGATAGAGTGGGATAATAAGTAATCTGCATTTCGTATCTCTTTACTTCTCTGTATATCTATCACGCTCAGAGCATCCCTCCCTCTTATGTTCTTTCACCATTTCATATTTTTGTGATTTGTCTTTTCAGAGTTTTTCAGCTGATGTATTTGTACAGAATAAATAAGGATTCTACATATATATAGTAATTATGAAGATTAACCTAAAACATCATTTGGGAACACTGACGACTGATTAAACAGTCATTTATACAGGATGGCATCAAATAATGATGTCTTTAGAGAAAATTATAATTATAGATTACACTACCGGTGAAACTTACTGCGGCACATAGTTTTTTTTAGAGTTAACAGGCTGTTTAAAGAGAATAGCAAGGTGACAGTAAGTCAAGTCCTGCAGTTTGTACATATTGTCAACATGGTTATGTTAGATATAAACGCAGATATTTTTCTATGTTTGTTGACTACAATTCCAATAGTGCTCAGCTAGGCACCAGATTAGTTGACAATCAGCGCAGTTCAAAACATCTGTTGTTTTGCATGGTTAGAAAAACCTCTACAGATGTCTATAAAATGACATTCAGCCAACCCATTATGAAATACTCAACACACATAAAGCACTTTAGCGTTCTGATGTGCTTTATGTGTGAAGAATGTTACCTCTTTTTTTCATTTTACAAGCAGATTTGTATAGAAATTGGCACGTCAATAAATAAATCTTAGTCATTGTCAATCAGACAATCAGTCCACCAACTTACTGGTAGTTCAGCTCAATGGAACTAAACTCAATGGGGCAGGCAATTGCCCAGAGCACCTGCCTTGCAAAGACGTCTCATTGAGCGGCATAAGGTAGTCTGTGATTGGTCAGCTACAGAAACCAAAGAGGGGAGAAGGGGATGGCTTATAAAGGCTGGATACACCAGATCTGCAGTTTTTGCAAGCTGTTTTTAGTTAGATCCCCAATTAAAAATGCAGCATGATTCCATTGAGGGTATATGTATATAGTAATTTATTTTAAATCTTTTATTTTATTTTTTGTATTGGCTAGTTAAAAGTCCCTAAGCATCATGAGATTTGTATTTTTTTTTTTAATTCTTTATTTTTGAAAGTGCAAGTTTAAACACAAAAGCAGGCAGTGTCACAACAGCTGCATGCACAGTAGATGAAGACACAGTATAACAGTGGTGTGATGAACTGTAGCAGGTATTAGCACAATTTTACATTTTATCTTAATTAATACAAGAGCAAGAAATGATTATATAACAGGTTAGGATATATTAGGTAGTGTAACTTTGCCTGTGCCACTTCTTGGTTGCCGGTGAACCTACAAGGAGGGTGCTATCAACTGTCCCTGTCCTCTTTAGCTTGGGAGTAGGGTTGGGGACAAGCTCTAGGGACGTGTGTGCTATAGCAGCTAGAGGCAATAGTGGTATGTGACATGGTCTTATGGCTCCTTGACCCCGGAGTCTGGGGGGAGGAAGATACCTTCCTCAAGGTAGATGTGTGGAGTGTGTGGAATTGGCGCTATGGGCTTAGTGACATCATAGTTATTATGACTCAGTGATGTTAATATATCTGGCTTCACGATAAGACAATAAAAACTACACAGTAACTAAATCAGGAAAACAGAAAACAATACGTAGATGTGGGAGCAAAGCCCATCTCCGCCCAACATGTATTAGCACCAGGCTGGTTGTTTCGGCTGCGATATCACTATATCTGATGGCTGCTCTGTCGATTCAAGTGTCCTGGGGCTGCGCTGACCCCCTTCCTCTGATGTTGCCTGTCTCGCAGGGGTAAAAGCTGGAACATTAGCTACATTCCACTTGTGTGGGTGTCTTGTCTTGGTTCCTGCCTTCTGTTGGATGCCCAGCGCCTGCAAAAACTGTGGAGCCTCCTCCGGTGATGTCAGTCGGTGGTTGTGCCCATCTTGCGTGGCAATGAGTAGCCATGGGAAGCCCCATATATATGGTATATACGCTGCTTTATATGGTATATACGCCATTGTAGCGTCTGGCAGCTGAGGTCTTGATAAAAGTTCAAGGAAATGTCCTCAAATGCAAACGGGGTCTGGCCCCTGACGGCTCAGAGAAAGCCCTCCTTTTCTGAGCGGGATTTGAAATTTAGTATGACATCTCTTGCGGAACCACCGTGTTTCCCCGAAAATAAACCCTACCCCGAAAATAAGCCCTAGTCGGATTTTCGGGGTGGGCTGCAATATAAGCCCTACCCCGAAAATAAGACCTAGGCATTGCACCTTTGCGGCGAGACTTCCTTCTTCTACTGTAGGAGGAGCGTTGCGGGCCGCGGCATTGCGCAACGTGATGACGACATTTCGCAGCGCCGTCAGTCTGCCTTCACGGATCTTCAGCGGAAGGATCCATTTCCGGGCGGTGAGGCACCCAGTGGTCGGACTCGGCAAGGAATCTTTGAAATGTGAGTACCGGTAGATATTTTATGTCTGGGACTGAATTAATTAAAGGGGGCGGGGGGTGAATTAATTAAAGGGGGGTGAATTAATTAAAGGGTGGGCTGGATTAATTAGAGGGGGTGAATTAATTAAAGGGGTGGTGAATTAATTAAAGGGTGGGCTGGATTAATTAGAGGGGGGTGAATTAATTAAAGGGGTGGTGAATTAATTAAAGGGTGGGCTGGATTAATTAGAGGGGGTGAATTAATTAAAGGGGTGGTGAATTAATTAAAGGGTGGGCTGGATTAATTAGAGGGGGGTGAATTAATTAAAGGGGGTGAATTAATTAAAGGGTGGGCTGGATTAATTAGAGGGGGTGAATTAATTAAAGGGTTGGTGAATTAATTAAATGGGTGGTGAATTAATTAAAGGGTGGGCTGGATTAATTAGAGGGGGTGAATTAATTAAAGGGGTGGATTAATTAGAGGGGGTGGATTAAAGGGGGGTGGATTAATTAAAGGGGGTTGAATTAAGGGGGGTGGATTAATTAAAGGGGGGTGGATTTATTAAAGGGGGTGGATTTATTAAAGGGGGTAGATTTATTAAAGAGGGGTGGATTAATTAAAGGGGGTGGATTAATTAAAGGGTGGGCTGGATTAATGAAAGGGTGGGCTGGATTAATTAGAGGGGGTGGATTAATTAAAGGGGGTGGATTAATTAGAGGGGGTGGATTTATTAAAGGGGGGGTGGATTAATTAGACAGTATGGTATTTTGATCCCCAGACAAGATGAGTGCAAAGAGAAAGAGCTGTACATACTGGTAACGTAAATAAATAAGCCCTACCCTGAAAATAAGCCCTAGTGTGTTTTTTGTGACTAAAATTAATATAAGACCCGGTCTTATTTTCGGAGAAACACGGCAGGTGTATTTCGTGGGTGTCCCGGAATGCGGAATAGGCCGTCTAGGGTTTTTTGGGAGTGCTTCCCCATTGCTTACTGTGTCCACCGTAAGTGTTTCCCTGGTTTGTGGAGGCTTTTTGGGTGAGCTTTGAGGCTTTATCAGAGCAACTATGTCGGAGCTCGGGTGCCATGCGTCTTGTCCGCTCAGCCGTTAGCTCTGCCCCCCCATGAGATTTGTATTTTACAGTTACTTTAGTGACTGGGTGTCAGCCAAGTGGCCAATCCTAGTTTATCTAATTAAATTTGGATAAAAAAGGTAAATTTCCTGTGTTATCCTGCAACCTACACCTTAATGGGAAAATGCCAGCTCGCCACAGTAACTAGTTACCTGTGCACCCAGCCATCTTTTTGTATTTATTTATTATTATATTTTCAAATAAATTTTTTTCAAAGATTATAAAAAAGCGTCCTTAATATGAGGTTGGGCGGTGAAGTCCCTGATCTGTAGATAGCGGAAAAAGTCGTCCGGTGTCAGATGCCTACCCTGTTTAAGGTCGTCGAATCTGACAATATCAGTACCCTGATATAGATGGTTTAGCCTCTGAAGACCTGCTCTCTATAAGTTTCGAAAGTTTCGTGCTTCTATACCCGGGTAGAAGGCTTTGTTGCGTACAATGGGCATTAAGGGGGACGGGTAGGACGTCAGCCCATATTTCTTCCCATAGCCGGAGGGAGGTCATAACTGCAGGACATATGGCGCAGTCCAGGAGCCTGTCCTCCCTCGGGATCCACATCGCAAATTGGGGTAGGTCTGACCCTAGCATAAGCGATTCGATTTCCACCCATTTCCGGTCGTCTAGTGGCGAATGCCATAATGCGACTTGAGTCATTTGGGCTGCCAGGTAATAGAAGAACAAGTTCGGAAGGCCTAGTCCCCCTCTCTGTTTAGATCGGTACAGTACGTGCTTCAATATCCATGGCCTTTTGTTTTGCCAAATAAATTAGCCTATTATCTGTTGAATTGGCGCCAGTTGGGCTTTGGATAAGTGTATGAGCAATGCCTGAAACATGAATAGTATCTGAGGGAGGACGTTCATTTTTATGGAGTGGATCCGGCCTACCCATGATATGGGCTTATCTGCCCATTTTTCTAGGTCTTTAGTTATGGTTTTCAATAAGGGGATATAATTACGGGCATAAAGGGCGCTCAGCTCGGCAGTGAGGTATATCCCCAAGTATTTAAGAGTGCCCCACTCTATGTGAAGGTTGTATGTGCTGTGTAGCGAAGCGATATCGGTTTGGGACATGCTTACCGGAAGAGCGCTGGATTTTGCCATGTTGGCCTTGTATCCCGAGATCTCCCCGTATTCATGTAGTGTCTCCCCTGAGGCAGCCATTGAAACTTCCCGGTTTGTCAGTGTCAGGAGTACGTCGTCAGCATAGGCTTCCACAACAAATTCACTCCCTCCCACTTTGACCCCTTGAATATTGGGATCTTGCCTAATTGCTTGCAGCAGCGGCTCCAAAGCCATGACAAACAGCAAGGAGGACAGGGGGCAGCCCTGTCTGGTGCCGTTATGTAATCTAAAGGGCGAAGGGTGTGCGACAATGATCTGCACTTGCGCTCTCATGTTGCTATACATGGCTTTCACTACTCTAATGTACGTGTCTGGGAATCCCAAGTGTGTCATCAAAGAAAACAGATAAGGCCATTTCACTCTATCAAAAGCCTTTTCGGCATCAATAGAAACTATTAGCGTCGGTGTGTTAGTGGTTGCTTGTTTCCATATAAGGGTGATGTTTCGGCGGGTGTTTTCAAATAATTGTCTCCCCGGTATAAACCCTACCTGGTCAGCGTCTATTAGAGATGTTAAAAAGGGGGTGAGGCGATCCGCCTGTATTTTGGCCAGGATCTTCATGTCATGGTGAATTAATGAGATGGGTCTATAGCTGCCGGGTAGTAGTGGGTCTTTGTCTGATTTGGGTAGTAAGACTATCGTGGCCAAGGCGTTCCCGTTTCGCGAAAATCGTTGAATAGTTTATGTAGGTGGAGGGTAAGAGCTTCACGGAAGGTCTTGTAATATGCCCCGTCAAATCCATCAGGGCCAGGGGCTTTATTCCCTTTTAGTCCCGAAATTGCTTTGTCTATCTCTTCTTCCGTTATTTCAGCGGCGAGACCTCCCACGATAGCTTAGGTAGCTGTATGTCAGCCAAAAACCTTCGTATGCGTCCCTCCCCCCTAGTTCCTTCCTGTCTGTCCCCCGGGGAGTGGTCGTATAACGTCTTGTAAAAGTCTGTAAAGACTGTGGCTATGTCTTGGGGTGAGGTTTTTATCATCCCATCGTTGTGTTTAATGGATGTTATGTGTGTGCGATTTTGATGGGGTTTCAAGGTCCTGGCCAGCAGTGTGTCCATCTTATTTCCTTTCTCGTTGAAGGTCCGTTTGGACCAGGTCATGGTCCTCGCTGTGTCGTCTAATATTAGTTGTCGCACGGCCCATCTCCCCTCCTCTACCTGTCTCAAAGTGTCTTGGTTGGGACACGTTTGGTGTTTATGCTCTAAGGTCTTGAGTTTCGTTAGTAGCGTTTCCAGGGCCTCTGCTTTTTGTTTTTTCTTCCTCGTTGCCAACTTAATAAGAGTTCCCCTAATCACGGTCTTATGCGCCGCCCATATAGTGCTAACTGGAATGTCCGGGGTGGTATTGGTCTCAAAGTATTCCCCAATCTCTTGTGTATTTGTGCCACCAGTTCTGGATCTGTCAACAATGATGTGTTGAGTTTCCATGTCCAGGGGGATGACACGCATAAATTCCCCAGAGTGATCGATACCTCTGCGTGGTCCGACCACGTGATGGACCCAACCGATGTGGCTGTGACTCGAGAAGCATGTGGCATTAGTCAGGAAAAGATCAATCCTGGAGTATGTTGCGTGGGGGGCTGAGTAAAAGGTGAATTCTACGTCCCCTGGGTGCTGCGCCCTGCAAGCGTCTATCAGGCCTGTGTCTTTCATAAATTTATGTAACAGTTTATCCTGGCCCCCTCTGCCCTGTGATCTAGGAACTCCTCTAATTGAGCTTCTGTCTATCGCGGGACTCGGTGTTGCATTAAAATCCCCACCAACTAGGATCATCCCGTGTGGTAGTGCCCGTATTTTAGTTTGAAGTGTGTCCCAGAATCCCGGGTCAGGTTGATTAGGGGCGTAAACGTTGATCAAATGGATGCTATGGGAATAAAGGGTCCCTGTTACTATAATGTAGCGTCCATCAGAGTCCATGTCAGTTGAGTTAATCTGTAGGGGACAGCTCTTCCTAATGAGTATGGCCACTCCGTTTCGTTTCCTGTACGTTCGGGACTCGTAGGAACCCGTGTATATGTGATCTCTTAGTCTCAACTGTGTGTGTTTTGGCATGTGTGTCTCCTGGACAAAGGCAATGTCTGCCTTCATCCGCTTCAGTTCCCTATAGAGCATGCGCCGCTTTTGAAGGGCATTCAATCACCGTGCATTCAGAGATACTAATTTAATCGCCATCAGTTCAACTTAAGGGTTGCTCTGGTGCGCAACCCCCCCACCACCCACCCAAACCCCCATCGCCCCCACCGGCCCAGCCGCCCAGGATAAAAGGAAGAAGATAAGAAAGAGAGAGAAAGTAAATAAGGTACGAGAGATTCGTACCTAGGGAAAGATGTGTATCGTCTGGTCTTATCGCCTGCCAGACCTCCTTGGGGTATATGTACCATCATCTCAGCCGTGTGCCACGCCCGTAAGAAATGAGGTCCCATAGACCGCAACCTTCCTCGCAACGCTGAGTCGCTGTCTTGTATGACTTTAGATGTTAGTGATATGTTTCGTGGTACCTATACATTTATGTCTCAAACCTGTCTAACAGCTGTAATGTATATCAAGTACTTGTAATGTAACCGTAACTTATGTGAACTGCCCAGAGCATAACTGATCAGGCATTCCCTGTGCCAACCCCTGGCCTGCCTCGGGGTCCACCCTCCCCTTCGCCCCATACCCTTCCCGGATGAGAGGTCCCTTCTAACCCTGCTCTTCTATTCTATTGTGGTTAGGGGCAACTGGCTGTAGATCTTGAGCAATCGTACTGGGTGAGCTCTCTATGCTGGAACTTTTGGGCGGTTGGCATCTGTGGGGGTATTCCTAGCGGTGCTGCGGTTCAATGCCGCGTGCCACTTCTGCTGAGGGCCTGGTACAGGTGGCCAGATTTTGGTTAAGTGGTAGCTGAATGGGTTCCCCTAGACACTCGTTGTATTGTGTTTAAGTGTCAGAGTACACATATAGATATATATGTGGATGGTCTACAATATCTACATTCACATACAGGCATATGTTTTTTCCCCCCCTAAAGTAATGTGAATGTAAGAGGACTTATAGTAGATGGCTGTTGCCAAAGCTCTATACCCCCCTCTCCCCTTTGTCCATCTCCCCTCTATTCCCTGGTGGCTAGTGATATCTTTTGTGAGGGGTTATCTTGTATTCCCTTGAGGCTGCGTAGCGTTTCCCCCTACGTGTGTGTCTCTCCCGTCCTCTCTCCTTGGGAGACCGAAGTTTCTTAACAAATTTACAACAAAGCACTTTTAATGCATTGCATTGACAACCATTGATTATTGAAATAGATCTTAACCCCTCGGCTATATGGACACACACACATTGGAATTATAATTATTCTGAAGCAGTTTATTTTAGACTAAATCGCAGCCACAATCCAAAACAATTCTTCCTATTGATGAGTCCTGCCAATGCCAATAACCAAACAACAAATGGAAGTATTCAACTGTTGCTTTACCAAAATGCATAAGTCTCTACATTATTTTAATCAGTTAACATTTTCCACTAGTAGCAACAACAGAATCAATAGTGATACCAAGAAACTGGAAATACGTAAATAGACCAGCAGGTTTTCTAATTTTGAAAACATTTTCTTTTTTAGGAATACCAAACTAAACTACAGAAAAATTAAGATAATATACCTTGGAGTACAAACCAGTTTAAAACCTCACCAGCCATACAAGAATGAGAAACAATAATTAGGACAACCATTGCAAGACATTTGTAAAATAAAATGCATTAATAAATTAAAACTACTACAAATTAAATCTTCTGTGTAAACAGCAACAGTCTAAAAAAAAATTCAATATCCACCTCTGCTATCAGTTTAGCAGAAAGAAAACTACGACCCCAGCTAAGTGCATCTAAAAGGAGCAAAGGACACTGAGCAACCGTCATGATAAAATTCATCATTCAATGACGCACCAGCCATGCAATTGATAAACGATGAATTAGCTGGGAAGACGCAGGCTCTTTCGCAGAATTAAACCAGCAGGAAACAGATGGAAATTAGCAAAAGAAGGATTAATAAAAAGATCTGTTTACCCATATCCAACTTCCTTTGCAACTTCCGTCCTGCCACCTCAGCATCCTGAAGAATTTAAGTTAATAATAAACATGCATCCAATACCAGAAACAACGTGGATCCTAAAACCTTCATTAAAAATAATACTTGTTTAGCTCTATCCTTGCGTTGGTACATTAATAGATAAGGAAACATGCTTTCCAACTCCACTCGAGTCCATTCTTTTGTAAATTTGATCTTCTCCTGTCTGGACCCTACTGCTAGTCTATTATAGCAGCTCACTGCATTAGAAATACCAACACCAGTAGTTGGCAACCTCTGTGGCAACATCAAATTCAGCCACATCCCTCATTCTAGAGTTAAGTGAACTTCAAGTTTCAGCCTAAAGAGCTTGTAAAATAAAGCAAGCTTAACCTTTAAAGGAGGTGTTAACCCTTTAAGGATGGCAGGCATACTATGCCATCCTTGGGGACCTGGTTCTAAATGTCAGGGGGCGGCATAGTACGTCCACGCCGTCCTATGTACTTACCTGATTGCTGGCGATCCCCCGTCGGCAATCGCAATGTGGGGACTTGCCTGGCATCCCAGGCAGCCCCCCCTGCTGCTGATCTGGCCCTCCCAGGCCATGTGATCACAGGGTCCTCGCGATCACATGGACGGAATAGCCGTCCACAGTCACAGCCATGCCTGCAGGCAGGGCCAACGTGTCCTATCGGCCGATTTGGCGGCCGCCTAGGGTGCTTCTTAAGGGGGGGCACTTCTTATGGGCAAACAGAAAAACTAAGTTTCTAATTCTAATTGCGTGCCACAGGTGATGGCACCGGGTGCTAGGAAGCACTTACATAGCTGCAGACTAGCGCTCGGTGCCTTCAACCTCAGCCCGCAAAGATCAGAGAACTGCCCCACCCCCCCACACCTCTCAGGCCGCCAGCTCATGGGCGCATTGCATGATAGCTTACGCCCCTTGCACTGTACTCGAGGTCAAGTGGGCAGGAGGATAGCGCGGGTGGAGCTAAAAGAGTATCAAGACAGCCAGGTTTGGACTGGTACCCACGGAGAGACTATTTGAAATTAAGGTAAGTGGGGGAGTTCATGGTGTGTGTGTTTGTGTCAGCATGTTTCAGTTAGTATGTTTGTGTGTGCTTGGATCTGTCTGTGTGTGTTTGTCTACTTAGGTCTGTGTGTGTGTATCAGAATTTAATGTGTGTGTGCCTTTTGGGTCAGTGTGTATGTGCTTGAGTCTGTGTGTGTCCCTTGGTCAGTGTTTGTGTCTGCTTGGGTCTGTCTGTGTGTGTGTGTCTGGATCATTGTGGCGATTTTCTACAGCCATTGACCTGGTAAGCTCCGCAGGAATGAGGGGGTCCATCCATGTTCCTCTTCATGTCCACTGAACAGGCTGGCAGGGTTTGGTCTCACACTCTGCTTGAATGCTTTCATGGTTTCCCATCATTTTACAGCTCATGACCTGTGTCCCATCCCAGGCCAGCTCCAGTCTCGTAGCAACAGCACTGCCATCTTTTTCTGCTTAGCTAACTGGCTAAATCTGCCCAACAACTGTATCCCTCCTACATTATCTCACTTGTTTCACTTGTTTCTCTATTATAGGAAATTTGCCTCTATTTTGAGAATATTGCTCGAGATTACACCTGTATAGATTGGGCAACATATGTTTCTTAATTCATAGAACATTGTATCGTAATTCTTTCCCACAAAGAGTTTTAGAGTTAACCATCCATGAGCAACAACAAATCTTTATTAAAGGACCACTATAGTGCCAGGAAAACATACTCGTTTTCCTGGCACTATAGTGCCCTGAGGGTGCCCCCACCCTCAGGGACCCCCTCCCGCCTGGCTCTGGAAAGGGGAAAGGGGTTAAAACTTACCTTTTTCCAGCGCTGGGCGGGGAGCTCTCCTCCTTCTCTCCTCCTCCGTTCCTCCCCGCTGAATGCGCACGCGCGGCAAGAGCTGCGCGCGCATTCAGCCGGTCGCATAGGAAAGCATTTACAATGCTTTCCTATGGACGCTGGCGTGCTCTCACTGTGAAAAATCACAGTGAGAAGCACGCAAGCGCCTCTAGTGGCTGTCAATGAGACAGCCACTAGAGGATTAGGGGGAAGGCTTAACCCATTAATAAACATAGCAGTTTCTCTGAAACTGCTATGTTTATAAAAAAATGCGTTAACCCTAGAAGGACCTGGCACCCAGACCACTTCATTAAGCTGAAGTGGTCTGGGTGCCTAGAGTGGTCCTTTAAGTATCAATGTGGATAAATAGGCTAGACTGAGAGAATCAATTTCCATGCTAATTACAATGTAATTTATTTTCTTTTATTATCATTAGACTAGTTTTTAATATTTATGCCTAATAAAAGTTAAGTTTTAGATTTCTACCATCTCTAGGAAATTACTAGTTTTTCTTGGTTTGCCAACCTACCTACCTGATGTCTACTGGGCAATGCTGCCTGCAGCAAGGAGTTCCCTGCACTCATTTAAGCCTGACGGTGCTGTACTTAGCTCATTTGCTGATAGCAATCAGGAGAGTTTACGGAAGCTCCTTGGAAAAGCTTCTGGCTCCACAGGAGAAGGCAACTGGTGCCCGGTGGACCCCAGGTAAGTTTTCAAATCGTTCTCAAACTGTTTGGGTACTTGCCATGGGGGACGCCAGCGCTGGTTCTTGTAATGTTACTTTAATAAAACTTGGTCATGCACAGCATGGCACAAACCCTATACAATCTTTTAATGATTGCACTGAATGACTGTAAGTGTGTTGCCCTTCCCAAATGTCTACATAATGTATAGATTAGCTGGTTATCATACCATGTTCCTGCATTATCTGGCATCCTCTGTAATCTTTTTGAGAAAAAAAAAAATGGCAAGTGAGAAGCACACTGATACACCTTCCATTGAACTACTGTGTGCCAAGTAGATTGCCCTGGTATAGGGTAAAAACATAATTTCTAAAGCATACCAATCTATAAAATTTCTAGATTTGTGGTAGAATGAATGGTAGGGGAAATTCTTCAAGCTAAGGTAGAAGACAATGTCCAAATATCTGAGACAATGTCCAAATCTGTGAGATTTGATATAATTGTTTAGTGAATAAGCAAGTGTGCTGGATTATGAATTTTGTATATATTGGCCCCAGCAGCACCCTATAATGTATGCATGTTCTGATGAGCGCTGCCCTTTTGGTTTCATTTACATATTTGGGAGTCCAGGCCAACTCCTTGGTTTTGCACCCCTCCCTGTCACAGGTGCCTCATTCCAGGATCTCAGGAGTAAGTGTTTCCCAAGTAAGTGCATTATTCTCATAAGAGCAATCATTCGGCTGCTAGAGTAGGACCTGCCAAGAATGGGGTACATTCACATTGTGGCAGGCTTATGCAATATATGATCATATAATGTAACTAAACTCCTATTATTTTTTGCCTACGTGAGGTGTTTTTAAATAAAACTATTACAATCTTTGTTTAGTGAATAAGCGAGTGCCCTGGATTGTGTATTTTCAATATCCAAATATAGAACAGGATATTTACATGTTTATGTGCACATTAACCCCTTAAAGACAACTGACGGTTCAGGACCGTCATCAGAAAAATCCCTTTCAGGACCGATGATGGTCCTGAACCGTCACAACAGTAGTATTTACTTACCCGATCGCCGCCGTTCCCCCTCCGGCGGTCGGCATTGCTGCCGGTCTGGAGGGTCTATATAATATATGTCTATATATCTTATACATATATATATATATATATATATATATATAATGTCATAATAAGTGCATTTTTATATTAATATACATATATTAATTTAAAAATACACTTATAATTAAATTACACATGTATATATAATATATATATATAATAACTATATATTGTATATATATTATTATAAAATATAAATAATAAGTACATTAAAAAAAATACAAAAATACAACAATTTAAATTATATATATATATATATATATATATATATATATATAGCATCCAAGTAGAGAGCACTCTGGAGTCTTCATTTTATATCAAAATAAATACTGCTTTATTGTGCAGAATACAAAAATGTTGACGTTTCAGTCACAATAGACTTTTCTCAAGGTCTTGAGAAAAGTCTATTGTGACTGAAACGTCAACATTTTTGTATTCTGCACAATAAAGCAGTATTTATTTTGATATAAAACGAAGACTCCAGAGTCCTCTCTACTTGGATGCTATATATTGGTCAGAGATTACTTGCACCGGAGCATGGAAAAGACCGGGAACATGCTGGGACCTGGGAAAAAAAATAAAATAAATATATATATATATATATATATATATATATATAAAAATCAATAAAGGGAGCACACCAGGACTTCAGTAAAGTGCAAAAAGTATTTACTGTATCCAAAACATGATACAAATTCTGTGTAGAGAGAATCAACGTTTCGACCCTACCGGGGTCTTTATCAAGATCACAGTGAAATGTGGTTATGGTGAATAATATATACATACAAATAAAGTGTCGCTTACCAATCAGATAGTCGAGACCCCGATCAGCTACAGACACCGGAAGTGAGAAGACCACGTGAACAGTGCATATCATGTGACTGGGTTACTGAGTAATCTGCGTGATAATGCTACAAACAGAAGATCGGGTAGCCGGCACCGCCGTGATACCCGGAAGTGCTCCAGACCACGTGGGGGTGGTCATGTGACAGAGAGTCATGTGACAAGGTTGCTAAGCAACCAGTCTAACAATGTCTAATTCTTCCTTCTCTAACCGGAGATCGAAGAAGCAGATAGCGAGTACTACATATGGAGGACAGAATCAAGTAAAAACCCCACTATAAGGATGATCTATAGGTGACAAAAAGTGCAAAGTGCAGAGGATCATATGCATGTGCAAAACAGTGAGGAGAATATATATAAACTACAAAGCAGATCAATCCCAGGTGGGGAATAGAAAGTCACTATTACATATACAGAATTCTAAATATATACATATATACATCAACAGTGCATTATACTGTGTTATAGTCTACCCAATAGTAAAACAATATATCTCTTATAAGTTTACTGATGTTTGGTCTATTGAAGTCCAAGCAGGAGCATAAAATATACTACACACACTGTGTGTGTATAAAGTCAGGACTCTGAGTCCTAAGTGTATATTACTGAGCTCTACTTCCTCAGTAGTAGGAAGTAGTCATATTTTTTTAAAGAAAATGATATGACATGATACAAATAATGGTATGTGAAGAAAGCCTTTCTTGTCCTCAAAAAACAATATATAATTTGTATGGGAACAGTAAATGAGAGAGTAGAAAATTACAGCTGAACACAAATACCACAAAAGTGTTAAAACAGCTCTGGTCCTTCACGTACAACATGGCCAAAACAGTCATGAAGGGGTTAATTTGACTAGTCTATTTTGTTTCTTGTCCATTGTAACATATGTCTTACTTATACATTCATGCTTTCATATACTTTTCTTGTTCTTACAGTCTAGTGTGGTGTAAGTATAGAATTTTGCCCTAGCTTAGTATTTGTCATAGCCTATAAGCATACTGAACTATCCTATTTTACTGTATTGTCTAGTGTACTGTATTCCTGTTGTCCAACCAAGTCATGATTATTATCAGATTATGCAGGTTTGCTCAGTGCTGTTTGTCTTGTTCAGTTCTGTCTAAGTTCAATAGGTCTGGTTATAGGGTCACTCCAACCAAAAAACAGTATTTTCAAAAAATTGCTGGTTTCTGATACAGTTATGCTTTCTGAGGTTGTCCATCGCCAAAATAAAAGAATCAAAACAATGCTAATACTTCCCACCGTTCCATTGCCAAGTCCAAGTTCTCCCTGCTGCCTGATCCCCTTTGCCTGACGTCACTCACCCTCGCCAGAAAGGGAAAGTAGTTCAGGGAGGATGGATTGAGGGGTGGACAGGCAAGGAGGATATGACAACAGAAACAATGTTTGTGTTTCTCCCCCGTCAATTCAGTATGTGCTTTTGCGGTGCCTGGTCTAAATTGGTGTGTTTGGTCAATTACTTATCTTAAATATGCATTTAAAAGATAACCGAGCAACACATGAAAAATGTTAACACAAGTTATAAGTGAATGTTAATGTTTTATCCAGTTGTGTAATCTCCTGAGAACTGACAGTTCTCCTGTAAACCCACTATACTGTATTAAGACAAGCACGATTGGCGTTGCCTTCACAGCAGTCAGAGTGACATACAACAGGAAGTGTTTGTCAGTAACAGCTCCCATTATACACACATGCAGGGTTACTTGTTAAACTGAGAATTCAATGTCAATTTCAAATTCAAGGTCAAAATAGTTGATGGGAACATTTTCGATTCTTTCAGTTTTGCTATTTAAATTTGAAATTTCCCTCGAAATCTTACTTTAGCAAATAACACTGATATTAGCAAATGCTACACTATCTGTGATAGAAATTGTAGTTTCATACCAGTGATGTACTATCGTGTACTAAAATGCAAGTTCTATGTATCGGAATCTTGTGTGAAGGATTCCTGCTTCCCCTTTTTCATTTCAACTGACAAGTAAGACACACATAGGGATGAACTGATGAACTGTTTTTGATTTCTTTAAGTTAAAATACCTTGATGAATCTGCCTCTCTCTCTTCACACAAAGATGGATAGCTGCTATTCATATTTAGTGCTAAGCCATACTCTATTACTCACAACTCTCAATTATTAAACGGCAAACACTGAGCAGTCAGTCACCAACCTGCTGAGATTAAAGTAAGATCGCAAAGCAACAGAAAGAGAACAATGAAGATCTGCTGCAATATAGGTAGAGGAAAAAGTTAGAAAATAGTTCATTCTACAATGCCATAACTATAGGAGTTGTAAGGATTCTAGTTGTTACCAGGCAACAAGATACTCCCCTGTACCACTCCACTTAGCCATTTAGACATCAATTTGTTTTCCCTGAATCACAGGCAATATTTACGTTCACGTGATGTGAGAAAAAGAAATAAACCAATTAGAGTTATTTTTTTATTCTTGGTTTTAATAATCCCTACAATAGAATACTGCAGGGTGTCTAAGTTTTTCCAACCAATTATTTCTTAAGCAAGCCAACTTTAACAACAAGACGGCTTAACAGCACTTGCTTCCTATCAAATCAATTTCAGTTACCCGTTAGGTGTAAAGTATGCCACGCCAATGAGAAAACTTCACACACCATGCTCCTGTTTTAAATTTCAAAATGTTTTCCTATGGACTCACAATCGTGTGATATCTTCACAATGCAAATAGCACAGCTTTCTGACAAGGCAAACCAATAGATATTAAAGTGACAGGCCAAGAAATACCAGAAACTAAACACAATGCCAGTTTCTCATGGCTTTAAGAACACATGCTCTAATACTCTCGGAGAGAGTCTGATGCCACACAAACGTCTGTTTTGATAGAGTTGATTTTTACCCACAATAATAAGGCCATAGATTAATCACCATCCATAGAGCAATCTCCCTGCTCTAAACACTGTTTGCTTAACTCCTCTTAATGGGTATCTTCTAAACCTGTCAACTGTTCTACTTTCCAGATCCAAGTAGCTTTGATATTTTTAAAACCATCTATCTACACGATTCTCATATTGCTAGCAGTAAAAGCATCCCACATATTTCTTTAGCTATAACCTGTCGGTTTGCTCAGCAGATGCCGGCTCACACCTTGAGCATCTTGTATTCTTACACAGCATTTGGGGTGGTGAATAAGAACTTGAAAAATTCTCACTAAGTGAGATTACAGGAGTTCACACCATTTCACAGAGTGAAATGCTGTGCACAGCTTCAGGCAGCTTCCAGCACATGTGCCCAGCAATGCAGTAGGACAAGCCAAAGCGATCACCAGTTGGTTAAAGTCTGCTTCTGAACTGGGATCAATTAAAATGGCAGGTCTCAGCGAATGTACGTGAAGAGATTATATATAAAATATATGTTATTATGTCTATACATTTATTGGAACAAACAACACAGGAAGGCTAAATTAAAACATATTTTTATTAAAAAATTACAATTTAATAGAATGTCTCTGTCTCTCCTTATATTTTCCATTTGATCTTCTCCTCTCTAATAACTTCAGTATTATTCATTTGCATTATATGCCCTTATTTGACAAAACCTTTTTTCGAGAGAGCATTACCAGAAACTGTATTCATTCTGAAGTTTTAAAACACAACTTGTTTTCAGTTTTCTAAATGAGCTTTTCTGTAAAACCTGCCTTTCGGAGAGGAAGAACTACCCCTCACACTTCCATGTATGAATCACAGCGAATTTCAAATTTAAGCAAAGAGTAGCCAAACTGAAAGAATAGCTAAATTAAAGAATGTTTCCAATCTGACTGTTTTGACTTTAAATTTGAAATTCACTGTAAATTCTCATGTTAGTAAATAACCCTGCATGATTGAAAACATCTGAAATTCTCCTAATTTTCAAAAATCTGTTAGCATCCTCTGTCTAGGACACTCCACTTTCACTACCAACACAAACCATATCTGCCGTCTTGTTTTATGCTGGGATGCCATCAGAAATGTTAGGATCACATAAGAAATGTTTCTTGTTTCTCATCTTTTTTTCTTTTCACTTCAAAAAGATTAATTGTTAACTATACACGAAAAAATGATATAATGAAGCAGTTGTATTGTTGTTACTATAAACTATGTTTTGTTTTTACTCTTTTTGTATATTCGATGTATGTTTTTCCATATACAATTTGTTTTACATGTATTCATTATAAAAGTATTGCATATATTTATGTTAAAATAAAAAACCTTTAATAAAATAAATATTTGAAAAGAAATGTTAGGGGCCTTACAAAACAAACAGCCACACACTCCCAGACATGTATACATATACATATAAGCACATACTTACCAAGAAACAACACTACCAGACACATATGCACTCCATGATACACAAATAGATACATACTATCAGACATACATACAGGTACACACAAATACACAATGTCACACATACATAAACACAGGTATACACGCACAGAGACACACTCTGATTTGCACACTTTCAGTTACTGCTATACACTATGGATCTAGGGTGCAGGAGGGTGGATTTCCTGGTGTCTAGTGGAAGACTGCTAGGACAGGTTGCTAGCTCCTTGGATATGTGACATGACATCACATGCTCCCACTAGTCGTGAGAGCTGGCAATCTGATCTGGTAAGGAGGCGGCAGCATGACTGATTTTCAAGGTGGTCTAGTTAGATTACCACGCAACCTCATGTTGAACAGCCCAAAAGGCCCCACTGCTTGAGTAGGCTCTTCAGCAGATCACTTGTACTACTAGATGCCATCTCTGGTTAGATGACTGTCTTGGGAAGACTTTCAACCCATACACGATGCAGCTAACAAGATCTCAATTTGTTTTACTTGCAAAGTCAAAGCCTTGGAAGCCCTTCAAAGCATCACAAGTCTTTTCCAATTACAATGAATGACGTTTCACTGGTTCCTTGGTGTATTTGCCCTCTGATTCAGCCATTCTGGCAATATGTGAGCTGGCCTGCTCTAATTTTCATTAGGGCATACAATAGTGCCTGAACCACGGTGTCTCTTTTCAGATTCTCTGAACAAAACAGGAAACAAACTCAAATCCAGAATAGGTCTTGCTACCTGGCACACAATGGTGTTGGTTTGAAACCACCAACAGTCTCCCTTAATTCTCCTACAAATGACAGATTTTATAACACACGAAAAAGGGATTAACTCACTGGCAAAGTCCATTAGTATTTAACCCTAAACACATCTATCTAGTTACCAACTTACTCAATACACATATTTGTTTTTACATCTCCTTATTCCATCTTCCTTCTACATGCTATCTGACAGACTGATTAGTCTAATTTTTACAATGAAAACTCAAATATATACATATTGTGCCATTAAAGTATTACTCCAAGCAGCATGACCACTTCAGAGATCTGATATTTAGCTTCAAACACTGCACATACAGAGTTTAACCCCTCTATTGCTGGAGATGTAACACCAACTCAGACAGTGTAATTGGGGCACCATTAGCAGCTAATGTACATTCCATGCATATTCCTATACAAAGAATTACATTCAGTGGACAGAGAGATTGATGCTCTGCACAACCTAAATGTAGTCACCAACCACAAAAGACCATTGGAGCTCTATGGGGACTCAGGTAAGAAGCAAACTATTGCAAAAACGCACTCCTGGAATCACAACCACGGCAGTTGGGTGTAGTTGGTTTAATGCCTGGAGTAATTGTTTAAAGGAGAAGTTGAGGCATCAAGATCCCTACACCACAAAGTAGTGGTTATAGTGCTAAAAGGCTGCATGCGCTGTTTCCAAATTCACATGTGAGTGATTTGACCTAAATTGAGGCCCCAGTGGTTTTCCATAACTGCTCATTTTGAGTGAGCTGACAGGGTTAGCCAATGAATGATATTAAAATATGGTTAAAAAGCTCAATGCACAAATAAAATAAAGAATAAAAAAAAAAAAATATGGTTAAAACTGATACTAATAACTTAGAAGTGGAACAATAAGGGGTGTACCAAGCAGCCCTGATTTTAAACCAATCTACTTCAGCAGATTACAGTAACTAGACTGTTCCTTCAAATGAAGTCATTCAAATAATACTTTTTTAGGACAAAACAAATTACAGGTTTATAAACAGAAGGAAATACAGAAGATTATCTCCGAAAAACACAAGTGGAATATACAGAAGCCGTACAATAAATAAATGACATGCGCTCAGGTTAGAAGGTTCCAGGTTGTCCTAGATTGAACTAACTGTACTGTAAGACAATAGACTTCTTAAATATTTTCCCAACAGAAGTAGCGTAGAAAAATGCTACAAACAAGAGCTTTCCAGAATATAGAAAAAAAAGTTAAAACTTTTAGAGAAGCCTGTGAGACACAGCCCGGAAATAGCTGTAAATGCGCCATGTGTCTGTGAGATCAGCACAAGTTACACTAAGTTACCCAGTTTGCAGAAGCATTGATCTATATGTGCATTTGAATATGAGGGTTCAGTGGTCTGTGTCATTTTGAATTTATAATTAAACCTCCTTATACTAACCAGATTAAGGGACACTGTAAACATAAAAGAATATAAATAAATGGTGAACAAATAATGCAATTATGATTGCTATGCCAAATTTATATTGTTTGTGTTTAAATCCACAAATATCAATGTACAGAACGTAACTAAACTATAGAGATAAATGCTAAATAAATATGTGCATGCCAGATATTAGGGATCGACCGATATTGATTTTTCAGAGCCGATACCGATACCGATATTCTGTGAACTTTCAGGCCGATAGCCGATATAATTTGCCGATATTCTGTACATTTACCATTTTGGAAAATAAAAACTATTTCTAAAGGTAAATGCACAAAATATACATGCCACGTGTAGTGGATGCAGTGTGACAGGGGAGCTGTGTGTGTTTGTGTAGTGTGTGTAGTGGATGCAGTGTGTGTTTGTGTAGTGTGTGTTATGGATGCAGTGTGTGTTTGTGTAGTGTGTGTGGAGGATGCAATGTGTGTTTGTGTAGTGGATGCAGTGTGTATTTGTCTAGTGTGTGTATTAGTGTAGTGTGTATATAATGAAAGCAGAGTGTTTGTGTAGTGTGTGGGTAGTGTGCGTAAAGTGAATGCTGTATATACTAAATGCAAAGTGTGTGTGTATATAATGAATGCAGAGTGTGTGTGTGTATTTGTGTAGTGTGTGTATAGTGAATGTAGTGTGTTTATATAATGCAGAGTGTGTTTTTGTATAGTGTGTGTATATAATGCAGTGTGTTTGTGTAGTGTTGTGTGCATTGTATATACAAACACACACACACATATACAAACACACACTGCATTATATACACAGTGTGTTTGTGTAGTGTATGTGTATATAATGCAGTGTGTGAGGGGGCATTTTTTATTAAATTATTAAAAAAAAAAAAATTATATTTACTTAATTATTATTTTTTGTTTGTTGTCCCCCCTCCCTGCTTGTTACCTGGCCAGGGAGGGGGGATATGACAGTCCCTGGTGGTCCAGTGGTATTGGCTGAGCTTTGGGGGGGGGCGGGCAGCAAGCGCTTACTCACCTCCCAGCAGCTCCTCCAGCTCCCCAGTGCAACTCGCGCGGAGCGTTGCCATGGTGATCCATGGCAACGCTCTGACGGCCGCGGGTCTCGCGAGAGTTGCACTGGGGAGCTGGAGGAGCTGCTGGGAGGTGAGTAAGCGCTTGGTCTCCGCCCCCCCAGGACCGCCGGGCTTGTAATGAGCCTGGCAGTCCTAGGAGGTATTATCGGCAATATCGGTATCTGAATTGGCCGATACCGATATTGCCGAGAATACTGAATATCGGCCGATTATATCGGTAAAACCGATAATCGGTCGATCCCTACCAGATATCACGTTTATTAAGTATTACAATATAATTACATTATAATGAATGTAAAAAATAAACGGAATGTTTACAGCAGGGGTACCCAAAAGGTAGATCCTCAGATGTTTTAAAACTACAGCTTCCATGATGCTTTGTCATTCTAAAGGCATGCAAAGCATCATGGGAGTTGTAGTTCAACAACATCTGGGGATCTACCTTTTGGGCACTCCTGATTTATAGCATTAAGGTCCCCTAATAAACTAACCAACAGTTAGGGAGCAGCGTGAAGGGTCTTTTATTTAGAGTCAGTCAGAATTATGTGATCAAGATAGTTTGCAGATAGGGATTGTGCCGGGACACAGTAGTGATTGTTCTAAAGTTTCGTGGATGTCAGCCTTTACACCTGGAGCTTCTGTTTTGTTTTCATTATCTCTCATCTAACAGTCTTATTTCCTTGTATCTTTCCATATTTACTGTACATTACTGTAAACTTCTCTGTTTCACAGAATAACAAAAATTTAAAAAGAGGAGGAGCTAGTTTGGAATTTTAATATTTTTTTTTAATGAAAAGTAAATATGGAGTGTGGGAGGGTAACCCCAAGGATTAATATTCAAATCATAAAAAAAGAATATTTTTATTACCCATAGAAATAAAAAGTGATGACAAAACAGCTTGTATTACATAAATGTTACAAAAGATAAATATACAATGCAGGAAGAGCAGTTTATAAACATTAGCAAAAACGCGTAAATGACCACAAAAGGATTAAATGTATCAACTGCAACCTAATAATGTTTATAACAGATAGTGACTTGGAAGATATTTAGCTGTTATATCAGGTACTGGCATATGTTGAAGCAACTGCAACAATGAAACAATCCAGGGTTAATTTCCCAGTTACATACTTGTTAAAAAGTAACAGAAGAAGGATAAGGGACACTTTCCAATAG
Source organism: Pelobates cultripes (assembly GCA_933207985.1). Lineage (NCBI taxonomy): Eukaryota > Metazoa > Chordata > Amphibia > Anura > Pelobatidae > Pelobates > Pelobates cultripes. The sequence goes on along the minus strand of OW240919.1, from coordinate 93,584,030 downwards.
TACCTAAGCAAAGGTTTAGAATAGAATAAAAATGCTGAGTATTCAAGCACCATGATAATGGAATGATCCTTTATAATATGGAATTATAATGGGTAAGAGATTCTGCAGCCACCTTTAAAAAGACATAATATATGTTAGAAGGGAATAAATGACTTATAATAATTAGTAGAGCCCCACTCCGATCCTGAGCTCTGCGCCTTCAATGGCACCTCATATAGTCTCCAAATCCTGTGCCTTAAAAAGGCACCGTGCCTAAACGGTGCTGACTTTTAATGCTGAATGCTGTGCCTTCAAGGGCACCTATCAAATAGATATATTCAAGTAGCTGGCTGATTAGCTTGATGGTAGAATTAATATCTGCAGCCATCCCCATATAGATGTATGATATAGTAAACTGGGTTAACTAACTCTCGATACTAAGTTAAACCTTGCTACGATCCTGAGCTCTGTGCCTTCAAGGGGACCTAATAAAGGAATTGTGACTTAATTAGGCATATTGTCTAAACTTAAATGGAAACAAAAAATGCTGTGCCTTTAAGGGTACCTAGCATATGGATATCACAAACTTGTGGCTCAGGTACTACTGAAGGTACCTACATGTAAGAATAAAGTATATATTAATAAAAATAACTAAAGTGAGTTAAACAACCAACGCATTTCTTAACTATGCAACTTTCTATGTCTCTTATTAGCATGGTGGCAAGTAGTCACAGACAAAAGTGTTTAGCCACCCCTGATGCTCGCATATCGCCAGTCCACAGCTCTTCAGAATATACAGGTTATCTAAATGGAGACAGGATTTAACTTTGCATGCAGTTGTAGCTAATTTAACAGCGTGGAAGCACATTACTATTGCTAGTATATAACTACAGAAGCAAATGTTATTTAAAACAGATAAGAAAGTCTTTCTATTTTTTGGTCTGCACAATTGCTGTATCCCCTTTGAAAAGTTATTATAGTATCTGAGAGAAAAGATACATGTGTATATTATCCATTGGGGAAAGAGACACAGTTATACAACTCTCTATTTGATACATCATATTAAATAAGCAACCCTTTAGTTGACTCTATCTGTACATGTATATACTTTACTTTTTTTTTTTTTTTTACTTTTCTTTTGTTATTCTATATGTATGAATTTACATTTTAATGTATTATTAATTAAGGTTACGTTTAAACATATACATAGCATACCTGCCTATAACTTGCAGTTTCAATTTATATGTCAATTATATGGTATTTTTTTTTTTTAGATAAGTACAGAGTGTGAGAAACATAAGCTATTTGAGCAGCTAGGAATTGTCCAATTGTTTTTTCACTAGCATGAGGTCGGACAAATTGACTATATGACGCACAAATAGCACTAAGCACAAAAAGTTATCGTTTATTAATGTCAAGTTTTCTTTTCTTGCAATTTATTAGTGCATTGATATTTTCCTATTAATATATTACAATTATACTGTATATGGGGGTCCATTAAATGTTATAATTGTCAATCTACAAAAATCTTTTACCAAAACTTGTTTCATACTGGTTCAAGTCAGTTGTTCCAAGCAGTCTATGCACAAGTTTTTTAATAAGGGATGAGTTTGGGATAAACCTTTAAAATGATTTTTTATTACAAGAAATACTTTAATATTGATATATTTTTATCTTTTAATATTTTGAAACAAATATTTAAAGATGTTAGATCATCTGAAAAGCTTAAGCAAAGATCTTAAATCAAGGCCAAAGTTAGCTAATAACTAACTTTGCTAATACCTAAGTTAGCTAATAACTGTGAGGCCAGCTAAGCAATAGTAAACAACAATATCTACTAGCAGCGTAACATATTCTATTAAGAAATGATGAACGAAGAGCATGGACTGACAATATAATTTATCAATAGGCCGGAGTTCCCCTGTTAGCACACCATGGGGTATCTCTATACTAGGGGAATACCTAGCCTCCATGTTATTACTATTGTATCAAAATGTCTCCCAAATGGAAGCATGACATTGGAATCCCAATCCCCAGGTCACCTCCACTCTCTGGCAGGGAAATATTCAGACTTCCTGGAGTGTATGTTACCATATATCTGTATACAAAAGGCTTAATCAATCAAATTGTTGGAGATTGTTCTTTGAGAAAGGCACTATTGCTGGTGCAGAAACATTGGGGGTGTTTTGACGCACGTGTTAAACTTTTGAGGATTTATGCCTTTTTTTGTGCAGTTGATTTTTTAAAGCCTCTATCAGATTGTAATATTGTACCGTTTTTGGTTTTGTTTTGAATATGTTTGTTTTCATAACATAAATTCAATTGCACTTGTATTTGTGTTTAAGCGGGTAGTTGCCTACGCAGAGGCACTGGTATCAGTACACGAGTAATTCAAAGTAACCAAGCAATGACAAGAATTAAGTGTACATAGGTTTTGCAGAGTTGGATATATCAATTACGTTAAACAAGTTTAGTAATGCAAGATGCGGGCGTTGTTGTCAAATGTGTACCGCTATATTGGTGTCGATTAGTGGCTTGTAGTCTGCCAATATATGTCTTTGTGAGTTGATATACTAAAAGAAGTGGATGAATGATAAGGAAAAGAAATTATAAAAAAAAAAAAAAACAAGAAAAAAAACCACAATGGGTGCAAGTATGTCGTGCTCATGTGAAGGTCTGCTATAGCGTTGTAATCAAAGTGTTTGCGTGGTCTATTCATGTGTGCGTGATGAGGATATATGGCTGACCGGTGCAATTTTAGAAGTATTTATTCTATAATGAGGCATACTGGTGTTGTAGCTAATCTCGCAGCCCATGTATAGGGATACATAAACAAGCAATTGCGATTGTATGAGGTAAAAAAAAAAAAGTCCATCCTGTAATGTGCATTCTGGTGTAGTCTAGTCGAAGTATTCATCCTATGGCGTGTCATTCTGGCGCAGACTTTCGCTAGTTATGCAATACAAGTGAAAAAATATGGAAACAAACAAAAAGGGGAACAAATAAAGTCAAAGTGTTCTCGTTAGAGGACTCTGTATTACTAGGTCCTGACAACATAAAAAGGTGAGTCCCTTCTCTGGAGATGGCGTTGTAGCGCCCGCTGCAAGGGGACCGTCCAGCGCGGGGCCGATGGCATCCTGGATAGTTTTTGTTGAAGCCTCCACCTGCTGTTACTTTTGTTCAAACTTGTGGCAGGGATGCTTATATATGTTGAGCTGGTTGCTCGCTACCAGGGCCCCCCAGCGCCCCCCGTGTGGCAAAATCCCTCCGGTCCCCCCCAGGCATGCCCCCGTCCTGCAGCAGAGGGTTCCACAGTGTTGTGGGCACTCAGGGACGTGAACAGTCCGGCAGTGTCCCACCCCTGAAAAGTCAGCGGGCCTCCCATCCCCTGCACCTCCCCAGCCCCTGCGGGTTCCCGTTGGAGCTCCAGCCCCTTTTTGCCTCACCCTTCTCTGGTCACATGCATGGCGCCGGTCCATGCCTCCCCGGCCACCGGTCTGCAGGGGGGCCCAGCACACCTCGGCTCCACAGGGCTCTCAGAGTTGGGGGCATCTGCCACTGGACCACCACCAAATCAAGGGGCCAAGACCGGCTCCGTGCCAAGCAGTCCGCCGCCCAGAGCGGTCCTTCCATGGGATCCATCCCCTTGAAGTGTCTAGGTGGCCCAGTGCGGCTTCCAGCTGCGTGTGTGGTCATCCGCCATCTTGGTCCCGTGCGAGAAGGGGCCCCGCATCGCGCGGGCTTCCACCCCCAGTCTCTGAAAGTCTGACTCGTGGGCCAGGTTTACCCCCGTCGGCCAGAAGGGGGAGAGCGGGGCCGGGCCGGCGCTCCCTTCTCTCCCCATGTCATCATGCCTACAGTCCGTGTGTGTGTAGGCCTTGTGGGTTCATTTCATTTATGCGGACATCGCGGCTGCAGCTTGGTATGCATTGGCTCATTCTGCTCCTGGGTCTCTCCCCACTCAGTGCTCGGTGCCTCCCCGGCTTCTGGCTTGCTTTAGAGTCCGTAATTTTCAGCGTTTAGATTGCTCAGAGCCGGAGCAAGCATGCATGGCTGCTGCTCTGCTCGGCGGCCCCGCCCCGCCCCGCCCCGCCCCCTGTTTTTGGTTTTGTATACCTTGGATTGTTTAATAAAGTTATTTGATCATTTAAGGTGTGCATCCTTTTGTATGTAGATATATGGTGGTTTGGCATTTAAGTAATGCCTCTTTAGGATAGCATCCAGATAAGATTTATTCTAACAATCTTCACCAATTTTTTGTTATTAGAAGTGCATTACTATATAACCACATCAAAAAACAATTGCTATGGGTTTAATTTTACCAAGAAATAAAGTTAAGTTTTATACTGGTTATTCACTATAATGAGATTTGTCGAGAATTCAAAGTGAATTTAAAATTGAAGGCCAAAATAGCAAAACTGGAAAAATCAAGTAAGTCAAGTATTCCTCCAGTTCAGTCATTTTGGTCTTAAAAGTAAAATTCCCTTTGAATTTCTGACAATTCTAAAGTTTAGTAAATAACCCTGATAATATTTTTGATGCATTGTTTTTGGCAATTTGAAGAGATCAGAAACATTTCACAACCCTAAGGATCTTACTGGCCAATAAAAAAATATTAATAAATGAAACAATAAAACACTAATGAGATAAGTCAACTGAATACCTAACAATCTGCAGTATCACATACTGGTTCCAACCTCTGGGTTCAAGGTTCTTCTATATATGTGTCACGATTACTGTGTGACCCAACACGCACAACTATATTAACACAAAGAACATATACCGGACCTTAGAATTGACGGACTTAACGTAAAAGAGAATGGTCAAAGAACAAGCAACGGTGAGGGAAATTAGAATGAGACAATACGAATAACTAGCCACGGGTCAGGATACCAGAAGAAGGGAAAGTCAAAAACAATAGCCAAAGTGTCATGCGGTAACACTTCCGGGTTCGGCACTCCGCTATGCGGAGCTGGACCCCGCCCCCCTTTGACGCGGCTCTGACAGTATTTAGGGAGACCGCGCCAGAGAGAGGGTGCTTGGTGATACTGGGAGCTACTTCCGCCAGACTTACCTCTCCACAGGTTCTGGCAATGTGGGTCCGACTTCCGAGAGTACACGCCAGCTCCTGGGACACGCCAGCTCTACAAACTCTGATGTTGTCTTAGCCATCGGGCTAAGACAAATATGCTTCATGTGATAAAGGAACGCTGGAGAATGGAAACTCACTTTACAAGTGGACCTTATCTCTTTGCTATTGGAGGACTACTAACCTTAAGTATATCTCTCATCTAATTATGCTACAATCTCATTTAATAATGAACTAAGTCTTGCTTACTCAATTCTTCACTACTACAAGCTACTAATTATTTGGAGGACAACTCCCATCATGCTTATTCACTATGAACTGTTTCTTGCTTTGCAATTACACTCAGTGCTTCAAGCTACTAATTATATGGAGGACAACTCCCATCATGCTTATTGACTATGAACTGCTTTTGCTTTGCAACTATTCCCAGCTACTTGCTTAATATTACTATTAAAGATTATTCTCATTAACCAAAGAATGTTACTTAATGCATCTCTGAGGAAATACTTATTAATGAACTTTGTTTTGTTGATTACTTGCACTTCTTCTTATTGGATTATTGCCTAAATGCAATTCATTTAAGTTTAACACTTATTAAAACTTCGTTTGAATCAAGTTACCAGCAATTCTCTCTTTTCCTAAAGCTACAGTATTGATACTTTAAAGATTCTCTGTTTCGTCACAATTGTAATTAGGGAGTTTACAAGCTGCAGTTGAGTTCCAATCCAATTCACCCAAGTAGCGTAACACAAAGTCAATAACTATAAAAATATACCAAGAACACGCTATCTGACAACCAACAAGTGGTAACCACAGCAGGGCACTGAGAAAAGGCATTACATGGTTTAAATATGCCTCTCAATGCTGTGATTGTTTAGTGCACGGCTTTTGACCCCAAAACGTGTGTGTCAATAACGTGAAGTCACACACACGCCGATGGTATCTTTAACGTGGGCAGTGCGCCCTTTAACAGTAAGAACGGGACCGCAGCGGCCGGCATCCCTTAGAACACTGTACCAGTCGGGTCCGTCTTCATGGAGGATCGGGCGCCACTCTGCCGCGATTCAGGTAAGTTAATGTTTGCCTTTTCGGCACGACCGCCCTGCTCATGTGCGGCCGCTCCGATCATGGACTTCCTTTTATCTGAAGTATCGGCGCGGCTGCACTGATCAGGCGTGACTGCGTCGATACAGACCCCCTGTGCCGTGACAATATGGAGGGACTCATCCTTCTGAAGGACATATTTGAAAACATATAAATGTAGGCTTTCTGGAGAAACATTTTATATTATTATTAAATTACAATCACTATTGCTGGAATCAATTAGAATTCATTGTCACTCCAGTATCAGATACTTCATTTTAACAAGACTCCATATCATTTATCTGAAAGTGGGAAAAGTGTCCTAGCTGTATATAAGTCATAAATGAGAACATCCAGCCTTCTTTATAGAGTTTTACAAAAAGCATTTACAAAAATATACCAATTATAGGCAACATGTCAGCCTAGTTGACATAGCACTCTCTACTAATGGAGCTTTTTTTCTCAGAATCACAGCTCTTATGTATCCTGGTAAAATAATCCGACAATATCATAAGTTACAAACTTTATTTTGTGTATCTAAGTATATATATTATTAAATATTAGGGTATACAATGAAACTTAACATATAAAAAGAGAGTATGTTAGGCTTACATGTATACCCAAATATCCCACGTTATGGGGGTATATATGTTATTCCTGCATTCAATGTTACGTGTGACAATAGTTTCTTCAATGTATATAGGGAATAAAAGTAAAAGTTCACGCAGTCCCCCTGCAGCTTTATTACTAAAACTGACTGTTAACCAACATACAGGCCTAGGACATGGCACAAGATGCCAGTGGTACTGATGTCACTGTATTGCATCACTTCCTACTTCATAAAGCACATATTCTACTAGTGGAATAGTTGTAAAGCATTCTAATTGGGAACCCCAATACCCTTATAAAACAATGTACTCCCAGGTCTAGGAGCCGAACAATACCTTGCAAGGAGCACCTTAAACTACTTTGGATGATAGCGTGATTACGTGCTTATAGTAAACATTAAAGGAATCGCTTTTACGGTAAACTAAATAGATGGAAGTTGGTAATAACAAGTAAGGCAAGGGTACATCAGGAGTTCTATGAAATCAATATGCAGTGCAAACAGATTTATATAATAATCTATTGTAATGCTCTTACAGTATGAACAGCAGCAAAACAGCAATTACAGAGTTACAACACAACCGTGCAGATACAAAAGAAAAAAAACAACAAATGTAAGGAGACATGAAATATCTTACCGTTAATATTGTTTCTCTATTAGTCCTCTTGTCATTGAAATTCCAGAATTTCTATATATATAGGAGACAATTGTCACGGAAGCATTTGTTTAGTTTTCAGCAGGTATGCGTAAAGAGGGTTGCATGCACACTTTTCAGAACCCTCACTCTTGCACAGTTTCTCCTTTTTTATCATTCCTCAAGATGCCCCAATCAGAAGCCGTTTAAACCACACAGGAAATCTCACACTGATCACAGCACTGGGTGGTTAGAAAATAATTTACAAGAGTTAGCAATTTTTTTTTCTGTTCTTTCGTAATCCCCAGCCACTGATATTTAAGTTTCTGAGATGTTTTACAAAGGAATGGTTCTGTATTTTTAATCAGACCCATACATTGCAAAATATATGGCACCTCATATGTAAGTTTCAAAAACACAAAAAAAAATGAAGGTACAATATTTTCTACAAAAGTAATAAGAGCAATCATTTGATTTGGTTAAGAAATGACTTGAATATTTACAAAAAAAAATCGGTAGTTAACTTCATTAATAAAAGACATGCTTTCATAAAAAGTTGCAAATAAAGTTTGCAATTTGTTCACATAGCTGTCTATTATAAATGCTACGTAAATATGATTATGCATTGTAAATAGCTATTAAATGGAGTAGTGCGAGTTAGAAACAGTATTAGACTGAACATGTTACTTTTCTAAATCCTGCATTTTACAAGTTATTATACTCAACTAATCAATTATACTCGCTTTTTTGATTTCTATTTCTATTCTATTTTGTGCTATATGATTTCTATTTCTAGTATATAGTGATACCTTTTGTTTTTTTCACGATTATACTCAACCCCTTCAGGATGAACGGTTAAATCATTTTCAGCATGTCTTAGTTCGGTAATTTTAACTTGTAACCTTGCTCCTTTAGTGCACCCTTACAAATTATATGATTTTAAGTAGAGCTTTCTTTTTATATAAATGTCACATACAGGATTATTTATTAAAGTGAGTATTCAAAGTGAGTTTCAAATTTGAGGCCAAAGTGGCAAAACTTGAAGCACAGCGCTAAATTTGATATTCACTTTGATTCCTCAATTTAATAAATAGCCTTGATTGTTTATTATGATTAGAATACGTGAATGGAGAGTATTAAGGTAAAAAAAAACATTATTTACATTTTGCTTTAGATAATAGAGTGCTGTCACTAATACATTATTAGCATGCTATGCTGCTGCATTTGGTGCAAAATGAGGGGGGTACTCTTGTAAAACATTCAAAAAGATATATTTACTTCATTGATGATATTAGAGGGACACTATAGTCACCAGAACCACTGCAGTTGATTGTAGTGGTTTTGATACGAGACTGTCCCTGCAGTCTCAGTAGTGTAGGCACTACCTATAGTCAGAAAAGGCAGTGTTTAAATTTATTATCAGGGACACCTCTAGCGGCTGTAACTCAGAGACCCTTACTTGAAATCTTTGCAGGACTGATGTTCAGCATCCTCATGTTGTTAACCAAAACGTCCGCTGCTCCCCACAGAGATGCATTGAATTATTGACTGATTGAGTAAGATATTGACTGGCACAGCACAGTGATTAACACTCATGCACAGTTGTCCCTCAATGCTTCTCTGAAGGGAAGCATTTAATTAGCTGAAATGATCATCTTTAATGATCTCAGCCGGGATGATGCATGAGGGAGACTAGCGCAGAGGGGTAAGAAATGATAAACAATAAGCCAAACAAGTTTGATAAACAATAAGCTAAACAAGTTTGAGCGTAGTGCTTTATTTTGTATGTTTGTATTTGCTCATGCATTACACAGCCATGTTACAGTGCTGCCACCCACCCTATGTTTACCCTATTAAGGGCTAATAAGTATATAGAGGTTTAGAAAAATACCCCTCATGTCCCCCCAGAGATTTTTACTTTTTAACTGAAAACAGCAAGGTGAATATTTAGTGTAGGACGTTTGTCTTGACGTGTCAGGTGAGCTTACACTTTAAATTATTTTATGTATTTGGGTTGATGTGACCTGCCACCTAGTAGTATCGGGAGTTTGAGCGCAGGGCTTAATTTTGTATGTTTGTAAACAACACCCGCCCCCCATAAAAAAAATAAAAAATGCTAAGTTGCCATTTTATTAAACGCAGGTAATAAGAAAAAAATGGGCCAATTTGCAAGAGCTCAGCTAATGAGATTGGCTATTATTTATATTGTTTAAGATGCAACTGTCACCATCTGAGGACTTTGCATAATTTGGTGGCGGCAGGGCTAGGCAAAGGTCCGCGCGCACATTCAGTCAGTCCATAGGAAAGCATTCTCAATGCTTTCCTATGGACGCTGGTGTTTTCTCACTGTGAAAATCACAGTGAGAAGCGCGGAAGCGCCTCTAGCGGCTGTCAATGAGACAGCCACTAAAGGCTGGATTAACCCATATGTAAACATAGCAGTTTCTCTGAAACTGATATGTTTACAGCAGGCAGGGTTAATCCAGAGGGACCTGGCACCCAGACCACTTCATTGAGCTGAAGTGGTCTGGGTGCCTATAGTGGTCCTTTAAGCCAGCCACTCTAAGCACCAGTAATATACATCTTTGTATTTTCCTATTAGAACACTTAGATTTATTCTCTATGTGCTAGGCAGCCCCCATACTTGGTAGAAATTCAAAAAGACAACAAAGCATAATTAGAAGCAGTTAAGTTCCCAACAGTGTTTAATTGGGTCAGATTTTCTAATGTTGTAATATTGTAGTGAAAGTGCCTGCGATTCTTTAATAAATAAAATATGTATTATTCAGAGCAGAATAATGGAATAACGGCAGTGGGATTTTAATAGGTGTATAACAAACCTCCTCACTCATAAACTTTTTAAGTACCAAAGAAATCCAACCTATGAAAAATATGTACCAGTCGCCAGAAACCATACAGACAATGAAGTGAGTTTGTGCATACAAAATAACATTTCTGAAGCTAAACAGTCCTCCATATTGAATCTCTCTGACTATGCAACTTATTAATAGTTCTCTTTACGAATCTACGGGACATGGTTTGAAAAAGGAGTGCATTACTCAACACAATGCAGTTTGAAGATCACTCTGAGCTATTTTGTTAAATGTTTATACTTACCGATTTGTATCTACAATTTGGGTTTCCTGCTGGCTGCAATGTTTATTTGCTTTCATAAATTTGCAACATCTGCTACATACATAAAACAAAACACATTATACATTTTTAATGCATTTTTCACTGTACAAACTTTTGTCTTTGTATATGTTGCACTTTTGGAAATGTTTCCAAAACAACAATTCTACGTTGAATTTAAAACCTGTCATTGTATTGATCATTGAATGTTGATAACTCAGTTTTGAAAATGGCCACAAGTAATTGAATATTATATGTTTGCTTTGTACTTTCTGACTATTAGAAATTTTATGTATCCTTAAAGGACCACTATAGTGCCAGGAAAACATACTCGTTTTCCTGACACTATAGTGCCCTGAGGGTGCCCCCACCCTCAGGGTCCCCCTCCCGCCCGGCTCTGGGGAGAGGAAAGGGTTAAAACTTACATTTTTTTCCAGCGCCGGGCGGGGAGCTCTCCTCCTCCTTTCCGCCTCCGATCCTCCCTTTCGGCTGAATGCACACGCGCGGCAAGAGCTGCGCGCGCATTCAGCCGGTCTCATAGGAAAGCATTTACAATGCTTTCCTATGGACGCTTGCGTGTTCTCACTCTGAATTTAACAGTGAGAATCACGCAAGTGCCTCTAGCGGCTGTCAATGAGACAGCCACTAGAGGATTTGGAGGCTGGATTAACCCTATTATAAACATTATAGTTTCTCTGAAACTGCTATGTTTATAAAAAAAAGGGTTAATCCTAGAGGGACATGGCACCCAGACCACTTCATTAAGCTGAAGTGGTCTGGGTGCCTAGAGTGGTCCTTTAAGTAATCTAGTAAAAAATGCTTGTAAAATACAGGAATAAATTAGCTACATAAACTAGGTAGTTTCTGACGTGTCAACATAAAACACGTAAAAGCAGAATTGCAAAAACTATATTTTCAATGGAACCTGGTTACCTTTCCATTCACAACAGTGCCAAACTTTATCCTAGTAAGAAAAATATGTCTCCAGTACTCATCCATTCATGTATCAGCGTTCATCCATCTTCCATCAATTCCCTTTGCATATTACAAAATGGATGTCTACACATAGACTCATTTCATTACCATGGTATATACCCACCATTATATATACCGATTATTGTTTTGCACAGTATCAACAAATAAATATATAAACTCACTAAATTAAAATAATGCAGTTTTAATTTTATTACGTTTCAATAGATGACAGAAGCAGCACAGTTTAGTCCTTTAAAGGGACACTATAGTCACCAGAACAACTACAGCTTATTGTATTTGTTTTGGTGAGTAGCATCATTCCCTTCAGGCTTTTTGCTGTAAACACTGTCTTTTCAGAGAAAATGCAGTGTTTTCATTACAGCGTAGTGATAACTTCACTGGCCACTCCTCAGATGGCTGCTAGAGCTGCTTCCTTAAGCTGTCTTGCCTAGTATGTATCACAACCTATCAGTGTCTCCACCCTCTGCATGCAGACACTGAACTTTCCTCATAGAGATTCATTGATTCAATTCATCTCTATGAAGAGATGGTGATTGGCAAGGGCTGTGTTTGACTTGTGTTGGCTCTGCCTCTTTCACAGTCTCAGCCAATCCTATCAGGAAACATTGTAATTGGCTCAGAATAACACCTTTGATGATGTCAGCAGACAGCTTGCAGATCTGAGGCAGATAGGGGCAGAGTCAGCTGCTTCAGGCTTGATTACAAGTAAGATACGATACTATACTTAGGGAGGCAAGAGAGGGCCGGGGGGCTAGATGGTGGTTTTAACACTTTAGGGTCAGAAATAAATGTTTGTGTTCCTGACCCTATAGTGCTCCTTTAAGGTTTGATCTGGAGCTTCTCATTACAGTGATTTCATGTAATTTATTTCACCTGTATTAAGAGGTATATATCCACAAGATATGTCAGCTAGCAGTTGGTACCTATGAGTAAGTTCATTCAAGTGCATGAAGCACAGTGTGAAGGCCCACTGGGCTCTTGTATTTCCAGGATCTGGACCTCTGTGGCAGCAGAACATCAAGCCCATGCAAGCACATCTCACAAGGTACCCTGGAGGTGTAAATAGGGTATTGGTAAGTCAGTGATGTCGCAAGTGTTTTATTAGGAGGGATAATCTGCCGTCAAATCTATAAGGGTAAGGCAAAAAAGTAGGATAAAAGGCAGTCCATAGGTCAGGGCCAAGCGGCAGGAGACAATGTCACGGAGAAAGCCAAATACTGATAAACAGAAGGACACTCTGTATGCACGATTAGACGCAAAGATACATTGGTAAGCTGAGAAAAGGCTACAGAACAACTGAGCAATTATTGGAGGTAATGAGTGGAATTTATAGGGCTGAAATGTCACATGACTAACCTCCCCCCTTGCAGGCAGAGTTATAGGATCCTATAAATGTTGATGAGACTCCTTTAACAGGCATCGTTGTCCTGGCTTTGCCTCAAGAAACACCCACCATGCAGTGCAGTTTCCTGCATGGCAACAGCCAACTTATGGAGCTAGAGCGGCTGTTGAAGATTCATCATGGAGCAGAAGGTTGCTGCCAGCATCATGTGTGCCGCAGGCTGTAACACAAAGTTCTTATTCAATATTAAAATAAAAAATTAAAATGTAAGCGCTAAAATCAATAAAGCCCTAATGACTAGGAAACAAGAGACGGAGCCTAATTTTTAAACATTTGCAGGGAAAGAAATCCTACCAGCACCTATTTTACAATGTAGAACATTCGTATCACTGTGGCACAATGTACGGATCTCCTGTGGACACTGTATCAACTGATGTAGCCATTATAATCCTCCATAATTGTACATGCTGTATCTTCTGTATCAGTGTTATATGTGCACAGTGGTACCAGAAGTGATATGAGTATACCTTAAAACAAAAATTTGAAGGGGAAACCCCAGCGGTATGGGATTCCTCTGTTCTGCAATTCCAATTTTATTGGCAGTAGCGCCCTTTTGGCATCTAGAGTAAGTAAAGAGAGATCCTGAAAAAGACACACCTCAGCTCTGTGGAAGGATCATGTGAGCTGGGTCCTTGCCCTCTGCATTATGCAGAAATTGACCATGAAGGAGTGAAAGCAGCATATTATGTCCTGAGGGTATCAATGGGGGCACACGACCACAAGGCTGGGTCCTCCCCTAGCATGAAGGCGAAGAGGGCCCTTAATGAGTATATTGCAACGTTTCCTCATTTCTAGCAGGGCAGAGCCCTGTCGTTGCGCTGCCAGTTTGGGTGCCCTAAGTCTCTGTTCCGAGTGGGAGGCCTGTGTCTCCATGGTGGTTATTCGACCCTCAATTCGCAGGTCCACGTGGAGGCCAGCAATTTCCATGCATATCCCCCTGATTTCCAACATTAAAGTGGCCAGGACATCCTTTGTTATAGCTGAGAATGTGGCCGGGGAGACAGGTGCCAAATGTGGCCCAGGGAATAGGCCGCGATGGTTGCTTGGGAGGAACGATATTCATCTATGGGGCAAGTGCTGCCCCTGCAAGCGGTGTCCGTTCTTGAGTGAGCTGAGTCTGTCTTTTTACCTTAGCCAATAAGGTCGGGTTAGCTTTTTGTGGATTTAGAAGTGAAGAGTCTGTCATTCACATGTCCATTTTGGTGGTGTGTCAAGCCACGCCCCTGTGTTCATGCTTTCTATTATTTATTTATTTTAGATTTTTTATTCAATTTCAATTTTGTTTATCTTTTTTTCTCCCACCCCTCAGTGGGACTGCTTGGGGCATTGTAAAATATATTTGAAATAAAGAGGAACTTTTTAAAGGATACTGTCGAGTGGCATTTACAGTGATCTTAATGGAACACTATAGTGTTCTTCTAGCTATTAAAATTAAGATTTACTTACCTTGTAGCCTTTTTCTTCAACAGTCTCTGCTCTCTCTGCCCCACCTCCTTGGCTGAGAGTATCATAGGGAAGCATTAAGAGGTTAGTGCACATGTGCGCTAAATCGGCCCAGTGTGATAATTAACATCTCCTCATAGAGATGCATTGAAAAAAATGCTATTCTATGGGGAGCACTCAGCATCTGCAGATTGCAGGACCTTATCCAGGAAACCCCTCTAGGGGTTGTCCAAGTGGCAGCCACTTGTGGCGGACTTTAGCAGCAGTGTAAATGCTGCCTTTTCTCTGAAAAGGCAGCATTTACACTGCTAACCCTGCAGGTACAGGCTATATGACCCAGAGCCACTACAATAAGCTGTAGGAACTCTGGTTATTATAGTGTTTAAGTATAGTCCTCGGTGCGGTTTGTAATTGGAATATATACACTAGACATATTTATTTCAAGAATTTACGGTTGGTTGCTTTGCTGTAATTCTGTGTATTCACACATGTCTGGTATATATTTCAGTAGACTTTGATTTACAGCAGTAAAAATCAGCTTGCCTTTATATTTAGCCATATCCCTTAAGCACAACAATGCCCTCTATGTGTAATTTTGTTAGTGTTTGTGTATGAGAAGGCTGATTTAGGGTAGTACCAATTTCAGTTTTTAAAGTTGGAATTTCAATAAGCACTAAAGACTTGCAATTTTCTTTTGTTACATAAATCCCTCTAAAACTATATCCCCCTAACCTTTTCTTGCAAAAGTTAAAATTCAGTGGCATCCCAAAGGTGATGAAACTGCCATTTATCTGACAAGCTATATGACTTTTACAAAGAGCAATGCCTGAAGGCCAAATACACTGCAGGTGCGCATGGACAGAAACAAAACACTGCAGAGTACGCAGTATTGACACAAGCCTGCCTCTATGTATAATTGGTAGAGAGAACCTACTTTGCCTCCCATATATCTGTCATGCTTACTCCAAATGCAAAAGCTGAAGGTAGTTAATGTGCTTTTAATATTATCAACCTGTACATAAAATATTGCGACTGGTGCTGAAA
The DNA here is from genome assembly GCA_933207985.1 of Pelobates cultripes. Taxonomy (NCBI): domain Eukaryota; kingdom Metazoa; phylum Chordata; class Amphibia; order Anura; family Pelobatidae; genus Pelobates; species Pelobates cultripes. The sequence goes on along the minus strand of OW240919.1, from coordinate 93,568,621 downwards.
TGACCACTACATGATCCGACAGTTTACTGTGCAAATACAATTTCTGATGACAGACACAATTCTCAAATGTAATTCTCTCTAAAAATACATCTTCCTTGGCGGTTCTTTTTTTTTATCTGTGAATGAGAAGAATGTAATTGCATAATAACAAAAATGACTCACTTAATTGCGAATTATTGTGATACAACAATATAAATATAAGGAAATTGCATCAAGTTGGATTGCTTGACCATTTCTTTAATTCTGGTTTATAATTTGAAATTCCTATATTATCTCAGCACAATTCTTTGTTTTAGTAAATATGTTTCCAGTAGGGACTCCACAAATCCTATAAGGTAATTTCTCCCAAAACCATAGTGGTGCGGCAAAACCCCTTAATCGCATGAGCACGCTGGGCAGTTGTCAGGGGGCCCCACAGGCATAGGGGCCCCATAGGCTTGCCAACTTTTCAGAATATTATTCCGAGAGATATATTCTGAACCTTCAAACCCTCTTTGTTAAAACAGGTGGGGGGAGGGGGCTACCATGCTGTTAAGACAGCCCTGCCCTTAATACTTCCAAATGCAGAGAGTGTCCAGTCAGACAGATGTCATCATGCTGCAGACTTTTTATTGGAATAAGCCCAACATGACAATGTTTCGGCTTATATGGACAGCCTTTCTTTAGACACTGGGTCATTCACTAAAGTGCATTGTGGATAATTGATGGGTGGTTTACAATTACTAGACCAAAATATTTCCCCACACAGATTGTTTCACAGTTCAGCTAGTTTAACCAAAAATGCTAATGTTACATTGAAATGTTATTAACTTTCTTAAGTGAGCTGCAAGTTTATATGAGGAACAAACCCAGATGTTAAATTTACACTTCCCTATATTGAGTAACTCAAGACAAATTTTTCTAAAGCAAACCATGTTCCTGATTTCCCGTTATTGATAATTAATGGGTTAATCCAAGCACCATGACCACTTCAGTGATTTGAAGTGGTCATGCTGCTTGGAGTCCTTGTGAATCATTTCAGTTGGAAACTCTGGATATGCGGAGTTAAGCGACCACTCCACACAGATAAGGCACTTCAGCTTACTTTAGTGCTTTCTGTGTATGGATTATTCCATCTTAATAGCACTGTATAAAAGTGCTTATTTGAAGGTGAAATAGGCACTTTTATAAATAAATTAAAAAAACACCGCCCTGGCTCAGCGGCAGATCCAGAGCCTGATCTCGGGTGGGGCACTTATAGATTATTTAAAGAAATAATCCATGCACAATAACCTCTACAGCTCTGTGTAGTGGTTATGGTGCCATGAGTGCCGGGACAGTGGTGTGTGTGAGTGGTGCAATGTGTGAGGGGTGCAGTGTGTGTGAAAGGTTCAGTGTGTGTGTGTGTGTGGGGGGTGTAGTGAATGTGGATGGTCTGTGGGGCAATGTGTGTATTGGGGGCAGTGTGTGTGGGGGCAATGTGTGTATGGGGATCTGTGTATGTATCTGTGTGTGGCAATGTGTGTATGGGGGCTGTGTATGTGTGTGGGGGCAATGTGTATGGGTGGGCAGTGTATGTGTGTGGGGGCAATGTGTGTATGGGGGCAGTGTGTGCAATGTGTGTATGGGGGGCAGTGTGTGAATGTGTATGGTGTGTGTGGGGGCAGTGTGTGTATGAAGGGGCAGTGCATGAATGTGTATGGTGTATGTAGGGGCAGTGTGTATGGGGGGCAGTGTATGTGTGTGTGGAGGCAGTGTGTGTATGGGGGCTGTGTATGTGTGGCAATGTGTGAATGGGGGGCTGTGTGTGTGTGGGGGCAGTGTGTGTATGGGGGAACAGTGTATGTGTGTATGTGGGGTCAATGTGTTTGGGGGCAGTGTGTGAATGTGTGGTGAGGAGCGTAGGGGGGCTTTTTTTAATAAACATAAATATACATTATGTCCCCCCTCCCTTCTTACCTTTACTGAGGGAGGAGGGGGGGCATTTCTCGATCCCTGGTGGTCCAAGTGGTGAGAGTGAACTCTAGCCCGCAGCTCCAGGGCTAGAGTTCACTCTCATGAGATCTGGAGCGTTGCCAGGGTAACAGCGGCAAGCGCTCCGTGCTCGTGAGAGAAGGACCCGGAGGAGCTGCAGGCTGAGATCCTGGGTCCTCTCTCTCATCCTCCCCTGCCGGCTGCATGCATGGTGCCTGTGGACCAGGGAGGGAGATCTCTGATCTCCCCTCCAGTCCGTGAAGGCACATTGCAGGGCTGGCACTTGGACAGCGCAAACATCAGATGACTGAACATCAACAGCCCCCCCCCCCTTCTTTTATTAAACATTATTCATTTTTGGTTGGAGTAAAACTTTAAGTAAGTGAGATATTTACTTGTAATTAAGGGATGTTGTTCTGTTACTTCTCAGAAATCAAAAGGAACAGCTTACCAATGTGAAATACAACCACAACTGGCCATTCGTTTAATTTCCATGCTTTAATACATATTTCAAGAATAGGTTTTAATGTTAGAACTTGTGAGTATTGCAACTCAATGAGACAAATTGCCCATATTTTGTTGTTTTTAACTCATGTTGAGTGCTTCATGCTGAGTAATTGGGATTTATTAATTCTGACTAGTTATTTCTAGGCTTGAACGTCAGAGAGGTTTTATGGATTTGAACCTTGTCTGGTGCAAGCTGCTTTGTTTACCGATTACACAGATACCGTTTAGCAAAGGTTTGTCCTCTAACTTGGTCAGGCTGGATGTGACAACAGCACAGCTGTAGAGCCAGATAACGATCCTCACCTGACGACCATTCAATGGCTGAAAGCATCAGCTGAGCGCAACCAGTCAATGATTGCAATTCTGTGTGTAAGAATATGGCCCCCTCTCTGCCGTCCATGTCCTCCACTCCGCAAAGTGACATCAGAGGAGGAGGGTTGGGCTGAGAGAATAACTTATGTTCGGTGCCCGTAAATTTGGTTTTATTTTTTTTTCCTCCTAGGTGTCCATATTTAGGAGAGACAGACCTATTTTTGGCCCCAAAACCCTCTGTCCCTCTTTTCTATCCTAATGTCCTTATAGGAGCAGCTCAGTATTCGTAGTGTGTCAGAATTTATACGTAAGCTCCACAGCAATAATGCTCACAGTAATAGGTCTCTAAACTAGGGATCGACCGATATTGATTTTTTAGAGCCGATACCGATACCGATAATCTGCGAACTTTCAGGCCGATAGCCGATATCTTGCCGATATTCTGTACATTTACTATTTTGAATAAATAAACTAATTTGAAAGGTAAATGCACAAAATATACATGCCACATGTAGTGGATGAAGTGTGTTTAGACAGGGGAACTGTGTGTGTTTGTGTAGTGTGTGTGTGTAGTGGATGCAGAGTGTGTGTGTAATGTGTGTGTATAATGAATGTAGTGTGTATATAATGCAGTGTGTAGTGTGTATATAATGCAGTGTGTTTATGTAGTGTGTGTGTATAATGCAGTGTGTTTTTGTGTGTGTATGTAATGCAGTGTGTGTTTAGTGTGTATGTGTATGTATGTAATGTAGTGTGTGTATGTAATGCAGTGTGTGTCTGTGTAGTGTGTATGTAATGCAGCATGTGTGTAGTGTGTTTGTGTAGTGTGTATGTAATGCAGTGTGTGTGTCTGTAATGCAGTATGTGTGTAGTGTGTCTGTCTGTGTAGTGTGTGTATGTAATGCAGTGTGTGTGTCTGTGTAGTGTGTATGTAATGCAGTGTGTGTGTCTGTAATGCAGTATGTGTGCAGTGTGTGTTTGTGGTGTGTGTGTAGTGTGTCTGTCTGTGTAGTGTGTGTATGTAATGCAGTGTGTGTGTGTATGTAATGCAGTATGTGTGCAGTGTGTGTTTGTGTAGTGATGTAATTTGTGTAATTTTTTATTTTGATTTTTTTTAATATTTAAATGTTTTTTTTTTGTTTAGTCCCCCCCTAGTGTGTGTTTGTGTAGTGTGTAGTGCTAACTTGGTCCCTATTCTTAAACCACAAAAGTCCTCAGAGTTAATAACCAATTATAGACCTATCTCGTTATTGAATGAAGATTTAAAACTTTATTCCTCAATAATGGCAAGCAGATTAAATGGAATTATGATGGATATAATTCATAGGGACCAAGTGGGCTTCATTTCCAAACGCTCTTCGGTATATAATGTCAGACGTCTTATAGACGTAGTGGATTGGGCCCAATCGAGGAAATACTCCCTCCTGATCCTGTCTTTAGATGCAGAGAAAGCATTCGACAGGGTCAGGTGGGACTTCCTCGATGCGGTCCTACAAACCTTTGGCTTTTTTGGGAATATAAGAAAAGCAATACTGGCCTTATATTCAACTCCTTCCGCAAGAGTTGTGGGAGCGGGATTCAGCTCAGATTTTTTCTCGTTGAAAAACGGGACGAGACAGGGCTGCCCGCTCTCACCTCTTCTCTATTTATTGACAATAGAAGTTCTAGCGGTAGCAATAAGGAAAAATGAGGTAATAAAGGGCCTTAATTTCAAAAATGATTGCATTAAATTAACAATGTATGCTGACGATATTGTATTAACTCTAGCAGATCCTTTAAACTCCTCTATAGCTTTCTTTAATACCTTAGATGAATACGCTTTACACTCAGGCTATAAAATTAATGTCAATAAGTCGACTGCATTACTAATGAATACCCCTCAGAATACAAGGGCAATACTTAGGCAGAGATATGAATTTAATTGGGCGGAGGTTTCTTTTAATTATTTGGGAATTGAAATAGCAAATGACGTTAATATTATCATGGAACTCAATTTCCTATCTCTTCTTAGAACTACGGCAAAGAAATTTAAAAATTGGAAAAATTTAGAGATCTCATGGTGGGGCCGTATCAATGTAGTTAAATCTTATATTATCCCAAAATGGGTTTATCTATTTAGAATGGTGGCATTACCGTGCCCGGACAGCTGGTTGACCTTAGCTCAATCCTTATTGAATAAATTTATATGGTTACATAAGCCCCCAAGAATATCCCAAAAACGCTTAGCCTTAAAAGTGAAAAAGGGGGGCCTGGGGGTCCCTATTCTAAAAGACTTCCAAAATGCTGCGACCTTTACACACGCAATTATTACTCAACTAAATGATAGTAAGAATGAGATATGGTACAAGATAGAACAAGACCTTACTTCAACTGAGGGTCCACCGTTGGAGCTGTCTATGCTCTTTTGGCCCCTAAAATTAGTCCCCCCTCCCTGCTTCTTACCAGGGAGGGGGATATAGTATTCCCTGGTGGTCCAGTGGCTTGTTAAGTACAGTGGTGGCTCAGCAGCAGCAAGCGCTGACTTACCTTGCATGCAGCTCCAGCAGATCCCTGTGTAAATCTCGCGGCTCTTAGTGCCGCGCGGAGCGTTGCCATGGTAACCCGTGGCAACGCTCTGCGGCCGCGGGTCTCGCGAGATTTACACAGAGAGCTGTAGCTGCATGCAAGGTAAGTCAGCGCTTGCTGCTGGCCCCCACAGGACCGCCGGGCTTGTAATGGGCCCGGCGGTCCTGTTATATATTATCGGCAATATCGGTATCTGAATTGGCCGATACCGATATTGCCGAAAATACCAAATATCGGCCGATAATATCGGCCAGACCGATAATCGGTCGATCCCTACTCTAAACTACAATAAATGTGCTTCAAAATCAGTCTGTGTAAATAAGATACATTGTTCCTGTTCTAAATTCCATTTTAGTTTTAGAAATAGTGATTAGTGAGTCACCTACAGTCCTCAGCACACCTCCACTCAAACCCATAAACATGTTTTAGAAGACTGTTTTTTGGTTAATGCAGCCCTTTAACAAAGGTTAAAAAAAAAATACCTACAACAAGCTCCCCCCCATCTCACTGTTGGTATCTATGTATCTTATAAAGAACATGAGCTGACAGACACAGACACAAATATTGAGAGATATTAATAAAAACACAAGAGGAGACAGGCAGCAATACACACAAAGCACAATAAGGCAGATAACAAACACATGTATTATTGACAATCAGACACATGGCTAGTTTGCGCATGCGCAGTTGTAACACGGTGGCTCTTGAGAGCAATGTCTATTTTTCCTTCCCATTCAAACAGCATCCTATAGCTCACATCTAATTACCGCGGCCACGCAGCTCCTCCGCTGATTGGTTCCATGCGAGCACTGTAGAAGTACAAACCTTGTGATTGGTTACATGATATCCCACCACTGATTGGCCAACTGCAACGTTCTCGTCATGCTTTTTCTAATAGGTTAGCGGTTACCTCTCACGCGCCGTCAGTTAGAGAAGAAGAGGCTGTTCCAACTGTCGCTGTGCTGAAGGCGGGAAGCACGCCGTGTAAGAAGGGAGGGGCCGCCTGATAGTGTGCGTTATACGGCGTTCACTGACATGTAGGGAAAGCTGTAATACTCTCTTACTAGCCTTGTGTAACTCCCATATACACGGTGCGCCTATATTTTCAATAGCAGGTCTGTCACCCCCCCCCATATAACTCCCTGCCTGTCACACAGAGAACAGAGGGGGATATAACATAATATAACAAACCCAGTGCGCCATGTGGAATAAGCAGGGCAGCAGCAGCAGCTAGCAGACTCTGAGGGACAGGAATACCTCACAGAGAGCACGGAGGGTGGCTGAATGAGAGACAGAGTGTTTAGACCGGTAGGGTGGTGGTTGTAGCTCACATGCTAACAAATCAAGCAGCAATGTGTGGGGAGGCTCTACAGGGAAATACAACCCCACCCACACCCTCATCCTGTCACATGCCCATACACTCATACTGTCACATCATTCCCTCCCCATTTACACACTCATACTGTCACATCATTCCCTCCCCATTTACACACTCATACTGTCACATCATTCCCTCCCCATTTACACACTCATACTGTCACATCATTCCCTCCCCATTTACACACTCATACTGTCACATCATTTCCTCCCCATTTACACACTCATACTGTCACATCATTCCCTCCCCATTTACACACTCATACTGTCACATCATTCCCTCCCCATTTACACACTCATACTGTCACATCATTCCCTCCCCATTTACACACTCATACTGTCACATCATTCCCTCCCCATTTACACACTCATACTGTCACATCATTTCCTCCCCATTTACACACTCATACTGTCACATCATTCCCTCCCCATTTACACACTCATACTGTCACATCATTCCCTCCCCATTTACACACTCATACTGTCACATCATTCCCTCCCCATTTACACACTCATACTGTCACATCATTTCCTCCCCATTTACACACTCATACTGTCACATCATTCCCTCCCCATTTACACACTCATACTGTCACATCATTCCTCCCCATTTACACACTCATACTGTCACATCATTCCCTCCCCATTTACACACTCATACTGTCACATCATTCCCTCCCCATTTACACACTCATACTGTCACATCATTTCCTCCCCATTTACACACTCATACTGTCACATCATTCCCTCCCCATTTACACACTCATACTGTCACATCATTTCCTCCCCATTTACACACTCATACTGTCACATCATTCCCTCCCCATTTACACACTCATACTGTCACATCATTCCTCATACTGTCACATCATTCCCTCCCCATTTACACACTCATACTGTCACATCATTCCCTCCCCATTTACACACTCATACTGTCACATTCCCTCCCCATTTACACACTCATACTGTCAATCGCATCACCCCCACATACTAATGCTGTCACTTCAGCTCCCCCCCACACATGCATGCTGTCAACTCTATGCTGCATACTGAGCTCACAATAGTGAGAGAGAATAGCTACCGGACAGGAAAGGAAGCATACATTTTATATTAAAAAACAACAACTTTGTTTTCTCACAGATTGCAGCCCCTATCCTACCGCACCTATATACACACACACTGCATCCACCACACACATCATCCACTACACACACTACATTCACTACACAGACACACACACTGCATCCACTACACAAACACACACACACTGCATCCACTACACAAACACAGTCTGAGGTCACTATACACACAACATCCTTTCCACACTGCATCCATTACACACACACACAAAGACTGCATCCTTGTGGTTGGACTCAGGGTGGGCCTTGTGGGTAGAGTCGGGGGCAGCCTTGGGGGCCCACACTGTGAGCTGTGTAAGGGGCCACAACATTTCTGATTGCAGCCCTCCAGACATTAACCATCATACTCACACTATCACCCCTCACACACATAACACAGCTCCAAACTCATGATGTCACATCAGTCCTCTCCCCCACACAATCACTCTGTCACATCACCCCCAAACACATTATGCTGTCACATCACCTCCCTTTGCACACACAAGCATGCTGTCACATGACAAGCCTACACACACACAAGCATGCTGTCACATAACACAAACCTAAACACAAGCATGCTGTCAACACTCCATGCAGCATACTTGGCTCATGAGAGTTTTAGAGAGTAGCTGCCAGAAAATGAAGATGGCGATTGCTGGGCCCTTTCTTTACTATACAGGCGCATGTGTCCGAAGTGGCTACATGGCTGCAATGTGAGGGTGATATGGTATGGGTAATGTGACAATATATACAATATACATATATATATTTATATGGTAAAAGGCCATTAGGCCTGTATTTGTGGGAGGATTTATGTCCCCTACCTAAACGCTGAGCCCTTACCTTTGCCATTCATGCTGATTGACTCCCCATAGCAACCAGCACTTCCGGTCCGAGATACCTGCCAAAAAGTTCCTGTCGCTGCAGTGTCCACTGCCTCCGACCGCCGGTCCTTCCACCCGGCTTCTCCACAGACGCGGTACCCGGCTTCCACTCACGCGACCTGGCACGTACACCTAAGCACCACGGTTATTTCCCACGTTTGGCCTAAAAATGCGGGGATAGGCTCCCTTCTTATTGTAAATTACCCGTTCGTTTATATTCTTCTGTTCATGCGGTAAATTCGGTCGACTGCTGCCTGCATAATCCATTCGTTACTTTCATCCATTCATGCGGTATAATTAGTCGACCACTGCCTGTTTAATGCATTCGGTAAGTTCATATGTTCTTGCAGTAAAGTTAGTCGACCACTGCCTGTATAGTGCATGCGAAATCCTCATACATTTGGTAGTAACTTACGATACCGTTCGTACATATGAATGGCTAAACACTTAGCTTACCGTTCTTTCACCATTTCGTCTCTCTTTTCATTCGTACGGTATCTGAGGGGTCTTTCACCACGTTATTTCACCTAGTCTTTCGGGTAAATCAGTTAAATCATTAAATCATTTGTTCACATATTTTGTATGTTTTCTATGCTGCTGCATGTATTCACTTGAATTCCTCTCTTAAATTTAAAGAGCCAATCACTGTTTCACTCCCACTCCAATTATTCAATAATAGTTACTAACTAACCAGCAGGTCATGCCACTGGCCTAGCAATGGTAACAATTTTCTATTCCACCCACCCCCAGCCTCCCGAGACCCACTACGTTTAATCTTCTCAGTTTAGTTTAAGGGTATATTTCTGTCAAGAGCAGCTACACGTATGCCCTCAGTCTAAGCACGCTCGCCTTTTACATGGTTCTCCTAAATTAGTCACCACGTGTACAGTTACTTCACACAATTTTAATTTTAGAAGGTCTGTCCCCCATTCTTTGTTCGTCAGGTTCACACATGATGACTCTCAGCAGTTTTTCTCTTGTACGGTACTTAGCTCTATGTCATGATTTTAGGCTTCTTGAATTATCAAGTATACATCAAGGATTGTCAACCTGGTATCCTGTCATACAGTATCAGGTATTGTAATCTTACTCGTTATGTTTATCATGTCCTCAAAGCCTCACTCAGCCTCCACTGGTTACGCCCCACCCCCTTCCCTCCCTGTTGGGTATCTAGAAGTTTTATCTCCATATGGACCAACGTTCAGGTACCCCACTATGCACCTTTTCATACGGTTCTGCACCAAGTAAACAACTGTTCATCACTTTATCTTTTTTTTCCATTTACGTTGCTTAGCTCTGTGTCATAATTTCAGGCTCCTCGTATTACTATGCATACAAATACGGACTGTCAATCTGGTATTCTGTCATTTAGTTCCAGGTATTATAATCTTACTACGATTACTTCATCTCCTCAAGGCCTGACTCAGCCTTCCCTCCTTACGTTTCCACAAAAAATTGTAACTAGGGGCTTGTCACTATGTATGGACCAACATTCAGGTCCCTCACCATTTCTTGTAGTATTTGTCCACTCATTTCTCTACTTCGTTTTTTCCACTTTCACGTACCTTGTACATACTATTGGCACGCTCAAAAGCCCACTAGTATCTATCTTACCCTTCGGATACGTGGCTGGACCAGTACTACTCATAACTCATCACTAAAATAAAATGAAAAAGAGAGCGCACAAATAAATGTAATTATACCTATATAGAGTGGTACTAAAAGTACCTTTAAATTGTAGCTGCTAAACAAATTTTTTTTTGAATTGTGTTGTCAGCGCTTAGGAGATAATCCCCTTGAATTAAATCAGGGGTATGCACATTAACAAATGTATCTACAACAACTGTATCAAATACAATAATAAAATGCAACATAAAAGTATCAGCGTTGATAGCTGTAACAATAACATTTTGCACAAAACAAAAATGTACCACAGTCCAATATATTCGATTAATAGCAGGGTCCAAAGTATAGGGAAGTCCACAAAATTATTGGAGACATATTCTTGTATTTGAATTCCCTTAAAAAAGACAGAAAATAAATATAGTGTAATACTGTATTTAATGTCTGAAAATAAAAAGGGAATTCCCCTCCCCAACATAGGAACCCTTACAAGAAAAAAATTTGGTACTTATCACTAAGGGCCACACTGAAAGCTTGGCTGGCTGCAGTCTCTCCTCCAGTTCCAGATGAACCGTCCGGTTTTCAGATGGAGACAGCGTTTGCCTCGTGCACTGAGGTAAGCTGTAGAGTTGACAAAGTCCTCCTCTCCGCTAGTATAACTCCGGTTGGCACGGAAAACTGAGCGAGCAGGATCTTTTCAGCCACACATAAAAATATAAAAACAATAAAAACACCTGATCAACGCGTTTCGCCCCTCTTTTGTGGACTTTTTCAAGATAGGTGTTTCATGTGCTGCTCGGCGGTTATATACCTTGCCGGGCAAAGCACATTTAAATCCTTAGCGGTATATGAGCTTACCCACAACATATTGGATAATGTCGTGTAAACTCATCCTTAAATGTAAAATGTGATCATACAAAATGATAACATATAATTTGTTATCATTTTGTATGATCAAATTTTACATTTAAGGATGAGTTTACACGACATTATCCGATATGTTGTGGGTAAGCTCATATACCTTTAAGGAACTTTAGGGCTACAGTCAGGGCTTCACAAGTCACGGCCACATGTATTTGAATCTTTTACTGTCATCGAGAGGCCAACATTCCGCCACTACATCTAGTGGCCACGAACCCCCACGGTCCAAACCATAGGTAGAGCCTCTCACCGCCACTTTGCATTAACAGGGCCTCACCTGTCATGTTGCTGTAGTTAAGTTTTTCGCCATGGCACTAATCAGCAAACCAGTTCTGCAAAGGTCTTGTGTGCAACGATTTCAATGCTGGCGCCTGCAGCTACAGCGCATGTGGGCTGTTGCACATCTGCTCCATTTGCTTCAGAGCTCACACCAAGACCATGTGCCCAGCCAGGCTTTCCCCCAAGAAATTACTGACCGAGGTTAATATAGATGTTGTGGCCTACTACCTTCGTTCTCACCCTGCCTGTCATTTAGTGGATTTTTTGGTAACAGGGTTTTCACAGGGTTTCCACACGGGCCTCATTGCCATACCCACAAAAGTCAAGGATACCAGAATTCAGGGAAGTCAAAACGAAGCCAAAGTCAAATACCAGACAATCAAGATCAAGAAAGCACTCTCGGACTACCATCAGGATGCAACCACAACAGGGCAATGAACAAAAGGAGAATTGGGTTTAATACCCCTCCTGTGGATCCGATTGGCTGTAACTGGCTTTTGACCCCAAAAGCAATTACCAGGTTTCCATGTGCATGATTGCTGCTCAGCACAAACCCTCCTGTGGATCTGATTGGCCATGACTGGCTGTTGACCCCAAAAGCAATTACCAGGTTTCCATGTGCATGATTGCTGCTTGGCACAACTTTTCCTGTCAGGACGGTAAATGCCATTAACCACATTTTTATGTGGGGATGAATACATGACACGACCACCCCCTGGCTCATTAAACTCAAGAAAAACGCAGGAATTAGCGCTCACTGTGTGTTGACTTAGACGCTGCGGCTGTAAACTGAGTGGAGGAGAAGGTAAGAGTCAGCGGTGTTTGTGAAAATGTGTAGCCGATTTCAGTTCCATGGATTTGGCTGCACACACCGCTGGCCACGTGTTCGTTTTTACGAATGGCGACCACCCAGCGGTCGGCAATTTACCTACAGCAGCCTCCCAGCCTTGGAGGTAAATTAGCCGCACGCTTCCACTTCTGTGTGGTCCGCCTGTGTGGTACTTGGTTCAGTAAGCCCCATTTACTGATCCAAGTTGGACAAAGCCATGCACAAAGTATTTTAAAGGTTTGGGGACCCTGGGGACACAGTCTTAAAGGGGCATTGTCACACAAAGTCTCAATATGTCCCCAGACAGTTCTTAAAGGGCCAGCACGGTTCAATACAAGTCCATAAGCCCAAATGCTGTTTTTAAAGGGCCATACACCCTAGGGGGCCATAGTCACATGGCAGGAGGCTGGCAAGTAGTCCTCTCCAAGCACAAGTGGCAAGGGGCACTTCGTCACAGTGGGCAGCAAAAGAAAGTCAACTATGCTGCATTTAAAAGCTTTGTGGTGAGATGGATATTGATGCCTACCTGCAGGACTTTGAAAGGCAATATGCTCTGGGAGTACTGGACAGAGACAAGTGGGCAGCCATCCTGAGCAGCAAGTTATCTGGCAGAGCAGGTAAGGCGAACTGGGCAGTACCTGACTCAGACATCCACCATTCTGAGCGGGTAAAGGATATTTTGTTGGCCCGGTTCGCTGTGACACCTGAGGCATACAGGAGAAAGTTTGGGAGCTCAGGAAGAACCATAAAGACTCTTTTGCTGAGTGGGCCTTCCGAATGCACCGGGAAGCCAAGAATTGGATGCATCTCTTGATCTCTTGATGAAGCTCTACAATTACTACTGATGGTGCAATTCTTTGATCACACACCAACAGAGATCAGAGACTTTGTGAGGGATCGTAAACCTGGGACCGTGGAGGAAGCAGCTAAACGAGTACCAGGATGGCAGACAACTGGAGCACAGTGGAGCGCGACTGACTTTCCAGCCTTCCTATCAGGTACAAACTGCACCACCACCACTACCCAGACCTGCTACTTTCACCCCAGCACCCCCTCCAGTGTCCATACAACGCCCTGCCTTTGTATGCCACAACTGCCAGCAACCCGGGCATTTTAAGCACAACTGCCCTAAACAAAACCGAGGAGGCTGGGAAAGACCAGCACCACAACCTACCCAAGCAGCCGCTCACTGTTTCCACCAGTAGGTCCCCAGCAACCCTGACCACAGCGAGGAACAGTGAAAACTCTGCACGAGGCGAATCCAGTCCAGGTGGCGGGCGATAACAGAGAATACCGTTGACAGTGGGTCACCGTTGAAGGAGAGGAAGCCCAGGGAGAGACACTGGCGACACCCTCACTCTTGTACAGCAACACAAAATCAGTGCTGAAGCTCGCACCCATAAAACACTAGCTGTAAGGGTGGCGGGAGGAGCCATCCATAAACTTCCCACTGCCCAGTTGCACCTCAACTGGGGCTCAGGAGCCAAACATTTGAAGGTGGGCATTATGAAGGAATTACCAGCCAAGGTGTTATTAGGAAATGACCTGGACTGCTTGACCTCCCAGCTCACACACTGCTACCCAGAGGAAACAGATCCAGTGGCTACCAGATCGCAAACCTGCTGGGGGGAGCCAGCACTCTCCAAGGAACCTCATGTAGGACCTTCTGCCTCACCCCATGGTTTTGAGCAAGAACAGACCCCACATTAGAAGGGTATAGGAAAGAGGCAGCGTCCCCCCAAGGAGATATAGCTCAGGAAAGGTTTGACTGGGACAAGGGGTTATTATACCAAGTGACGAGGGGTACGGGGAGTTGGGCAGCGCAGATAGCAAAAAGGCAGTTGATTGTGCCTTGTACATTTAGGGCTGAGTTACTCAAGCTTAGCCACGACATTCCCCTAGCTGGACATGTGGGTTTCCGGAAGATTAAAGACCGGCTAACCCAGACCTTCTTTTGGCCAGGTATCACACTAGACCTGCAGGATTATTTCCGGATGTGTGACACTTGCCAAAAGATCAGGAAGAGGACTTCTCTGGTAGTGCTGGTACCCAAGCAAGACGGTATGACTCGCTTCTGGATCGACTACCGGAAGCTTAACGACAGAACTGTTACTGATGCCTACCCCATGCCCAGGATAGACGAGTTACTGGGTCATATGGCTGGAGGGAATTACTTGACTATCATAGATTTGTGTAAGGGTTATTGGCAAATCCTGTAGTGGAGCTGCAATATTAAAATCAATATCTCCGCTGGTAGACTGTAGAACATCAAAGAGAAGCGCAGTGTAGCAATATAATCCCCATTTCCCCAGTAACCGGATGATACACATTTCTGGATGTCATCTGATTTTTATTCAGCCACAGCTGGCTTTTACGCAACTCCCCATGCAAGGGGTTTCTTAATTTGCATTCCAGGGGATTTCCCCTGGTGGACATTCAACAAATAAACATTTCCCAAGCTCCTCCTCTGTACCTGGGAGATGATTGAGTAAGAACAACTCTTTAATTACATTATCTCCCAGATACAGAAAATATGCAATATTTATAACATCCTAAAAACCCATTTTAATACTTCAGAACCCCCAAAAGTTACTTTGTCAAATAGCTGGGATCTAAGCGCCCACTTTGTCCAAATATCACTTTGAACCGTTCGGTGGTTTCGGAACGCCGTTCAAGTTCACACCGGTCGCCCACGAGGTGTAGTCCCAAAACAGTTCCAGAGATTGTTAGGCTTTGACAGGTCTTCTTTCGGAGTATGAAACAGAGAAAATAACGAATGGAACCATTCATATAGCAGGGGATTGTGTGTCCCTCATTCGGGAGTTTGTTTTATATGAATGCCGCTCTTTCCAGGTCAACTGAACCGAACACACGAAGAGGTGGTAGTTCAGTGGTGTTTGCGCCGTTGAGTATCCGATTATAGTTCCATGCACTCGACGACTAAACACTGCTGTCTGTGTTCATGGAGAAAGATGGCTGCCGCCACGTGTTCTGTCATACGAACGACAGCCACCCAGCCAACTGCCTAGAACCTTGCGGTTTCTAAGTGGGAATAGGGTCAATTGGAGGCACATGACTCCCCAGGGTGGTCCAACTGTTTGGTAGATGGTTCGGTATATGAACAATGTAGCTCAAGTCTGTTCAAGGAAGCCCAATTGTCGAACCTAATGAGTCTTTGACATGAACAGAACAGTCTATAATACAAATAGCTGGCTGGTTCCGCCACAAATCCCACTGGAGCCGGTGGCCATTCCTAAGTCGGCGTTCGTACCAGTTTAAGGTTATGCCCTTTGGGATGAAGAACGCCCAGTCTACTTTTCAAAGGATGGCCGACAGGCTCCTAGAGGGATTTCAGGACTTTGCATGTGCGTATTTAGATGATATTGCCATCTACTATTTTTGATGGATTAAAAGTAAGCCTAGCCCTGTTGGTATCGGGGTCATGGCTGTGTGACTCTTACACAGGTTTAATGGGTGCTGGGCAGCGTCCACATAATATTTGTGTGAAAGCTGTACAAAGAAGGGAGAGAAAAATAGTAGTAGCCAAACAAACTTGCAGCAGGAGGAGGGCCATTGAGCTCCCATTGCCTGAGGGCCCAGTGAGCTGTCAATCCATCCCTGTGGTATGGTGATCATAGTGGAGTATCATATAATAAGTTCGGTCAGAGCGTTAAGTGTGAGAGTAATCAGGGATTCCACAGGTTTGATTTTTGATGGTAAAATGCTGTTATTGCAGCAGTCCCATGATATATATACATAGCTACAGTGAGAATTCAAAGTGAGTTTCAAAGTTTAGGTCAAACTATCCAAATTCTCCAAGTCGATTGTGTTTTTAATGTGACTGTTATGATCCTAAATTTTAAAATCACTTTAAATTACTGACAATCCTCTCTTTAGTGAAAAGCCTTGAATGTCTGCATCTTCAAATTAAAAGAAATGAACTCTTCTGATACTCTTACATGTATTGACACTTCTCACCTTCGCACCACAGATGGACACCCATCCCACTTCCAATTACAAAGGATAAGCAATTATGCATGGTATCTTAAAATTTGATTTATGGGTGTATTTTTCTTCCTCAATTGCTTCATATTAATTATTTAGGAATCGCATATAATATGTTATGATTATCTCTCCCTACCTGTACATGTATTTAACAGAGTGAACTCATCATATTTAGGTGCTTGTCTCTGCAGCAGTCTGTTATAAATAGGATCCTTATTCTGAGTTTGATGCCAAATATTAGTCCTTCCCAAATGGTAATGTATTAATTCAAATTATTACAAATTATCCCCCAAATTAGGAAATAGCCAAGTAATGTAAAATTCAGATGCAGAATTGTAACCGTTTGCTCTAACAGAATTTACCAGTTTTGTTTTGCGTAGATGGTTTTAATATCACTTGATTTATTTTAAACATATAGTATCTAATAACCTTTTAATTCAGTTTTCCAAACTTACATTAAAATGTTGCTTTTATAAAGCAGCAAATATACTGTAATTCTATGAACCATGAAGTTATTGACTGTGTTTGTTTGACTTTAGACATTAAAGTCAGCACTCTATTCAGCCTTTTAAAAAAAAAAAATATTGCATATTCCCTGTGATTCTAAAATCAATTACTCATCTGAGTTATATAATTCAAAGTCAAGTTATGTACAAAATATTTTATTAATTACCAAGACAAAAAACTCTGCAATCCTTACTAGTTGAAAACATGGTTAATTTAAATGTTGAGATTTGTTTGTCTACAGAATATTGGCATATTATAGCTGAATCACTGTACTGGAACCATGCAGAGAAACTCTGATGAGGGGGAGGATATTTTTTGGCAGCATAGTCAGATTCACAGTTTAAAAATGTCTAGGGTAGGATTGTATGAGAACACTGCCCGTGGAGGAGAAAATGACATAATAAACCTAAAAAGGGTATGAGACATAGCTAGTTTTCTATCACAGTGAAAAATGCATATTGATAATTATCTTAACAAAAATAAATTCATTATTTTCAGATTATAATACTTTGGACATGAATGCTCGATGTATTTGGTGATAATCTACTGGTGCATTCAATGTGACACAATACAATATATTAATCAAAATAAATATATCTCATACTGAGAAGATGAATAAGTCACATGGTAATGAGAAGACACAAGGTTTTTTCCAGAAAGCAGACAGACTTGAGACACACTGGAACATCAACATAGGATGTCAAAAACCTTATAACAGAGAATTAATATACTAGTAGTACTATAAATGTAATAGGAAAAATTTCAACAATATTAACAAGTTAAAAGCAATAATTTGAAAACACAATCACAATAAAAGTAAAATCCTATATATAAAAGTCTATCTATATATATATATAGACCAAACTACATATTTTACAAATAGTTATTTTTAATAATACATTTTCAGAACTTCAAACAGTGGGAGATTATTGGAATAGTTTTGATTTTCATATCTAAAAACAAAATTATCATCTTTAAATAATTATCTTCCCACCATGCACCTTAAAATGTGCTTACCATGCAAAGACCTCACTAGAAATGAATTGATATAGTTTATGAAACAGTGGAGATGGATCTATTATTTAATATGTCGTAGAACAAAATGACCAATATTTTCTAAATTAACCAAAAATAAAGGCAAATGTATTTATCTAAATGGGATTGTTAAAGTGACAAACTAGACCCCAATGAATGATCTAAAAAATATTTATGTTATGCCATCATTCCTTCATTATTTCTTTTTAATTTTATTTTCTTTAAAAAAAAAAAAAAAGGAATAAATACTACTTACAAGACCAGGACCTCTGTCCTAAGCATATAAAATATACATAGGTGATATTTGACCCCTAGTTAATTTAAAAAATAATAAAATAGCCTCATGTACTTCAACCTAGTGATATGTCGGTGCGGTAGCACAGTTGGTAAATTCCCTTACTACGAAGCCTGTTCAAAAATGCAAGGTTCAAATCCCGGCAGGTCAACTCAACCCATTAATTACCATCAATGTGGTAATAATAACATCTATTACTATTCATCTGCCGATTTGGTTAATTCCGTGAGCATGTGCTGAAAAGTGCTTTGAGTTCCACTGTGAGAAAGGGGCTATATAAATGCCTACTAAGGTATGGGGACACTATATTAAAAAGCTTAATGTCTGGTTATTCTTGTCACATTTAGCTAGAATTTGCATCTAATTTTTTAGGAGAAATGTAATTGGATTTTGTTTATATTTGGTTTGTGGATGCTATATGTGACGTGGGATCTCTGTGTGGTTGCTGTGTATGATACAGATAAACATAAAAAAAGATGCTGGTGGGTAAAGAGGGGTAATAAAGGATCACTATAGTCACCCAAGCCACTTCATCTCAGTGGGTACAGTACTTTTTAACCGTTTAATATAAAACATTGCCATTTTGTAAAAATTACAATATTTACTTTAATGAGTTAAGCAAAACTCTAGTGACTATCTTTCTGACAGCCACTAGAGGTGCTTCGAGGTGCTTTTGTCTCCATAGTAAAAACATGGTTTTGCAAACAAAGGCTGCTGACAGTTGCATTTGGTTGGAGGAGTGCTCTGTTTTACCATGTATGTGTTCCAAATAATTTTCTTGAATTTTAAAATATGTAACAATTCACAGAAATGAAAAATGTTTTAGTGAAATAAATTACAATATGGGGGAAATAATAATAATATATACATCCATAATATAGAGAGAAGATAACAATACATACACCAATATTATACATATATTTTTAGTTAAAACATAAACGCTGATATGAATATACACATGCTCTTCAATACACAGTTTCTCTTTGAGAAGTATTGGAATGGACAAGATCACGGATGACATTCATTTTCACCAGAGGCAGAGTTGGAAACAGTGAGCGGAAGCAAGGTGAGTAATATTTATTTAGATTAATTTTTACAGGGCAAAGGGGTTTTACAGTGTGCACATTGCAAGAAGGGAGCCTATAGTCCCTAAATAATAATTGTTATTTTTGGTACTATAGGTTTCATTTAATGCAGTGGGTGGTAGAGGAGATTGATGGAGATTGATGGAGGGTAATGGGTAGGTGGTGCTTTTACACAGGGATCACACATTCATTTTCCACAGTGTCTTCACCTCTTTCTCCTTATTTTTCTCCTAGATTTTCATCCTTCTGATTTCATTATACCTTTGACTAATGATTACTTCCTACACCTTTGCATAGTGGTCTTGGCTTGCATAGGTGTCTTTGATATAGTAATGTTGACCATGACGACCAGGTTGTATCCCTGGTTGCAGTTTCCATTAACACAGTTTGGTGATGTTTGATGCTGTGGCTTTATAACCGTATAGTCCTATGCTCCAATGATTCATTTCAGAGCTCAGTACAGGAAGATTAATTCAAAGCTTTGACATTTACTGGTACAAAATTTTGTGGGGAATAAAGGGGAATCTGCAGCCAGGAGTACAGCTTGGGTGCTGACATAGAAAGGATCTGCATTCAGGTTTCAGACTGGTAAGGGGTCTACATCATTTATATGGTTTTTGAAGACTAAGTCTTATATTAAACCTATTGTTCGAAATACAATTTATGTCCTAATAATTAGAATTAAACTTGACTTCTCTTTTTAAAGGGTTACTCCAATCAAAAAACTGTGTTTTTGTGTTGTGCTCTCTGTATCCGGGAGATAGTTAGTTTAGCAAGCAGCAACTCCATTATCTCCCAGACACAAAGGCACCCGGGAGGGATCAGTGAGTAGGGACCCCATGCTCTGTGAATAGGGACCCCATGCTGCGGGTCTGTGTATAAATGACCGTGCTGAGCTTAATGAAACCAGTTCTTCTCCCAGCATTAAGTCTCGACTAATGTATTGGGGGAAAAGGCTATAACACTGCTATACTCTACTGCCATCTTGTGAGCTATAATCACTACTGTGCTGAATGGGATACTTCGAAGGGGAAAGGGTAGCCTTGGTGACACTGCAATCCCTTACCGAGTGGTCCGCCACAGCCTGCATGAAAGAAAAAATGGTTTCATTTTCTATTTAAATATTAACTTACTTTAGATGTTTTTATCTTCTGCTCTGTAAATTGAACTTTAAAGGGACATATTGAAGTGGTCTGGTGCACTGTCTCCGTTCTCTTAACCCTGCAGCTAAAAACATTGCCGTTTTAGATAAACTACAATGGACGTCCTCACGCTTTGCATGAGGATGTCCAGCATCTTGAAAAATGCATAGCTATACGAATTAGGTAATTGAAAAAAGGATTATTAACCATTTATTTGCCATTGTGGGGGAGGGTGAAGGGGAAAAATATAGTGTTAGGAATACATTTTTGGTCTAGCAAGCTATTATGCACAGGTGTGATTTATATCAAGGTGTCGAGGCACTCAGTGAAGATAAAAAAAATAATAATCAAAAAAATAACCCCTTCCCTTCCACCCACTCTGGCAATCAGTCTTCTTCAGTCCCCCCTCTGCAAATTAGGACCCCCAGGGGCCATGTGAATGCTTTGAAAGAGTGGTCACATGGCCGCAATATGTGTCCATAGTGCTGCCAGCAGGGGGACTTCCTGAACTGACAGGCAGTCCCCCCGCTGATGAAAAAAGTTTTTAAAAAGTTTTAAAATAAAAAAATAAAGTTTATAAATTAAAAAAAATTAAATATATATATATGTGTATATATATATCTTATATATATATATGTGTATATATATATCTTATATATAACGTCATACTAAGTGAATTTTTTTAAAATTATTATATACATATATTAATATAAAAATACACAGAGTAAAATTACACATGTGTGTATATATATAACTATATATATTGTGTGTGTATATATATATATATATATATTATAAAAAATAATTAATGAAAAATAAATAAAAAATTTAAAAATAAAAACATTTTTAATTATATACATATGTAATTTTATTCTAACTGTATTTTGATATTAATATATATATATATATTTATATTAAAATACACTTAGAATGAAATTATATATATATCTATGTACATATAAATAAAAACAATTTGAAATATACATATGTCCATATACATAATTTCATAAAGATACATGTTGACTTCAAATATATAAATATGCATATATATTTAAATTCTATGTGCATATTTATGTAATATTTTTACATAATTAAGTAATTTTATTGATTGCAATTTGGGGGACGTGCCTGACAACCCAGGCCAAAAGTCCAGAGAATTTAAATTGCTAGCACTAGATTTAACCCTGTAACTTTCCAAAACACCCTAAAACTTGTACATGGGGGGCACTGTTTAACTCAGTAGACTTCGCTGAATACAAATATTAGTGTTTCAAAAGAGTAAATATATCACAGCGATGATATTGTCAGTAAAAGTGACGTTATTTGCATTTTTCACACACAAAGAGCACTTTTACTGAT
This sequence comes from Pelobates cultripes, assembly GCA_933207985.1. NCBI lineage: Eukaryota > Metazoa > Chordata > Amphibia > Anura > Pelobatidae > Pelobates > Pelobates cultripes. The sequence goes on along the minus strand of OW240919.1, from coordinate 93,546,825 downwards.
TATATCATTGTTGTAATACGTTTTACTGTTTTGAATCACTAATATTTGTGTTTAGCGAAGTCTCCCGAGTATAACAGCACCCCCATGTACAGGTTTTATAGTGTTTTTGAAAGTTACAGGGTCAAATATAAGGCTGTTTTTTCACATTGAAATTTGCCAGATTGGTTATGTTGCCTTTGAGAGCGTATGATAGCCCAGGAATGAGTATTACCGCCATGATGGCATACCATTTGCAAAAGAAGATAACCCAATGTATTGCAAATGGGGTATTTTCAGTCTTTTTTAGTAGCCACTTAGTCACGAACACTGGCCAAAGTTAGCGTTCATAATTGTTTTTTGCATTTTTAACACACAAACAAATATAAATGCTAACTTTGGCCAGTGTTTGTCACTAAGTGGCTACTAAAAAAGACTGGTCATACCCCATATTGAATACCCTGGGTTGTCTACTTTTCAAACCTATATGGTTTGATAGGGGTAAATTACATTCGCCAGCTTCAACATGTCCCAAATAGGACATGGGTGCATGATGACCAGCTGTGAAAATTCCAATGGAAAACTGGAATGCGCACCCTCCAAATAAGGTCTTTTAGCCCCCAGAGAACCCAACATAACTATACATGGGTGGTATCAATGTACTCAGGAGATGTTTCTGAATACATATTGGGGTGCTCTTTGGCATTAACCCTCAGTACATGTATTCTTAAAATGCTATGTGTGTCAAACAAATCACCAATTTTTTTTATTTTTTATTATTTTTTTATTTGGCATATATTAGTGGTAAAATGGTTGCATGAAAAGAGTTAAAATACCCCAAGTTTAATATCTTAGGTTGTCTTATTTTAAAAAATATATACATGTTAAGGGTTATTCAGGGATTCCTGATAGATATCAGTGTTACAATGTTAATTTAGAAAAAAAAAATGGTTTGGAAATAGCAAAGTGCTACTTGTACCTATAGCCCTATAACTTTCAAAATAAAAGCTAAGATCATGTTAACATTGGGTATTTCCAAACTGAGGACAAGATTTAGAAACTATTTAGCCCAGGTGTTTTTTGGCGGTTGTAGATGCGTAACAGATTTTGGAGGTCAAAGTTCGAAAAAGTGTGTTTTTTTACATTTTTTCATCATATTTTATAATTTTTTAATAGTATATTATATGATATGATGAAATTAATAGTATCTTTAGAAAGACCATTTAATGGCGAGAAAAACGGTATATAATATATGTGGGTACATAACTGAGTAAGAGGAAGATTACAGCTAAACACAAACACTGCAGAAATGTAAAAACAGCCCTGGTCTCAAATGATAAGAAAATAGAAAAACGGTCTGGTCACTAAGGGTGTAGTGTTTGTCGGTTAAAAGCTGCACATACAGATTCCAAGCACCATACCACTTCAAAGCAACCTTTAATTTGTAGCTAATAAACTTTTTGCCATATTTATATGTCACTTTGTTCAAAAAGATGCTTTCCAATGTGTTTAGGCCGAATGCTGTTCCTATAAAAGCCCCAGTTGAATGCTGGGACTCGTAGGGAAGAAAGAAACATTAAAATTATTTTTTCAACATCCTTTAATATTGAAAAGTAATGCCTTATTCAATTTATCTTAGAAATCAGAAAACCGATTTTCATCTTTTAACAAGTTAAATGGTTTGATTGTTATCCAATTCTGTTATAATAAGAAAGTGTAAAAAGGTAACATAGTTTCAATAAAACGATTAGTGTTAAACAAATAGGAAAATACTTCCAACCTATGTTTTGAAAAGTCTGCAAAGGCTGGAGCCTTAATCATAATTTTAAGGGTAATTGATTCTGGCTACATGAAAGCTGATGGAAACAATGTTGCTACAGCACATGCATTCCTTTGTTTAACACTATTTTGCAGATAATTAAAAATAAATCCTCTACCAGCTGTGTGGAAAGGGAAGCATTTGAAAGTTATTAGATGATAAATGTCAGTGTTTTCTACATCGTAAGGTTTTGTGTACAAATTAACCTACCAAATTCTGAACCAGGGAAATGAAAGTATTGACTTATAAGACAAACACTTAAAGGACCACTATAGTGCCAGGAAAACATACCCACCGAGCTCTGGAAAGGGGAAAAGGGGTTAAACTTACCTTTTTCCAGCGCTGGGTGGAGAGCTCTCCTCCTTTTCTCCTCCTCGTTCTGCCCCGTCGGCCGAATGCGCACGCGCGGCAAGATCTGCGCGCACATTCAGCCGGTCGCATAGGAAAGCATTCATAATGGACGCTGACGTGCTCTCACTGTGAAAATCACAGTGAGAAGCACGCAAGCGCCTCTAGTGGCTGTCAATGAGACAGCAACTAGAGGATTAGGGGGAAGGCTTAACCCATTCATAAACATAGCAGTTTCTCTTACATGCATATTATTTTCCCTAGTTTCTGAAAAGCTCCCTGCTCATGAATACCAACACATTATTCACTAAAATTGAATTCTGAATGGTAAAATTTAAGTGAAAATATTTGGAAAAACATGCTCCAACTTAGCTACAGTGACAGCTTGGCTAACTTGGCATACATTTAAATTTAAGTTTTCTAAAATTCAGAGTTTATTCAATTGAATTAGGTATCCCCTTAAGTAGTCAGCTATAAACCTTTCCCCTTAGTATGTATGGGACAGTGTTGTTCTCTGTGGTATTATCTGGACTTTCTCATGCCATGTGTCTTCTGATCTTCCAGCACTGCTACCTTGCACTCCCTGCCAGGGCCGGACTGGGAGAAAAATTCGGCCCGGGCATTTTTTTTAACACAGCGGCCCACTAAAAAGGGGGCGGGGCAGAGGAGGTGTGTTTTGTCATCACCAATGACAAACACACCTCCTCTCAAAGTGAGCATGTTGGTTCAATGCTCTTCCAGGGCAGACCATGCGCAGAGCTCTGCTGAAGAGCTCTAGCATGAGAAAAAAAGTCCTGTATTTGTTCTGCACAGTGCAAGCAAATTTAATAACATGCTTGCACTGTGTTTCCTTGCAACTGGTGTCTCTATAAATGGATACCAGGAGACAAAAGGCCAGGAAAGAGTATTGTGCATGTGTTTGGAGCCTGCTTGTGGTATTGCATGTGTGTAGAGTGAGCTGGTCGTGGTGTGGTATTGTGTAATAAGGTCGGTTTTAGTCGTGTTGTGTTTGTGGTGTAATGTGATGCATATGTGGCTCAGGGACCCCCTCCCGCCCGGCTCTGGAAAGGGGTTAAAACTTACCTTTTTCCAGCGCCGGGCGGGGAGCTCTCCTCCTCCGATCCGCCCTGTCGGCTGAATGCGCACGCGTGGCAAGAGCTGCGCGCGCATTCAGCCAGTCGCATAGGAAAGCATTTATTATGCTTTCCTATGGACGCTTGCGTGCTCTCACTGTGATTTTCACAGTGAAAAGCACGGAAGCGCCTCTAGCGGCTGTCAATGAGACAGCTGCTAGAGGCTTTGGGGGAAGGCTTAACCCATTGATAAACTGCTATGTTTATAAAACAATGGGTTAACCCTAGAAGGACCTGGCACCAAGAGCACTTCATTAAGCAGAAGTGGTCTGGGTGGCTAGAGTGGTCCTTTAAGAGTGAAGTGTGTGTGTGTGTGTGTGTATATATATATATATATATATATATATTTGGAAGTATTGTGTATGTGTGTGGTGCAGTGTGTTGGGGGGGTTCTGTGTGTATGTGAGGGGTGCAGTATGTGTGTGTGTAAGGGTGCGGTGTGTGTGTGAGGGGTGCGGTGTGTGTGAGAGGGGTGCGGTATGTGTGAGAGTGCCGTGTGAGAGTGCCGTGTGTGAGTGATGGGTGTGAGAGTGCCGTGTGTGAGAGTGCTGTGTGAGATGGGTGTGAGAGAGTGCTCTGTGAGAGTGCTGTGAGTGTGATGGGTGTGAGAGTGCTGTGAGAGAGTGCTGTGTGTGTGTGAGAGTGCTCTGTGAGAGTGCTGTGAGTGTGATGGTGTGAGTGCTGTGTGAGAGAGTGCTGTGTGTGATGGGTGTGAGAGTGCTGGGTGTGAGAGTGCCGTGTGAGAGAGTGCTGTGTGTGTGTGAGAGTGCTGTGAGTGTGATGGGTGTGAGAGTGCTGTGTGAGAGAGTGCTGTGTGTGATGGGTGTGAGAGTGCAGGGTGTGAGAGTGCTGTGTGTGATGGGTGTGAGAGTGCTGTGTGTGAGAGTGCAGGGTGTGAGAGTGCTGTGTGTGATGGGTGTGAGAGTGCTGTATAAATGTTATTGTGTGTGTGTGTAGGGGGGGGTAAATAAAAAAAAATATAGTCATTATGTCCCCCCCTCCCTTCTTACCTTTAGCCTGGGAGGGGGGGGGGTCCGGCACGCTGGCAGGCGGGGTGGAGCTGTTCCCTGGTGGTCCTCGTGGGTGAGTGAACTCTAGCCAGCATAGCCTGTGAGGCTAGAGTTCACTCTCGCGAGATCCGGTCGTAGGAGAGTGCCGGCCCTGCATAGACCGGCAGGGGAGATCCTGGGACCTCCCCTGCCGGCCTCGGCCCCACGGCCACCGCGGCCCACCGGGCATTTGCCCGGTGTGCCCGATGGCCAGTCCGGGCCTGCTCCCTGCTGTGACTTTGGAAATCTGATTATGACATCACTAAACAGCATGCAAGGGTGTAGAGCTGGAAGAGCATGACAATTGCATAATAACCACACTGGACACCAGAGAAAGGATCCACTCCAGCTGTCACAATAAAATAAATAATAATTTGTGTGTGTATGTGAGAGAATGTGTGTGTCAGTGTGTTTCAGATCAGTTAGTGTTTGTCTGTCTGTCAGTGAATGTTTTGTCTGTCAGTCAATGTGTGTCTGTCAGTGAGTGTATGTTAAATCAGTGAATGTGTGTGTCTGTCAGTGTGTGTTAAATCAGTAAGAGTGTCTGTCAGTGAGTGTGTGTCCTCTTTGTGTAAATGTGTGTGTATCAGTGTCATCCGTGTGAAGATGTACATAATATATATAATGTCCATACATATATATTTGCCAGAAACACGCTTTAAGTAGATGTCAGACCAACAGCCAGTAGAAAAAAACAAGAATTTGGTTAGTAATTGCCACACATGTGCTGTTGGTCCCATGTGCTACTCTGTAAAAAGCATTGGAATAGAACAGAGATCATCAGTCATAATGGTCTCGCTTAGGTTTGAGCAGGTGTCCATTGAAGGTAGAGAGTGGCTGCTCATCCCAGACTGAGAGCTTCTAGCTCTTCTTAGGAAGTAGGGTGATGGAAGGGGCCCTGGCAGACCGCAAGGAATATAGTCAACTGTTCTAAAATCTTGCAATGGGCATCCCTAGCACCATAATCACTAAAACACACTGTAGTGGTTATGTTGTTTAGAGTTTTCCTTTACGAAATTAATCAACAATTGGAAAGTCTAATTTCCAAAACCCCTTGAGCAACGAATGGGAGAGGGAGAAAGAATACAACAGTTTTTGTTTTGTATTTATTGTAAACACAGTCTCGTTGGCAGTATAAGCAGACAGTGGACCAAATTATTTATTTAATGATATTTATTAGTTCATTTTGCACCATTAAAAATAGATTAATCCTTTCCGCCAATTGACAAATTTATACATTATTTTGGAATTTAAGTACTCAGTTCTTGTTCTACTAAAATGTTGTTATGGGCAAATGCAAATATTACAAGTTTTAGAATGAAATGTTGTATTTCTTAAACTGTGTACTTTGTCTTTAAGAGATATTGCAAACTGACAAGGCGTTAGAAATGGAACATATTGTTTTTCATAACTGTTTCTTTAAGCAATAACCTCAGTGCATAATATGTTTGCGCCATTTTGTCCCAGACAAATTAAAATAACAATAATGCATAAACAAGCTTCAAGGCTATACTACGACTCTTTCAGTACACAATGTACTGTGGTAACCCCAAGTTAATGGAACTTCCCCAAATCCGGGACTCTCCCATGACTGTGCACTTACGTCTTAGTATAAACAACAGATAAGCTATTTAGACTTTAAGATGCCATCTTGAACTAAGTCAGGAAAATTTTCATGTCTTATGCACCCTTTAGTAATGGCCTTGTATGTTTGCCAAATTAAGGGAGGTCCTAAAATGAATAAAGTGAAAGAAGTGTTACTTTTTCATATATGAACTACGGTAGCCCTAAAATGGAGACACCTAAGGTATAAATAGGTGTACTTTTAAATGTTAAGACACAGAGGAGAGACTTATCATCTTAAAATGACAGAGAGGCTGACATGATGACATGTTCAGAAGGGTATGTTAACCTATTAATGATATTTGCAAGCATTTAGTTTAATCTTAGAAACTCTGCTATATGGATTTTATATGTCTATATTTATATAAAATAAATATCTAAAAGACAAAACTATTGCTTTCAAGACAATCCTTATTTTATATTGTATTCTCAATTATTTATATATGTTAAATAGAGGATCTCTTACTAACTATATAAAATTATAGCTAAGATATCTGCATGGTTAGCCCTGCTAAGTTCTATGCTTTAAGACATTATAGTGGTAAATAAGGGAACCAGCCGCGGTTACAATGTGATTACTTTGCATTTTTACTGGGAAATTTACAGCTGCAACTTGAAATTGAATGAGTATGTCTTTCTATATATACAAGTTTTTTTAAAAATCTCTTAAATGCATACTTACTGCCTTTTTTTAACACCACTATACATGTATTGCTTTTCATTAATCACATAATTGTTTTAGATAAAAGTGTTTTTCACTGATGAATGTTTCTAAGAGATGTGTGACAAGCAGTATAATGTCTCTTTGTAAACATTATTATTATTTAAAATAACAAAATAAAATACCAGAAAAGCTTTTAGCCAGCCTAAAAGAAAAGTGGTAAATTAAATCACCATACATTTGCAAATTGTTGGTTTCATACTTGCAAGGAGAAACAGGATATAAAGTGTTATATACATAGAAAATGAAAGTCACAATGAAAGTCACGGTCACTAATATTAGCAACCTAAGAAGTAAGTGTGATTGTTGTGAAATGTGGTGCTATATGAAATTACTAAAAATGCTATTTATTTTAAATCCCTTATATGGGTAATTCCACAACAAATTAACTCCTCAAGGACAGAGCCAATTGTACAAGTTGTGATCAAAACAAAATGTAAACAAAACCTGGAATTTGCGCTATACATCTGTTCAACCGTAATTCACCTCTTTCATATTAAGTACACCCACATTTATTATCTATCATATTCAGGAAAAACAGGACTTTAATTCAACATCAAATATTTAGCTATGAAACACAATTTTATATGAATAAAATATAAAAAAATTGAGAAATTAAGAGATTTTATTAGTTTTTTAGTTCTGCATGGAATGTAAACTGTGAAAGTCATAATACTGTTAGCCGCAATAAAGTACACATATTTGTATTCAGCAATGTATCATGAGTAAAACCGGGCCCCCCCACAATGTACAGGTTTTATGGTATGTTGGAAAGTTGTAGGGTCAAGTATAGCACGTCACATTTTTCAGTTTAAACACATTAAAATTTGCCAGACTAGTTATGTTGCCTTTGAGACCGTATGGCTTTTGCAAAAGTAGACAACCAAAGGTAATACAAATGGGGTATGCCCAGGCTTTTTTAGTAGCCATTTAGTCATAAACACTGGCCATGGTTAGCATTCATATTTGTGTGTGAAAAATGCAAAAAACTAATCTGAAAAGGACCAAACATACCCCATTTTGAATACCTTGGGTTGTCTACTTTTGCAAATGGTTTGCCATCATGGGGCTAATTCTCATTCCTGGGCTACCATTCAGTCTCAAAGACAACATGACCAATCTGGCAAATTTAATTGTGAAATAACTGATATGCAAGCCTTATATTTGACTCCGTAACTTTTGAAAACATCATAAAACCTGTACATCGGTGGTACTGTTATACTCGGGAGACTTCACTGAACACAAATATTAGGGTTTCAAAAGAGTAAAATGTATCACAACAATTATATCGTCAGTGAAAGTGCTGTTTGTCTGTGAAAACGCAAAAAAACAAACAACACTTTAACTGACAATATCATCATTGTAATAAATTTTACTGTTTTGAAACGCTAATATTTGTATTTAGCTTAGTCTCCCGAGTAAAACAGTACTCCCCCATGTTCAGGTTTTATTGTGTATTGGAATCTTACAGGGTTAAATATAGGGCTTGCAAGTTTAATTCTCCGGACTTTCTGCCTGGGTTGTCAGGCAGGTACCTCAAATTGTAATTAATAAAATCACTTAATTATGTATAAAGATTACATAAATATGCATGTAGAATTTAAATATATATATATATATATATATGTATATATTCAAATTCTACGTGTATATTTATGTAATTATTAATGCAATTATATGTATATATTTTTTCCAATTATTGTTATTTATTTATATAGTTATATGTATTATTTCATTCAAAGTGTATTTTGAAACGAATATATACATATATATTCTTATCAAAATACAGTTAGAATGGAATTGTATATATAGATAGGTAGATGAAAAAAGTCAGCACTCTGGGTCTTGTAAATAAAACTTCTCAGGTTTTATTCCAATAGTCAACATTTCAGTTCTTGATGAACTTTCCTCAGTACATTATGTCCTGAGGAAAGTTCATCAAGAACTGAAACGTTGACTATTGGAATAAAACCTGAGAAGTTTTATTTACAAGACCCAGAGTGCTGACTTTTTTCATCGATCTGTAGATTGTGCAGTTGAGCACAGGGCTATATTTCAAGAGATAGCAGGAGTGCAGAATATTTTGGTATTGTGTGTCATGATATTATATTATATTATTTATATTTTAATATGCAACATTTCTAATTCTTTTAATTAAAACTTTTACAGCAGCAGAGGGACTGCCTGACAGTCCAGGCTGTCCCCTTGGAGGCATCTCTATAGATGCCTATTGCGGCCATGTGATCGCTCTGTGAGAGTGATCACATGGTCCCAGGTTGCTCGATTCAGTGGGGGGGACTGCCTGGGCTGTCAGACTGTCCTCTTGCAGTGGATTGCGGCGGAGGTGAGTATATTTCCGCTCCTGGGGCTCTAAAGCGTTACATGCCGCCGCAACGGCTTGTAATGGCGTTAACAGGTTAAAGGGACATTCCAGATCCATAAAATACTTTGGGTTATGTCCTTCATTTTACAAAAAAGTGTAACAAACTCCTGGCACACAAGTGCTAATATCTATGTATGTGCAACATTTCAAGCTGAAACAATGCACATACACTTTTCTACCACCATGATCACCATGAGTAACCATTTAAAGGAACATTCCACACATCTAAAACACTTTAGATTGCTAGTGATTGTGTGTTAAGAGTGTGTTCTCTTTTCTTAATTTACAAAAAGTGCAGATTTCAATAGAAATTGGCACTTTTTTAAATAGCTTTGGGAATACAAATATTTTTACATGACTGGGCCCCCACTGCCTGGTATAAGTAATTTTACTTACCTTTCCTGTCTCGTAATTCCACTCCTTGGCTGATATCATCAAGATTCATGATATCACCTAGTCCAATGCTTTCCCATAGGAAAGTATTCGGAGGCTAATGTGCATGTCAGGCTAATGTGCATGTCAGCAAAAATGAGCATGTTTCTGTGAGACCATCTGATAGAAATAGTGGAGTTTTACTTCACTCAGTATTACAGCTACAAGAGGCAGGTTAACCCTGCAATGAAAATGTTACTGTTCCTGCAGAATGTTAATGTTTTTATCTGCAGAGTTATAATGGTGAGCCGATGGTACCCCGTCCACTTCATTGAGATGAAGTTGTCTGGGTGCTTATAGTGTTACTCTAAAGCTAATGCTTGTTGAACCATTTTAGGATGATAAATCGCTGGCAGGACCTCTCACGGACGGCTCCTTTCCTTTGGAATAGCCTGCCTACCACAATCAGACTCTTCCTCAGTCTTCAATAATTAAAAAGTGCCTTAAAACCTATCTTTTTAGGATAGCTTGTGGCCTCTCAGAGTAACCTCTACCTCACATACCTGTCCCTTGTTCTCTCCTAAAGGCAGGGCCGGCGCTACCTGTATGGCGACCTAGGCAGCCGCCTAGGGCGCACCTTAGCAGGGGGCGCCGGATCCCTGTGCCCGGAGTCACCGGTGCGGCTCCTCATGTTGCGCCGCCTGAGCGCTTTAGCAAGCCTCAGGCTGCGCACCACCGCTGTATGGAGGGCGGCCGGATTTGAGTGACCAGCAGCAGGGAAGCGCAGAGCGCTCCCTCCTGCCGGTCTCTCAATGTAGTGTTGCAAGACGGCGCGGAACTCGGGACACAAAGCTCTGTTTCCTGTACCCGGCCACCGGCGGACTGACAGGAAATGCTCACTGAGTAAGCCCTTCCCTTCAGTTCGCTGGCGGCCGGGTACAGGAAATAGAAGTTCCTGTTCTGCCACGCTACATTGGCAGGAGGAACCAAAGAAGAGAGAAGGGGAGGGTAAGGACCACTGGGGGGACTAAGGACCACTGGGGGAGGAGGGGGTGGAATAAGGACCATTGGGGGGATAAGGGGGACCACTGTGGGGATAAGGACCACTGGGGAGGGATAAGGACCACTGGAGGGGGGATAAGCACTACTGGAGGGGGGATAAGGACCACTGGAGGGGGGGGACACCACTGGGGGGGGGATAAGCACTACTGAGGGGGGGTGGACCACTGAGGGGGGGGATAAGGATCACTGGAATGGGCTGGTAAGGACCACGAGGGGGGTGGACCACAGAGGGGGTGGGAAGTAAGGACCACAGAGGGAGGAGGGGGGAGTAAGGACCACTGGAGGGGTAAGGACCACTGGGGGAGGAGGGGACCACTAAGAGGGAGGGGTAAGGAGAGAGGACCAATGAGGGAAGGGGGAAGGTCTACTGGGGGGTAAGGACCACCAAAGGAGGGGAAGGACCACTAAGGAGAAGGGAGGAGGGTAAGGACCACTAAGAGGGTAAGGACCACTAAGGGGGTGGGGGGAGAGGCTAAGGACCACTAAGGAGGGAGGACCACTAAGTAACTAAGTAGAGGGGAGGAGGGGAAGGACCACTGAGAGGGGAAAGAAGGTAAAGACCACTGAGGGGGGAAAGGGGAAGGACCACTAAGGGGGAGGAGGGCAAGGACCACTAAGGGGGAGAGGGGGCTGAGAAGACCACCAAGGGGCGACTGCAGAGGGACAGGGGGCCAAGGAAGAGCACTAAGTGGGAGAGGGGGAGAACACTGAGGGACAGGAGGGAAGGGGAGATCACTAGTTGACAGGAGGGGAGAGCACTATGAATTTTTTCAGAGCTGCTCCCTTCTCAGTCCCTATCCTACCCCACAAACCCTCTCTTTTACACTACACACATACATAATGCATCCCCCCCCCACACACAGAAACATACAATGCATCCCTACTCACACACAGACACACTCAATGCACCCCTTACAGACACACTGCATTCAATTACATACACAGAAACACACTTTCTGTGTGTGTGTGTGTGTGTGTGTGTAAGGGCTTGCATCCCTTACACACACACACACACACCCAGAAACATACAATGCATCCACTATACACACACTACATCCCTTACACAAATTGGTATCCCTATACACTACATTCTATAAGAACACATACACATTACATCCTCTACAATAACACATCCCCTACACACATACACTCCACTCCCTGTGAGAGAACTCATGGGTGGGCCATGTAGGTGGATTTATGGGTGGGCATTGTAGGAATACTCACGGTCAAGCTCTGGGGGCCCAGATCTTGAGCTGTGTAAGGGGCCTCAAAAAAATGGAGCTGCTTCCTGTTCGTTAATTGTTGTGAGCACTGTTACAAACAGTCTCCAGAGAGCCTCTTCTACACCAGACCTGTGGAGCCAGACTGAGCCCTTCATCAGCCTCTTTTCCTCATCTGGTGGTAAGTAGGCAAACTAATATATTATTAGTGGCACTAATCTCTAATTTATCTCACATTAAATGGATACTATAGTCACCAGAAGCACTACAGCTTAATGTAGTGGTTCTGGTGTCTATAGCCTGTGCCTGTATGCTTTTTAATGTAAACACACTGTCTTTTCAGATAAAAGACACTTTGTGCAGACTGGTGTTGGCCCATATGGCAGAGCATATGGGTGGGCATTGTGATGTCACATGGTGGGCAGGACATATGGGGGGCGGCAAATTGTTTTTGCCTAGGGCGAGAATCCTTGCACCGGCCCTGCCTAAAGGGCAGCACTCTACTCTCTCCTCCATCTCTGCTTCACTCCCACCTTGTTTGAGTGCTATCTCCTGTTCTTTTGTGTCTTATACCCCACCTATAGACTGTAAGCTCATTTGAGCAGGGCCCTCTTCAACCTATCGTTCCTGTAAGTTTTATTTTGTAATTGTCTTATTTATTGTTAAATCTCCCCCTCTTATAATATTGTAAAGCACTACGTATGTTGGCGCTATATAAATATCAATAATAAATAAACAAATAAATAAATGCTTTTTGACACAGTGCTTTATAATCTTGTTTGTATCTATGTGTAGACATAGAGGAATGGACGTATTCAAAACAATTTATTAATTACTTTTATTAATTACTGACAGAAATGCCTCTGCCACATGTTCTTGGAGGGGCCTGCTTGCAAGCCTCCTGCCAAAAGACTATGGGCCCTTTAAAAACTATGTGAACAAACTTGGTTCATGGGATTTTATATTTGGTTCGGGAACCGAACAGTTGCCCAAACCAGAGACCACCCGGGAGCTTGTTAAGCCCTATTAACACCTTGGACCTACACCACTTAGAAGGCACTGTTTGGTGGAATTGTTCCCATGAACAAGGTGACTAAGCTCCAGGGTAAGAACATTTGTTCCGTTTTAAAACTACCAAACTAGACTAACCATAAGCCCTGATTCTCTGGAACTGTTTTGGGCATGGGACCATGCGTGCGGTCAGTCAAATTATAACTTCCAGAAAATTCCTGAACCCCTTAACCAATCTGGGTGATTTTTGGATATGTTGGTCACCCAGATCAGGGCTATCAGGGGATGAAACTTTTGTGAGGGGTTTGTGTGTTTAACCCCTTAAGGACACATGACATGTATGACATGTCATGATTCCCTTTTATTCCAGAAGTTTGGTCCTTAAGGGCTTAAAGGTATTTTGAGGTTTTTGTAAATTTCACTTTGAATTTCACACCTTATAATTTCCAATATTTGCCACTGTGAACTTCATATTTGTCCTGCTTGTTATATTATTTCATTTTACATTTTACCATACTTGAAGCTGCTCAACTCTAATTGTCCTTGTATTGAAGCAGCACCACATTCTTCTAATGTAAAACCAGTATAACCTGTTACAAAACTGAAAGGGATACTGTAGGCACCCAGACCACTTAAGCTTATTAAAGTGGTCTGGGTGTAATGTCCCATCACCCTTAACCCTGAGCATGTAATTATTGCAGTTTTTATAAAAATGAGTTTGTTTTCCTGGCACTATAGTTTACCTTTACTATTTAAACAGTGATTAAATACATAGTAACAGACAGGGCCGATCCTAGTGTCACTGATGCCTGGGTACAAGAATATTTTTGGCACCCCCAGGTAGGCGTGGTTTTATCACTAACTCCTCCCCTTCACAAACATAACACTTCTAACCACACCTATTTTCTATGGAAACCACACCACTTCTTTGTGGCCCCCATCTTCACCAGGTAACATGTCTCCAAATTCCTACAATGCCAGCTTTGCCAACAAAACGCTTATCAGTGCCATCTTTGTGCTCATACAGTTTCCAGTGCTATCTTTGTCTCGAATTAGCTAATCAATGCCATATTTTTGTCCAAATAGCTTACCATTGCAATCTTTGTGCCTAAATAGCTTATCAGTGCCAGGGGCAGATCCAGAACCGAATTTCTGGAAAGGCACTAGTAGTGGACTGTAGTGGGGTAATAGAGGCTGTAGTAGCGGAGTTAGGGGCTGAAGTGGGGGGATGACTTTAATTGAGGAAAGGGTTTGTAGTGTGGGGGATATGTGTCTCCTTTCACCATTATTTTATCCTGTTAGGATTTAATATTTTTTACCTGTTAGTATTTCATGAATTTTCCAATTAAGATTCAGGGTTAAACCTTATCCTTCAAACAGCCTATTCATTAGGTAAATATTGTGGTAATTACCATAACAGAGCACTCTGAGGAATACATTTAAAGTGACACTGTAGTCACCGGAACAGCTTAATGTAGTGGTTCTGGTGACTAGAAGACTAGCACCCTGGTGGGACCCAGTTAAGAGCGCAAACTGTTGCAAAGCGATTTGCCTAATTACTGGAAAATGGGCCAAGGTACTCCTCACATCATAACAATTACAGTGTTTGGCTAAAAGTGTTGATATCATTATGATAACATTATGCAGTCATTTAACCCCTTAAGGACGGAGCCAAATGTACACGTTGTGAACAAAACAAAATGTAAACAAAACCTGGCATTTGCGCTACATGTCTGTCCAACCGTAATACACCTCTTTCATAGTAAATGCACCCACCCTTATTATATATCATTTTATTCAGGGGAAACAGGGCTTTCATTTAATATCAAATATTTAGCTATGAAACATAATTTAATATGAAAAAAATGGGAGAAAATACGATTTTATTGGATTTTTTTAGTTCTACATGACAATTAAACAGTCAGTGTCATAATACTGTTTGCTTTTACTGCAATAAAATACACATATTTGTATTCAGCAAAGTCTCACGTGTAAAACAGTACCCCCTATGTACAGGTTTTATGGCGTTTTGGGAAGTTACAGGGTCAAATATAGCACGTTACATTTGAAATTGAAATTCGCCAGATTGGTTACGTTGCCTTTGAGACTGTATAGTAGCCCAGGAATGAAATTTAAACCCATAATGGCATACCATTTGCAATAGTAGACAACCCAAGGTATTGCAAATGGGGTATGTCCAGTCTTTTTTAGTAGCCATTTGGTCACAAACACTGGCCAAAGTTAGCGTTAGTATTTGTTTGTGTGTGAAAAATGCAAAAAACGCCAATTTTGGCCAGTGTTTGTGACTAAGTGGCTACTAAAAAAGACTGGACATACCCTGTTTGCAATACCTTGGGTTGTCTACTATTGCAAATGGTATGCCATCATAGGGGTAATTTTCATTCTTGGGCTACCATAGGGTCTCAAAGGCAACGTAACCAATCTGGCGAATTTTAATGTGAAAAAAATGAAACGCAAGCCTTATATTTGACGCTGTAACTTTTGAAAACACCATAAAACCTGTACATGAGGGGTACTGTTGTACTCGGGAGACTTCACTGAACACAAATATTTGTGTTTCAAAACAGTAAAAAGTATCATAGCAATAATATTGTCCGTTTAATGCTGTTTGTGCGTGAAAAATGCAAAAAACGTCACTTTTACTGGCGATATCATCGTTGTAATACATTTTACTGTTTTGAAACACTAATATTTGTGTTCAGCGAAGTCTCCCGAGTAGAACAGTACCCCCCATGTACAGGTTTTATGGTGTCTCGGAAAGTTATAGGGTTAAATATAGTGCTAGCAAATTAAATTCCCTTTACTTTCGGCATGGGTTGTCATGCAGGTCCTGCTAATTGTAATTAATTAAGATACCTAATTATGTAAAAATATTACATAAATATATATGTAGAATCAATATATGTATATATATACGTATGTGTATATATATGTATATATCTATATAATTTTTTTAAAATATTTTTATTTATATATAGGTATATATATAGTGATATATACGTATATATTTATGTGTATAAATATATATATTATTTCGTTCTATGTGTATTTTGATATATATATATATATATTAATTTCACAATACAGTTAGAACGAAATAACACACATCTATATATTTTTTAATTATTTATTTTTAATTATTTTTGTAATTTTATTTTTTAACGTATTTACATTTTAATTTTTTATATAATATATATAAATATATATATAACAATAATTATATATATATTTAATCAGTATCAGTGTACGTGTAATTTGATATTAATATATATATATAATTATATATATATTAATAGTAAAATACACCTAGACGGTGTACATGTGTGTATGTATATATATACTTTGATCATATATATATAATATATATATATGATCTAAGTATATATTATTTATTTTTTTACACTATTTATTTATTTCATTTTTATTTTCAGCCAGCAGGGGGACCACCTGTCATTACAGGCAGCCCCCTGCTGGCAATACAGAAGCCAGCTATCCCCGGCCATGTGATTGTGGGGTCCTCGCTAGGACCCCACTCTCACACGGCCGGGGGGCTTCCTGGAGGACGGTCGTGCCGCGGGGGGCTCCCTGGGAGTCCCCCCCACCGCGATCGCCGGCGTGGGACCGCCGGCGACCGGGTAAGTACAGAAAGACCGGAGGGCGTACTATTACGCCCGGCGGCGTTTAGAGCCGCCTATTAGAGGACGTAATAGTACGCCCTCCGGTCTTAAGGGGTTAAATTCCAATAAGATTTTATTGGCTGAGTAGGAAAAATGTTACTCAAAAAAAAAAGTTAAAATATTTTTGTTTGTGCTCCCACAATTTAAGAAAAAGTGTTGCTATTTATGTCAGGCGGAGCTTCATGAAAGCTTGTTGGTTTTGACAGTGTTTTACCAGCTACTTTTGATGCAAGAGATATATTAAAATCCATGACAAAATTACTCAGTACACCTCATGTGGGTGTCATATAATGATGGTGTAGAGCATGCTCCTTAATTAACTAATTGGCCAATTCACATCAATACAGCAAATTTTCAAATATCAAGAGGGAAATAGATCCTCCTGCTAAATCCACATATCAAAATATTTAGGCACGCTTATATTCTGTTAATGTATTAATGCAAAAAGTAGCCGTGTTAGCATTAGGTTGAGATGTCAATAAATGTTTTATCCCCTCTCTCTGAGACGTTCCTACGGGCTATTTCATCTCAATGTATATTAAGGTTTAAATAACCTAATTCTCTGGAAGTAGGTGAAAATATGTAAAGACATATATATCAAAGTTCAAACAGTGCTATGCAAAACAATATTCTTGTTTATGTTCTTACTTTTAAATAACAATATAATTAAGCATAAATTATTAACCGTTAATCCATAGTCATCAATGCTATTATTGGTATTTATATAGCGCCAACTTATTCCGCATCGCTTTACAATATGATAAAGGCGGAAATTGAACAATAAGTGAGACAATTACAAAATGTTACAGGAACTATAGGTCGAGGAGGACCCTGCTCAAATGAGCTTACAATCTAGAGGTTATGTACAACATTGTCCCAATTAAAGCATGCAAAAGCTTCTAGACTAGAGAGATGACAGTAAGGACTCTCTCTAATTAATACAAATCCAAGCATTCAAGATTAGCAATTGATAAATCAGTCAATATTAAATATTTAACACATAAATATTTAATGACATCCAGTGGTGGTGAGGTGAAGGGGCATGTCTAGGAGTATAAAACTAGTGAAAATAAATAGACATTTCAAATGGAATCTCAATGACCTAAAATCCAACATATTTACAGAAATGTTTTCTGATTGTGACCTGACCCTAGTAGACTAGCATTAAAAAAAGATAATACTTAGGCAAGTAAATTTAATTAAAGTTTAATTGGTTAATACAATTGCATTAACCAACAGAAGAGCAAAATTCATCTATATAGAGTTGCCAGCAAATATATAGACTTTTCATTGACTCTATTGAAGGATATGGTCTCTCCCTTCACAAGTCAATACATTTTTGGCATATATAACTAGGCTAATAGTGCTCATTTCACTATCCAGGCGTTTCATCACCTTTCATGTTATTGTGTTACCTTCCATAATTATCTACTGAAATATATATTTGAATTTGTATTTTACAGTTTATATGGAAATTGGAGCAACATTGTAAATCAAGAGATATTTGCTTTATGGCATTTTGTAGGAAACTGAAGAACTTTGTGAGACGCTATTCAAATGCAGTGGTTAAAGTTAGAGAAGCCACATCGAATGATCCCTGGGGACCTTCAGGAACTCTGTTGTGGGAAATAGCAAACATGACTTACCAAACTGAGTCATTGCCAGAGATCATGCAAATGTTGTGGCAGCGAATGAATGACAATGGAAAAAACTGGCGGCATGTCTACAAATCTCTAACACTTCTTGATTTCTTAATAAAGAATGGGTCCAAACGACTCATTAAGCATTGCTACGAAAATATATATTTCATTTATCTTTTGAAAGATTTTAAATACATTGATGAAGCTGGAAGAGATCAAGGTAAATAAAAATCCTAAATACTGTTCATTTTTTTATTTTATTTTTTTATTAGAATTATCAGACTATGAAGGAAAGGATTGCAGAATAAAGAAATGAATATGGAGAAAAAACGGCAATGCTCTTAGCTGCATGAGATTCAGTAAAACATAAGTCTGTGTATCACTCGACTCTATAGAATATTATAACATTTAATATTTTGAAATTGCAAAAATAAGTTGCAAAATATTGATACATAATATCTAAAACATGATGAATGACTTTATTTATTTTACTATGGCACAACAGTTTCGACAACAGAGAAATTTGTCCTAAGCACTCCCCCAGTTTCTAGAAAGACTTAAAATTGAACTTTTATTTCTTCTGATAAAAGGTATCTTTTGTTCCATCCCTAGAGGAAATAAAACCTGTAAGGTAGAATTAATATATTTGTCATAGGTTACAGTAACCTTACAGAATTAAAATTATGTGCTCTTGGAAACAGAGGTGTGCTGAGGATGGATTTTTGGTTTATTTTTGCTACAAAATTACGATGGTGTGTGGCTGCTAGCTCCCTGTGCTCCCTTGGCTAGTTCCGGTGAATTGTTTCAGCTTAAATCCATTTCGCTGTGTAGAAAAAGGAACGCTCTACCAAGCATAAATTTCCCAGCAGAAGTACTTCCACAATCTGGAATGGTTGCGAATCACAAAAGACCACCATTTTCCAACAAAATATTTGTACATCAGAATTGCTGTGGTATCCTCATATTAATGTGTACAAAATACTGTGGATACCAGACTTTCAGAGTTTGGAGATACTTTGATATTTGTTCACCAACAATATGTGTAAGAATGATCTCCCGGTATATACATATGTAAAGTATTACACAAGAGGATAAAATGGTGTGGATACCAGACTTTTAAAATTGGCAATACTTTAATATTTGTCCACTAACATATGTGTAAGCAAGATCTCTCGGTATATACATATGTAAAGAATTTACAAGAGGATAAAATGGTGTGGGGACATTATATGCTTTGGTGATTGTCTGAAGTGTTAGAGATAATAAAGCAAGATATATGCTCTAGTAATTTCCCGCATGGATTATTGTAACCCTCTCCTAATTGGTCTTCCCAAAAGCCGTGTTGCCCCACTACAGTCTGTAATGAATTCTGCTGCCAGACTGGTTTTCCTCTCTAGTCGGTCCTCTCACACCTCACCCCTCTGTCAGTCCTTACATTGGCTTCCTGTATCCTATAGGAGTCAATTCAAAGTGCTAACCCATACCTATAAAGCACTGAACAATTCTAGCCCCTCTTATATCTCTTCACAAATCTGTAGGTATGCCCCTTCTCGGTCTCTCCGCTCTGCCTGTGACCTTCTCCTGTCCGCTATTCGCACCCATATGGCCAATTCACGCGTGGGCGGCTCCCCTCCTATGGA
Source organism: Pelobates cultripes (assembly GCA_933207985.1). Classification (NCBI taxonomy): domain Eukaryota; kingdom Metazoa; phylum Chordata; class Amphibia; order Anura; family Pelobatidae; genus Pelobates; species Pelobates cultripes. Next base: position 93,527,130 of record OW240919.1, on the reverse strand, counting down.
ATAGCCCGCCTACCGCCATCAGACTCTTCCCTAGTCTTCAATCATTTAAGAAGTGCCTAAAAACCCATCTCTTTATGAATGCTTATGGCCTCCCAGAGTAATCTCTACCTCATGTCACGGCACAGCCCGAACCCTGCAGACAGCAAGGCGTGGCCGCCTTATTTAAGAGACCTGGCTGGGTTTGAACGCACAGCTCCAGCATCCCAGTCAGGTTCTCTGCCATGATATCCACCAGGGGGCTTTAGTATTTGTGTGCATTCTTCTGCTTTCTGACCCCTTGCCTGGATTAAGCAGTGCTGGCCCACCTGCAGCCTTTTTCCAATTAGGGTCAGCTGCACCTAATTAGCAGGCTGTAAAAAACGAGCCCTGCCTGAAACCTAGGATCTGGTCATTTTGCCTGTTTTTTTTTTTCTGCCGGATCTGTGCTTCGCTACTGAATGATTTTGAGCTCGTTTGAGCAGGATCCTCTTCAACCTATCGTGCCTGTAAGTTTTCTTGTAAATTGTCCTATTTATAGTTAAATCCCCCCTCTCATAATATTGTAAAGTGCTACGAAATCTGTTGGCGCTATATAAATGGAAATAATAATAATAGTGAAGAAGACAAGTCATCTTCTGTTTTTTTTAGTGGTTATTTATTAAAATTTTATTTGGGTAAAAAAGGACCCCAGTATCAAGGCAATCAAATAATTTGATACTGACCCTGTAGGGTTGAAATGTTGATGTTTCTGGGCATGTATTAATAACATTTTGTTTACATTTGAAGTCCTTTGAGTGATGCCGATTAATTTTTTCTTTTATATATATATATATATATATATATATATATATATATATATTTGTATCAATATAATTATTTGAACGCAAGATATATATTTATTTCAAATTTAACATTTATTGAATTTAGTAATACATTTATATACAGAGGCACTGTAGTGGTACACAAGATACAATGCAGTGTATAACAAACATCTGTATAATGACAGACAAGAAATAGTCACATTGTTAACAAATAAATCCAGTCCATCTAATATTAATGCATAAATTACTGTCAGTGTAGTACCATTTTAGTCTATCGGACTATGAGATCACGAGATCTCCATCTCTGTGACCATTGTAACAACCATCAGTGATGGAAAGCTATTAGAAATGTCACAGGCATATAGAATAGAAGAGAGTGTAGATGTTAGGTAAGAAAAATAATGAGAAATTAAAGGGATAATGTAGAGTAGAAAAGGGGTAGACATAAGGGAAGGTATGGAACGCCCATTTGGCAGCATACATTTTTGCCAGTTAGTATGTCATTCAGACATCCTCCTGCTTATAGCAGGATTATCTAGTGCAACCATTTGGAGGTACACCCCTGATGATTCCCAGAAACCATCAGCACTAATTCCTCAATGATTCTGATATCCTCCACACTTGTGTCAGGAATACTGAGAGACCCAACATGCAATGTGCAAAAATATGCCAAAAATAAACTTATACTGGACCTTAGAGTGGCCAGGCTTTACGTGCAAAAGGACAGGGACAAGCCGTAGTCAGGGAAGCCAGAGATCAGGTGCAGTGACTAACAATAGACGCGTTTAAAGGAGTATAGAAAATATATTAGACATATTTCTGGTTCTGATCTTGGCATGATCTTGACTATTAACTATTCTATTCTAACAGCTATTGGGATCAAAATAGCACAAAAACAGGGCAAGGAACTTGACCTTAAAAATCTTTTTATAGTTTGACTCTTCTCTATTTTCTATAGCCATGCCCCCAATATGTTCAAATTCAACCATTTGGCAGGCTGTGAAGTCATTGTCTTCATGACGTTGACACGCGTGCCCCGTCTCATACATGGGGCCACAGCCATTGGCGTCAGAACCACTGAGGAGAGGGAACATGAGAAAGGTCCTCCCTACTTGCAGATGTCCCCAGGCTGTGCTGTAGTCTAAGGAACGAAAAGTACCGTGACAACTCACAATCCATTCCCTGGTAGGGGTCGATGTTGGTGCTCCATGCTACATCTATAAAATGTGGTAAAATAGACCTCTTTAATTTTCCTAGAGCGTGTGGGTAAAGATGTAACAAATACAGCTCTCCTGTAAACAGGAGGGAGGAGTCCACCAGTTTCAAAAGGACCTTTTATGGTGGCTTCAGGTTAGTTTGCAGATATTTTCTCAGGGGTTTGGTACCAATGAGTGGGTATCTTGAAGACTGTTTCTTGGTACTTATGCACTTGGTGCATATGGAGGCTTTATGTGTAAGGGTATATATCTTTTTACCTATTGCTTTTCGTCAAAGTGTATGCCTAGATCTCATTCCCAATATCTTGTGTGGTATGGGGGATACGAGCCATCTGCAGTCTGCTGTAGCATATTATGTAACAGTGAAAAGCAATGTTCTGGACTGTGTGCATAGGAATTTAAAGTCCAAGAGGGAGTGTTTTGCATCTGTGGATTTAAGTAAGGAGGAGGCTAGTTACTTAAGTTGAGCACGTCGAAAGTGTAGCAGGAATGGGATAACTTCCTGAAGGAGTAAGTCCCTAAGGGATGTGATAGTGCCGTTTGTGTGGAAGTCTTTAATCCTCAAAGAAGGTTATAGCTTTATGGAAGTTGGGAATCCCTATCTCTGTGCATGTGTGAATGTTGGGATTGTCTTATATAGTAGTCAGGGGCAGAGGCGTATCTAGAAACCACAGGGCCCTGGTGCGAAAAGTGCATCTCCTCCCCCCGCCGCCCGTTCATTTGTATAACACATTTAGATACATACAAGACACACATTCGGATACACAGAATGACACTTCCACAGATACAAATACAGACACACATGCGGATACACAGACACACATATAGACACACATGCAGGTCTACATACACATAATGACAGTCATACAGATATAAGCAGTGACACACATACAGATACACATGCAGACATATAGATACACATACAGACACACATACACACACACACACACAGACATAAAGACACACACACACAGACAGACACACACTTCCCTGGGGTCCAGTGGCTGCCTCATGCTGATGGGAGTCAGAGCTCTCACTCTGACTCCCTCCTCTCCTCCCACACGGCCCTCTGTTAGCTGAGAGGATTTGACGGCTTCCTCCCAGCTCTGATATCATCACTGCTCTTAAAGCGCCACAGCGCTGACGGGGCCCCAGGAAATCTATTGCCATTGGGTAGCCCTGAGCACATGGACCACCCGATGGGCCCCTTCAATGTGGCCCCAATGTTGTTCCATGCAGCAGGGGCCGCACCACTATGCCAGCGGGCACCCCGGTCTTGGGGCCGGACCCCCTGGAGTGATGGGCCTGGTCGCAGCTGCGATCCCTGTGACTGTGGTGGTTCTGCCATTGGTCAGGGGAGAAGGGATGGAGGCCAGAAATAATCTAGTCATACATTTGAACCATGTCTTAAGGGTTGAAGAGACAGTAGGGTGAACCCGAGGATTTGGGGGCAACCAGGGCAGAGCAATAGGGGAATGGTCCGTGGTCTTCTATTTAAATCCATATTTTCTTTGGTGGGGAGCTGGGCCATTCAATAATGTGTTGTAAGTGGATCTGTTTATAAAATAATGAGATGTCTGGTAGTCCCAGTCATTCCCTGTTTTTAGGTGGTAAGAGAATGCAAAATTTTAGTCTTGCTTTGCATTTGCTCCATCAAATGAATGAGATGAAGGAGCCTTGAATTGGGGAGAAAAAAACGGGTTGATTTTGACACAGGCATCGTTTGCAGGAGATAGAGGATACAAGGGAAGATATTCATCTTAAGGACTTGTGGGAGGGCCCAACTTTGCAAGCCTTTAGAGAGATGTTATAGGAGTAGCAAGAAGTTAAGGTCAAAGATTTTTGTCGTGCAGTTTAGTCCCCAGGTATTTTATTGAGTCCTGGACCGAACAGGAGAATAAACTGAGAATAGTGATATTCAATATTTTAGATTTGGTGCAGTTGATTTTTAATTTGGAGTGTAAGCTAATTTGTAACAGTGTTGTTAGGGAGTCAGTGGGGCCAGTGAGGGTGAAGAGCAACCCATTGGCATATGCCACTACTTTATATCGTATGCTAATGAATATGTAATGCAAGTGATCCCACCATCAACATGCACAACATTTAGGAAGGGCTCTAGGCTTAGAAGAAACAGGAGAGGGGATAAGGGTCAGCTCTGACGTGTCCCATTGTGTATTTTAAAGGGGCCAGAGAGGCATGCGTTAACGGAAACGCTAGTCGTGGGGGAAATGTATAAAGCTGAAATCCAAGAGAGCATATGTCAGCCTAGTCTAATTGATCTGAGTACTACACCCAGGTATGACCAATCCACCCTGTCAAATGTTTTCTGCATGTCTGTGGAGAGTAGCAGCACTGGTAATTTCTTTGTTTTCATTAAATGAATAAAATGAATTACACATGCTGTATTATGCCTAGCTCCCCTCCCAGTTACAAAATCCACCTGACCTGGATGTATCAATGTCTGTATGTGGGGCTGTAGGTGCAAGGAAAGTTTCTTAGAAAAATGTTTTAGATCTGTGTATAACAGGGGGATTAGTCCATAGCTAAGGCACAGTGACAGATCCTTTCCTTCCTTCGGAATCACTGTGATATGGCCTGATAAGTTATGGGTTCAAGCAGGCAATCAGTAGTCAGAGAAATTGAGGCATCAGAACATCAAAGTATTTTCTATAGTATTTAATTGTGAGGCCACCTGGGCCCCAAGGTATTGCCATTTTTAGCCTACTTAAGCACTAGGGAGAATTCCTCTATTGTAATGGGTGAGTCCAAGGAAGCAACAGCTTCTGGAGTCAAACCCATAGATGTTGTGGTTTCCCACATAGTGTATAATGTTTCTTAATAGTGATGAAATGCTTGTGGTATTTCTGTTGGGGTGTTACTGGTGTGAGTGTTGTGTTGGATTGTAGGGACATACGTCTTCTTCCTTTTGATTTCAAGGGCTCTAGCCAGTAGTCTTCCACTTTTTTTACCCTTTTCCCAAAAATTTTTTGGCCTCTGTGAAAAGCAAGTTGAATTTGTCAGTTGAGGAATGTGTTGAGAAATTTTTTGTGTTGAGGAATGAGCTTAGCGTGATAAGTTTCTAGTAGGAGTAATCTGAAAGTTTTTGTTTACGTATGGCCTTTATCTTAGCGCTTTGGGAGATTTAATTTGGACAGTTTTTTTCTTCTTGCAGGTTGTGGCGTGTTTAAAGGATCACTATAGGGTCAGGAACACAAACATATATTCCTGACCCTATAATGTTAAAACCACCATCTAGCCCCCCTGGGCCCCTCATGCCTCCATAAATATAACAAAATCTTACTGTATTCAAGCCTGAAGCTGTAACTCTGCATGCTGTTTGCCTCAGAAAAAAAAAGCTGTCTGATGACAATCAGAAGTGGTGGCCTGATCCAATCACAATTCTTCCCCATAGGATTGGTTGAGACTGACAAGGAGGCAGATCGGGGCAGAGCCAGCATGATTCAAACACAGCTCTGGCCAATCAGCATCTCCTCATAGAGATTAATTGAATCAATTAATTTCTATGAGGAAAGTTCAGTGTCTTCATGCAGAGGGAGGAGATACTGAATGTTTGGATGCATTTTAGGGAGCCATGACCCAGGAAGGATCTCTAACAGCTATCTGAGGAGTGACCAGTGAAGTTATCACTAGGCTGTAATGTAAGCACTGCATTTTCTCTGAAAATACAGTGTTTACAGCAAAAAGCCTGAAGGTCATGATTCTACTCAACAGAACAAATTCAATAAGCTGTAGTTGTTCTGGTGACTATAGTGTCCCTTTAATTAGAAGGACTAATTTATGGACTTCAGATTGGGTCCCAATTCTCTTCTACTTTTAGAGTGCCATCCAATAGTTATTTATGAAGCTTCCATGCACAGGTTTTAGGTCTGTGCATGTATCAGAGGAATGTGAGAGAAAAGGGGGCATGATCTTACCATGTTATGTTGGCAGTCATAGAACCATGAAGTAGATTGAGGGGCTGATGGTGCATAAAAAATGTGTTAATATGCGATTAGGCATTAGAAGGGGTGATTAAAAAGTCTAATCCCTATCTGTAGGGTTAACGGTTCTCCAACAGTCTATTAATTGATGCTCTAGGAGAAGGGCTCAAAATCCTCTCCAACAGTTTACTGGGAGATGTGACTTTCTTGTGGATGTATCCACGAGTGGATCTAGCAGTAGGTTGAAGTATCCTCCCACTACTAGGGTGTCATCACTAAAGAACTTTAGTTCTCTCAGAATTCTTAGAAAGGGCTTTTGTCCTCTGTTTGGTAGATAGCAATTCGCAAAAGTGAACATGATATCACATGTTTTCCCTTTCAAAAACAAGTATCTACCCTCAGGGTGTGCAAGTTCCTCAGTAAGAACAAAGGGGATGTGTGATGCAAGTAAAATAACTACCCCTTGTGTAAAGACTTCTGGATTATGAGCAAAAAACCCCAAGGGTTAGTGGCAGTTAGAGAAGCGTGATGCTCATTGTGCCTTAAAGTAGGTTTCTTAGAAAAAGGCAATAGCTTCCCTCTGCATTTTATATCTCATAGAGCCCTCGCTCTCTTATTTGGGGAGAACAGACCCTTCACATTAATGGATACTATGATCAACTCCTGTGCGTCCATGTGGGGGGAAATGGGGAGTGAATGAGAAGTATAAGTGAAGAAAGAAGATAGAGCAAAGATAAAGAGCAAAAAACAAGGAAAACTGTAGGGGAACCATGCCTAAAGACCCTGTACCAGGAGATCAGTTGTCATGCTTCTGAGCAGGTCAGAGAGGAGACTTATGCTGGGGTTGATTTCAGGTAGTTTATTTGAGTTATTAGACATGGTTTAGACAAAGGTAACAATAAGAATAAAAGGATATAAAGAGAAAATGAATAATAAAGATAAAGGGAGTAGTAGAAGAAGAAAAATAAGTTTAGGCAATATGCCCCAAAGCAGGTTTAAAGGAGAAAGGGAAACTTATCAGTGAAATAATAGGTAACAAGTAATCATAATATTAGACAATAATAAACAGCATAATAAAGGAATAATGGAATTCAGGTTGTTTCTAAGTTAAGGTGGACAGTCTCTTTAGTTTGGAGGACTACCCTATATGTGGTTCAGGGTTTTCCAGGAGAGTTGCAATTAATATGATGGTTAGTAAAGTCCAGGCAGGTTAGATCCAAAGCAAATAAGGAATATTAGAAAACAAAGTCCAGTTTGAATTAAAGCAGGATGTTTGGATGAGTCAGGATGAATTAAAGGAAATCAGAGTTGATCAGATTATCGGGAATTCGTTTGAGCCAGGAACAGATGTCTTTTCTGTATCAGACCATAAATAAGTTTCAGTAAGAGCCAGGAGCAGAACAAAACTTCTCTCATTGTAAAGGCAACCCCTTTTAGTTGGGTGTGGCCTTTTATAGCAGACCTGGACCATCATGCTATGCAGGTGAGAGAGACTGAGGTGACTAGAGGCTAGGGAGGCCACTAGTGGTGAGAAACTGGTATTGGAGAAAAATAAAACAGAAGAAAATAAACATGATTTGAGTTGTCAGGATAGGATCCTGACACCAGTAATAAGGCTTCTAAGAAATTGATCAAGGAAATGTAGACACAGTCCGACTGTGAACTGTGGTAGGAAGCAAATGCCGGAATGTTGTCTGTGTCCTCTAGCTATCCTCTGTTCTATTAAAAAAGGAAAGGGGTGTTGAGGAGATATTGCATTTTAAGTGCCTATATGGATCACTGCTGCCAAAGTTTTCACTCTTAGAGATGGTCTCCATCCCCCTTCTCCCTCCCGAATTCCTCATATAGCACAACAGAGAATAGGTTTAATGGGAGAAGGAGACTGTCCCTCAGTGCTAGAATTAGGTAACTGTTTTAAAGTGTTTTTAACCCTTTCACACATGGGTGAAGGGGCGCTATAATGTTAGGAAGGTTTGTATTCATAATGCTATAGTGTTCCATAAGGAAAATCTCTTTAAGGATTAACCGGCATCAAATACATATATATATATATATTTAGATATATATATATATGTTTATATATATATCTATATATATATATATGCACACACACCTTTTTGCTAGATCTCAGATCAAATCAGCTCTTTTTTGATTTTCTGTTTCCCCGTTTACTTTGAGATGATGTGCTAATAATTTTTTAATGTTTATTATCCACAAGTATCCACGTTTTGTTTTCCACTAAAGAGCCCGTTTAAATGGAGTTCCGATGAAGAGTGTGGTTTTTACAGTATTGACTTTAACAAGGATTTCATATCCTGCTCCATGTGTTTCTATAAGTTACCTAACCTGATCTATAACATTTACTTTGGGAGGTGCATTGGCTACTCTCCAGTCATTTTAGTCCATGTGATTTAAATTTTACAATATAACCATCACAATTTTCCAGTTGTATAGGTATGGTAGTGGACATTCCAAACCGTGTCATACAACAGTGGAGAAACCAAGCAAACATCCCAACCTGTGGTTTTAGAGTCAAACTGTTAGTCAGCCTGTAAATTTGATCATGAAAAAAATAGTAAAGATAATGTACTAAATGTTAGAGGGTGCATGGATCCTGGCTTCAACAAAACCAGTATAATGTAGCAAATGATCCAGCACAAACATCTCTAAATACAGTTACATGTAGTGCACAATATTATTTTGTTAGGAAGTTTTATAAACCATGTCCCAAAAAAGCTAAAACATTTTATAAATGATATTAGGTTTGCCTTGTAATTATTGGTTCTTCTTTTCTTTCCCTTTCTCTCCCTCATTAAGCATTGGATGACAAGTCCCATTCTAATTAATCTTTATTGTAGTAGAAATTTATAGTATTTGTAAAATGATTATTAGATTTGTAAACAATTAATTACTCCTTTTTTTCTATAGGCATTCATGTGCAAAGAAAGTCAAGAATAATTATGGACTTTTTGTTGAATAAAGAGAAATTGCATTTGGAGCGTGAAAAAGCTGAAACAATGAGAATGCGAATGTTTAAAATCTTTTCATTTGGCAGTCAAGATAGTCAATGGGATGCAGGTCAGCTATAAATGCATATAACGCTAATTGTTTTGAAAGGGGCACACCAAAGTGGATCTACTTTAGATAAAGATTATAGATAAAGATCCATAAACATGGTCTAAGAGAGATTCACGAGAATTAGAAGACATGAGTTTATATTCTTGATCTACAAATATATTAAACTCAGACGATTTAAGTCACTTGTCCAGAACATTTTTTTCCTCATGAGAATGTTGGTCTGCTTTCACGCATATGCTGATTATGGCTTCTCCTAGCCATTGTCAGTAAAGCAGCCTTACATCCCTTTAGAAGTTGTGAGCACACATAATGCACAACTTTGCTACTTTATATTTTCCGGGACAACAAAAATGTCGATTTTAGCAAAAAAAAGTGAAGCTGTCAGCAAAAAATAATAATAATGACCTCAACCTGTACGCCCTATAATAATTTCATTTCATTGAATTGATTATAGTGCCTGGAGTCCCCTGGCACTGCCCCTCCACTCAGTGTTAAACCATTTTCGTTTTAAAGGAACACTTTAGTGTTAGGATTAAAGCTGTATTGTTTTTCCTATCACTATGTGTAGTGTACCTCAGCCCCCACGGCAACCACCCCTGCATTGTAAAAGGTTAAATAACCCTTTAATCACTTGTCCTATTCCAACACCGAAATCCCTCTGCACTAAGTCGCTGTCAGTGGCGGAAGTACCGGGGTCGGATGGGTTGCAGCTGCCACTGTGTGGACCTCTTCAACAGGGGTGCCCGGCCGCAATATAATGCATTGCCGTAGCGGCATTGAAGAGGCCCTAACAGCATGGGCCACCCAATGGCAATGAATTTACAGTGGGCCCGGTCAGCGCTGAGGCGCTTTAACAACGCGACCAGGCCCCCTCAGATGATGTCAGATGCTAGAAGGAAGTGACTGCCCTTGTCATTTCCTACCAGCAATCACCAAGAGCTACGCGAGAGGAGGAAGTCAGAGTGGGAACTCTGACGCCCATCAACTGGAGCCAACCACTGGACCCCAGGGAAGTCACTCTCCTGCATCTAAAGGGCAGGAAACAGGAGAGTGACTAAAACATTTAGCATGCGTGTGTGTGCCTGTTTCTGTATGGATGTCTCTGTATGTGTGTCTGTATGTATGTGTCTGTATGTGTGTGTGTTTTATATGTATGTGTCGGCATGTGTGTGTGTCTGTGTTTGTATTTGTGTATATGTATGTGTCTCTGTATGTATGTGTATGTGTTTCTGTATGCATGTGTGTGATGCTACTGATCAGATCAGAGATGAGACTGAAACTGGGGTTAATTTCAGGGTCTTTATTTTTTATCTTAGACATGATTTGTCTTGAAAACAAAAAAAGACTTTTTGGAAGAGAGAATAATATAGAAAAGCCAATCGCTGCTTCCTAGTACCTCCGAGTACTTCCAAGCACTCCACCAGACACTATAACCACCGTAGTCCCCACAGCCAGTGTTGGTTGAGGTCTCGCTGTCCTTCACCCACCCTGGACCCAAGACAGGGATCCAACTTCCATTGGGTAGACCTCTCCTACTCCAGAGGGTGTAGCAGGATAGCTCTTACAAGAGCTAGTGATTATAATCCAAGGGAGTATAATGAGTATAGCAATCCTCAGAGTGAATATAGCTGTTCCCTCCACAGATGAGACGAGGCTCTATGTTGAGGGTGAAGGGGAACTCATTTAATGGCAGCCACAACTAGCCTTAACCCCTTAAGGACCAAACTTCTGGAATAAAAGGGAATCTTGACATGTCACACATGTCATGTGTCCTTAAGGGGTTAAAAGGCAGGTCCCCATGCAAGGTGTTTACTCTAGCATATTTCAGGGGCATTCCCCACTGGACCTGAGAGGGGACTATGACAAAGTACACACTGTAATTACATTGGCTCTCAGGTCCAGGACACTCCCACACAAAACAGGATAATCCCTCTCCTGTGCCTGAGAGATAATTGAGTCAGGAACTGTACTAAACTCAATTATCTCCAGGCACAGAAAACAAATTTTAACAACACCCCAAAAGTACCCCCAAAACACATGGAAACCCCACAAAAGTAACATCCCCTGATAGCCCAGATCTGGGGGACCAACATATCCAAAATTTACCAAGATCGGTTCAGGGGTTTGGGATTTCCATGAAAGTCATAATTTTGACCGACCGTGCACATGGTCATATGCCTAAAACAGTTCCAGGGAATTAGGGCTTATGGTCAGTCTCTTTTTCTGGAGTACATAATTCACACGAACAGAGCCTTTTAAAGTGCATTGGGCAAGGTATATTGCGGGGCCCATAGTCCTGAGGCAGGAGGCTGGCAAGCAGACTCCTCCAGAAGCCCGTGGTGAAGTTCTGTTCACCACACACATATAAACACTCATACGCTCACAAATATATACATACACACTGTTACACGTACCTAAATTTACAATATTAACTTTTTGAGAACAATGGTTTAGATATCATTGCATGATTGACATGACGAAGGTTCTATAAGAGCGTTAAAGGAGAGTATATTAACAAATATGAACCAAGATTTAGGGACCTCAAAATAAATATATTCTATTAAAATAGGTTTATCAAAAGAGCTCTGTGAGTGCAGGGCATCCTTCCAAATGTTTTATGTAATCAGTGGGCACTTTCCCAACAGGAGCATGTAGGCAGCCAGCACTGAGATAGGTTCAAGTACAGTATTACTGGAAAAAGCATGCAAGCAGATGTTACAAGAGGAGGAAGTCATAAAGTTGCAATATGGTTACATGTTTTTTATACACAGACCTTCTACCCTTGATAGAACTAAGCTTTGTTAAATTCAATAGTTGTAGAATTCATTAGTTATGGAGCTAGTAACTTCATTCCTTTCTCCTCTCTCTTGCATCATTACGCAGCTCTATGTGTGCTGGGAGAAAGGGAAGTTTAATCACTAACTCCCAACACATCCGCTGCACATGGAACAGCTCTCTCTGGTTTCCAGGTGTGCGGAATAAGTCCTGGGGACCATTTTTGCCGGGACAGGAGCCCAAAACATGGGACAAAAATGAGACGACTGACAACTGTGCACATGATTTCACAACAATGTGCAGCAAACCTACGCACCTTTCACCATCCTGCATCTTTAGGGCTTCTCATACCTCACAACAATCCAGGAGTTGATAGGGCAGCCATTATCTGAAAACTCTGCACCACCATTCCAGAAGCAGGATACAAGATCAGCAACATTCAATCAACCAGGCCTTATATAACAAAAGTGTCCCCTTTGGCCTGTTAAAATATGGAGAGTGTAACGGATCACCTGGCACCCCGACTGGGTACCTCCGTTGATGGATGCTCCTAACGCTTCTTGAGGACTCCAAGCACTCTAGCCGACAGCACAACCACTGCAGACCGAACCTCTCTTCCTTCAAAGAGCGTAACAGGAACAGAACAGCTCTTACAAGAGCTCAGTGATTATAGCAAGGGAATATGCAGAGCATAGCAATCCCTTGTAGCAGATTCCCCCAATAAGAGACAGGACTCAGATTGAGGGTGAAGAAGAAGTGAAGCTTTTAATCAAACACTCTGCTTTTATGCACATTTTACACACATAGTATTGCCGACAGGATTTTGCAGAACAACCAATAAATAGGTACAATACACCCAGACACTCCCACACAAAATCCTCCCTCTGCCTATGATATAATTACTGAACACAATGGTCTAATGTAATTATCACAGGCAGGAAAATACACAGTTTTACAAAATATTCATAACTCTAAAAGTATACATTACATGCACATAAAACATTTTCAGAATCAGCATACTCCAAATACAAACATACGTCAATATCATACAAATTGGTCCAGTGGGTCAAAAGTTAGTTGAAAGTCCCTTTGTGACCGTCTGCAAGCATGGATTGGGTGTGGTAAGCCAATTACCTCCAGCATACAGAAAATAGCTCTATTCACAACAACAGTAAAATCACATAAAAATACATAATTCCTATTATACTTAACAGAACCCCCACATTCAACCTATCGCCAGATAGCTTAGGTCTGAGCACTCACTATATCCAAAAAGCGCTCAGATACCACAAACACAGTCAAATTTCCATGGGGTTAAACCATAGCAACAAGTTCCAACTGGTCTGGCAGTGTCCCTGGGACAACGCCCTGCTGGAGAACAATAGACAGGAAACGGGGGAGGGGCACACCTTTTCATGTATTCAAAGGGGCAAAAAAAGTGTTTCAAAATCCAATAAGCCCAAATAATGTCTTTAAAGGGCAATACATCCAAGGGGCCATAGTCACATGGCAGGAGGCTGGCAATTAGTCTTCTCCAATGCCCAGTGGCGAGGTCGGTTTCGCCACAGAGAGCTATATCACTCTTGGACTGCTCCTACCTATTACACATTGCTCTAGACACAGTGCTAATCTGCTCACCCTGATGCAGTTCTTACTTATTGCATTTTCACACTAATGCAGTCTTCACTAGTGATGTCGCGAACCCAAAATTTTCGGTTCGCGAACGGCGAACGCGAACTTCCGCAAATGTTCGCGAACCGGCGAACCGCCCGAAACGCCATTGACTTCTATGGGGAGGCGAATTTTAAAACACACAGGGACTCTTTCTGGCCACAATAGGGATGGAAAAGTTGTTTCAAGGGGACTAACACCTGGACTGTGGCATGCCGGAGGGGGATCCATGGCAAAACTCCCATGGAAAATTACACAGTTGATACAGAGTCTGGTTTTAATCCATAAAGGGCAGAAATTACCTAACATTCCTAAATCACAATCAATATGGATTGACACCTGACATATGACATATTGACACCTTGACATATGGATTGACACCTGTCCTCAGAGCCCCTGATGCACACGGACACAGAGCAGAATAGAGACTGAAAAGTCCTACATAGGGTCACTTGGCGAATATGGATTGACACCTGTCTAAGGATCCCTGATACACACTGACACAGAGCAGAATGAGGGACTGTTCCCCTACATGGTCACTTGGCAGATATGGATTGACACCTGTCCTAAGGTTCCCTGATACACACTGACACCAGAGCAGAATAGGGACTGGTCCCCTACATGGTCACTTGGCAGATATGGATTGACACCTTGTTACAAACTGCTATTTATGCTTGGGCCCTTTAAATGGCAAATTGCCCTGCTTCCCTGGGTTGTGGAGAAGCTGTTGCCCAGCCTCCTCCGCATGACTATGGCCCCTGGGAGATTGTGAAAATGTATGCACTTTTTATTTGAATTGTGTATGGCCCTTTAAGACTGTCGGTGGGCATATTGGGGCTTATGGACTCTTTATGTGACAGGTGCTGGCCCTTTAAACACCTTTTTTGGGACATCAGGAAGATTGGGACACTGCCCCTTTAAGGCCGTGTCCCCAGACTTGTTGGGGACACGGCCCCTTTAAAACGGTGTCCCCTGTGTCCCCAGACCTGGTGCAAACCCTTTGTGCCTGCCTTGCTATTTCCCACTTGGTTCAGTAAATGGGAAATTATTTCAGCTGCAGAGACTAAGTCCCATTCAGTGATGGGACTTAGTCTTTTATTCAGCCGTTTTTTTCAGCCTTATTTCAGCTGCAAAGACTAAGTCCCATTCGGCGATGGGACTTAGTCTTTTTTTCAGCCGTTTTTTTCAGCCTTATTTCAGCTGCAGAGACTAAGTCCCATTAGCGATGGGACTTGAGTGGATTCAACCTGAAATAGAAGACTATCACAGCCCAAATCGATGGAACTGTTTTGGGCAGAAAATAACTACTTGATCGGTCATAAAGGGACCTCCAGCTAACTTTTAACCCTGGATGGATTTGGCTGATTTTTGGTTATGTTTATGTTTTAAGTGTGCTGATTCCAAATATGTAATTATGAAGATGGGATGTGTAGTTTTAAGTTACAGGGTATGGCTAAAAACTGTATTTTTTACTGCTACTGTGTTTAATTATGTTAATCTCTTCCCCAAGCGTCATTTAGTTCAAAGTGGAGAGAATGTTAAAAAAATATATTTTTGTTGGTGTGAGAAATGCTTTTCAGCGCTTCTAATCTTAAGCATCATTTTGAGGAAGCCATACAGGAGAGAAACCTTATTTGTGGTGTGTTTTAGTATTGTTCTGATCAGTTTAATACCTTCCGTCTCTCCTATCAGTGGGCGTGTATATGGCAACCATTTTAGGAACCATTACACCTGGGACCCGAGCAAGGTTCAACAGGCTTACGGCGTATCACTCGAAGAGCCTGTGAACCCTTACGGCTGCACGTGTCTTACCTGTACATGGAAAGCTGCTGTGGTTTCATATTGAGCCAGCTGCCCGTGAGTTAACATGTCCGTGGGCTTACTCTGTCTAAGCCTCACCAAAAAGGAGTGGTGTGTTTAGTATTGTTCTGATCAGTTTAATACCTTCCGCGTCTCCTATCAGTGGACGTGTACACGGCATTGATTTTTGTAACAGGAGATGGAAGAAGAGGCTTGGTCGGTCCTCTTACTGCAAATTTGGGGCACTGCGCGGTCAAGCTAATGTGACACCAGATAGGAGTGGTGTGTTTAGTACTTTTTTTATCAGTTTAATACCTTCCGCGTCTCCTATCAGTGGTCGTGTACACGGCAGTAATTTCTGTAACAGGCAGATGGAAGAAGGCTTAGGAGTAGGTCCTCTTACTGCAAATTTGGGGCACTGCGCGGTCAAGCTAATGTGACACCAGATAGGAGTGGTGTGTTTAGTACTATTTTTATCAGTTTAATACCTTCCGCGTCTCCTATCAGTGGACGTGTACACGGCCTTGATTTTTGTAACAGGCAGATGGAAGAAGATGCTTGGTTGGTCCTCCTAACTGTAGACTGTGTTGCTGTACGGGTGGCAGGTGGAGCCATTTATAAAGTACACACTGCTTTATAAAGCCATTTATAAAGTACACACTGGCAGCTTGAACCCTAGTTGGTGGCGGATAAGTCACGCAAGTCAACCGGCATTCAGAGCTAAAATACAGCAGCGTGTGGACCATTTTTAGCCCAAGGCAGCTCATCTCATCAGGCCTTTTTTACATAAGGTCACTTGGCAGATATGGATTGACACCTGTCCTAGGGATCCCTGATACACACTGACACAGATCAGAATAGGGACTGTTCCTCCTACATCGGGTCACTTAGCAGATATGGATTGACACCTGTCCTCAGAGACCATGATACACACTGACACAGGCAGAATAGGGAATGTTACCCCAACATGGTCACTTGCTTGAATGGATTGACACCTGTCCTAAGGATCCCTGATACACACTGACACAGAGCAGAATGAGGAATGTTACCCCAACATGGTCACTTGGCAGATATGGATTGACACCTGTCCTAAGGATCCCTGATACACACTGACACAGAGCAGAATGAGAATGTTACTAACATGGCGGGTCCTTGGCAGATATGGATTGACACCTGTCCTTATAATCCTGATACACTGACACAGAGCAGAACTGGGAATGTTACCCCAACATCGGGTCACTTGGCAGATATGGATTGACACCTGTCCTAAGGATCCCTGATACACACTGACACAGAGCAGAATAGGGAATGTTACCCCAACATGAGGTCACTTGGCAGATATGGATTGACACCTGTCCTAAGGATCCCTGATACACACTGACACAGAGCAGAATAGGGAATGTTACCCCAACATCGGGTCACTTGGCAGATATGGATTGACACCTGTCCTAAGGATCCCTAATACACACTGACACAGAGCAGAATAGGGAATGTTACCCCAACATCGGGTCACTTGACAGATATGGATTGACAACTGTCCTAAGGATCCCTGATACACACTGACACAGAGCAGAATAGGGAATGTTACCCCAACATCGGGTCACTTGGCAGATATGGATTGACACCTGTCCTAAGGATCCCTAATACACACTGATACACACCTACTTGGAGGGTATAGACATTTTTAGCAGCTCCTGGCCCGAACACCTGACCCACATAGGAGCCGTAATAGACCGGATTAGGGAGTCCGGACTGACCCTAAAGCCCAGTAAGTGCCATAGGAACGTGTAAAAACCTCCCCAAGATAGTAGTATGGGCCCCAGAGTGTGAACAGGCCTTCCAACAGCTCAAGACGGCGCTCATTAAATCACCTGTACTTTCTTCTCCTGATCCAACTAAACACTTTCTAGTCCATACAGACGCTTCTATGCTTGGATTGGGAGCAGTACTGAGCCAAGTCGGAGCAGATGGTGGCTAGCAACCCGGGGCTTATCTAAGCCGTAAACTTTTGCACAGCGAAGTATATTCACTGCCATTGAAAAGGAGTGCATAGCGGTGGTGTGGGCCCTCAAAAAGCTGCAACCTACTTGTAGGGACAACCGTTTACCTTACTCACAGATCACAACAAATTTGGGGCACTGCGCGTGCAATCTAATGTGCCACCAGATAGGAGTGGTGTGTTAAGTAGTACTATTCTTATCAGTTTAATCCCTGTTACGTCCCCTATTCGTTGATGTGGAGCAAGACGCAGCAGCAGAAGAGGACTCAGCCAAGGAGGTTATTGAAGAGGATGGAGTAGGAGGAGTAGAGGAGGTGGCATTACTGGCAGAGTACAGCTGTAGGGCTGATACACCTGCTTGAAGACAACTAACTGCTATTCAAGTATAACAGTGAAAAAAAATTTTGTTTTTGAAATCAAGCTATTGTGAGGCACCAGTATGAGGTGAGTGGTGTGTTTAGTACACTATTGTTATCAGTTTAATCACTGTGTGCAGCCCTATCCGTTGATGTGGAGCAAGAGCCTTGGCAGCAGAAAGAGGACTAAGCGAGGAGGTTATGGAAGATGATGAACTGCTCAAGGCGGGAGGCGGAGTGGCGGATGGTTGAGAGGGGACAAGGAGGACAGCAGTGGTTGACGTGGCTGAAGATGCTGGACCAGGAGGAGGCTGGCTGCTTAGAGTAGGCGAGCTGCTTGTACTCATGTGTTGATCCCATAGGCGTTTGTGATGTGAGATCATGTGCCTACGCAAAGCAGTTGTACCTAGGTGGGTGTTGGACTTCCCACGACTCAGTTTCTTTTTGCACAGGTTGCAAATGGCATCGCTGTTGTCAGAGGCAGACACACAAAAAAAATTCCACACTGCTGAGCTCTGCAATGACGGCATTCTGGTGGT